>CM077638.1:36049128-37299128 GCA_039660915.1 Euphorbia tirucalli | reverse complement strand
ATTGGAAATCCCTTTTGTGGGGGTTTTAAGTAATGCTTGAAGAATTAAATTAGGTCAAAAAGCATATACACACCCAATATCGGTTTTATGAAAATGAATGAATGCATAAAGAATGATATGATGAATAAAAGAGTATGTCGGGGAAATATTTGAATGAGCCGTGCAACTTAAGACATGAGCCGTACAGCTTAAGAAGAGTCAAATATGGGTCGTACGGCTCATCTTTGACCAGGAAAGAAAACTGTTTTTGGTTTGTGGCTTTAACACGTAGAAATTCATTTTAGGGTTATCTCCTTTTGGATTTCATGATCCTTTGGGGGGTTTATCAATGGACTACACCAAGGAATCAGAGATTTTCACCCCATATTGCATAAAACCAAAGATCCTGTAAAACAAGGAAAATCGCAGTAATGCTCATAGGCCATGATGAGCGGCGCGGCTCTATTTCCTCTCAAGATGGGCCATGCGGCCCAAAAGATGGGTCGTACAACCCTATTCTAAAATTTACAAAAAAAATTCTTTTTCAGTTTCCAACAAGTTCAACACAACATAGACAAATTAGACAATGCAGAGATAAAGAGATTGGATTTATAGCCTCTCAAAAGTTACCTTTAATGTGTTTATCCCGATTTTTAAGAAATGATCCAAATTCGGTCCTCGAAGCTTTGTAGTTGATTCTAACCCATGAAAACAAATTGGAACTCATTAAGAACCGAAATGTAGCTGTGAATAATTTCAAATCGTAGAGATTTACGTGTCGAAATGGAGTTTTTGTGTTTGAAAGGGTTGGATTTGGGTTGTTTTTAGTGTTGAAGGTAAAAAGAAAAGGTTGAAGATGGTGAAGTGAAGTTGTAGAGAAAAACTGAGGAAAGGAGAGAGGCTTAGGCCATATGAATGTCGAGAGTTGTTGTTGAAGGAAAAAATACCATTATTTTCTTTTCTAATCCTCCCTCTAATACTTCCTGCCTCCATAATCATCGCATCTTGAGAAACAATTTTTAATTCTGGCGCAAGTGGGCCAACTTAGCCAATGTCTGACTTTAGAGATGGGCTGTGCAGCCCGTCTGCCTTTTGAGTTGGGTCTTGTAGCTATGAGCACGAGTTTTTTCCCGACTTCGGTGATGAAAGCCATTATTACCTTTTTCACGGATAAACGTGAAGCGGATTCGGAATGACCGGGATGACGTCAGAAATGTCTCGAGTGACCCGAATGTGTGTGACAAAGTCTTGGTATGGAACCCCGAAGGAATTCGAGTGAGTATTTAAGAAAACCAAAGAAAAGAATGGAAAATAAGCAAAATAGGCTAATCTGGTCACTACAGTCGCGCCCCTGTAGTGCCTACAGTGGCATGGCTGTAGTACATTACAGCCACGTGGCTGTAATCATCAGATTTCCTTTTTTGCCAAAATCAGCATTTAATCTGGATTTTTAACCAAAATAGGAGATATAAATTGATTGTGACCGGATTTTAGGGTTAGGAACAGCATACAAAAAAAAAGAGAATTAAGAAATTGAGAGAAAAAGACATCCACACTTAGGGTTTTTGAGAAAAAAAAGACTAAAATTGAATGTTTTAATCCTAAACAATAAAAGAAATCTTAACAAAAATCGGTTTAAATCATATAACTTTGGAGGGATTAGTTTTCTAGGAACGTTCTTAGACCATAATCACTCATTTAATCCCATTCGGGGTTCCGTGTGGGCTTTGCAAATCGCTCAAGTTTTTGGGTTGTTCGTGATGGCAAGGTGTTCCCGGCATCCGGATTCATTCCTAGTGGTCCAAAACACTGGAACACAGACAAGGTATATTCTAAAAGGCCTTAAAAATCCTTTTTAATTCATTCTAGGTGCTATTTATTTGTGTTTTTTAGTTTTTTTGCGATTTTGGAAGCGATTCCAGTTACAGCCACCCCACCTGATGATTATAGCCGCGCGGCTGTAACCTACAGGGGCACTGCTGTAATATCCAGATTATAGCCGCACAGCTGTAACCTACAGGGGCAGAAGCTCCAAATGGCCCGAATCGACTGATAACGCTTCCGTTTTCAAGTTAGATGTATTTTTCATATTTATTATCTGTCCAATTACATCCATGTATGCTTAGATTCCCGGTTTTCTTATTTTAATTGATTGATGTGATTTCAAGTTTGGCAATTCTGAGTTTTTAGGGATTTTCGGACTTATTTCGATCTGTTTTGGATCTGTTTGGTTGAAGTTAGTGTGTTTCCAGAAATCCTAGATTACCTGAAATTGCTAATTTTGCAAAATGATTTTCAAAAACGAGAAAGGAAGGCTGGAACACAATTCTGGAGCATTACAGTCGCGCGGCTATAAGCTACAGTGGCGTGGCTGTAGTTGAGGCAGAATTACAGGTTTGCCATTTTGGGCCCCAAACTTGTAATTTTGCATCTTTTTCCTATTCAAAACTGAATTTTGGTGTGTTTACATTCTTTTTGGACCCTAGATAGATGTTTAATTTAGGCCTACCCACGAACGGAACCCCTGCGTCTTGGGATATCCGGCCCACTAAAGTTGCAAAATGCATGTAAATGAGCCAAATGGTTTTCAAAATTGGTTTTTTATCCATAAAACCTACAGGGCGTTTCAAAAAACCGTTTTCCAGGTCTAACCGGGCGGACCGGTCGGGTCGACCAGGTTAACCCCTATGCATGATCCCGTTTCCTAAAATACCCCTATTCTGTCCTATATGAGTCCTTGGTGTGATTTATTTACTTGTGCTAACCGTATTTGGATGCAGCTTTTATTTTTTTTTTTATTTTTATTTTTGGATGTATTTTATAGATTAAATAGTGTAGCTAGGCGATTGTACTTTTTAGATTTTCGTATATTATAGGCGGTTGTAATGGTGAGGATGAGAGCTTTTTCTTTTTCTTTTTTGGTTGTATAATTTGGCCTCTACTTTACTGTTCTCGCACTTTTACTGTTCTGTATTTTATTTTGGATTTATGTTTATATCATATGAATGAGCATTAACTAAAAATAAAAAGAAGATAAAATGAGTAGAATTAAGTGAATGCAATATTACATTATGAAATAATAATTGAAAATAAGTGAGGATTAGTAGATTTATTGCCCGAACCCTGAATCTCTGAATTAGGTACCGCGTCTACACTTGGTAGGGAGCTGTACCGGAATTTCCCGGATGAGATGATCCGGGTGGCGACTATGTATCTAATTTTAAAATTTAGGTTTCGAGATCTTTAAGTTCAAATTGGGATTTTCTAAAAACCTATTTTTTTTTCAAAATTCACACTTACAATTAAGTTTTCTACAAAATGGTTTTTCCAATAAAATGAAAGATTTTCTTAAGAAAGATTAAAGACTTGTTTTCAAACCACATCTTCACATCTCAAAAAGAAAATCCCCGGTTCCCGTTTCACCGCGCGTTTCGTAAAAACATCGTCCGCTCACAGTGGCAACTCTGGTGGGGACCAACGGTTTCTTTTAAAAGTTTTTTTTATAAAAACTTATGGAACTTAGGCAACAATCGAAGTACATCCTCACTTGTAGTCAATTATTAAATCATAATTCGATGTTTCATTCACATTTGCATAAGCATGACATTTTCTCTTCTTGAATCCCTTCAACACTTGTTTAAGCCCGGTTTATCTTCAAAGGTGACCTCCCTCTTCCATTAGGATTGGAGGCACTTGAGGGGGTAAACCACTCATAGCCTCATACGAACCTCTTCATTTGGACCCATGAGTGGGGAGAAGTGAGGAGTATATTTTTGCTATAGGAACGTGTACGACCCTTGGCTTGGCTCATATCTTCATGTAATGGCCTAGCAACTTCCCCTTAGGGTCACCAAAACATATATTTGAAAATGGACATTAAGAGTGCACCTTTGGTATCCCCGGTTAATGCCAAAGAGACCCAATACCTAGGAAGAAGGCGAGACCAATAGAATGGAGGAATAAGGTTGGAAGGGTGAGCATATTGTTGCATGTGCTAAAGTTTGTTCTATGGTGGTTCCATTCTTGACCTTTACATGCAACATCAAACATGCATCATCCGTGTGCCATTTTCTAACCACATTTTTATGCAGCCATTTGCAAGCATCACCATATGTGTGCTATTATACTAACCATATTTTCGTGCAGCCATAACATCTTGCTCGTGTGTCATACACATCTTGTGTGCCCGCATTTCATAAAGCATACATGACATCATCTCATGTGTCTTGCATTCTAACCACTTTTTTGTGCAGCCATTGGCATTTTGTTTGACATGGGCATTCATATCATCTCATCCAATCTAAAACGAAGGATGTTCTAAGTATGCCCCTTACGACATTTCATCTCATGACATATCGGGATCCCCAAGATTACCCGTGTTCGCCTGTGCACCAGATTGCACTTGGCCATTTCATTACATCATTGCACCATTAGGGGACCACAACGGTCTTAGGCTCGTGTTCATGTGGCAGACCACACAATACCATTACATGACATCATATCCATTCATCATGGTGTCATGGCGACACTAAAGTCTTATTTGTGTGTCACGATCCACATCGGATTGTTTCATAACATTGAAAATTCATTCAAGATACTCCACGAGTGCCAAATTAGAACTTGAACTAGGAAATTTCATAACAGGCCTAAATCATGAAAGGTGTTCCATGAACGCTGAAATGATGTCCGTGTCTCGAGTTACACGCGACTTGTTCCTGACATCACCTCATCTAAGATGCCATTAAAGCATCGAACCTCTGTTTGTGGAACGACTCCCATATGACCATCACATGTCACTTCATTGACCTACAAAGTGTCGAACCATTGTCTGTGTGTTGGTACACATGTGACCATTTCACGACATCCGCTAGGTGCCCCGAAGGCATCGAATTTCTGTCTGTGTGCCGGCCCACACATGACATTTCCTTTTGCATGGCATGGGATATGCTTGGAACATCCAAAACAAAAAGAAAGAAAATACAAAAGTCATTTTCATCATCCGTATCCATAAAGCATCATCCGATCATGAACATGAACACACCATACACGTCATTTAGGGTGTCGATTCTAGGTCCATGACATCCATCCGCGACTCTAACCTTGTGTTAAATGTGTAGTTTGGAGATGAACCTCCAAGCAGTTAGTTCGGGTCGAGTTAGTACCAAACCCATCAGTTCAATTAGTTCAATCAGAGCTGGTCACCGTGGAGGGGATCAATTCAGGGTCAGACTCAGATCGGGAGATCGAAATTCAATTGCCTACTCTACCAGTTGACAGTCAGATTTTGTTAGAAGAAGCTGATAGAGCAGAGAGGCCGACGGCAACAATGGAAACTTGCCTTTTGACATGGCTGCTTTTATGAGGATCTTTCTAACATCAGAAGAGTTCAAGGCTGCTTTTAGGGAACAAGTGCAACATGTGATAAGCACCATCCCTGTTCAGACTGTTCCACCGGCTCAGACTTCGGTTGGAAGTGAGGGACAACAGTTTGTCCAAATTACTAATGGTGCCGCAGGAAGCCTTCCTGGAGGAAGTGGTGGAGTGGTTAACCACAAAGAACCTGACCATCAGTCTGAAAAGGATGAGGCCTTTGAGAAGGCAAGGGAAGCCTTAATTTAAACGATGCTAGAGAAGCGCCTCAATCAGAAATTTTCTGATATTGAAGCCTTGCTACCTAAGCTGAAGGAGATGGTCCACTATAACCCTGTTAAGTATGTCGACCTGACTACTTTGATGGCTGATGGAGGAGAGCCGCTCCCAGCTGGTTTTCAGATGCCTTACCTACCTCCGTACACCGGGGAAGGCCCGCCAGAAGCCCATTTGGACAGTTATGTGAGGTTGATGACTAGTATGGGGATTGGGAAAGGTCATCTCTTAAACCTGTTTCCGACTACTCTAAGGGGTGCTGTGGCGAAGTGGTATATGAAAATGCCTCTCTACACCCTTTCTACTTGGGAAGACCTATCTGAAGCTTTTGTAAAGCAGTACGCTTACAATACCGAAGTAGAGACTACCCTCGAAGACCTGGAGAGAATCCGCCAGAAGCCAAATGAGTCCTTCCCAGCTTACTACAAACGGTGGGTGGATGTGCAAGTTTTGGTGGATGGAGCACCAAAGTTGGAGTCACGCATTGTGAAGCTGGTGGATGGTAGTCTGCCCCAATACAAGGATAAAATGAAACTGAAGAGATTCCACTCCTTCACTGAAGTGGTTGAATTTGCCAAGTGTATCGAATGATACGAGGAAGAGGAGCAGAGAGGCAGACACGGTTCGGGCTCCTACAGAAATAACCAAGGGTACTCTCAAGGGTGCAAAGGCAGTAGCTTTAAGGCTACTTCAGTGGGGTCTAATGCTAAGATGACTTCGGATGCAGCTCCGTTCAAAGTGCATGAGGCGGGCATGGCCGCCATGATCCAAGGAAGGTAGACTCCTCAAAGGGTCACTAGTTCGTGGGCCGAGTCAATAAGCCTGATCTATGCTAAGTGTAGAAAAGCTTGTGTGTTGCAGAGTTTGAGGCCATTTTTGCCTCCGACTGAGGCGGATAAAGACAATTTCTGCTCTTACCATGTGATGACGGGTCACTGTACAAACGAATGCACCCAGTTGATTAAGGCCATCAAGCAGTTGGTTACTGATGGAAAGATCATCGAGCTGGCTTTGAAACCTTGCATTCAGAATAATCCCTTGCCCAACCTCGGATGATTCGGGTCCACAAGACATTAAGGACCATGACGCTGCAATGAAGAGAAGACCCTCCGCATGTGGAGGCGATAGTCATTTTGATGTTTTAATTTGTTTTATCTTATTGTTATTATCATTTATCATGTGAACAACTTAGCCTCTGAGGTGTTTAATTTAATAGAGTTTGATTTCAATTACTTGTGCGATATTTTTTGGATGGAATTGTGCATGTATCCAAACATTCATTTAATGCCTTTAACACACATGATAATCAATGCATGAAATGAATCTAGGGATAGATGATGACCCAAAATTGATATCCGTCTTAAGAGACCTCATGCCTGATGAGAGGAAAGAAAATTGAAAAATACCACAAAAGAACATGGAAATCTTTGCTTGACTGGACGATGTCGTGCCAAGGTGATAGAGAAATCACTGAACACCGAGTTCTAAAGGGTTTGAAGATGGCACCAACCAAACAGGAGCTTCATAGACTCGAACCAGAAAAAGGAGGATTGTCACAACATATTGACAGTGTCAGCAAAATAAAGCCACTGGCATCGAACGGACATCACACCATGGTCACAACCATCGACCAATTCTCAAAGTGCGTAGAAACAGAACTATGTATGAATGTCACTTCTAAAAAAAAAAGGAATCATGACCGGCGATGGACTATAATCCCAAGGGACAATAACACATTACTCCAGAACAAAGGGTTGAACATCATAGACCATCTCCGTATCCCTCACAAGTCAACGGAGTGACAGTGGCGGCTAATAAATCCATCAAAAGGATTCCGTCAAAAGTAGTGGTTACCTACCGAATATGGGTTGACAAATTACCATTTTCTTTGCAAGACACAGAAATAGCATCAGAGTACGCACTGAAGAAACGTCATACTCCTTAGCCTATAGGATGGAAGCGGTTCACAAAGACTAAGTCGTCAGCCCCATCAACCCAGGCAAGCCCAGGCACTGTTACGTGTAAAAAAAAAAAAAGAGGTCCGATGGGTCGCAAATCGAAAAGGCAATCCATGTAAAAATCAGGACAGTCCGATGGATTGAAAACCGAAAAGGTGGTCCATGCAAAAGTTAGGACAGAAAGGCGAGCACCATCAGTACAAAAATCTACAAAGACCAGTTGGTGGCAGGCGTGGGTCTGGTTGAGACGGATACCATTACTGATTCTGTCCTTAGCTTCATTTCATCTTTGATGTGCATTGTGCTAAAGCATTATAAATGAGTAATGAATGAATGCCGTTTCCTGTTCAGGTTAAATGTCCCAAGTCTGCTTGAAATTGAATTTGGATGGATGTGCACATTTTCTGTTTACATGCATCTCACTTAAAAAAAAAGTCCGATGGATAAAAAACCGAAGAGGCAGTCCATGCAAAAAATTTGGGCAGTCCGATAGATCGAAAACCCAAAAAGGGCGGTCTATGCAAAAGCTAGGGCATAAAATAAAGTCTGCTGAACTGAAAACCCGGAAGGGCGGTTTTAGCAAAAATAAAGATAGTTTGATAGGCAGAAAACCCAAAAAAGGGCGACCTATGCAAAAATTAGGACAAGCAATGAAAATAACACAAAAGTCATACAGTAGTATCAAGCTCAAACAACTCTAATCCTATAAAAACCGGGGTACATCAAAGCCATTGCCTCACGTCCACGCCTCGTGAAGAAAGCAACCAGGTCAATCAACCAAACTTCAATGTGATATCCCACCTAGGACAGACTCATCTGGGCTTCCCAATTGTCTGTCCTATCCCTGAAAATCTGATTCATGACCTCCAGCTTGGTGACCCACTGACGTAATTGGTCAACCTCTATTCTCAAACGAGCGGACTCATGGCACTTGATCCCAATCGTCGTCTACAACAAACAAAACATGAAGAAACGCCATAATCATAAGCATATGCATCCAGGTCATGCACATACACATACACTAAAAACATGCACACACGTATGCATACACGCATCAATGTGTACTCAAGTCCAGGTGCATGCTGTCATCATCAGGCTGTCTCAAGCCATGAGTACTCCGAAAGCGGAAATAACCTGACACTGGGGCATCCTCAAATTCCAAGTAAGAGACTTTTCTCAATTTCAAAATTCATCTTTACGCTAATGTAATCCTGAGAAGGGTATTCCTTGTCTTTTACAGGTATCCAGGGGCAAAACAATCAAGTCGTATTTATTCTTGATCGAACGGGCAAAAATTTTTATTTCTAAAATTATCGATCAAGGAATAAATACATACCCCGATCCAATTTCGATGGTATTGCTCCACCACAGAGGGCCGATTTCAATGGTGTCGCTCCACCACAAAGAGCCGACTTTAATGGTATTGCTCCGCCACAGAAAGACAACTTCAATGGTATTGCTCCACCACAGAGGGCCGATTTCAATGGTATCCTCCACCACAGAGAGCCGACTTCAATGGTATTGCTCCGCCACAGAAAGCCAACTTCAATGGTATTGCTCCACCACAGAGGGCCGATTTCAATGGTATCGCTTGACCACAGAGAGCCGACTTCAATGGTATTGCTCCGCCACAAAATGGCAACTTCAATGGTATTGCTCCACCACAGAGGGCCGATTGCAATGGTATCGCTCGACCATAGAGAGCCGACTTCAATGGTATTGCTCCACCACAGAATGCCAACTTCAATGGTATTTCTGTACCACAAAGAGCCGATTTCAATGGTATCACGCCACCACAGAGAGCCGACTTCAATGGTATTGCTCCGCCACAGGGAGCCAACTTCAATGGTATTGCTCTACCACAAAGAGCTGATTTCAAAGTTATTGCTCCACCACAGAGAGCCGATTTCAATGATATCTAGGGGCAAGATATTCAGTCCATATTCATTCTTGATCGAAAGGGCAAAAATTTTTGTTTCCAAAATTGTCGATCATGGAACGAATACGTGCCCAAAACAACTGCAAAGCTTCGAGAGAGATGATCAAATTTCTCAAATCATCAAAGCATCTTTTCCTCGAATACACTAATTTCACAAGAAACACAACTACTCTTCCCTTCAGTGACACAGGCATCATTAAAAGTGAAATGACCAAAATGCCCTTTGTTAGGAACTGATCCACCGGATGGCCAAAACTCTTCCTTTTAGCGAAACCAGCTATATAGAGGACCAAATCGCTAAAATATTTCTTCTCCTAGTGACACAAGCACCACTAGGAGTGAAAAGACCAAAATACCCCTTTTTGTTAGCCACCAAGCTACCAAATGACCCAAAATACCCCTTTTCATCAAAAGGGAACCAAATCATCAAAACTCATTCCTTTTCGTGACATAGGCCCCACGAGAAGTCAAATGACCAAAATACCCTTCCTTCAAAGGGTGCCAACACCCTAAACTACGACATTACCAAAATACCCTTTCCTTTCATAAACATCAAATGGCAAGGAAAATTCAATCTGGGCAAAGTCCTCTGCTTCGCAATGGAGTCGAAGCACGTCCCTGGAAACCCAATACAATCTGGGTAAAGTCCTCTGTTTCGTAACGGATTCGAAGCACAACCCTAGAAAACCATTACAATCTAGGCAAAGTCCTCTGCTTCACGATGGAGTCGAAACACATCCTTGGAGAACATTAAATCAATTCGGGCAAAGTCCTATTCTTCATAACAGAGTCGAAGTAAGTCCCTGAAGAATCAAATGAACCTGGGCAAGACCGTTGTTTTGCAAAACAACCGAGACAAGTCCCTGCAAACATCAAAGCTGGTAGACGCAAGAGGAGCCACCAGGTATGTCCTCTTTTCCTTCTCACCGTGCTCCCTATCGCGGGACCAAACTCGAATCGGGCACAAGCACCCGTTCAAGTCGACTTTGGTCACGCAAGGGGCAGCCTGTGAGGACGGGTTTTTTCCCCGACCTCGGTGATGAAAGCCATTATTACCTTTTTCATGGATAAACGTGAAGTGGATTCCGAATGACCGGGATGACGTCAGAAATGTCTTGGGTGACCCGAATGTGTGTGACAAAGTCTTAGTACGGAATCCTCGAAGGAATTCGAGTGAGTATTTAAGAAAACTAAAGAAAAGAATAGAAAATAAGCAAAATAGGCTAATCTGGTCACTACAGCCGCGCGGCTGTACTATAGTGGAGCGGCTGTACTATAGTGGCGCGGTTGTACTATAGCCACACGGCTGTAGTACATTACAACCATGCAGCTGTAATCATCAGATTTCCTTTTTTGCCTAAAATCAGCATTTAATTCGGATTTTTAACCAAAATATAAGATATAAATTGATTGTGACCGGATTTTAGGGTTAGGAACAGCAGACAAAAAGGAGAGAATTAAGAAATTTAGAGAAAAAGACATCCACACTTACAGTTTTTGAGAAAAAAGACTAAAATTGAACATTTTAAGCCTAAACAATAAAAGAAATCTTAACAAAAATCTGTTTAAATCATATAACTTTGGAGGGATTAGTTTTCTAGGAACGTTCTTAGACCATAATCACTCATTCAATCCTATTCCGTGCGGGCTTTGGAAATCGCATAGTTTTTAGGTTGTTCGTGATTGCAAGGCGTTCCCGGCATCCGGATTCATTCCTAGTGGTCCAAAACACTGGAACACAGACAAGGTATATTCTGAGAGGCCTTAAAAATCCTTTTTAATTCATTCTGGGTGCTATTTGTTTGTGTTTTTGAGTTTTTTTGTGATTTTGGAAGCGATTCCGGTTACAGCCGCCCCACCTGATGATTACAGCCGCGCGGTTGTAACCTACAGTGGCGCGGCTGTAACCTACAGGGGCAGAAGCTCTAAATGCCCTGAATCAACCGATAACGCTTCTGTTTTCAAGTTAAAAGTGTTTTTCATATTTATTATCAGTCCAATTACATCCATTATGCTTAGATTCTCGGTTTTCTTATTTTAATTGATGGATGTGATTTCAAGTTTGGCGATTCTGAGTTCTTAGGGATTTCCAGACTTATTTTGATCCGTTTCGGATCCGTTTGGTTGAAGTTAGTGTATTTCCAGAAATCCCAAATTACCTGAAATCGCTATATTTACAAAATGATTTTCAAAAACGAGAAAAGAAGGTCGGAACCCAATTCTGGACCATTACAGTCGTGCGGCTGTAAGCTACAGTGGCGCGGCTGTAGTTACGGCAAAATTACAGTTTTACCCTTTTGGGCCCCAAACTTGTAATTTTGCATCTTTTTCCTATTCAAAACTGAATTTTTGTGTGTTTACATTCTTTTTGGATCCTAAATGGATGTTTAATTTAGGCCCACCCACGAACGGGACCCCCAAGTCCTGGGATATTCGGCCCACTAAATTTGGAAAATGCATGTAAATGAGCCAAATGGTTTTTAAAATTGGTTTTTCATCCATAAAACCTACAGGGCGTTTCAAAAAACTGTTTTCCAGGTCTAACCGGGCCGACCGATGGGGTCGACCTGATTACCCCCTATGCATGATCTCGTTTCCTAAAATACCCCTATTATGTCCTATATGAGTCCTTGGTGTGATTTATTTACTTGTGCTAACCGTATTTGGATGCAACTTTTATTTTTCTTTATTTTTATTTTTGGATGTATTTTATAAATTAAATCGTGTATCTAGGCGATTGTACTTTTTAGATTTTTGTGTATTATAGGAGGTTGTAATTGTGAGGATGAGAGCTTTTTTTTTTGGGTTGTATAATTTGGCCTCTACTTTACTTTCGCACTTTTACTTTTCTGCATTTTATTTTGGATATATTTATGTCATATGAATGAGCATTAACTAAAAATAAAAAGAAGATAAAATGAGTAGAATTAAGTAAATGCAACATTACATTATGAAATAATAATTGAAAATAAGTGAGGATTAGTAGATTTGTTGCCCGAACCCTGAATCTCTGAATTAGGTACCGCGTCTACACTTAGTAGGGAGCTATACCGGAATTTCCCGGATGAGCTGATTCGGGTGGCGACTCTGTATCTAATTTCGAAATTTAGGTTTCGAGATCTTTAAGTTCAAATTGGGATTTTCTAAAAACCTATTTTTTTTTTCAAAATTCACAGTTACAATTAAGTTTTCTACAAAAGGGCTTTTTCTAATAAAATGAAAGATTTTCTTAAGAAAGATTAAAGACCCGTTTTCAAACCACATCTTCGCATCTCAAAAAGAAAATCCCCAGTTCCTGCTTCACCACGTGTTCTGTAAAAACGTCGTCCGCTCACAGTAGCCTAAATATTGGGTTGTACGGCCCTTCCTTGAATTCCACCTGTACCCACTTGAAGCAGCTCTCTTCCACAGCGTAACCCTTAACAGTTGGGCCGTGCCTCCTCTTGAATTAGGCCATATGGCTCATCTTCTAATGATGAAAATTCCCTCTTCTGATTCCTACTGTTTTGGTTCATTTTATCACAAGTTAGAATCCGCTCTTTGCTTCTTAGGTTGGTATTCTAGACAATTTCACATAAAGGATACCAAAAATCTTCATCATAAAGGTCGGACAAAATCCCGTGCCCATAGTGGTCTACTAAGTCAAAATCTTGCAAAGGTGATTTAGGCAAAATTTAAGATAATAAGTGAGGTATCAGCTGGAAAACTGGTAAAGGCTAGTTGGTAGCATGAGTAAATCATTTGAGATATGTGTCATTTTCCCATTGTTCCTACTTTAAATTGCGATTGATGGAATGGTATTTTGCTAAATATACTAAATAAATGTATATATGTCTGTTTGAATCTGTATGTCAAAATATTGAAGTAAGCTTAGCATTCAAAGATATGTGCACATGGACTGTCACATCCAATTAACCTTGCAACCAGAGAAGTCTCCCTTAATGATATTTAAAAAAAATCATAGTAATAATGGCATGCTAAATTGAAAATCTTAAAAGGGGGATTTAGACAAAAGTTAAGGCGATATGATAGATTGAAAACCCGAAAAGGGCAGTCTATTCAAAAGCTTGGATCATACAACAATAATAACAACAACAATGAAAATAATGCAAAGGCAGCAATTAAACCAGCAATAGCTATATTCTCCTTCTCTTAATAGCTACAAGTGCCTCAACACTAGTAAGCCCGAACAGCCTAAGAGTCACGCTTTAACGCTTGTCCTGAGTATGCAAGTCCTTAATGTCGGCCAACCATAATTTATATAGCTTGTTTGTCTCCATAGAGGCAAGTGACTCATACTTCAGCACTTCATAATGGACACTATCCGACCATCGATTCTAAATGTGATCCAGCCATTGTGAAGTATACTTCGCAGTTGCTATAATACAAGAAGATTGAGGGATCCCTTGTACTTACCTATACTGCCTGTAGATTCGGGCTGGAGAGTAGAAACTCACCTTAGACCAGCTAAAGATGTACAAATAAAGGATGGCCAGAGCTTATAACCGTCGGGTTCACTATCAAAAAAATCTTTTGAAAGCAAGAGACTTAGTGATGAAGCAACTGAAATTGTCCAACACACACGTTAAGGGCAAATTCAAATCGAATTAGGAAAACTCATACCTGGTGAAGAAAATCCTCTTCAAGGGTGTTGTGACGAAAATGGACATGAATGGCAATGAGTTCACTAACTCTACCACGATCGCCTTAAATGCTATCATATTTAAAAATAAGGAAACAGCCTGTCAGATGGAAAATCCTAAAAGGGCAATCTAACGAGAAAATAAATGGAACAAAACAAAAAGGTGAAAATGGTTTGCTAAGTTGAAAACCCGAAAAGGTGATTTAGGAAAAATTTAAGACAATAAGTGAGGTATTAGTTGGAAAAACGGTAAAGGCTAGTTGGTAGCATGTGTAAATCATTTGAGATATCTGTCATTTTCTGGCTGTTCCTACTTTAAATTTCAATTGATGGAATGGTATTTTGCTAAATATATTGAACAAATGTATAAATGTCTGTCTGAATCCTTTATGTCAAATATCCAAGTAACCTTAGCATTCAAACATGTGTGCACATGAATTGTCACGTGTTATTAAAATCGCTATCATAGAAGTCTCCCTTAATGATAATAAAGAAAATCATAGTGTTAATAGCTTGTTGAATTGAAAATCCAAAAAGGGCGATTCACGTAAAAGTTAAAGCGACCCGATAGATTAAAAACCCAAAAATGGTTGCATATGCAAAAGTCAGGATCATACAACAACAACGAAAACAATGCAAAGCCAGTAATGAAATAAGCAATAGCTACATCCTCCTTTTATTAGCTATAATTCCTCAACACCAGTAAGCCCGAATCACCTAAGAGTCACGCTCCGACGCTGCTCCAAAGTATGGAAGGCTCGAAAATCGGTCAACCATGATTTATAGCTCGTCTATCTCTACAGAGGCAAGTGATTCATACTTCAGCAGTTTATAATGGACATTATCCGACCATTGAGTCTAAATGTGATCCAGCCACTGCGAAGTATACTCTGCATATGCTATAATACAAGAAGACTGGGGGATCCACTGTACTCGCCTGTACTGCCTATAGAGTCGGGGTGGAGAGTAGAAGCTCACCTTGGTCAGGCCTAACAACTGGATGCCACCAGCCCATATGTCTGTAACCATATGAGTGATCTTCCACCAGGGGCAAACCCTCATAATCTGATAATAAGTCATTTGTGCTAACCTAACACTTCAGTCTTCTTCAGTTACCTGGACCAAACCAACCATGGTAAAGCTTCATTCTTGGAAGTTGGTTGGATGATACTTCTTGAAACTTCCATAAGGCACCTGAACAAGGTCTAACTTCTCCATAAGCCATACTTAAAATGTGACCAAGTCAAAAAGGAAAAACCTGGTGAAACTTAAGGGTCGTATACAAATAGTGATAGGGCATTACCCGAAGTTGCATAAACTGATTCCCAAGCTAGAATGATTGGTTAGACTAAGAAAAATCAAGGTGAATAAGGTCTCTGCTAGACTCAATGCCATAAAAGAAGCTCTAGTAGCCATCTGGGTGATAGTAGAGATAAGTTTGAATGGGCACACCCCAGAACTTACTCCACATAACTAATGACTGATTTGTAGTAGAATTACCATGCTAGCCCATCTGAGATGATCCTTGAAAGTATCCATGTACCAATTTAACACCAAATCTAGTTGAAAGCTAGGGGATGAAGCAAAAGTGGATAGCAACTTGCTCATTAGAGGAATACCGAATAGGTTGACTAAGGAAGAAGCATCTCTAAAGTCAAATCTAGGAATGGCAATCTTGATACCTTTGGAGCATGGCACATTCAGAATGGCACTAAATTCTTTGAACAAGGGGTATAATTCCTAATGTGGGAAGTGGAATACATTATCAACTAGGTCCCAATAATCCATAACAACTTGGAACAAAGCAAGATTCCTCGAACCATTATAGTAAGCCTTCATATTCCAAACCCTAAAAGGCTTCAATTTCAGCTAATCTAAATCCCTTAGAGATTTGAGGAATTGACGGAGACAAAGACTGAAATGATCCATACCAGAAATGGAGTGAAATATGAATTCTAGAGCTATAGCCATGAGAAAAGAGAAACAACTATACGGTTGTTGCAATAGCTATACGGCTGTTGACTAACATCTGCACAGCTATCAGCTATGGCTGTACAACTATATACTCTTATATAAAATGTCTATCACGCTGATCTGTACGGGTATTGAGGCTTGGGAATTTTTTCCTACTGTATTTGAATAGTTTAACACTATTTCCTATGTACTTGAATGAGACAACTGTAAAAGTTTAAGAAGATAATAATAATGAAGTCCCAATAACAAATGGAACTAAATGTACAAACAATACATGTCAAAAATGTACATAACATCCAAACCAATGTAATAGAATGAATATTAATACCAAATGTCTCAAAAGGAATGCCCCTGTCATTTACAGCTTATCCCCGGGGTTGTTGCTCTTAGTCTCTTTATCGTCATCATCCTCTCCCGCTTCTGTAGCTGGCATCTCTACATTCAGATATTATCTCCTTTATTGGTCTAACTACTCTTATAGTCTCTAGTTCTTCCTCTCAGTTGGGCATGAACAACTCCTAGCACACGAGGAAGATGCACTTCCATGCTGGCTCTGAGCAAACCATACCTAAGCCTACCAAAACAACAACTAAATGAAACCATATCAAATGCACATGCATTCATACATCAACATCATAAAAAACATGCATCATATTTTCAAAAGAAATTGTAGGACTTATCGCGATCGCACTCATCTCCTGAATCATGAGATCTTACAAGGCGTGGTACATGTGGACTGGAACCTCAGCGTTAGCTATACCGACATGCAAGTCTAAATCTAGGGTCACTATCCAGGTACAATATGTGTGCAAAATACATTTTAGAATCGAGTGATAAAATACACACATGGGTAGCATTAGTAGGAATGAGCTCAACTAGGTGGTGATCGTAAGGGGGTAACACCCTATCCTCATACCCTCTAAAAATATCTGCATCAGCTAGAATCTGGTAGGAAGGACAATTAAAAAGCAATTAGGGATTAGTCCAGAGGTGACAAAAGCCAATGTGCCCCTACTAACAGTATCCAAAGTAGGGACAGACCCCCTAGGTCTATGCTTCACTCAGTGTCTTGCCCTAGCAGGCTCGGTATTGGCTCTGGCATCATCAATGTCTATGCCATTGTCATCATTATCATTATCATCACCACCATCATCACTACTACTGGTCGTCTTCTTCCCCTTATCCTGTGAAGAAGCCATGCGCATTCAGATCTTGGTAAAAGCAGAGACAAAATTGAATAACAAACAAGAAAGTCTCAAATAAGAAGAACAAGGGAATCATACCGGATGAGGAGTAAGTCTCCATCAAGTCCTAGATAGCAACAAACCCATGAAATCCTAATAAGAGCCAGCAATGGATTTGATATTGAGTCCGTTCCCAAATGCAACATCCTGATCAGAAACGTAGACGTAGTAGTAGGGCCAAAAAAAGGCCAGGGGTAACGCAGGAGGTATAGGCCTCTCATAAGGACTAGTAGTCCAACCATGTAACCTCTCCCCCATATACCACTCGTTAGAGCAGAGGCACTTCATGAAAAACCTCCTTTCATTACCAAAATGAGAAACTAGAAGCCCTTAAGCTCCTTTTGTGCGGACCGAGCACAAAGATTGAGCCCATAATAAAAGTCCTACTCTAACCCAATTAAGCTACATAGCTCTATATAAGTCTCCAACCACTGAAAATGCCTAAGTTGACATCACTACCCCCAGTCGGGAAGAGAAGGTAAGAGTGATAAGTGCATTTTATGCACGTAATCCGTTTTTGTTTATAGGCTTTAATTGATGTATTTTTAGTTAACTTAGGCGGATTTACTCTATTTTGTGTAATTACTCGTGCTAGGGACTCTGAAGTTGTTAAATGAGCTTAAAGAGCCGATTTTGGAAGCTTGGAGTGCTTGAAGGATGGAGCTTGAAGTCATAACCCATGGGCATGGCTTATGGAGTGCTGTTGATGCTGAAATTGGGCTTAGGAAGCTGTTTTGCATAAGCCAAAACCATGGCTTAAGGGGACCTGCGAATTTTGAAGAGTTTTTATGGAAATTGAAGACTTCTAATTTAGTCTTATTTTATTTTATTTCAGCCTTTTTGTGATAGGCTATTAGAGATATTTTATTTTTAATAACTCTAATTAGATTTTCCTACAAAAATCTTAATTAGAGTTATTTCCTTTTTAGAACTCTTTCCTTAGTTGATTAGGTTTAAAAGTAGTTAGGTCATTTTATTTTCTTATCATCTTCCTCTCTTGGAATTTCAGCAGCCTCTCTTTTCTTTCCCTCTCCAACGTGTTCTCTCTTCATGGAGAACTAAAACTTTAATCTCTAGCTAGTGGGCAATTCAGTCTTGTAACGTCTAACTGTGAGATCATTTGTTCTTTCTTTCTTCTTTAATTCAAGTAATCGATTCCCTTCTGTTTTTACTACTTTTGCATGATTTAATTAAATTCTTGATTTAATTATTTACTTGTGATTGGTTTGCTAGTTAGGTGATTAAATACGTAATCGTTTAATTCACTTAACCTAGGTAGTGAATAACACGATTAATTATGGACAAGTTTTTAATTTGTGTTATGGATGAAATCGATATGCTTTAAATAATCCCGCTTGGGTGATTATTGAGTAGAATTAGTGTCTCTTTCGTTTGTTAAAGCTTTTAATTGAATTAAATTCCGAAGCTTGTTCGGGACTGTTTGATTAATTAGAGATAATTAACGAGCTTCTCTTGGTTATCTATTCCATAAGAAGAGATTAGGCGATTCATGCTTTATGATTGCTATAGCTAATTTATTTGAATGCATTGAAGTTATCTTTTGTGTTTGATCGATGATCGGTTGGCTTGACTCAAGACTCGAATTCGCCTTCTAGCTGGAATTCGCCTCATCTAGATTTTTACCCAATTATTTAATTTCTGTTATTTTTATATTTTAATTGCAATTCTCAAACAACCCCCTTTACTTTTCTTGTTTAATTTTAGAAGAAATAATCGGCCAATCCCTGTGGATTCGACCCTGCTCCATTTGTACTACAAACTTTTGTTTTCGAGAGTAGGAATTTATTTTTGGTGTGCTCGGCACGCATCAAAGAGAATATACACACAATGAATACCTGTGCATGCATCTCAAACTTATCAAGTGCTGGAAGCACCTTAAGCTTGTCTTGGTGGGTTTAGATTTCTCACAAATGAGTGTACAACACCTTCCCATTGGTGCTACTAAATTCAATGAAGGACCACACGTAATCATCTAGGTAAGAATGCCAGACTAGGTTACACGTAAACTCAATGGCCGACAAAAGGAAGCCCTGTCAGGCTAAAGAATTGGAGGACATGATGGTACACGCCCCTCTTAGGAGGTGAAAGGTCTATGTAGTCTCCACCCACCTCTTGATAAAGGTAGTGAAAGCTGGAGGACTAATGTGTGGAAGAGGCGTAGAGAAACATGTGGCCAGGCCTCCGAAATGGACAGCTGCCACCCGGTCCCGAACTGCCTGCGGCATCTGTCATCAATCCATATCCTTGGCATTTTCCTATAAAAAATGACCAAACAGGGGGTATCTTTAGTCTCTTCATCATTACAAGTATGTTTTCCTAGGCTTAGTGACAACTCATGCACATTGCATTGTGAGAAGCCGATTAAAAATGAAGAAAATGGAAAATCTATCTGTCTAGGAACAATAGCCGTACAACTATAAGCAACAGTCATATGGCTATAAGTCATAGCCACACGATTATATTGATAGCCGTGTGATTTGGAAACCAGGCTATCATTCCCAGACGGATCAAAAACTCAAATCCCTAGTTTCTAGTCGATTTCTCCTCCTATTTTTAGTTCTTATAATCTAATAAACATCCCTAACATACATCCCAACCATCAATTTCATCAATCATGCATTTATTCTTGGAATTGCAAATCAAAACGCAACATTATGGTTTAATGGAAAAAAGTCAAATTCTTGAGGTTTGAGACACTTACTTGATGAATTGAAGCATGATTTTGCAAGCAATAAGGCTCGAGTTTGATGCCTAAATGGCACACTTTTGGACCTAATACATATCCATTTTTCACATGCAAAAACGAGAGCCCTCAGAGTGTATCTTGGTTTCAAACCAAAGTAAGAGCCACCTTCTTATTGTGATATCTATACAACTATAAGTTCCACAGTCGTACGACTGTCACTGGTAATAGTACGGCTATCGCTTGTAATCGTATGGATGTCACTTATTTATGCTTCATTTTATCTTCTTTTGTCTTCACTTATAGCACATCATAGCGATTAATTTCAACATCTCTTAGCCACCAATTTGACACATCATGGCCACCATTCCCGACAAAGTCATAGCCACCGTTCCATGTATATCATAGCCATCACTCCTGGCAAACCATAGCCACCATTTTAGGCACATCATAGCCATCATTCTCGCATATCATAGCTACTGATTTAATATCTCATGGCCAACTAGTTTGGCACCTTATAGCCAACCAATTCAGCATCCAATAGCCATTATTCTTAGCACCTCATAACTACCATTCTCTGCAAATCATAGCCACCATTTTAAGCGCATTATAACCATCATTCCCAACATATCATAGCCATTATTTGTGGCATATTATAGCCAACTCTAGCCAGTATTTATTCTTGATTGAAGGGATAAAAATTTTTGTTTCCAAAATTGTCAATCAATGAATAAATATGTATTTTGTCACATAACCTCGACACCTCATAACAACCTTTCAGCCACTCGCTTAGCTAACACTAAGGGTAGGTATGTCTTCTCTATCTGTATTTACCACGCTCTCGATTGTGCATCTAGTTTCACTAAGGGACTAGGTAAACTCGAGAATCGTGAATTTGGATACATGAGGGGTAGCTTGTAAGCACTTGTTTTTTTATCCCTGATTTCAATAATGAAAAGGGTCTATTTGAGTTTTTTCTATAGCCGAAAGGGTCAAGATCAACTCAAGATCGGAGCTCTAATTTTTTGAAAAATCTCAAAATTAGGGTTCCAAGCCTACGAGCTACATACATATGGCTTTAGCATCAGAACTGTATGACTATAGTTGACATCTGTACGAGTATAGCTTTATGTCAATAAGGGTATAAATTATTCTATCTCAAATCCCATATGATGTTAGATTGGATCCAGATTTCTGAGATAAAGGATGTATTAAAAGAAAGAGATAAGGAGAGGGAAAGGGGGGAAGACCATTTTGAACCAAAAAGAAAGAATTAGGATAGAGAGAACTTAGTTCGAAGAGAGAAAAAAAAGAGAAGAAGAAGAAGTTTGAGTCTTCTCCTTCATTTTCTTGCTCGAATCTCTGTTATTAGGGCTTAATATTAGTTCGAAACTCTAGAAAAACACTTCACTTAGTTGTTTAGAGATTCAGTAAAGTTGTGGATTCATGTGTCAACAATATATTTTTGAGAAACCATTAACTTTTTGCATATTTATGTTGTTTGAGCAACATTTTACATGTTTCTTTAACCATACTTTGTTTTATCAAATTCTAGTTTCTTTCTTGATTTTACAACCATGCGGTTGTCATTATAGATGCACAAATTTAAATCTATAACCTTAAGACCATAAAAACCTAGAAACTCATAAGAAAAATATCAAACTTTGAATCAATTTCCAGCCTAGAAACAATATTCATACGAATATTACTATAATCGTACGGCTGTTAATACATTCGCATGGGTATTGGTTCAAGATAGAATGAATGAAAAGCATTTTTTGAGTATCTCATCTTGTCCTGGACTTTATATTTACTTTCCAGAATTGATATTAGACCAAAACGATAATGGGAGACCAAATCTCCTGATAACCGACTCACTTTGTATGATAAAATGATTAAATCTGGTAAAATTATTTTCAAAAACGTTTTCTAAAAGCCAATGAAGAGACATTTCAAAAATGTTTTCTAGGTCTAGCCGTTGAAAATTGCTAAGTTTCTTGACAATCCCTTCTAAGTGCATGATCATGATTTCTTTATTATCTCATTTTGTCATACTTGAGTGCTTAATGTGATTATTTGTAAGCTAAAATTTGTTTTGTAGGAATTAAATGTATGTTTAACTTTATTCTTAGATAAATTTGTGTAATTTAGGCAAACATAAAATTAGATCATTGTTTTTAGGCGATAGTACCTAGATCCCCTACTTTATTCAAATGTATCCCCTTAAGTAGCTTGTGTGATTCGATTTGTCATAATTCACTTATTTACTATTTATGTATCCTTGCATGTGTGCTGAATGCCTTAAATAAAATCAACCTTAGTTTATAAAATACATTGTGATTGAATGTGAAGTTTTGTTTTAGTTAGATAATGAGTAAGTGACTCGTTTGAACCTAGACCTCTGTAAGGTATAGCAGTCCCTACTTAGTTTTGGCTATACTTGAATTTATAGTTAAGCTAAGCCACGTGATTACGCCTATACATTTTTGAGATTCCGGTCTCGAATCTTTTATAAAATTTTATTTTCCAAAAGGAATTTCTTATTATAATTATACAAACTCGAAAAATCAACGGCCTGCTTGTGGTGCACCTTCACAAAAACATTTTCTACTCACACTGGCAGCTCTATTAGGGATTTCTTTAAAAATATTTTACAAAACTTGAAAGATTTTGATGAGCATAGAAAATATCTAATTGAAACAAACTCAATAAACTTTTCATTGCATTTTATATACACGGTATAGATGCTAGATATTGCATTAGGTTAAGGTACCATTTTTAGCCCGATGAACCATTGAAAATGTTGCCTATGTTATGCTAGGTCATGGGGGCATGGATACGGAACACCACCTATAGCCTTGTACGAACCCTTACGTTTGGACCCTTAAGTGAAGAGAAGTGAGGAGTATATTTTACTATAGGGACCTTGATGTTAACTCGGACTTTGACTGAACTCGTGTAAATAATCATAGTTATTTCCACTAGGGTTCCAAAATAATATGTGTCATGCACATTTTTTTCGCCTCTATCATCCCTCATTGATGATTAAAGAGAACTCCATCTAGGACTTGGTTATAATATTGACTTTTTTTTACCACATGGAGAAATAAGGTTGGGAATTTATGATCGCATGCTATGTGCTATGTTATTCATTTTTTGTACCTTGTCATTATAATCATTCCTTCATGCATATATTTTATATGACTTCACATACCATTTGTGTGATACTAACTCACTATTTTGGTGTAGCCATGCTCATCATCCTACATGTGTACATACACCACTCACATGCCCCATTTTGTGTGACATTTACACTAGTAATTTTTAGTGTAGGCATAATCTTATGTCACTCATGCATAAATTAACTATGTTAATAAACTTGGATTAGATCATCTTTAAGCAACCTCTAGACATGACTATAGACCCACACGTTTATTCTTTCACATAGTTATTGTGAAAAATCCACACACTCACTAGTCTTTAAAAGAAAAACCTTTAGGTGCTTAAAAGTGTGTCGAATTTTCGTCCATATAAAATATCATACGTGTCCAAACCTTGGTATAGAAATCTAGTCACAAAATTTTAGGTGCTTAAAAGACTGCCGAATTGTTGTCCATATGAAAAATCATACATGTCCAAACCTTGACTAGCGGAATATAGTCGTAAACCTTTGGGTACTTATGAGTATGAGATTTTAATCCCTGGATTTCCGTGATGAAAAATATATATATCTTTTTTTTCTACAGTTTTAGGAATCTAGGTCAACTCAAGATCGAAGCTTCCCATCATTGAACCCCATAACTATGGAAAATTTTTATAACTATTCTTAGATGACTTCCGTACAGATATAGAAATATTTGTGTGGCTGTCTACAACATCTGTGCGGATGTTAAGAATAACTGTACGACTATCGATCAAATCAGCTAAATTTCAGAGACAAAATCTTTGAACCATTAATGTCTTGGGGTCTTGGGGGTTTGTTGGGCGGATAGACTTGCAAAAATAACAAGGAATAAAAGATAAGCTTCTAAAATAAAAAAAAGGGGGAGAGAAAGGGATATAGAAGGAGAAAGAGAGATGGGAGAGAAAAGCAAGATTTCTTAACATTTTTCTTCTTTAATCTTTAAATTCTAAGGTTAAAATGTGTTAGAAATCTTAGGGAAACATTTTAGTAAAATCAATAATAAGTTTAGAGATGAATTGAATCACTAAATCCCTGTTTACGGAGCTAAATTCTAAGTTTTTGGAGTTTAGAGTTCAAATACAAATTTCAAAGAATTAGAGCTCTCTTGAGTTAGTTTTTGACACCTAAGACCGTGGATTCATGCTACAAAGGTATAGTTCTAAGAAACCAAGCATATTTCTCCTGTTTGACTTGATTTGGAGCATCATTCGCATCATTTTCACCTTATTTCATTCTTAAGCGTTTCTTGGTTGTGCCTAAAAACAACAATCGTATAGATGTTGTAATAATCGCATGGTTACCGCTATACCCATATGGATATCATAACCTAGAAATTCCCATAAACCAAGCCAAAAGATGAATTAAACTTTTAAACTATAAGCAAAATCCGTACCGATAACATGATAATGTAAAGTTATCAACTACATCCGCACGGATATTATCTCGAGATAGATTCTTTAAAATCCATTTTACAAGCATCTTATGTCATTCAACCTTAGATTCAATTCCCAAAAGCTATATTTAGACCAGATCAACGATGGAGACCCGATCTCCTGAAAATTGACTCACTTTATCATGTTGAATAATTAACCCAAAAAACTATTTTCAAAATCGTTTTCTCAAAAATCTTCAGAGGAACTTTTAAAACGTTTTCCAGGTCTAGTCGAGTAGATCTACTGGATTTCCCCAACTATCCTCTCTGAAGGCATGATCTGGACCCCATTATTATCCCTTTCTATCATTTTTTAGTAAAGAATATGATTATTAGTATACTGACCTTTTTTTTACGGGTTTAAATGAATGTTTAGTTTTCCATTTTCTAGATTCTCGTTTATTATAGGTGATTGTACCCCCAATTTCCTTTTTCTATTCATATGTATCCCTTAGGATATATTTGTGTGATTTAGGTTGTAATTAATTTATTTACGTATCCCTTTTAATATATATTTATTACATGCATGCCATGTGATTAAAATAAAATTAACCTTAGCTTATAAAATGCAATAGATTAAACGTTGAGTTTTGTTTCATTTAGATAATATGTAAGTGACTTCTCCGAACCTAGATATCTGGAATGTATAGTGGCCCTCACTTGGTTTCGATTGTATCTATGTTTCATTCTGCTAGATTGAGGTCTTGAATCTTCTATGAACATTATTTCTCAAAGCGAATTTCCCAATATAATCGTGCAAAACCCTGCAGCACGTTCACTACGTCTTAAAACATCGTCCATTCATAGTGCTCAAAAGAGTGCCCAAACTTCATCTGTATGATGAACCATACATGTCAATCCATAACTAGTAGAATCTAGTAAACTTTTGAGTACTCCATGAGTGTCGAAACTCTATCCGTATGAAAAATCATACTCATCCAAACCTTAACTAGTGGAATCTAGTCACAAATGTTTGGGTGTTTAAAAGAGTGCTGAAACTCCATCCGTATGATGAACCATATATGTCAATCCATGACTAGAGGAATCTAGTAAAACCTTTGGATACTCCACGAGTGTCGAAACTCCATTCGTATAATGAATCATATATGTCGATCCGTAACTAGTGGAATTTAGTTAACCTTTAGTGTTCCATGAATACTAAACATCCGTTGTTCCCTCCTCGAGAATCAAACACACACTTATCCTTTGCATTTGATCATCTCATCTGCATAACATGCATTGGTCATACCATATCATTCATACAAGCACACATATCATTGTACCTTAGGATCTTCTAACATGCATCCTTTCACAATGTTGATATGTGTTCGTGACTCTCTATAGTTTGACATTGTCTTTCAGAGAGATTAGTGCAGGTTGACCTATAAAGTTCATAGCCAAATCAAGCAGTTATTTCAGAACCAATCAATGTGGCATCTAGTTCAATGATAGTTGAGTCGGCTTTAGATTCAGAAACTGAAAGAGAGATTGAGACGTTAAACCAAAATAGTTAGTTTGTGCTAGAAGAGAATACTGTAGAAAGAGGTGATCAGTCAAATGCAAATCAACAGAATGCCACAACCATCGCTACTTTAGTGGCAGCCACCTTTAGGGACCGCTTGGGTTGAGAAGAGTTCCAAGCAAGCATTTGCATTCAAGTTCAGGCTACAGTGAGTAATGGTATTACTAATAGACATACTAAGCAAAATGCAAACCATAGGAATAACAATAGATAGGCCGAACAAAACATGGACCAAGGGAACAATAGTAGGCAAGTCATCGTTCGAGATGTGGATCATTAATCAAAATAGGGTGATGCTTCTGGTAGGGCAAGAAATGCATCAATTAAATCGCTTACTCCGTCAGATGGTGCACACTACTCTATTCAAATGCATTGGCCTGAATGTTCTGAAGGTTGAAGGGGTTGAACTGCTACCACCAACTTCCAAATGCCATATTTTACTCCATACACGGGGACAGGGCTGCCTGATCCTCACATTAACAACTATGTGACTATGATGACAATGAATAGTGTGTCCACCAATCAGCTCCTGGGACTATTCTTATGTACTTCTTGAGTTAGTGCTGCCAGATGGTTCAAAAACCAGTTGATGCATATTTAGAAAGATTAGAGTGCCTTGTCGGAAGCATTTGTAAAGCATTACAGCTATAACTCCTAGATTGAGGTGTCACTACAGCACCTAGAAGCTGTTAAACAGAAGCCTAATGAGACTGATATGAAATACTACAAGAAGTGGATGGACAAGCAAGTCCTTTTGGAACAAAGGCCTAGAGATTGTGAATTAATAGTCAAATTGGTAGTCAAAGGACCAGAGCTAAATTTGTTTTGCAGGAAATAAATGTATGTTTTAACTTTATTCTCTATAAATTCATGTATTTTAAGAGGATGTAAAATTTGATCATCGTGTATTTTAGGTTACTGTAACCCGATCCTCGATTTTATTCAAATTTATCTCCTAAGGTAGCTTGTGTTATTCGGTCTGTAATAATTCATTTATTTACTGTTTTATGTATATTTGCATGCACGTTGAATGCCTTAAATAAAATCAACCTTAGTTTATAAAATGTAATATTATTGTGAAGTTTTGTTTTAGTTAGATAATGAGTAAGTGACTTGTCCGAACCTAGATAGCTGGAAGGTATATGAGTCCTTACTCAGTTTTGGCTATACCTGAATTTCCTAGTTGAGCTGAGCTGGATGGCAACCCTTATACATTTTTTTAAGATTTCAGTCTCGAATCTTTTATGAACCTTTATTTTCCAAAAGGAATTTCTTATTATAATTATACAAATTCGAAAAGCCATCGACTCACTTCGCGGTGCGCCTTCACAAAAACGTTGTGCACTTATAACAACCTAATCAAATAATCTATACTAGGGGATACATTTGTAAAAATGGAAATAGGGTACAATCGCCTAAAATATACGAGTAATCTAAAAATAGAAATCTAGATCTAACCTAATATATATCTACCTGCAAAACAAAGTTTAGTAGCATAATAAATATATATGCAAATAGGACTCAAAAAAGACAACAAGGGATAATAGATTATTCGGGATGTGAAAGGGGAGAGTCGGGAGAATCCGAAAGATTCAATTAACTTGACCTGGGAAATGATTTTAAAAATGTATTTTTGGAAACACATTTTCAAAACATTTTTCCGATTAATAGTTTAATACATGCTTTGATGAGTCGGTTGTCCCAAGATTTCAATGGAATTCCATTCATGAGAGTAAATTACTTCACAGAAATTAAATCTAGGTTATAAAGCAGTAACACTCAAAAATAGTTTCAAAGCACAAAGAAGTAGATTGAACGTAAAACTGGACTGAAAAACGAGAGTCATATGAAAATGAAAATTGGTCTGTTTTAAGATTTTCATTTAAAAAAACTTTCTCATTCAGTCACGAATCCTTTGGAGGCCTATGAAACACTAAGCTGTGAAGCAAAATGGTTCAAACTCTGAATTAGAAACCGAAATCATCGAAATCAGGGGGGTTAGAGCCGTGTAGCTCTAACCATAGCCATACGACTCTACTTTTAATTTGGTGAAAATTTTATCCTGTAGAAAATCCATATGTCATGGCTTTGAGATTATGGCAGTACGGCTCTTGTTTCCACAAAATAAAGCCTTACGGCTCTAACCTCCATGCACAAGTAAATTTTTTTTCTGGCCAAAAACTTCAAAACACACAACAAAAACAACATAGAAAACAGTAAAAGCATTTAAGGCCTCTCAAAAGTTACCTCTAATGTATTTATCTAATATTTTGACCCTTTGAAGCCAATTCTTGAGACGTAAGCCGGTTACGAATGAGTTCATTTCCATCCTGAATCATCCCCGAGATCATGAAATAAGGATGAAGGATTGAAGTTTGAGTGTTTAAGGCTAGGAAGATTAGCTTTTGAGTTTGGAAATGAGAAGCTGGTGTGATGCAGAGAAGGTAGAATGTGATTTTCTCCCTATCTTTTTTTTCACTCATTGCTTATAATTGCTAATGGTTGCTAAGCCTCCCATTACTCCCCTTCACTCTTTTATTGTCTATTTTTTCCGCTCAACATGTGATTTTTGTCTTATCTCAAAGAGAGCCCATTTTTGTCTCTCGAGTCGAGATTATGTTTTTGTCTAGTAGGAATAGAGCGTACAGCTCTAGATTTGAAGATTAGAGCCGTGCGACTATAGTTATGAGCCGTATGGCTCTCTTTTTAGGTCATGAATCTTAATTTTCAAATTTGGCTTTACAGCTTAACCCTTATCCATATAGAGCCATACGGCTCAAACTAGAGCAGTGGGACTCAAAAAAGAGTCGTACGAATCTTATTAAAATTAGGATTTAGTCCGTTGTTCTCTCAGTCTATTCTTGGGTTCGTTCCTAAGCTCATTTGGTGCTCGTCTTCATCCTTCGAACCGATCCTGTAGAAAACTCGATACAGAGGTAACTAATTCGGTTTTGATCATTGAAGTCGAAAAAATCCGCGCTCACAACTATGTTTGAAGCTAGGGTAGAAACCTATGTTGTAATTCTAGCTTCGATTAAGTGACAGCTTCTGCCTTCCATTTATAACATTGTATTAGCAAACAACATATGTCATTTCATTTGTCTTTCTATAATTTTTGTGGTTAAGTGAAATTTTTTTGTTAAATATGTAAGTTTGTTGTACTTTATGGGAGGCATAAATACAAATAGATCTAGAAAATGGCACCAAATTTAAAGCTAGTGCTGGTTAATGACACTTTAATTCAAGTTTAACAGCTAATATATCAAGTCCAAAGTCAGGTTTTACAGACCGTAAACTCCGGCGTCAAAGTGGTCATTATATAATAGAGGACGCTATTAAAATAATGTCTACAGTAGGTTTTACCAACCGAAATATCCATAGGTACAAACTGATCGGTAACTTGCAGGGCATTCTTACACCATATTACTGATGCTAGGGGTGAGCAAAACGCGGTTCGGTTCAAAAACCGAACCGAACCAAACCGAATCAAAAACCAAAATGGAAGAAAAATAAAAACCAAAACCAAACCAAAGTTTATATGGTTCGGGTCAAACCGAACCGAATCAGTTCGGTTCGATTACGGTTTGGTTCGGTTCAAACCGAATCAACAAAAATTTTAATTTTTTAATTTTTATTATCATTTTTTTTATATAAATTACATGTAAAATGTTACTTAAAAATAATTTATATTACATGTATATTACTAAAGTCTCATAAATACAAACTATATAATAATATAAATATATAATATGCTAAATAAAATTTATTTATATACATATATATATTTTAAAAAAATATTTTTTCCTATTACGGTTCGGTTCGGTTCAGTTTCGGTTTTTTTAACAAAAACCGAAAACCGAACCAAAAACCAAACTATTATATTTTATAAAACCAAAACCAAACCAAATAGAGTTTGGTTCGGTTTGGTTCGGTTTTTCAGTCTCGGTTCGGTTCGGTTCTTGGTTCTTGGTTCGGTTTTGCTCACCCCTAACTGATGCTGGCTTGACTATCCTCGTATAGTTCGCGATAGACGGCTTATTGAGGCTTTTGAAAGAGTCGGTAAATATTGTAGCGATGAAACAAAGCGCATCCAAATGCTGTTTTTGTTGTAGTGTGTATTTTTTTTTTTTTTTTTTTTTAATAAAAGAAGGTTTATCAATTTGATTTTTATATTGGATTATGATGGAATGGTACACATTCTTAGTTGACGTAAATAGTTAAATGACATGCATAAATTAATCTGAAACTGTAGCAATGAGATAATGGTCGGCGATTGACAAATTGTTATGCGTTAGTATACATAGGTACCAAGAACATATATATTCTGATAATCTTGTATTACGTATGATACGAAACTACTCCATTAAGTATTAAAAATCAATTAAAACAACGGATAACTTAAGAGAGGCCAATGCTTTTCAATTAATTAGGTAACTATTGCTTAACTATATACAATTATCTGTCAAATTAATAAATTAACTTCTTATATATTGTAATTAATAACTATATATGTTTAGTTAAAGCGTATATATGATTTTTTTTTATGATATAAAATTGACAGCTGGAAAAAGTACGCTTTAGTTTCAATAAATTTATTTCATTATTGGACGATAGAATTGGCTACAACCATAATTTGGATGATAAAGTTTTCAATCCGAATAGGAACACTTAATTAAAAAGCATCTAGGTTATTATATGAAAAAAAAAGCATTAGTCAATCTTACGATCAATCAAATCCACTTTTAGCAACTAAAAAAACGTAAAGCTTGGAGGAAGTGATTTAGTTTTCTTTTTGCATATACCTATTGGAGAGGAAAGAGGACTTTGAACAAAGAAATAAATAAAGATAGAGAGAAATTAAACTATAAAACACTTTTATTAATGTTTCTCTTTAAACTTGATAATTTTTAACACAAACTTATGCTTTATTTATAGTGTATAAAAACAAATAAAAACCACACAATTAAAACCAAATAATAGCCACATACCCTATCTATATAATAATTGCCTTAATTTTTTGATATACCGCTACTAACTACAACTTTGAGTACTTGCTGACATCTCTACACCATAAATTTTAATTATCCTTGTCATTATTATTATTATTTATTTATTTATTTATTTGTTATTATTATTTTTTTCATTCTACTAGCACCACATGACCTGTTTCATGTCTTAAGTGTACCACTTCAATTCACTTGCATATTTTTTTATTTTATTTAAATTAATTTTAGGTTTTAACACCCCCTCTTAAACTTAATTTTCAGTAACTCCCAATGTAGTTCGCAGTTGATTAAAGACGTCATACTTTAATGACTTCATGAAAATATCCACAACTTGATTATGTGTCTTTACGCACTTTAATATAACCTCCTTCTATTCAATGCATTCCCTGATGAAATTATACTTCGTATCAATTTGTTTGCGTCGATCATGAAACCGTGGATTATGCTCTAACGCCGATGTCGATTTATTATCAATGATAATTTTTGTTGGCTTATGCTGTGCCATTTGCAATTCCTTCAACATTCATCTCAGGCATATTGTGTGACACACACATGTAGTCACAACAATATATTCTGCTTCACAAATTGACAAGACGACAATAACTTGTTTCTCTGAACTCCAAGTGAACGTCGTGTCACCTGGAAAGAAAATACAAAACCAATAGTGCTTTTTCGATTATCTTTATCGTTGATCCAATCACTATAACTGTGCCCAACTAATTTGAAATCTTCAGATTTTGAGTAATATGAACCAAAATTAGTTGTACATTGTAAATAATAGAGTATTCTATTTTCTGCATTTTAATGTGACTCAGTTGGTGCTTCCATGTATCTACTTACGAATCTAACTGCATATAGAATGTCTGGCCTTATACACATCAAATACCTAAGTTTTCTGATCAAACTTTGGAATATCGTAGGATTGATTCTCTCCATCTTCAACATTGGTCAGTTTTAAACTCCATTCAATAGGAGTGCTGACAGGGTTGAAATTCTCCATATTGAACTTCTTCAAGATCTCCTTTGCAAGGCCACTTTGAGAAATAAAAATGTCGTCTTCACTATGTTTTACTTTAATTCCAAGGTAATATGACATGAGACCTATATTAGTCATTTCAAATTCACGAGCCATTATCTTCTTGAGTTCTTCAAACATTTGCGGATTACTCCCTATTAAAATTAGATCATCCACATATAGGTAAACAATCAACATGTCTCTTTTTTTCACTTTCATGTACATGGCATATTCGCATGGGCATTTAACAACACCATTCTCTTGAAAGGATTTGTCAATGTCACTATTCTAAGCTCTTAGAGCTTATTTTAGCCCATATAGTGTCATCTTCAATTTGAGCAATTTATCTTCATGGACTTTGACAACATAACTAGGTGGTTGCTGGACATAAATTTCCTCATCTAGGTACCCATTCAGGAAAACTGACTTGACATCCATTTGACGAATTTTCCACCTGTTTTGTGCAACAACCGAGATTACCATTTGATGGTTTCCAATCTAAAACCGAAGCAAAAATTTCATTATAGTCGATGCTAGGTCTTTTGCTAAATCCTTTAGCAACTAGTCTTGCTGTGTGTCTCACAACCTAGCTTGCTACATTTTTGTTTGACTTGAACACCCATTTGACACCAATGGGTTTTTGGCTAGCGAAAAGTGATGTCAACTTCCATGTTTTGTTCTTCTTAATTGCTTGAATCTCCTCCTCCATGACATTTCTGCATCTCTCGTCTTTCATAGGTTCTTTAGCATCAATTGGCTCGCAATCAACAAAATAACAGTAAAAAGTTAATTCTTCACTGAGAATTCTTGTAGCGTCATAAAGATCTTCAATGCGTCTCAACTTTCTCAACCTTTCTCTAGGAATTTCACTTGGTTGGCTTCTTGACTTGGAGATGCACTGCAAATCGGTGTATTCACCTATGTTGTGGTTGCTTCCTCCAATCGCATTCATTGTTTTCATCCATGGTGAATGGATAAAAAATATAGTTCTTCTACTTCTCACTACTCCAATCCCAAAGTGCTTCTTCATCAATCGTCACGTCCCTGCTGATAATTATCTTTCCTGAGGATCAAAAATCTTTTAAACCTTGGAATGTTGTGAGTATCCTATAAAAAGGTACTTCTTACTTTTATTGTAAAGCTTTCATATTTCTTCATCTGGTACATAGACATATGTAACACTTCCAAAAATACACAAATGAGATGTACTCGGCTTTCTCTCACTCCATGCTTCTTGGGGTGTTTGATCCTAGACACTAGGTGTAGGGGATTGGCTCAAAATGTAGAATAAAACAACAACGGATAACTTAAGAGAGGCCAATGCTTTTCAATTAATTAGGTAACTATTGCTTAACTATATACAATTATCTGTCAAATTAATAAATTAACTTCTTATATATTGTAATTAATAACTATATATGGTTAGTTAAAGCGTATATATGATTTTTTTTTTTATGATATAAAATTGACAGCTGGAAAAAGTACGCTTTAGTTTCAATAAATTTATTTCATTATTGGACGATAGAATTGGCTACAACCATAATTTGGATGATAAAGTTTTCAATCCGAATAGGAACACTTAATTAAAAAGCATCTAGGTTATTATATGAAAAAAAAAGCATTAGTCAATCTTACGATCAATCAAATCCACTTTTAGCAACTAAAAAAACGTAAAGCTTGGAGGAAGTGATTTAGTTTTCTTTTTGCATATACCTATTGGAGAGGAAAGAGGACTTTGAACAAAGAAATAAATAAAGATAGAGAGAAATTAAACTATAAAACACTTTTATTAATGTTTCTCTTTAAACTTGATAATTTTTAACACAAACTTATGCTTTATTTATAGTGTATAAAAACAAATAAAAACCACACAATTAAAACCAAATAATAGCCACATACCCTATCTATATAATAATTGCCTTAATTTTTTGATATACCACTACTAACTACAACTTTGAGTACTTGCTGACATCTCTACACCATAAATTTTAATTATCCTTGTCATTATTATTATTATTTATTTATTTATTTATTTGTTATTATTATTTTTTTCATTCTACTAGCACCACATGACCTGTTTCATGTCTTAAGTGTACCACTTCAATTCACTTGCATATTTTTTTATTTTATTTAAATTAATTTTAGGTTTTAACACCCCCTCTTAAACTTAATTTTCAGTAACTCCCAATGTAGTTCGCAGTTGATTAAAGACGTCATACTTTAATGACTTCATGAAAATATCCACAACTTGATTATGTGTCTTTACGCACTTTAATATAACCTCCTTCTATTCAATGCATTCCCTGATGAAATTATACTTCGTATCAATTTGTTTGCGTCGATCATGAAACCGTGGATTATGCTCTAACGCCGATGTCGATTTATTATCAATGATAATTTTTGTTGGCTTATGCTGTGCCATTTGCAATTCCTTCAACATTCATCTCAGGCATATTGTGTGACACACACATGTAGTCACAACAATATATTCTGCTTCACAAATTGACAAGACGACAATAACTTGTTTCTCTGAACTCCAAGTGAACGTCGTGTCACCTGGAAAGAAAATACAAAACCAATAGTGCTTTTTCGATTATCTTTATCGTTGATCCAATCACTATAACTGTGCCCAACTAATTTGAAATCTTCAGATTTTGAGTAATATGAACCAAAATTAGTTGTACATTGTAAATAATAGAGTATTCTATTTTCTGCATTTTAATGTGACTCAGTTGGTGCTTCCATGTATCTACTTACGAATCTAACTGCATATAGAATGTCTGGCCTTATACACATCAAATACCTAAGTTTTCTGATCAAACTTTGGAATATCGTAGGATTGATTCTCTCCATCTTCAACATTGGTCAGTTTTAAACTCCATTCAATAGGAGTGCTGACAGGGTTGAAATTCTCCATATTGAACTTCTTCAAGATCTCCTTTGCAAGGCCACTTTGAGAAATAAAAATGTCGTCTTCACTATGTTTTACTTTAATTCCAAGGTAATATGACATGAGACCTATATTAGTCATTTCAAATTCACGAGCCATTATCTTCTTGAGTTCTTCAAACATTTGCGGATTACTCCCTATTAAAATTAGATCATCCACATATAGGTAAACAATCAACATGTCTCTTTTTTTCACTTTCATGTACATGGCATATTCGCATGGGCATTTAACAACACCATTCTCTTGAAAGGATTTGTCAATGTCACTATTCTAAGCTCTTAGAGCTTATTTTAGCCCATATAGTGTCATCTTCAATTTGAGCACTTTATCTTCATGGACTTTGACAACATAACTAGGTGGTTGCTGGACATAAATTTCCTCATCTAGGTACCCATTCAGGAAAACTGACTTGACATCCATTTGACGAATTTTCCACCTGTTTTGTGCAACAACCGAGATTACCATTTGATGGTTTCCAATCTAAAACCGAAGCAAAAATTTCATTATAGTCGATGCTAGGTCTTTTGCTAAATCCTTTAGCAACTAGTCTTGCTGTGTGTCTCACAACCTAGCTTGCTACATTTTTGTTTGACTTGAACACCCATTTGACACCAATGGGCTTTTGGCTAGCGAAAAGTGATGTCAACTTCCATGTTTTGTTCTTCTTAATTGCTTGAATCTCCTCCTCCATGACATTTCTGCATCTCTCGTCTTTCATAGGTTCTTTAGCATCAATTGGCTCGCAATCAACAAAATAACAGTAAAAAGTTAATTCTTCACTGAGAATTCTTGTAGCGTCATAAAGATCTTCAATGCGTCTCAACTTTCTCAACCTTTCTCTAGGAATTTCACTTGGTTGGCTTCTTAACTTGGAGATGCACTGCAAATCGGTGTATTCACCTATGTTGTGGTTGCTTCCTCCAATCGCATTCATTGTTTTCATCCATGGTGAATGGATAAAAAATATAGTTCTTCTACTTCTCACTACTCCAATCCCAAAGTGCTTCTTCATCAATCGTCACGTCCCTGCTGATAATTATCTTTCCTGAGGATCAAAAATCTTTTAAACCTTGGAATGTTGTGAGTATCCTATAAAAAGGTACTTCTTACTTTTATTGTAAAGCTTTCATATTTCTTCATCTGGTACATAGACATATGTAACACTTCCAAAAATACACAAATGAGATGTACTCGGCTTTCTCTCACTCCATGCTTCTTGGGGTGTTTGATCCTAGACACTAGGTGTAGGGGACTGGCTCAAAATGTAGAATAAAACAACAACGGATAACTTAAGAGAGGCCAATGCTTTTCAATTAATTAGGTAACTATTGCTTAACTATATACAATTATCTGTCAAATTAATAAATTAACTTCTTATATATTGTAATTAATAACTATATATGGTTAGTTAAAGCGTATATATGATTTTTTTTTTTTATGATATAAAATTGACAGCTGGAAAAAGTACGCTTTAGTTTCAATAAATTTATTTCATTATTGGACGATAGAATTGGCTACAACCATAATTTGGATGATAAAGTTTTCAATCCGAATAGGAACACTTAATTAAAAAGCATCTAGGTTATTATATGAAAAAAAAAGCATTAGTCAATCTTACGATCAATCAAATCCACTTTTAGCAACTAAAAAAACGTAAAGCTTGGAGGAAGTGATTTAGTTTTCTTTTTGCATATACCTATTGGAGAGGAAAGAGGACTTTGAACAAAGAAATAAATAAAGATAGAGAGAAATTAAACTATAAAACACTTTTATTAATGTTTCTCTTTAAACTTGATAATTTTTAACACAAACTTATGCTTTATTTATAGTGTATAAAAACAAATAACAACCACACAATTAAAACCAAATAATAGCCACATACCCTATCTATATAATAATTGCCTTAATTTTTTGATATACCACTACTAACTACAACTTTGAGTACTTGCTGACATCTCTACACCATAAATTTTAATTATCCTTGTCATTATTATTATTATTATTATTATTATTATTATTATTTATTTATTTATTTGTTATTATTATTTTTTTCATTCTACTAGCACCACATGACCTGTTTCATGTCTTAAGTGTACCACTTCAATTCACTTGCATATTTTTTTATTTTATTTAAATTAATTTTAGGTTTTAACACCCCCTCTTAAACTTAATTTTCAGTAACTCCCAATGTAGTTCGCAGTTGATTAAAGACGTCATACTTTAATGACTTCATGAAAATATCCACAACTTGATTATGTGTCTTTACGCACTTTAATATAACCTCCTTCTATTCAATGCATTCCCTGATGAAATTATACTTCGTATCAATTTGTTTGCGTCGATCATGAAACCGTGGATTATGCTCTAACGCCGATGTCGATTTATTATCAATGATAATTTTTGTTGGCTTATGCTGTGCCATTTGCAATTCCTTCAACATTCATCTCAGGCATATTGTGTGACACACACACATGTAGTCACAACAATATATTCTGCTTCACAAATTGACAAGACGACAATAACTTGTTTCTCTGAACTCCAAGTGAACGTCGTGTCACCTGGAAAGAAAATACAAAACCAATAGTGCTTTTTCGATTATCTTTATCGTTGATCCAATCACTATAACTGTGCCCAACTAATTTGAAATCTTCAGATTTTGAGTAATATGAACCAAAATTAGTTGTACCTTGTAAATAATAGAGTATTCTCTTTTCTGCATTTTAATGTGACTCAGTTGGTGCTTCCATGTATCTACTTACGAATCTAACTGCATATAGAATGTCTGGCCTTATACACATCAAATACCTAAGTTTTCTGATCAAACTTTGGAATATCGTAGGATTGATTCTCTCCATCTTCAACATTGGTCAGTTTTAAACTCCATTCAATAGGAGTGCTGACAGGGTTGAAATTCTCCATATTGAACTTCTTCAAGATCTCCTTTGCAAGGCCACTTTGAGAAATAAAAATGTTGTCTTCACTATGTTTTACTTTAATTCCAAGGTAATATGACATGAGACCTATATTAGTCATTTCAAATTCACGAGCCATTATCTTCTTGAATTCTTCAAACATTTGCGGATTACTCCCTATTAAAATTAGATCATCCACATATAGGTAAACAATCAACATGTCTCTTTTTTTCACTTTCATGTACATGGCATATTCGCATGGGCATTTAACAACACCATTCTCTTGAAAGGATTTGTCAATGTCACTATTCTAAGCTCTTAGAGCTTATTTTAGCCCATATAGTGTCATCTTCAATTTGAGCACTTTATCTTCATGGACTTTGACAACATAACTAGGTGGTTGCTGGACATAAATTTCCTCATCTAGGTACCCATTCAGGAAAACTGACTTGACATCCATTTGACGAATTTTCCACCTGTTTTGTGCAACAACCGAGATTACCATTTGATGGTTTCCAATCTAAAACCGAAGCAAAAATTTCATTATAGTCGATGCTAGGTCTTTGGCTAAATCCTTTAGCAACTAGTCTTGCTGTGTGTCTCACAACCTAGCTTGCTACATTTTTGTTTGACTTGAACACCCATTTGACACCAATGGGTTTTTGGCTAGCGAAAAGTGATGTCAACTTCCATGTTTTGTTCTTCTTAATTGCTTGAATCTCCTCCTCCATGACATTTCTGCATCTCTCGTCTTTCATAGGTTCTTTAGCATCAATTGGCTCGCAATCAACAAAATAACAGTAAAAAGTTAATTCTTCACTGAGAATTCTTGTAGCGTCATAAAGATCTTCAATGCGTCTCAACTTTCTCAACCTTTCTCTAGGAATTTCACTTGGTTGGCTTCTTGACTTGGAGATGCACTGCAAATCGGTGTATTCACCTATGTTGTGGTTGCTTCCTCCAATCGCATTCATTGTTTTCATCCATGGTGAATGGATAAAAAATATAGTTCTTCTACTTCTCACTACTCCAATCCCAAAGTGCTTCTTCATCAATCGTCACGTCCCTGCTGATAATTATCTTTCCTGAGGATCAAAAATCTTTTAAACCTTGGAATGTTGTGAGTATCCTATAAAAAGGTACTTCTTACTTTTATTGTAAAGCTTTCATATTTCTTCATCTGGTACATAGACATATGTAACACTTCCAAAAATACACAAATGAGATGTACTCAGCTTTCTCTCACTCCATGCTTCTTGGGGTGTTTGATCCTAGACACTAGGTGTAGGGGACTGGCTCAAAATGTAGAATAAAACAACAACTTCTACCCACGGCTCCTTTGGTAAATTTTTGCTCTTTACATGCTTCTCACCATGTCTAGCACCATTTTGTTCTTTCTTTCCACAACACCATTTTGTTAGGGAGATCTAAGGACCAATATGAAATGACATATTCCATGCTCTTCACATAATCTTTTGAATTAATTAGATGCGAACTCTCCTCCATTGTCAGATCTTAAGGCTTTGATGTAATGACCACTTTCTTTCTCAATGAGTGCTTTGAATTTTTTTTAATGCTCCAAAAACTTCTAATTTCTCCTTCAAAAATAACACTCACTTGTTTCTGCTATGATCATCAATGAACAACAACAGATTTTTTTTATTACCTAATGACATTGGAGTCATTGGTCGACAAACATTTGTATGAATGAGCTCAAGTGGTGCCCTTGCTCTTGACATGGAATCCTTTAGAAAAGTGGTTCTAGATTGTTTTCCAATAAGACATTCTTCAAAAAGTTGATGCGATTGGTCAATAGGTGGCATGCCATGTGTTAGTGTATGCCCTAGTCCTTTGGTCAATGTAATCGGATTTTTGATAATTAATAAAAGGCATTAATCTATTTTGTCAATTTCTTGTACAATTAGTAGTTATAGAAAATCCATTAGTTAAGTTATACTCCTATTTGTTAGGAGCATCTCTTAGTAGTAGGACTGAGAGTAGGGTTAATACTTAACTATAAATATCCCTAGTCTGTTATATCATGGGAATGATACTAACTAAAGACTAGCATGGTCTTTGATTGTATGGTGGTATCCTATCGACCATTAGACATGGAATGTCAATTAAAGAGATAGGTATATGTTAGGTTACATCCACTCAGAGTATTTCACTTAACCCTTATAAGACAAGTGAACCTTTAGTAGCACTTATGTTGGATCCTTAGACCTGATGTTGCTATGTACTTAGGGATGATCTCGCGTACTTTGACATACACCCAACGGGCTTGTAACAGAGTATCAAGTATGGGTATGATTGGGTATATGAGTGAATACGTAAGGGTCATGAGCAAGGTGAAGGGAAATGCCAATCTCTTAAGTGAGATCATGATATCACTGGCCACTTGATGAGTGAGACTAAGAAGTGTTTTGCCAAACCCAATACTTAATTACTAGGTGATTAAGTGATTGAGTTCTTCAGTCTACTCGGTATCAAGAAATGTACTTGCAACCATAGGGGATGACTTAGTCATGGTTATTGCAGTACAAAGATATCTAAAGGGCATGAGATGTATAAGAAAAGGTTACAAGGTATATATGTCCAAAAAATATATTCATCTTAATTAGGGGCTATAATGGTCTGCTAGAACCCACCTATAGTCTGTGTGCCCAAGGGTTTAGGGTCCACTGACAACATAAAGATGAACCTACCAGATTGCGCGCATAGGGTTAAGATTGAATGTTTAGGACATAAATATTATTGGATATATATTTAATTAAAGAGCAGTTGTTATATTTGTATTGATTTAATTATTGTATGGTAAAATAAATAAATTGATTAAAATATAGCTGGTCAAAATTGGATTTTGACATCATAGGGAATCTAATTATATTGATGTTAATTTATTCTATTGCATAATGCAATAAATAAATTAAGACTAAATATAATTATGTCAAAATTAGATTTTGACATAAATTAATATAAGGATGCATGCATATTTATATTGTAAGGTTTTTGGGTTTATAGTTGAATTAAAACTTTAACATAATTTTAATTAATTAAAACCCTAATTGACCTAAGGTATAAATAACATCTTTTTAGTTTAATTCCCCAGAAGAGTTGCATTTGTAACCCATCCCAGACTGAAAATTTTGGCCCCCTCCCTACTGCTTCTAGGGTTTGGGCCATCGCTCTTTGTCCAATGCTAGCATACTCGTTCAATCGTTTGAGGCCTGCGTGTGTGACAGTAGAGATTTCCTCTTTTGAAATTCGAATTGAAAGCTTTATAACTCGGGTAAGATTTATATAGCTTTCTAGTTAAGTCTGTTTCCTCCTCATCTGAATATTTTTCGGGATTGGATTTGAGTGCAATTCAATGGCTTATGCTGAATTTTTTTTGTTTTGCACGGTGAAAATCCCTACACCATGTACCATCTTCTTCTTACTTAGCAGCTTTAGCCCTCCAAAGTTGAGATGCCCAAACCTTAGATGTCAAAGCTAATTAAAACTCTTCACACAAGCTTTCAAGCATTTTGCTACGTCCCATGTAGATGTTAAGTGTGAACATTCTATTCTTTGGCACTAGAATTCTTGCTAACAGCTCCTTTTTCTTGTTAGCAGCAAAAATGTTCGGTTCGTCATATGAACTTCATAATTTTTCTCCAACAATTGTCCACAACTCAAAATATTGCTTTCTATGTTAGGCACATAATAAACATTATTGATTAACTAGTGATAATCATTCTTTAAGCGAATAAGAATGGTTCCTTTACCTACAATGGGAACTTTTGAGGAATCTCCAAATACAACATTTTCGTTGCCAGAATGATCAAACTCCATGAACATCTATTTCTCTCCACACATATGATTACTTACAGCGTTGTCAAGGTATCATATGTTATTTTAAGAACTTGCTTCTCCTTCATATGTCAGTAACATTGTACTAATAACTTCCTCCTCTTCGATGTTATTGGCCGTTTCCTCCACCTGGATGGGTGAACTCTAATATTCTGGTGCATAAGCAGTTGTTGCACTAGGTGTTGTGTATCATCATGGGAAAAATTAAACACGAGACGGAATACCGATTAAAATTTTCCTCGATTCCAAAGCCCAAGATACATGTAGATTGATAAAATGAAATCAAGAATGAAGAAAAATAAATTTTCTCACCTTAACTGTATCCTCTAGAGACTGTTGAAGAAACCCAAAAGCATTTCCTCCACAATTCGGTACACGAACGACTCTCGAACGGGACTCGTGCTAGAGAACGGATTGAAAGAAAACCAAGAAAAAGTGCAAAAAGGGGCTGCTGTAATTTCTGTATTGTGGCATCAAAATTCTCTATTAGGGTTAAGGAGAATTAGGTTAAGGCATCCTATATATACTCCTTAGCCTACTAGGATTTTAATTAAAACTATAGATTATTTAATTTGATTTATTTGATTTACCTTATATCATTAGAATTAAATAAAATCATATTATAAAATCCTAATTGATACAATTAAATAAAATTTCATCAAATTAAAATAACCCAAAGTTAAATTAAAGTCATCCTTAATAAATACAACCTTTGTATTTTTATTTCCACCAAGGAAATATTATTTTATTTAATTAATTATTTACTACATATAATTAATTAATCAAATAAAATAAATTTCTCCCTTTATGATTGAATTAATCATGATATAACCTAATGTCAATAACTCAATTAATTTGGTTTCGGTCCCAATTCCGATTTGTCAACGTTCAGTCGTTCTATGTGTACGATCCTGTGTGTCCGTCTTTATGTTGGCAGTGGGCCCAAGGCCCACAGACTGCAAGTGAGTTCTAGCAAACCGTTACAGCCCCCAATTAAGACGGAGACTTACAGTCTAATGTGAAACATAACCCAGTAGTGATCTTGTATATCCCTTACCAACTGACATCGATACATAAGCAAGAGGCATGGCCTTGTCATCTCTTATATGCTTATTTATCTCTTGATACCGAGTGGAATGAACCTAGCAAATAAGTATCCCAACTTATTCGGGTATGGCTATACACTTTTCAGTCCCACTCATCAAGTGGCTAGTGATGTCATCTTAGGGGACGCTGAGTGGCAATTCCATCAGCTTCACTATCAACATCAGCATGTTCACTGGCCCACCCAACATACCCATACTTTGGCACCCTGTTACGGACCCGTTAGGCATATATCAAAGTGTATGAGATCCCATGTTATGTTCCAATGAACATCAGGTCTAAGGATAATAACAAGACCTACCCGAGAAACACCTATGACGATCGAACCATATGGTGTTCTTGTGGCAGATCAATCCAGTACCATGCAACCCAACATGTACCCATATCATTGACTGATATTCCATGTCCAATGATCGGTGAGACACCGGCATCCAGTCAAGGATATGTTAGTCTTTAGTTCTATTCATTCCCATGATTAGAACAAACTAGGGATATCTTTATGATTATAACTTTAACTTTACTTAAAGGTCTCATAATCCAACGACCTACATTGGTTTACTTTAGTATGGTTATAATCATTGGATACTCTATTTATAAATGTATAATACAAAATATCCAAATATAAAGTATAATACAATACAAGGACCAATGCCATTTGGACTAGGGCACACCAGTAATCTCCTACTTGCACTAGTTCCAACTAGGCATTGCCCTAATCCCTATAGATCTAGTATGACCCTTGTGCTGTGCTTGTGGCAACATATTGGTTAATGGATTAGCGACATTATTCCCGGTGTCAACTCTCTGCAGTGAAATGTCTCCTCTGTCCATGATCTCTCGGATGAGGTGAAACTTCCTGAGTATGTGTTTGGACTTCTTATGTGACCGAGGCTCCTTAGCTTGTGTGATAGCCCCGTTGTTGTCACAGAAGACATTCACTAGGTCTAGGATAGATGGAACTACTCCTAACTCAGTGATGAACTTCTTCATACAAATAGCTTCCTTTGCAGCTTCACATGTAGCAATGTACTCAGCTTCTGTGGTAGAATCGGCGATGGTTGGCTGTTTCGAGCTCCTCCAACTAAAGAGTCCACCATTCAATAGGAAGACATAACCAGACTGCGACTGGTTTTCATCCTGGTCAGTCTCGAAGCTTGCATCAGTGTACCCTGACAATGACAGCTCTTCTTAACCTCCATACACTAAAAAGCTATCCTTAGTCCATTTAAGGTACTTAAGGATTGCCTTGACTGCCATCCAGTGATCCTCCCCGGGATCTGACTAGTATCGGCTAGTCATATTTAGTGCAAAAGCGACATCAGGTCTCGTACATAACATTCAGTACATGATAGATCCTATAGCCGAAGCATATGGGATCTTATGCATCTTCTCCCAGTCCTCCTTCGTCTTAGGACCGTTGTTCCCGCTTAGTTTGAGCCCATGGCGCATAGGCAAGAAACCTTTCTTTGCCTTATCCATGCTAAACCTTTTCGAAACTTTATCTATGTAAGAGACCTGACTTAGGCCCATAAGCCGATTAGATTTATCCCTGTAGATCCTGATCCCTAAGATCATCTCAGCTTCTCCTAAGTGCTTCATTGCGAAGCACTTACTTAACCACTGCTTGACCCCTTGAAGTGTTGGTATGTCACTTCCAATGAGAAGGATGTCATCTACGTATAGGACTAGGAATGTAGATACATTCCCACTAACCATCTTATACACACAGGGCTTATCTGGATTCTGTATGAAGCCATATTCCTTAATAGCCTCATTGAATCTCAGGTTCTAACTCCGAGACGCTTGCTTTAATCCATTAATGGACCTTTGAAGCTTGCATACTCGGTTAGGTTACTTTGGATCAATAAAACCCTCAGGTTGTGTCATGTACACATCCTCGAGTAGCTTTCCATTTAGAAAAGAGGTCTCAACATCCATCTGCCATATCTCATAATCGTACCATACAGCTATGGCAAGAAGTATCCTAATGGATTTGAGCATTATAACTAGTGAGAAGGTTTCATCATAGTCAATTCCCTAGACTTGTTTGAAACCCTTCGCCACCAATAGCCCTTTGAAGGTGTTGTCGGCCTTTAACTTGAAACACCACTTGCAACCGATTACCTTAGCACTCGGAGGTGGATCAACCAAATTCCAAACTTGGTTATTGTACATCGATTGCATCTCAGCTTCCATGGCTTTACACTAGTTAGCTGACTGTGGGCTTTTAATAGCCTCCTGGTAGGTCTTGGGTTCTTCTTGGTCAAAGACTAGAAGATTCCCATCATCGGTAATGAGAAACCCATATCTCTCGGGTTGAGGACAGACCCTACCAGACCTTCTAAGGTCTTGTGTGATCAGATCAGATGCCTCAATTTCTTGAGATTCTGATTCAATCTCTAAGCTATCCTGTAAAGGTGCTTGTGGATCTTGAACTTCCCTTAGCTCAATATTGCTCCCACTGTCTTTCTTGGAGATGAATTTTCCTTTCAAGAAAGACACCCTTTCGTGCTATGAACACCTTGTTCTCAGTAGGGTTGTAGAAGTAATATCCCCTTGTTTCCTTGGGGTAACCCACAAACAGGCACTTTTCGGTTTTAGAGTCTAGCTTGCCACTTATCAATTTCTTGACATGGGCCTCACAATCCCAAATCCATATGAAAGAGACGTTGGGCTCTTTGCCTGTCCATATTTCATATGGCATCTTTTCAACTGCCTTACTCGGTGTACGGTTAAGTGTGAGTGCAGCTGTCTCTATTGCATATCCCTAAAAGGATGTTGGGAGAGTGGTTTGATTCATCATCGAGCGGACCATGTCCAACAAGGTCCTATTCCTCCTTTTTGACACTCTATTCCATTGGGATGTTCCAAGAGGAGTGAGCTGTGAGATTATCCCACACGCTCTCAAGAATGAATCAAACTCTAGGCTTATATACTCACCACCTCGGTTAGACTGAAGTGCCTTAATAGTCTTGCCTAGTTGGTTCTCCACTTCGTTCTTATACTCCTTGAACCTATCAAGGGTTTTAGACTTGTTCTTCATCAAATAGACATAGCCATATCTGCTGAAGTCATGTATGAAAGTAACAGAGTAGAGAAAACCATTTCTAGCACTAGTGCTCATGGGCCCACACACATCAGAGTGTATTAGCGCCAACAAGCCCTTGGCCCTCTCAGCTTTCTTGTTGAAAGGTGCCTTTGTCATTTTACCTCTTAAATAAGATTCGCATGTGTTATAAGACTCCAAGTCAAATGACCCTAGCACTCCACTTTTGTGAAGTCTAGCTATGCGCTTCTCATTTATGTGGCCCAAATGACAGTGCCAGAAGTAAGCAGGATTAAGTTCATTAGGCTTAATCCTCTTAGTGTTTATGTTATAGATTGGATTGTTTTGATTTAAGTCTAGGATATATAAACCATTATTTAGAAAAGCATTTCCATAAATAATATTGTCTTTCATAATATCAATTTTTCCAAAACCAATATTGAAAACAAATCCAGAAATATCCAAGATAGAAACTGAAATAATATTCCTGCACATGGCAGGTACAAAATAACAATATTTCAAAATCAAAACCAATCCAGTGGGCATCTCCAAGTAGAAGTCTCCAATCTTGACGGCAACAACCTTAGCGCCATTCTTGACTCGAAGATCTACTTCTCCAGATCCCAATAACCTCCTATTTCGCAGTCCTTGCACATTACAACAAATGTGAGAACCACATCCAGTGTCCAACACCCAAGATGTCGAAATAGTGAGGTTAACATCAATAACATATATACCTGAAGAACTACCCTGGTTCTTCACTTGCTCTCCCATAAGCCTTGGACATGTCTTTTTCCAGTGTCCTTTCTGCTTGCATTCAAAGCACACATCCTCGGGAGCGGCCTTGGACTTGGGCCCTTGCTTAGCCTCCTTAGCCTTGGCCTTGGCTTTTAGCTTTAGCCTTGCCTTTGCCCTTCACAACAGGGGTGTTCCCCTTGTTTACTAGTAGCACCGATGGACTCTTTTTGACAGACTATTCAGCAAACTTGAGCATTCCATGTAGCTCAGTCACAGTCTTGTCGATGCCCTGCATGTGATAGTTCATGATGAACTGATCATAAGACTCAGAGAGGGATCCCAAGATGATGTCTATCGCCAACTCCTGCTGGACTGGCGTGCCGAGACTGGCCAATGCATCGATATAGCCTTTCATCTTGAGCACGTGGGTGCTCACAGAAGTCTCAGCTGCCATCTTACAGGTGTTGAGTGCATTGGTTGTGCCTGATCTTGGTATATCCTTTTAAGATCATCCTTGATCGCATAGGCTTAACAGTCCATGAACTGTTTTTGTAGCTCGGGAACCATCATGCCCAACATAAGGCAAGACACATCTCTATCATCCCTCCTATGCAGGTCGTACTCCTCAATTTGAGCTTGAGTAACCCCTCAACCTACAGGCGGTGTGGCCAGTAAGACCCTATCTAGCACATATTCCTTGGACTCTTGTCTTAACACTATTCTTAGCTGTCGAGCCCAGTCTAGGAAGTTAGGCCTAGATAGTTTCTCCTTTTCGACGAGTGTTCGCAGTGAAAATGAATTACCAGCCTTTTAAGTGATTATCTACACAGAAAAATTACAGAGTGATTAATAAAGGGCTTTATTATTTTAACCATGTTAATTAACAATCCATTTTAATTAATTTGCTGGTGATGTATGGTTACAAGACCAAGGTCCATATTTCATTAAGAAATGGCCAAGCGGAGGCTTGTCAACTAACCCTTAACTATTTAGGTAGGAACTCCCTCTAATCCCAACCTAGGGACTCTTGGTTTAATGGGCTTATTAGCACTTACCCATCTGTGCTTAGGGCTAGGAGCTTATCCTACTACCCATGTTGAGTCCAACCACCATTTGAGTGCTAAGCGTAACTAGTACCTTAACCCTATACAGTAATTGAATAATACAATGTACCCGGCGGAAGCACGGCCCACATTGCACTATTCAAAACCGACAAGATTCGAATATGGAAAGCACTTTTAATCAACTCAATATTTAATTGGATTGATTAATAACGGCTTAGCATGCATAATTGCGGGTGATTAGAATAACTAAACATACATTCATACATATGTATATACGATTGACATAAGCATAAAATATGTATATAAATAAAAGAGACACTATGGGCCCTATTTTACAACCTAATGAATAACTAGTAAGCCTATACTAGAGATCCACTGGGTGGGCTTGCAAACTCTTCTTGGGCTTGGCACCAATTGGCTTCCTCTCCAATGGCTTGATGCAATTACAATTAAATTTACAAAATATAAATTAAATAAAATTACATCAAAATAAAATAAAATGACACGCATGTCGTATTTCCCAAAATTAAATTTTACAATCCAACTTCATCTGACGCCCAATAGTGCTCAAATCCATAGAACCAAGAATAGAAGCAAATATATACACATAACAAATATCAATTTATATACATGTATTAAAATGCATGAACATGGCAATTCCAATTTTTTTTAATTAATTATGTCTAGCCATTTGTGAAATTGCCGATTCTAGCATCCATAACCGTTCCCTAGTCACAGACCCGAATTAGCCGTCCAATTCTCAACCCGTGCCAAGGGCCAATTGGACCAATTTCATTAACCAATTTAATTTTAACCGAAAAATTAAATTATATGCATGAATTAAATCATATAAGAAACCACATGAATGCAATTGTAAAAATAAATTATGCGAATTTTAAAACCAATTGAATTAAATAACATAGGGTCCCAAAAAAAATACCCTGTAAAATCCAAATCAGACCCGCATCCCAAGCGTTAGCGCTGCTGTCCGGAGATAGCAACGCGGCAGCCTGCTGCCAGCACCAGCCCGCCTGCCTTGCGGCAGCAGGTTAATTACTTGCTGCAGCAAGCGGCCCAAAAATGTGATAGATTGGAATCGCAATTTGAAGCTTTATTTATTTATTTTTATTAAATCCAAACCAGAAAAATAATAAAGAAAAAAAAAGGATTGGGGAAAATAATTAAAAAACCCCAAATCACTAATTAGGGTTCCAAACAAAATTAAATTAAAAACCAATTCAATAAAATCAATACAAACACCAAGAGCCCTAATACTAATCATTCTATTAATCGGAACATGAACCTACGGTCTGATACCACTGTAGGGAATCGTCATGAGAAAAATTAAACGCGAGGCGGAATACAAATAAAAATTTTCCTTGATTCTAAAGCCCAAGATACATGTAGATTAATAGAATGAAATTAAGAATGGAGAAAAATAAATTTTCTCACCTTAACTGTCTCCTCTAGAGACTGCTGAAGAAACCCAAACGCATTTCCTCCACAATCCGGTGCACGAACGACTCTCGAACGGGACTCGTGCTAGCGAACGGATCGAACGAAAACCAAGAAAAAGTGCAAAAGGGGGCTACTGTAATTTTTGTATTGTGGCTGCAAATTCTCTATTAGGGTTAGGGAGAATTAGGTTAAGGCATCCTATATATACTCCTTTAGTATAGATGCTCCTTAGCATACTAAGATTTTAATGAAAATTATAGATTGTTTAATTTGATTTATTTGATTTACCTTATATCATTAGGATTAAATAAATCCATATTATAAAATCCTAATTGACACAATTAAATACAATTTCATCAAATTAAAATAACCCAAAGTTAAATTAAAGTCATCCTTAATAAATACAACCTTTGTATTTTTATTTCCACCAAGAAAATATTATTTTATTTAATTAATTATTTACTACATGTAATTAATTAATCAAATAAAATAAATTTTTCCTTTTATAATTGAATTAATTATGACATAACCTAATGTCAATAACTCAATTAATTTGGTTTCCGTTCCAATTCTGATTTGTCAACTTCCAGTCGTTCTATGTGTACGATCCTGTGGATCCGTATTTATGTTGGCAGTGGGCCCAAGGTCCATAGACTGTAAGTGAGTTCTAGCAAAACCACAGCTCCTAATTAAGATAGAGACTTGCAGTCTAATGTGAAACATAACCCGGTAGTGATATTGTATATCCCTTGCCAACTGACATCGATACATAAGCAAGAGGCATGGCCCTGTCATCCTCTTATATGCTTATTTATCTCTTGATACCGAGTGGAATGAACCTAACGAATAAGTATCCCAACTTATTCGGGTATGGCCATATACTTGTCAGTCCCACTCATTAAGTGGCCAGTGATGTCATCTCAGGGGACGTTGAGTGGCAATTCCATCAGCTTCACTATCAACATCAACATGTTCACTGGCCCACCCAACATACCCATACTTGGCACCCTGTTACGGGCCCGTTAGGCATGTATCAAAGTTTATGAGATCCCATGTTATGTTACAATGAACATGAGGTCTAAGGATAATAACAAGACCTACCCGAGAAACACCTATAATGATCGAACCATGTGGTGTTCTCGTGGCGGATCGATCCAGTACCATGCAACCCAACATGTACCCATATCATTGACTGATATTCCATGTCCAATGGCTGGTGAGACGCCGCCATCCAGTCAGCAAATGCTAGTCTTTGGTTTTATTCATTCCCATGATTAGAACAGACTAGGGATATCTTTATGATTATAACTTTAACTTTACTAGAAGGTCTCATAATCCAATGACCTACATTGGTTTACTTTAGCATGGTTATAATCATTGGATACTCTGTTGTAAATAGCACAAGATATGAATAAATAGATTCACGCCTCTATTTCGACACAAAATGTATAATACAAAATATCCAAATATAAAGTATAATACGATACAAGAACCAATGCCATTTGGACTAGGGCACACTAGCAGTGTTGGACTTGTCACATCTGTCATTCGCAAATCTAGTTTCCTCTTCCTCGTCCTTGTCCTCGTCCATGACCTCTACCCCTTATGAACTGAGAGCTTCCTTCATTGTTGTCACCTTTTCCTAACTATTGATTTCTACCATATCCTCGTCCTTTTCCGTTTGCTCCATGACCTCTACTGCATCCTCTTCCGAATTGGCTTCCTTCTCAGATATTTTCATTTTCTTGGAACAAAATCTTTGTCACTAAGACATGTTCTATTGATTCTTCTTTTTACCTGCTGAGTCTCTCCTCTCTCACTTGCAATAAACCTATGACTTCAACCGTGGTCATTGCACTTATGTCTTTTAACTTTTCCATGGCCACTACAACATAGTCAGACTTTTGCTGTAGTGATAGCAGAATTTTTCCAATAATTCCTGATTCGTCGATTTTTCTCCGTACTGCCGCATTTGATAAACAACAAATTTTACTCATGATGAGTAATCCTTAGTTGCCTCTATCTCCTTCATCTTCGTCATCTTGAATTCGCCTTTCAGCATCTGTAACTTGACCTTTTTAATTTTCTCCTCACCTTGAAGGTAAACTCCTAGTATGTCCCATGCCTATTTGGAGGTGGATGCTTCTGCCACCTTCTCAAACATTACATCATCTAATCCTTGGTTGATAAGAATAAGTTCCTTCTCGTCACTTCTCCGATTTTTATGTAGAATGTTTTTCTTCATTGAGATAGTCAAGTATCGTCTGTTGGGACTACGTAGCCTTTTTCCACAATATCCCAAACATCTTGGGTTTCAAGAATGGCTTTCCTTTTAATACACCAATTTGTATAATTGTTTTTGGTAAGCTGCGGGAAGTGATAAGAGATATTGAAATTGCCGTTCATTTTTTGTAGGGTCTCTCAAACACTCAATTTAAGAAAATATATTTTTCAAACGAATAAAAATTCTCACAGCTCTCGTAAACATGGCAATGATACCACTTTTTTGGAGGAAAGAGGACTTTAAACACTAAGAGAAATTAAACTCTAAAACACTCTTATTAATGATTGTCTTAAAACTTGATGATTTTAAAAACAAAGGCTCTATTTATAATTTACAAAAACAAATTTAAACCAAATAATAGCCACCTATCCTACCTACTTAATAATAGCTTTAATTTTTTGATATGTCACTAATTAATAACCACGACTTTGAGTAATTGTCCACTACTTGATTTAGTCTTGTTTTAGTGCAATTCTCTCATAAAATTTTCAAATTTTCTTTGTTATTTCAGTTCTTGTAATAATATTTTTTTAATCAACAAAAATAAAACAATTTTCAATTCTTGTCGGTGGTATTCGTTTTGGTCGTCATTTCTTAAGCTAGTGATTATTTTAGGAACTTAAAGAAGATTTTTTTGTTAAATAGTTTGCTAGATCTTAGAAGCTAGAAATTTATTACAATTTTGGGAATTCGTTTACATGACACGCTTTTAAATCTAAGGCAGGAATTAGCTTATGAATTTCACAACAATTTGTTGCTTACAAGTTACAATTACTCAAGTCAATGATATAAATTTGAATCATAAACTTCTTAATTTTTTTATAGCAATCATAAACTTCAAATTAGAAAATATGGCTTATACAAATATTAACTTAATTACTTTATATCTAATCTCTTTCACACATTTGATAAAATTATGTTTTCTGAAAACCATTACGTATAGACTTAATTCTTTTATATCACTATGCCAATTTCGCAGCCATGTGATGTAAGTTTATAGAAAGTAGTTAGAAACACATAATTCAGTATATTTCTTACATTGATCCATATTAAACAAGTTGTTGCTGACTATTAAAAAAAAAAAAAGAAAAAAAAAATTTTAATTGTATATTTTAGTGAAATGTCTTTTAAAAGAAAAAAATAAAATAAAAGACACAAGTCAAGATATGAGGGCGATTAAATTTAATAGATTATTTTTTTTTTATCAAAATAATGATGTTTAATAAGATTAATCACAATTAAGGTAAATTTTAAACATAACGGTCCTTTGGTATACGCAGTAGATTTCACTTACGATTAAGCAGAGCCATTGAAAACAGCTATGGAAAAAGTACATGATAAATTCTGAATTTATTGAAATTAATTAAGCTGAAAAATAAACTTTAATCATATTAATTTAATCATCTCACAAAATTATTTTATATTAATTACACCTGCTCATTTTCAAAAGATATAAAATCTTTTGTTTTAAAAATATTTTGCTTTTTCAAAATATTGATTCAAGGTAAAATATTTTTCACTGAAGAAACATAGCCTTGAGAATAGTATTTTTTTTTTTCTACGTAATCAATCAAATAGTTCTGAATGAAAAACATTCCTTATAAAACTGGACATCAAATAAAAATTATTAATTGGAATATGAGATGCCCTTGTTGCAAAAATAACTCAGGTGCTAGGCACCAAACTGAAAATCTTCTTCAATAAACTCAAACAAGCCAATTATCTTACATGGAAAACTCAATTCACCCTGGTTATCCATTGTCAGGACTTGATGGGACATATCGACGGCTCCTCCCTTGCACCACCTTGTCAAATCTCATTGGAAACAAACCCTAATGAACAAGTTGATAATCCAGCCTACCGTGCTTTGTTCTCCAAAGATCATATGTTACTTTCCCGAATCTTCACCTCTCTCTCTCTCTCTCTCTCTCTCTCTCTCTCTCTCTCTCTCTCTGTCTCCCCCTATGTATTTAAATCGGTTGTTGGGCTCACCTCCGCTTAAGTAGCTTGGGATGCTCTCTCCAAAGCATATGGATCTGTTTCTCAAAACAGACAAATTCAAATTCATATGCAACTTCAAGAACTCAAGAAAACTGATACCGGAGTAGTTGATTATCTTCAGTGATGCAAAGTCCTCTCCAATGAACTTGCTTCTGCCAACACTCCTCTTAGTGATGCTCAATTTAATGTCGTTGTGTTCAAAATCATTGGTAATGAATTTCAATCCATTATTGCTACTCTGTATGTTATGGAACCACCTGCAGGTTATTTCACTCTATTTGGTCACTTAACCTCATATGAAATTTTAATTAAAAGCTTCCATGAACCACCTGTTGCTCTTATTGCTCAAAGACCCACTGCATCGAACAATTTTGTTCTAAGTACTCGCCCCTATGCACATAATAATTTTGAATCATCTAATCGAAACTCATCGCGACGTCACCTTCGTGGTCCATGCCAAATTTGTGGTTTGAGTAACCACCTAGTAGATAGATGTCGTCAGGTTATACCTAACCCTAACTTTCGACCACCCAATCTTATGGTCAACAGAATTTCGACCAAGCCAATCTTGCTTGGGTACCGATTCATGGTCACCAGCAACCTTTGTATCACTTCCATGCTCCACCACGTCTAGCACTGATTCCACAGCCTCCTAGGCCTTGGTATCCAGACAGGTTGCCACACACCACATGACGATAGACTACAATTAAATTCAAACCATATAACCGTACTATGGTAATGATAACATTCGGGTTGGTAATGGTCAGGTTATGCCCATTACACATACCGTTACTTCATCTTACTCTTCCTTTAAACTAAATGATGTCCTTTTTGTTCCTATTATTGAGAGGCCCGAATGATCAGGACATATATGTATTGGCACTTGTCTTGAAGCAGGTGCTGGTTGGTGAGACGATCTCCTTTAACACGTGGCATGCTCTGCTTGGATTTCAAATTGTGAGCGGACGACGGTTTTTTTTTTTACATAACAACTCTCTCGGAAGGGAGCCTCGAGATCGGGCAACCCTCCCTCACATGGGGTTTTTGGAATGGAAATTCATTTTTGGAAAATTAAATTGTCTCGTAAAAGAACCGAGACCTAAGTCTCGATAGATAGTGTAGAAGTCGCCACCTGGCTCAGCTCAACCGGTAAAATTACAGCGTAGTTGAACAGGATAAAAGCCGCTACACTTTCCAGAGATCTAGGTCCGGACAAGTCTGTTATTTCATGTCTAATCAAAATAAAAATTTGCCAATGTTCATTGAAGGTATTTTAAATTTCTAAATTTCATTTTTATTAAATTAAAGCACACAGTGTACACACAAACCAAAATAAAGTAATAAATAAATAAGTTATTACAACCCAATTGAATAAAAATAAAAAAACTCTCAACCTCATCTTACAAGCGCCTAAAATACACGAATGATCTAGAAAAATTACAATCGCCTAAAATACACGGATTAATCTATTAATTACATAAAAAATAAAAATAAAAGAAATTAAAAGCGCAAAACAGATGGTTAGCGCAATTTATAACAGAATTGGAAAATTAGAGATTGGGGGTATGCATTTAAGGGGTAACCGGGTCGGCGCGGATAGCTGGCCCGATTGGACCTGGAAAACAATTTTGAAATGTCCCTGTATTTTTGTTTTGTGAGAAAATCATTTTGAAAACATTTTCTTTTTCCGGTTTACTTTAATTTAACATGTGAAGTGGGTCGGTTTTTGGGAGACTTGGGTCTCCGTCGTTGCATTGTCCTAAGTGCAATAGACTCAAAAATTAAATCTAAGGTCGTGAATGCACACAACAAAATTCATTTTTGATGATTTTTCTAGTTTTTCTGAATTTTTATGATTTATGGGAATTTTGGTGGATTTTTCTTGATATTCTGCTACTGGACGGAAATTACAATCGTCCAACTGTAACTACAGTCGTACAACTGTAATTACAGTCATGCGACTGTAGATCCTCCAAATGCAGAAAATCGTCAAAATTATTTAAATGAAAAGAGAAAGCGGGGAAAATTAAGAACAGTCGCACGACTGTTGCTTGAATGGTATGACTATAATTACAGTCGTACCACTGTTCTTCGTCACAAGAACAGTCGCACGGCTGTTCTTATTCTCCAGCAACAGCAGGCCAAAAAATGAGTTTTATGCACGAAATCAAGCCAAAACACCCAAAAAGAGCAAAAAAATGAAAGCTTTAGGTGTACTTATCTTTGTGGCGCTGATCCACCATCGGTTTGACCACTGGAAACACCTTAAATTGCTCCAAATTGCTCCTTTTTCTTTATGTGCTAAGGTTCCAAAAGTTGCCCAAATGTCTCCAAAAAGTCACGGATTTAGAGAGTTAAGAGTCCGGAATTAATCAAATCTAACGTGTCAAGTTATTAACCTATTGATTTCTTACCAGTTTTAACTTTACTACACTAGAATCAAAAGAAAAAGAGGAGAAAAAGAGGAGAAAAAGATGGTGCTTGGTTGAGTCTTCCCTTTTTCTCTCCTTTTTCCTTCTATTCTTCCTTCCAATCTCTCTCTCTAAAATCTGCCAAAATCCCCTCCTTTCCTCCTTTTTCTCCCTTTTATTTTTCCTTTTCTTCTGCTGAGACACGGGCATTGATTGCCCTTCAAATCACCTCCATTTTTTTATTTTTCAGTTATGGGCTGCTGTACCTGCTACGCATTTATAGTCATACGACTGTAACTACAGTCGCGTGACATTTTTTTTAAGTATGAAAAATTCCGGCGCTTACACAAATAAAAGAATTACTTCAAATATTTTACATTCTAGCAATTTAAATTTTCATCATTCATAGAAACATTGTATTGCTTGTCACATGGGCAAAGTCACCAAAAGTGATTTACCACCTATTAGTCAACCTAGTGCTAGTCCTTTTGAAATCATTCATGCTGATGTTTGTAGTCTTGCCCCTGTTGATTCTTACTTAAATCAAAAGTATTTTGTTCTTTTTATTGATGAATGTACTCACTTCTTTTGGGTATACTGCTTAAAATTCAAAAGTAATGTCTTTGATATATTTCTTGAATTTCAAGCAATGGTGAAAAAGATAATTCAATGGCAATATTAAGAAATTTCATTCTGACTTTGGAGGTGAATTTCAAAAATTAGCTCCATATTTTAAACAACATGGTATTGTTCATTTTTTGGCCTGCCTGCACACACATGAACAAAATGGCATTTCCAAACGTAAGATAAGACATATAGTTGATACTACACTTACTTTACTTGCCTATTCAAAAGTACCCTTTTATTTTTCGAATTATGGAGTAAATCATAGTCTTGGATTGATTAATTATCTTCCTTCTCTTACTCTTAACAATGAATCTCTTTATTTTCATCTTTATCAGAGACTTCCTGATTACCAGGATTTTAAATTTTTGGCTATGAAATATTTCCTCTATTACGTCCATACAATAAAAATAAATTTCAATTTCGCAATCATTTATGCATATTTCTTGGAAAATACAAATTTCATTTGGGTTTCATCTGTTATTGTCCCAAGAATGATCAAATTTACATTGCTAAGCAAGTCAAATTTAATGAAAATCATTTTCCATTTTGTGTGTCTCAACTAGGTAGCCCTCTAACTTCAGCTTTGCCTCTTTCGAAACATGTGATGTGGCACATACAAGTGCCTAATCCCATTAGCCTCTCTCTAAATAAGTCCTCGTATCTATCTCCTTCTTTACCTCATTTCAATTCCAATTCACCTATTTCAGCCATTAATTCCTTGCTACACACACAACATGCATTGTCCCCATCACATTCACCATTATCTACACCTAGCTTCTACTCCACCTTCACCGATTGCAAGCATTTTATCTAACTCTCATATACCACACTCCAATGCTAATCGATTTCCATCATACCCTTACTCGATTCCTCTCTGTTGGTGTGCCCTAGTCCAAAGGCATTAATTCTTGATTGTATTATACATTGTATGCGAATATTTTGTATTATACATTGTGTTAAATAAAGGCATTTAATCTATTTATTTGTTTCTTATGAAATTTAATAAATAGAGTATCCATTGATTATTGCCATAGTCATGTTAACTAATGTAGGTCATTAGCTATTGAGACCTTAAGTAGTGTTAAAGCTATAATCATAAAGTAGTCTCGGGTCTATTCTAATCATGGGAATGAATAAAGCTAAAGACCAGTATGTACTTACTGGATGGCAGTGTCTCACACACCATTGGACATGGGATGTCAATCAGGTATATGGTTACATATTAGGTTACATGGTACTAGACCGATCAACCTCGAGAACACCTCATGGTCCAATCGTCATAGGTGTTTCTCAGGTAATTCTTGATATTATCCTTAGACCTAATTTCACTATAACATGACATGGGATCTCATACACTTTGATATATGCCTAACGGGCCCGTACCAGGGTGCTAAGTATGGGTATGTTGAGTGGGCCAGTGAACATATTGATGTTGATAGTGAGTTGACAAAACTGCCACTCGATGTCCCCTGAGATGACATCATTGGCCACTTGATGAGTGGGACTGATAAGTGTGTGGCCATACACGAATAAGTTGGGATACTTATTCGCGATCATCAGTTTATTCGGAATCAAGGAATGAATAAGCATAGAAGAGGTTGACTGGAACCATGCCTTTTGCTTATACATCGATGTCAGTTGACAAGGGATATACAAGAATACTACCGGGTTATGATTCACATAAGGCTACTAGTCTCCATCTTAATTAGGGGCTGCAATGGTTTGCTAGAACCCACTTACAGTCTATGGGCCCTGGGCCCACTGCCAACATAAAGATGGACCCCTAGGATTATACACATAGAATAGTTGAACTTGTGACAAATCGGATGTGTACACATTGGGTGTAATCAGAATGGAAATTCAGTTGATTGAATTAATGACAATAGGTTTTGTCAAAATTAGTTCAATTAATATAAAAGGGAAATTGATCATATTTGATTAATTAATTACAACATGTAAATAATTAATTAAATATATTTTCCTTGGTGGAAAAAAAAATACATGGTGTGAACACGGAATTTTCCGAGACTTGATTTCTATGAACTAACGGGGTTTAGGAATTGAGAATTGAGAAAATTAATTACTATAATCGTACGAGTGTAGTAAAAGTCATAGGCTTGTAATTATAGTCGTACGACTGTAATTTGGTTCCCACGCCTGTAGTTAAAATTTTTGGTCAAAATCCAAGAAATAAAAGTTAATGAGTTAATTTTACAGTTGTACGACTATGGATCCATGTTATGCTCATTCCAACCAAGCCCACTTGGGAGAGGAATGGGCGGATTTTGGAGATGTTTTCTTATCTTCTTGTCCCATATTTAAGCCAAATAATTGCAGGAGAGATGTGGGGGATAACTAGAAACATCAAAACTATAGATTGAAGAGAGCTCTAGAGATTAGGAGAAGAGAAAGGAAGAGAAGAGAAGAAACACATAAAAAATATCACTTTCTTATACTCTTTTTCTTTTGATTCTTGTGTTTGTGAGGCTAAAACTTGTAGAAATCATAGGTTAAAACTGGGCAAACACACATAAATAATTCCAGAGAATTAAATATACTCAAATCCGTGACTTATTGGAGATTTTGGACATATATTTTGTACCTTGACATACAAAGGAAAAGAGGTAATTCGGAGCTAATGCAACGCATTTTTTCCTGTCAAATCGATGGTGGATCCGTGCTACAAGGGTAACTATACATAACACTAGTGTTTTGCTTCATTTCTTGCTGTTTTGGTTCATTTTCATGCATTAAATCCACCTAAAACCAAAATACAAGTCTGCTGTTTCTGGACAGGGTGAATAGCCATACTCCTGTAATTATAGTCGTATGACTGTAATTAAAGTCGTACGAATATACTTGACTTCCAAGGCTCTAAATCCTTTCTTTTTAAGTCACCTCAGTAACTTTCTGACCAGAAGTAATTTACAGTCATACGACTGTAATTACAACCGTACGACTGTAACTACAGTCATATGGCTGTAGTTTTTGGTCAGCAACAGAAAATCAAAAAAATTCATAAAAATACAAAAAAAAAAAGAAAAAATATAAAAATTTATAAAAATCAAAAAATCATCAAAAGCCAACTAAATTAAATTCATCTCATGCATTCATGACCTTAGATCTATTTTTTCGAGTTGTTATAATTAGAACAATACAACGGCAAAGATCTAAATCTCCTGAAAACTAACCTACATTTACATGCTAAATGGAAATAAAACGGTATAAGAAAATATTTTCAAAAATTTATTTTCTCTTGAAACAAAACTACATGAATGTTTCTAAACCTTTTTCCAGGTCTAGTCGGGCGAACTAGCTGAGTTTACCTGACTACCCCCTGAGTGCATGTCACCAAATCACTAATCTCCCCGTTCTATCTACTTGAGTCCTAGTTGTTGCTTATATTTATGCTAACCTTTGTTTTGCAGGGATTCAATTCAATTTGTTTTTGTTTATTTATTCTAATTTTAATGCATTAGATACTCGTGTAAAATAGGCGATTGTACCCTCATCCCCAAATTATACAAATGTATCTCCTAGGATAGTTTTGTTGTGATTCGATTGGGTTGTAAATAACTAACGCTTTTATCCTCATGTATGCCGTGTGATTAAATCAATGGAAAATCAACCTTAGAAATATAAAATGCTATCAATGAACATTAACTATTTATTTTGATTAGACATGAGATAAGGGACTTGTCCGAACCTAGATATCTGGAAAGTGTAGCAGCTCTCATCTGGTTTAGCTACGTTCTAATTTCCCAGTTGAGCTGAACCGAGTGGTGACTCTTACATTTTCTTTCGAGATTTAGGTCTTGATTCTTTTATGAAATAAATGATAAAATTTTCCAAAACTGAAAGTCGAATTTCTATTAAAACCAAAACCCGAAAAGCGGCCCACCTCGCGACGCTCACCTCATCTTTTCATCTCACGAAAAATGTCGTTCGCTCACACATGGGTTGTATTTATTTAAGGCTAAGTTAACTTAAATTTAGATTAAATAAATTTAATCAATTGGATTTAATTAAGTCAATTGGAATTTTTTTTATATGGTTTAATTTAATTCCAATTACATAAATTAAATTAATCGATTGAATTAAAATTTATCCAAATGTTAATTTAAAACAAAATTATACAAGGAGTATAAAAAGGGAGCCTTAAGTCAATTTCTCTGAACCTTAGCCTCCATTAGATATTTCAATCAACACTATAGGCATAGGAGCTGAAATCTCTATGGAAAAATCTGGGTTCCGTTCATCTCTATTCGCTAGCACGAGTCTGGTTCTTGAGCTGTTCGTGTACATGGTTGTGCAGAGTTGCTGGTATTCATATATGCAATCTTCAGCAGTCTCTAGAGGAGACATTTAAGGTGAGAATTCAATTATTCTCTTCTTCTTTCTTTGATTCTATCAATATCGTGGGTCTTGGAATCATGGAATTGAGGGAAAATTTTAATCGCTACTTTCCGCTGTGTGTTTTTCCCTGTGAAAATTCCCTATAGTGGTATAAGAGCAGTCATGATATTTCATAGAATTGGGATTTTAGGGTTCTTGTTCAATTGGTTTTGATTTTGGTTGAACCCTAGAATTTTTGGATAAGGGTTTTTATTAAGTTTCCCCAATTGGTTTTCAATCTAAAATAGGTTTTTTTGTTTGATGTCTATTGATTAATTGTATTTTTTTTCTCTGCTTTGGTTTCAGTTGCTGCTGATTTTTTTTTAAATTAATGGTTTTGGGCAAAATTGAATCGCAATTCTGCGATTCAATTTTGCCCGTTGCACAACAACTACTACTACGTGGCATGTTGTTGGACAGCATGCCATATAGCAGCAATCCACTGGACTACTGCTACCCCACCGGGACAGCAGCACCGACGCGCGAGGCTCGGGTCTATTTTTGGATTTGCGGGTATGGACTTAGGCCTGAGTCCTTAATGCATGGGTTTAAAAATTTTAAAATCTGTGTGTTTAGATTTTACGAATTGGATTCGTGTGGTTTCCTGAATGATTATTAAAATTGTCATTCATTGGATTTTAATTTTATTTGGTATGAAATTAAAATTGGTAATTGAAATTGGTCCAATTGGCCCTTGGTACGGGTTGAGAATTGGATGACTAATTCGGGTTTGTGACATCCCAAATTCAAGTGCGAGCAAAATTTAATTTTGTATCATTTGGCTAGAAGCCTAAGGGCCTGTAAATAGGGTTAAGTCATAAATGCCAGAATCAGCAATTTCATTAAACGGCTGGATATAATTAAAAATGGAAAATTTATTCATGCATTTTATTATATGTATATATGTTTGTCAATTTGCATAATTTGAATATGTGCTATACTTGGGGTATGGGTTTGAGTGCCATTAGGCCTTAGATCAAGTTGGGTTATAAAATTTTAATTTTGGAAAATACGACATGCATGTCGTTTTTGGTTTATTTTGATGTAATTTTATTTTATTTATTTTATGTAAATTAAAATTGTAATTGCATCAAGCCTTGGAGAAGAACCCTAATGGAGCCAAGCCTAGAAGAATTTTGCAAGCCCAGCCTGGTGGTCTCTGGAATAGGTTTACTAGATTTTTCACTAGGTTGTATTATAGGGCCCATAGCATTTTATTTTAATTTATATTATGCCTTTAATTGAACATGTATATATATGTGAGATAATATGCATGAAATCCATATTCCATGCACACCCGTGATTATGTATGCTAAGCCGTTAATCTATCAATCCTAAATGAAATAATGAGTCACTTAAAAGTGCTTTCCACATTCAAACCATATCAATCCTTGAAGAGTGCAATGTGGACCGAGCCTCTGCCGGGTGCATTATGGTATTCATCTACTGTATTGGGTTAAGGCACTGGGTACGCTTAACACTTAAATGGTGGTTTGACTCAAAGTGGGTAGTAAGATCAGCTCCTGGCCTTAAGCATAGATGGGTAAATGCCAATAAGCCTCCGCTTGACTAATTCTTGATGAAATATGGATCTCAGTCATTCTTAACCATACATCACCAACAAGTTAATTAAAATTGGATTGTTAATTAATATGGTTAAATCACTAAAGACCTTTATCGATATTATCTATAATTCTTCTATGTAGATAACTTAATTGGCTGCAAACTCTTTTTCACTGTGTTCACTCTTAGACAAGGAGAAGCTACCGGGGCCTAATTTTTTGGACTGGGCTCAGAACTTAAGAATAGTTCTGAGATAAGAGTCTAAAAAGTATGTACCAGACAGGGCCTTACTAGCTACACCTCCAGCGGGTCGTGGCAGTACTACTACTCAGGTTGAGCAGTACGACCTGCACTAGAGGGATGATAGAGATGTCATGTGCCTTATTTTAGCCACCATAGTGCCCAAGTTGCAAAAGCAGTTCATGGACCAACAGGCTTTCGAGATCATGGACAACTTGTAAAAGATGTACCAAGATCAGGTGTGTCAAGAGGTTCTTGACGAGTAAGGCACTCAACACCCATAAGATGGCTGCGGCGACATCTATGAGCACCCACGTGCTCAAGATGAAGGGCTACATCGACTCATTGGCCTGTTTCAGCATGCCAGTCCCATAGGAGTTAGCGATTGACATCATCTTAGGATCCCTTCCTAAGTCTTATGATCAATTCATCATGAACTATCACATGTAGGGCATGGACAAGACTGTGGCTAAGCTGCATGGCATGCTTAAGCTGGTTGAATAGTCTGTCAAGAAGACTCTCGCGGTGTTATTGGTTAACAAGGGGAATGCTCCTCTTACTAAGGACAAGGCCAAGGCTAAGGCCAAAGCCAAGGCCAAGAAAGCCAAGGCAAAGAAGGCTAAGCTAGGGCCCAAGCCCAAGGACAATGCTGAGGATGTCTGCTTTGAGTGCAAGCAGAAGGGACAATGGAAGAAAATGTGTCCGAGGCTCGTGGGAAAGCATGTGAAGAACAAGGCTAGTTCTTCAGGTATTTATTTTATACATATGAACCTCACTGTTTCTACATCTTGGGTTTTGGATATGGGATGTAGTTCTCATATTTGCTGTAATGTGCAGGGACTAAGGAATAGGACGTTGTTGGGATTCGGAGAGGTAGATCTTCAAGTTGGGAATGGAGCTAAGGTTGCTACCATCGAGATTAGAGATTTCTACCTAGAGACGCCCACTGGATTGGTTTTAATTTTAAAGAACTGTTATTTTGTATCTGCCATGTATAGGAATATTATTTCAGTGTGTGTCTTGGATATTGAGGGTTTTGTTTTCAACATTGGTGTTGGTAAAATTGCAACTTGAAAAGATGATATTTTATATGGAAATGCTTTGTTCAATGACAGCTTATATATCATTGACTTAAATCAATCCATCTCCATCTATAACATTAACACTAAGAGGATTAAACCAAATGAGCTTAATCCTGCTTATATCTGGCATTATCATATAGGCCATATAAACGAGAAGCACATAGCTAGACTCCACAAAGCTGGAGTGCTAGGGTCATTTGACTTGGAGTCATATGACACATATGAATCATGTTTAAGGGGAAAGATGATAAAGGCACCTTTCAACAAGCAAGCTGAAAGGGCCATGGGTTTATTGGACGTCATACACTCGGACGTGTATAGGCCCATGAGCGTTAGTGCTAGAAATGGTTTTCAATACTTCGTTACTTTCACAGACGAATTTAGTAGATATGGTTATGTCTATCTAATGAAGAACAAGTCTGAAACCTTTGATAAGTTCAAGGAGTATAAGAACAAAGTGGAGAACCAACTGGGCAAGACTATTAAGGCACTCCGGTTCGACCGAGGTGGTGAATATATAAGCCTAGAGTTTGATTCATTCCTGAAAGAGTGTGGGATTATCTCATAGCTCACTCCTCCTAGAACACCCCAACAGAATGGAGTGTCAGAAAGGAGGAATGGGACCTTGTTGGAAATGGTCCACTCAATGATGAGTTAAACTACTCTCCCAACGTCCTTTTGGGGATATGCCTTGGAGACAGCTGCTTTCACACTTCACCGTAAACTGAGTAAGGCCGTGGAAAAGAAGCCATATGAAATATGGACGGTCAAGGAGCCCAATGTCTCTTTCATGAGGATTTGGGGTTGCGATGCACATGTCAAGAAATTGACAAGTGGCAAGCTAGACTCCAAAACCAAAACATGCCTATTTGTGGGTTACTTCAAGGAAACTAGGGGTTACTACTTCTACAACACTGCTAAGAATAAGGTGTTCATAGCAAGCGTCTCGGAGTGGGAACCTGAGATTCAATGAGGCTATTAAGGAATATGGTTTCATACAGAATCAAGATGAGCCCTGTGTGTACAAGATGGTCAGTAGGAGTGTTGTCACTTTCCTAGTCTTATACATAGATGACATTCTTCTCATTGGAAGCGACATACCAATATTGCAAGGGGTAAAGCAGTGGTTGAGTAAGTGCTTTGCAATGAAGGACTTAGGTTAAGCTGAGACGATCTTGGGGATTAGGATCTACAGAGATAGATCCAATCGGCTTCTAGGCCTTAGTTAGGCCTCATACATAGACAAGGTTATGAAAAGGTTTGGCATGGATAAGGCTAAGAAAGGCTTATTGTCTATGCACCATAGCCTGAAACTAAGAAAGAAACTTGGTCCTAAGATAAACGAGGACCGAGAGAGGATGCAATTGATCCCATATCCTTCAGCTATAGGATCAATCATGTTCTCCATGTTATGTACGAGACCTAATGTCACATTTGCACTAAGTATGACAAGCTGATATCAGTCAGATCCCTGGGAGAATCACTGGACGGCTGTCAAGGCAATCCTTAAGTACCATAACCAGATTAAGGATAGCTTCTTAGTGCATAGAGGTCAGGAAGAGCTATCAGTGATAGGGTACACTAATGCAAGCTTTGAGACCGACAAGGACAAAAACCAGTCATAGTTGGGTTATGTCTTCTTGCTGAATGGTGGTGCCATTAGCTGGAAGAGCTCTAAGAAGCCAACCATCACCGATTCTACAACAGAAGCTGAGTACATTGCTGCATGTGAAGCTATAAAGGAAGCTGTTTGGATGAGGAAGTTCATCACTAAGTTAGGAGTAGTTCCATCTATCCTAGACCCAGTGGATGTCTTTTGTGATAACAATAGGGCCATTGCATAAGCTAAGGAGCCTCAATCACACAAGAGGTCCAAACATGTGCTCAGGAAGTTTCACCTCATTCGAGAGATCATGGACAGAGGTAATATTTCATTACAAAGAGTAGACACCGAGAACAAGATCGCTGATCCATTGACCAAGGTGCTGCCACAAACACAACATGAGGGTCACACTAGATCTATAGGGATTAGGGTAATTCCTAGTTGGCACTAGTATAAGTGGGAGATTGTTGGTGTGCCCTAGTCCAAAGGCATTGGTTCTTGATTGTATTATACATTGTATGTGAATATTTTGTATTATACATTGTGTTAAATGAAGGCATTTAACCTATAATAAATAGAGTATCCATTGATTATAGCCATACTCATGTTAACTAATGTAGATCATTAGCTATTGAGACCTTGAGTAGTGTTAAAGAAATAATCATAAAGTAGTCGTAGGTCTATTCTAATCATAGGAATGAATAGAGCTAAAGACCAGTATGTAATTGACTGGATGGCAGTGTCTCACTAACCATTGGATATGGGATGTTAGTCAGGTTACATGGTACTGGACCGATCCACCTCAAGAACACCTCATGGTCTGATCGTTATAGGTGTTTCTCAGGTAGTTCTTGATATTATCCTTAGACCTGATTTCACTATAACATGACATGGGATCTCATACACTTTGATATACACCGAACGGGTCTATAAGAGGGTGCCAAGTATAGGTATGTTGGATGAGCTGGTGAACATGTTGATTTTGATAGTGAGTTAACGGAATTGCCACTCGGCATCCCCTGAGATGAGATCACTGGCCACTTGATAAGTGGGACTGATAAGTGTATGCCCATATCGGAATAAGTTGGGATACTTATTTGCGATCATCAGTCTACTCGGAATCAAGGAATGAATAAGCATAGAAGAGGTTTACTGGAACCATACCTCTTGCTTATACATCGATGTCATTTGGCAAGGGATATACAAGAATACTACCGAGTTATGTTTCATATGAGACTGCTAGTCTCCATCTTAATTGGGGCTTGTAATGATTTGCTAGAACCCACTTACAGTCTGTGAGCCCTGGGCCCACTGCCAACATAAAGATGGATCCTCATGATCGTACACATAGAATAACTGAACTTGTGACAAATCGGATATGTACACATTGGGTGTAATCAGAATGGAAGCTCGATTAATTGAATTAACGACAATAGGTTTTGTCAAAATTAATTCAATTAATATAAAAAGGAAATTGATCATATTTGATTAACTAATTACAGTATGTAAATAATTAATTAAATATATTTTCCCTGGTGGAAAATTAAATACATAGGTTGTAAAGTTAAATTAAATTTGGATTAAATAAATTTAATCAATTGGAATTTTATTATATAGTTTAATTTAATTCCAATTACATAAATTAAATTAATCGATTGAATTAAAATTTATCATAAAGTTAATTTAAAACCTAATTATACAAGGAGTATAAAAGGGAGCCTTAAGTCAATTTCTCCTAACCCTAGCCTCCATTGGACATTTCAGCCAACACTATAGGCATAGGAGCTGAAATTCTCTATGGAAAAATCTGAGTTCCGTTCATCTCCGTTCGCTAGTACGAGTCCGGTTCTTGAGCTGTTCATGTACGTGGTTATGCAGAGTTAGTGGTATTTGTATATGTAATCTTTAGTAGTCTCCAGAGGAGACGATTAAGGTGAGAATTTAATTATTATCTTCTTCTTTCTATGATTCTATCAATATCATGGGTCTTGGAATCATGGAATTTCGGGAAAGTTTTAATCGCTATTTTCTGCTGCCCGTGTCTTTCCTCGTGAAAATTCCCTACTCTCTTGGACTTAAATAGTGGAGCTCCCCTCTAACCCTAACCTAACCAAACCCTCTTCAAAAACTCACCCTATGCAACTTCGACCAGCTCATACCTGAAAACCATCTCAGTGCTATGCGCCATCTTCCTCTCTCACCACAGTTGACTATAGCAAAACTGAACCTCCAAACTATACCCAAGCCCAGAAGTACCAAGTATGGCATGATGCCATAACTTAAGAGTTCACTGTGCTTCTTGATACTTATACTTGGACTTTGGTTCTTCAACCCTCGGATACTAATGTTATTGATTGTAAATGGTTGTTTCATATTAAAAGACACTCTGATAGAGTATTGACAGGTACAAAGCTCATCTTATAGCCAAAGGGTCTACACAACGGGCATGCATTGATTATAAAGAGATGTTTAGTCTGATAATCAAGGCAGCTACCATTCGCACCATTATTACTTTTGCTTTTGCTCATTGATGGCATGTAATCAACTTGATGTTACTAATGCCTTCCTTCATGGTAATCTGAGTGAGACTATATATATGAAGCAGCCTCCTAACTTTCTTGATTCAAGTCGGCCTGACCATGTATGTTTACTTTGAAAGTCTTTTTATGGTCTTAAGTAGGCTCCTCGGGAATGATTCAATTGGTTATGCACTTTTCTTGTGTCTCACGATTATCGTAAATCATAAGCTAATCAATCCTTGTTCATTCGGGTTCATGATGATACTTATATTCTTTGGTACATGGCTGACAGTTTGGTTACGGGTTCTAGCCTATCTGTTGTGCGCACCTCCATTCAATTGATGGAATCTGAATTTCCTACTCAAGACCTAGGGCGTGTATCCTACTTTCTTGGCATTAAAGTTGATCACACACCCCATGGCATTTTGCTTCAGTAATCAAGTATATTGATGATTTTCTCCATCGCACCAATATGCATAAGTCGAAGCCTTATCTAACACCAATGGCGTCATCACCCAACTTGTCAAAATCGATGGGTACTGTACTTACTTTTGGTGAAGAGTATCTTCATGTTGAGCCTAATATCTGACTCTCACACACCCAAAGCTTGCACTCTTAATCAACAAACTTTATTAATTTATTCATGACCCCACTCATTGGCAAAGTGTTAAACGCTCACTTTGATAACTTAAGGGAACAATTCACCATAGTCTTCTTCTTTCCAATAAGACGTCTCTTCAACTTAATACATATTCAGATGCTGACTGGGGTGGTTGCCTCGATGATCATTTCTCAAAAGGTGGTTATGGTATTTTCTTAGGTGATAGCTTAGTTTCTTGGTCTGCAAGTAAGCAACCTACCTGTGTGCACGGGTTTTTTCCCGACCGCTGTGATGAAAGTCATTTTTACCTTTTTCACGGATAAACGTGAAGCGGATTCGGACCGACCGGAATAATGTCAGAAATGTCTCGGATGACCCAAATGTGTGTGACAAGTCTTGGTACGGAGCCCCAAAGGAATTCTATTGAGTATTTAAGAAAACCGAAGAAAAGAATGAAAAATAAGCAAAATAGGCTAATCTGGTCACTACAGTCGCTAGACTGTAGTTCCTACAGCCGCGCGACTGTGCTACAGTTGCGCGACTGTAATCACCAGCCTTCCTTTTTTACCAAAAATCAGCATTTAATTTCGATTTTTAACTAAAATGGGAGATATAAAAGCCTCATATCCGGGATAGGGTTAATACAGCGTAGAGAGAGGCAGAAAATTAGAGGGTTTTGAGAGAAAAACACACAAAAGCATACAATAACACCGATTTTGGGACTTTTTCTAGGGTTTTTAAGAAAAATAAAAGGGTTTGGTTTAAAATAACTTAAAAAATTTCAACGAAACACGTAGAAACTGTTGTGGGGTTGTAAAATCATCATCAATCACTCAATCTCTCTCGGGGTTCCATTCGGGCTTCGGAGATCACGCATTTTTCGGGTTATTCGTGACTGTAAAACACTTTCCTGCATCTGAATCCATCTTTGGTGATCCAAAAACTGGAATACAGACCAGGTAAAATTCTAAGAGGCCTTAAAAATCCATTTTTGTTCATTCTGCGTGTTGTTTATTGAGGTCTTTTTTTTATTTCGGAAGTGAATTTTGATTACAGCCGCCTCTCTTAAGATCATAGTCGCGCGGCTGTAACCTACAGCCGCGCGATTGTGACCTATAATCGCACGACTGTAATCTTCTGATTATAGTCACTCGACTGTAATCTCTGGGGCAGAAGCTCCGAATGCCCCAAAATCGGCCGATAACGCTTTCGTTTTTCGATTAAATGTGTTCTTTATGTTTATTATCGGCCCAATTACATCCCTATGTGCTTAGATTCCTGGTTTTCTGATTTTTGATTAATGGATGTGATTTAAAGTTTGGTGATTTTGAGGGATTAGGGATTTCCGGATTTGATTCGATCCGTTTCGAATCCATTTTTTTGATTTTAGTATATTTCCAGAAATCCCGGACCCCCCAAAATCATAAAATTTGCAAAGCGGTTTTCAAAAACGAGAAAAGAATATTGGAATCAATCCTGGAGCATTACAGCTGCACGGCTGTAAGCTATAGTCGCATGGCTGTAGTTGAGGCAGAATTACAGTTTCGCCCTTTTGGGCCCCAAACTTGTAATTTTGCACCCTTTTCCTATTCAAAAATGAATTTTGGTGTGTTTACATTCTTTTTGGACCCTAGATGGATGTTTAATTTAGGCCTACTCACGAACGGGACCCTGGGTCCCTGGATATCCGGCCCACTGAAGTTGGAAAAATGCATGTAAATGAGCCAAACCATTTTCAAAATTGGTTTTTCATCCATAAAACCTACAAGGCGTTTCAAAAAACCGTTTTCCAGGTCTAACCGGTCCGACCGATCGGGTCGACCCGTTACCCCCCTATGCATGATCCTGTTCCTACAAATCCCTATTCTGTCCTATTTGAGTCTTTTGTATGCCTTGATTATTTGTGCTAACCGTATTTGGATGCAGCTTTTATTTTTGTTATTTTTCATTTTTAATGTACTTAATAGATTATCTCGTGTAATTAGGCGATTGTAATTTTTTAGATTATCATGTATAGTAGGCGGTTGTAAATGGTGAGGATGAGAGTTTTCTTTTTCTTGTGTTGTATAATCTGGCCTCTGATTTACTTTTCTGCACTTTTATTTTTCCGAACTTTATTTTAATATTTATATTTATGTCATTTGCATGAGCATCGATTAATAATTAAAAGAAGATAAAATGAGTAGAATTAAGTGAATGCAACATTACATTATGAAATAATAATTGAAAATAAGTGAGGATTAGTAGATTTGTTGCCCGAACCTTGAACCTCTGAATTAGGTACCACGTCTACACTTGGTAGGGAGCTGTACCGGAATTTCCCAGATGAGCTGATCTGGGTGGCGACTCTGTATCTAATTTTGAAATTTAGGTTTCGAGATCTTTAAGTTCAAATTGGGATTTTCTAAAAACCTATTTTTCCAAAATTCACACTTGCAATTAAGTTTTCTATAAAAGGGTTTTTCCAATAAAATGAAAGATTTTCCTAAGAAAGATTAAAGACATATTTTCAAACCACATCATCACACACCTCAAAAAAGAAAATCCCCAGTTCCCGCTTCATCACGCGTTCCGAAAAAGGTCGTCCGCTCATAGTGGCAACTCTGCTGGAGATTAACGGTTTCTTTTAAAATGTTTTTTTCAAAAACTTAAGGAACTTAGGCAACAATCGAAGTGCATCCTCACTTGTAATCAATTATTAAATCATAATTCGATGTTTCATTGCACTTGCATAAGCATGACATTTTCTCTTCTTAAATCCCTCCAACACTCATTTAAGCCCGGTTTATCTTCAAAGGTGACCTACCTCTTCCTCTAGGATTGGAGGCACCCGAGGGGGTAAACCACTCATCGCCTCGTACGAACCCCTTCGTTTGGACCCTTGAGTGTGTAGAAGTGAGGAGTATATTTTTGCTATGGGAACCTGTACGACCCTTGGCTTGACTCATACCTTCATTTAGTGGCTTAGCAACTTCAAAAATGGACATTTAGAGTGCCCCTTTGGTATCCCCAGTTGATGCCAAAGAGACCTAAAACCTAGGAAGAATGTGAAACCAGTCGAATGGAGGAATAAGGTTGAGAGGGTGAGCATGTTTGTGCGTGTGCTAAAATTTGCTTTGTGGTTGTTTTATTTTCAACCCTGTCATGCAACATAAACACGCATCATCCATGTGTCATTTCCTAACCATATTTTTATGCAGCCATTTTAGAGCATCATCCTACATGTGTGTTATACTAACCACATTTTCGTCCAGCCATGACCTTTTTTGTGTGCCATATTCATCTTGTGTGCTCATTGACTCATAAAGCATACATAACATCATCTTGTGTGTCATGACATGGGCATTCATCTCATCTCATCTCATATAAAATGTAAGGATGTTCTAAGTATGCCCTTCACATCCATTTCATTTCATGACATATCAAGAATCCCCAAGACTACCCATGTTCACCTATGCACCGGATTGCATTTGGCCATTTCATTACATCATTGCACTGTGAAAGGACCACAACTATCCTAGGCTTGTGTTTGTGTGGCGGATCACACAATACCATTACACGACATCACAACCATTCACGATTGGTGTCATGGAGACACCATAGTTTTGCTTGGGTGCCACGATCCACATCGGATCACTTCATAACATTGAAAATTCATTCAAGGTACTCCATGACTGCCGAACTAGAATTCAAATTAGGATGTTTCATAACATGTTTAATCATGCAAGGTGATCCACGAACGCCGAAATACTGTCCGTGTCCTGAGTTACACGTGACTTGTTTGTGACATCACTTCATCCAAGATGCCATAAAAGCATCGAACCTCTGTCTATGGAACGGCTCCCATATGACCATCACATATCATTTCATTGACCTATAAAATGTCAAACCTCTGTCCATGTGTCAGTACACACGTGACCATTTCACGACATCCGCTAGGTGCTCCAAAGGCTCTAAATTTCTGTCTGTGTGCCGGCCCACACGTGACATTTATGCATTGTCTTTTGCATGGCATGGGGTATGCTTGGAACATCCAAAACAAAAAGAAAGAAAATACAAAAGTCATTTTCATCATCGTCCACATCCATAAAGCATCATCCGATCATGAACATGAACACATCATACACGCCATTTAGTGTGTCTAGTCTAGGTCCATGACATACATCCGAGCTTCTAACCTTGTGTGGAATGTGCAGTTTGGAGTCAAACCTCGAAGCGGTTAGTTCATGTTGAGTCAGTGCCAAACCAATCAGTTCAATCAGAGCTGGTCATCGTGGAGGGGATCAGTTCAGGGACAGACTCAGATCGGGAGATCGAAACTCAATTGCCTACTCTACCAGTTGACAGTCAGATTTTGTTAGAAGAAGCTGACAGAGCGGAGATGGCCGACGGAAACAATGGAAACTTGCCTTTTGACATGGCTACTTTTATGAGGAGCTTCCTCACCTCAGATGAGTTTAAGAATACTCTTAGGGAACAAGTGCAGGCCATGATAGGCACCCTCCCTATTCAATCTGTTCCACCGGCTCAGACTTCGATTGGAAGTGAGGGACAACAGTTTGTCCAAGGTACTAATGGTGCTACAGGAAGCCTTCCTGGAGGAAGTGGTGGAGTGGTTAACCACAGAGAACCCGACCGTCAGTCCGAAGAGGATGAGGCCTTTGAGAAGGCGAGGGAAGCCTCAATTGAGATAATGATAGAGAAGCACTTTAATCAGAAATTTTCTGATATTGAAGCCATGCTACCTAAGCTAAAGGAGATGGTCCACCATAACCCTGTTAAGTATGTCGACCCGACTACTTTGATGGCTGATGGAGGTGAACTGCTCCCAGCTAGTTTCCAGATGCCTTACCTACCTCCGTACACCAGAGAGGGCACACCAGAAGCCCATTTGGATAGTTATGTGAGCTTGATGACTAGTATGGGAATTGGAAAAGGTCATCTCTTAAATCTGTTTCCGACTACACTAAGGGGTACTGCGGTGAAGTGGTACATGAAGATGCCTCTCTACACCTGTTCTACTTGGGAGGACCTATCTGAAGCTTTTGTAAAGTAGTATGCTTACAATACCCAAGTAGAGACTACCCTTGAAAACCTGGAAAGAATCTGCCAAAAGCCAAATGAGTCCTTCCTGACTTACTACAAACGGTGGATGGATGTGCAAGTTTTGGTGGATGGGGCACCAAAGTTGGAGTTGCTCATTGTGAAGCTGGTAGATGGTAGTCTCCCGCAATACAAGATAAGATGAAGCTGAAAAGATTCCATTCCTTCAATGAGGTGGTGGAGTTTGCCAAACGTATCGATCGATACGAGGAAGAGGAGCAGAGGGGCAGATAGAGTTCGGGCTCCTACAAAAGCAATCAGAGGTACTCTTAAGGGTACAAAGGCAACAGCTCTAAGTCTACTCCAGTGGGGTCCAGTGCTAAGTCGACTCAGAATGTAGCCCCGATCGAAGTACAATGGGAGGATGTAGCCACTGTGAACCTGGGAAGACAGACTCCTCAAAGGGTCACCAGTCCATGGGCTGAGTCAGTAAGCCAGATTTTTGCTAAGTGTAGAAAGGCTAGGTTATTACAAAGCTTGAAGCCATTTTTGCCTCCAGCTGAGGCAGATAAGGATAACTTCTGCACTTATCACGTAATGACGGGTCACAGTACCAATGAGTGTACCCAGTTGATTAGAGCCATCAAGCAGTTGGTCATTGATGGAAGGATCATCGAGCCGTCTTTGAAACCTAGCATTCAAAGTAATCCCTTGCCCAACCTCGGATGATTCGGCTACACAAGCTGTTGAGGACCATGACGCTGCAATAAAGTGGAGAACGATATTGGTTTTAATGTTTTAGTTTATTTTTATTTTTATCATATGCCATGTGAACAATTCAAACCTTAAAGTGGGTAATTCAATAGAATTCGGTTTCAATTACTTGTGTGATATTTTTTCGAATGGAACTTTACATGCATACAGACATTTATTTAATGCCTTTAGCATACATGACGCACCATTACATGAAATAAATCTAGGGACAGATGATGACCCAAAAATGATATCCGTCTCGAAAGACCCTACGCCTGATGAGAGGAAAGAAAATTCAAAGTACCATAAGAGCACATGGAAATCTTTGCTTGGCTATACAATGTCGTGCGGGGGTTGATGGAGAGATTACCAAACATCAAGTTCTAAGGGATTCAAAGACGAAACCAGCCAAGCAAGAGCTCCACAAACTCAAGCTAGAACAAGGAGAGTTGCCATAACATGAGGAATTGGTTGCGTCGGAAAAATAAAGCTATCCACATTGAACGAACATTGATTCATAGTCATGCCCATCAAACTACTTCTCAAAGTGGGTAGAAGCGAAGTTATATATGAGTATCATAGTAAAAAAAAAAATCATGTCACGGCCAATAATGGCCTATAATTCTGAGGGACAACAATACAGTGTTCCATAATAAAGGGTTGAACATCATTGACCATCTCTATATCCCTCACAAGCCGGTAGGACGACAGTGGTGGCCAATAAATCCCTCAAAAGGATTCTATCAAAAGTAGTGGTTACCTACAGAATATGGGTCAACAAATTACCATTTGCTTTGCAAAGACACAGAAATAGCATCAGAGTACGCACTGAAGAAACGTCATACTCCTTAGCCTATAGGATGGAAACGGTTCCACCAGGGGAGACAAAGACCAAGTCGTCAGCCCCATCAACCCAGGCAATCCCAAGCGCTGTTACGTGTAATAAAAAAAAAGGTCCGATCGGTTGCAAATCAAAAAGGCGATCCATGCAAAAAACAGGACAGTCCGATGGATCGAAAACTAAAAAGGCGGTCCATGCAAAAGTTAGGACAGAGAGGCAAGCACCATCAGTGGGAAAATCTACAAAGACCAGTTGGTGGCAGGCGTGGGTCCGGTCGAGACGGATACCATTACTAATTCTGTCCTTAGCTTCATTTCATCTTTGATGTGCATTGTGCTAAAGCATTATAAATGAGTGAATGAATGAATGATGTTTTCTATTCAGGTTAAATGTCCCAAGTCTGCTTGAAATTGAATTCGTATGGATATGCACATTTTCTGTTTACATGCATCTCACTTAAAAAAAAAAAAGGTCCGATGGATCGAAAATCGAAGAGGCGGTCCATGCAAAAATAAGGACAGTCCGATAGATCAAAAACCTGAAAAGGGCGATCTATGCAAAAGCTAGGGCATAAAATAAAGTCTGCTGAATTGAAAATCCGAAAGGGCGGTTCAAGCAAAAATGAAGACAGTCCGATAGGCCGAAAACCCAAAAAGGGTGACCTATGCAAAAATTAGGACAAGTAATGAAAATAAAACAAAAGTCATACAGTAGTATCAAGCTCAGACAACCCTAATCCTGTAAAAACTGAGGTACATCAAAGCCAGTGCCTCACGCTTATGCCTCATGGAGCAAGCAATCAGGTCAATCAACCAAACTTCAATGCGATATCCCACCAAGGACAGACCCATCTGGGCATCCCAATCGTCCGTCCGGTCCCTGAAAATCTGATTCATGACCTCCAGCTCGGACCCACCGATGCAACTGATCAACCTCTATTCTTAAATGAGCGGACTCACAGCGCTCGATCCCAATCGTTGTCTGCAACAAACAAAACATGAAAAAAGCACCATAATCATACGCATATGCATCCAGGACACGCACATACACATACACCCAAAACATACACCCACACATGCATACATGTAGCAATGTGTACTCAAGTACAGGTACATGCTATCATCATCAGGCTGTCTCGAGCCATGAGTACTCCGAAAGTGGAAATAACCTGATACTTGGGCATCATCAAATCCCAAGTATCCAGGGGCAAAACAATAAAGCCGTATTTATTCTTGATCGAAGGGGCAAAAATTTTGTTTCCAAAATTATCGATCAAGGAATAAATACGTACCCCCGATCCAATTTCAAAGGTATTGCTCCACCACAGAGAGCTAGTTTCAACATTATTGCTCCACCACAGAGAGCCGATTTCAACGGTACTGCGCCACCATAGAGAGCCAGTTGCAATCGTATTGCTCTGCCACAGAGAGCCAATTTCAACAGTATCAAGGGGCAAGATATTCAGTCTATATTCATTCTTGATCGAAGGGGCAAAAATTTTTGTTTCCAAAATTATCGATCAAGGAACGAATACGTACCTGAAACAACTTCAAAACATCAAAGGAAATCATCAAGCTTCTCACATCACCGAACCATCTTTCCCCAGCCACAAAAGCTTCACGGGAAACACTATTATCCTTTCCTTCAGTGACACAGGCCCTACTAGAAGTGAAATAACCAAAATGCCCTTCTGTTAGTAACCAAACTACCAAATGGCTAAAACAACTTCCTTTTAGTGACGCAAGCTTCACGGGAAACCAAATCATCGAAATATGTCTTCCCCTAATGACATAATCTCCACTAGAGGTGATATTACCAAAATAACCTTCCTCTAAAGGGTGCCAACTTTCTAAGCTACAAAATTACCAAAATACCCTTCACCTTTATGTACATCAATTCACAAGGAGAATCTGATCCGGGCAAAGTCCTTTGCTTCGCAATGGAGTCAAAGCACGTCCCTGGAGCATCAACCCAATCTGGGCAAAGTCCTCTGCTTCACAATAGAGTCGAAGCACGTCCCTAGAGCATCAACCCAATCCGAGCAAAGTCCACTGTTTCGCAATGGAGTCGAAGCACGTCCCTGGAGCATCAACCCAATCCGGCCAAAGTCTTCTGCTTCGTAATGGAGTCAAAGCACGACCCTAGAAGACCAACACAATCTGGGCAAAGTCCTCTACTTCATGATGGAGTCAAAGCACATCCCTGTAGAACATCAAACCAATTCGGGCAAAGTCCTATGCTTCGTAACAGAGTCGAAGTAAGACCCTGAAGAATCAAACCAGCCTAGGCAAGACCGCTGTCTCGTAAAAGCAACCGAGACAAGTTCCTACAGACATCAAAACAAGTCAATGCGAGGAGAACCCCCAGGTACATTCTCTTTTCCTCCTTATCGTGCTCCTTATCGCGAGACCAAACTCGAATCAGGCACAAGCACCCGTTCAAGTCGACTTTGGTCACGCGAGGGGCAGCCTGTGAGCACGGGTTTTTTCCCGACCTCTGTGATGAAAGTCATTTTTCCCTTTTTCACGGATAAACGTGAAACGGATTCGGACCAACCAGAATAATGTCGGAAATGTCCCGGATGACCCAAATGTGTGTGGCAAGTCTTGGTATGGAGCCCCAAAGCAATTCTAGTGAGTATTTAAGAAAACTGAAGAAAAGAATGAAAAATAAGCTAATCTGGTCACTACAGTCGCTCGACTATAGTTCCTACAGCAGTGCGACTGTACTACAGTCACGCGACTGTAATCACCAGACTTCTTTTTTTACCCAAAAATCAGCATTTAATTCCAATTTTTAACCAAAATGGGAGATATAAAAGCCTCATATCTGGGATTAGGGTTAATACAACGCAGAGAGAGGTAGAAAACTAGAGGGTTTTGAGAGAAAAACACACAAAAGCACACAATAACACCGATTTTGGGACTTTTTCTAGGGTTTTTAAGAAAAAATAAAAGGGTTTGATCTAAAATAACTTAAAAAATTTCAACAAAACACATAAAAACCATTGTGGGGGTTGTAAAATCATCATCATTCACTCAATCTCTCTCGGCGTTCCATTCGGGCTTCGTTGATCGCCCATTTTTCGGGTTGTTCGTGACTGCAAAACACTTTCCTGCATCCGAATCCATCTCTGGTGATCCAAACACTGGAATATAAACCAGGTAAAATTTTGAAAGGCCTTAAAAATCCATTTTTTTCATTCTTGGTGTTGTTTATTGATGTTTTTTTTTGAATTTTTACGATTTCGAAAGTGAATTTTGATTACAGCCACCTCGCTTAAGATCACAGTCGCCCGGCAGTAACCTACAACCGCACGACTGTAATCTTCTGATTACAGTTGCTCGACTGTAATCTCTAGCGTAGAAGCTTTGAATGCCCCAAAATTGACCGATAACGCTTTCGTTTTCAGATTTAATGTGTTTTTCTTGTTTATTATCGGTCCAATTGCATCCATGTATGCTTAGATTCCCGGTTTTCTTATTTTTAATTGATGGATGTGATTTCAAGTTTGGCGATTTCGAGTTTTTAGGGATTTTCGGATTTATTTCGATCCGTTTCGGATCCGTTTGATTGAAATCAGTGTGTTTCCAGAAATCCTAGATTACCTGAAATCGCTAAATTTGCAAGACAATTTTCAAAAACGAGTAGAGCATTACAGTCACGCAACTGTAACCTACAGTCACGTGACTATAACCTACAGTCGCGTGACTATAACCTACAGTCGCGCAGCTGTAGTTGAGGCATAATTACTGTTTTGCCCTTTTGGGTCCCAAACTTGTAATTTTGCATCTTTTTTCCTATTCAAAACTAATTTTTAGTGTGTTTACATTCTTTTTGGACCCTAGATGGATGTTTAATTTAGGCCCACACACAAACCAGGTTCCGGGATATCCGGCCCACTGAAGTTGGAAAATGCATGTCAATGAGCCAAGTCTAACCGGGTCGACCTGGTTACCCCCCTATGCATGATCCCGCTCCTACAAATCCCTATTCTGTCCTATTTGAGTCTTTTGTATGCCTTGATTATTTGTGTTAACCGTATTTGGATGCAGCTTTTATTTTTGTTATTTTTCATTTTTAATGTACTTAATAGATTATCTCGTGTAATTAGGTGATTGTAATTTCTTAGATTATCGTGTATAGTAGGCGGTTGTAAATGGTGAGGATGAGAGTTTTCTTTTTCTTGGGTTGTATAATCTGGCCTCTGATTTACTTTTCCGCACTTCATTTTAATATTTATATTTATGTCATTTGCATGAGCATCGATTAATAATTAAAAGAAGATAAAATGAGTAGAATTAAGTGAATACAACATTACATTACGAAATAATAATTGAAAATAAGTGACGATTAATAGATTTATTGCTCGAACCCTGAATCTCTGAATTAGGTACCGCGTCTACACTTGGTAGGGAGCTGTACCGAAATTTCCCAGATGAGCTGATCCGGGTGGCGACTCTGTATCTAATTTCGAAATTTAGGTTTCGAGATCTTTAAGTTCAAATTGGGATTTTCTAAAAACCTATTTTCCCAAAATTCACACTTGCAATTAAGTTTTCTACAAAAGGGTTTTTTTCCAATAAAATGAAAGATTTTCCTAAGAAAGATTAAGGACCCGTTTTCAAACCACATCATCACACACCTCAAAAAAGAAAATCCCCAGTTCCCGCTTCACCGCACGTTCTGAAAATGATCGTCCGCTCACACTACCATAGTCCACTCTAGTACTGAGAGTGAATACAAAGCCATTACTAATGCCGCAGCTGAGGTACTTTGGCTCAATTCCCTTCTTAGTGAGATTGTTTTCCTCTGTGTGGTAACATCACCTTATAGTGTGACAATATTGGAGCTATTTATTTGAGTAAGAACCTTGTCTTTCATGCACGTACCAAACACATTGCTTTTGATTACCATTTTGTTAATGAATTTGTTGAGTCAGGGGTGTTTCAAATTCTGGTTCTCCCATCTCGGGATTAGTTGGCTGATATCTTTACCAAGCCTCTTGGTACCTTAAGATTTGTTCATCTCTATACTCGTCTATGAGTTAAGGATACCCATCGACTTATTAGGGGTGTTAAGGCTATTAGAATATATATTTTATTCGTAGATATTATTCCTTGTATTTATCTCTTCTTGTCTATATATATATATACATCCTGTAACCTCTTTTATAAATCAATGAGCAATTATTATTTCCCAAAACACTAATCTTTACAGGTGGAACCAGGGATGCAATGATAGAGAATATGTTACAAATTGGGTATTTCTGGATTTGGCTTTAATCAGCCCAAAATAATTAAGGGAAGAGAAGAGTGAAGAGGGTAGAGAGGGGAATTAGAAAGGTAGATGAGCTGCCAATAGTTAGTTATTTCTTTTGGATACATTAGGCATGTGATTGGGAGGAGGAGGGCAGGTTGAAAATTGTAGTCGTTTTGTTGCATTAGAGCAGGGCTCTCATTTAAGAGAGGGAAGTTTCCTCCTATAGGGATTAAGCTCTAGCTCTATCCATTACTATCTTTGTTCTTTGTAATTTCTGTTCTTCCTTTAATTAAATATCAATTCAGTCTTCTTCTTCCATAGCATTATCTCTATTCTGCAGTCACAATTGATTGGTGCGGCTATGACAAAGGAGGCTTGGCAAAGACTCTCTACTTCCTTCTCTCAAGGTTCTTGCCATAGATTTACAATCTTCGGCATCAACTACTTAATCTTAAATGAGATAAGGATCCAATTACTATTTATATGCAAAAAGAAAAATCTTTATTTGATCAGTCAGTCACTTTGTAATATCCCATGTTGAATGATGATTTTATTGATGCTATAATTGCTGGATTGGGTGATAACTCATTTTCTTGTAAATATTTTTATGTGCATTTTAGTGTTAATTGTTAATTATTTTCATGCATAATTCATTCTAATTTTAGTGTTTTAGTTATTTTTGCTATTTAGTTCTTATTAGCGTAATTTTGTCATATTTAGGTGCAGATTTTGCATTACAGTTGTACTGCACAAGTTAGATTTTCAACTAGAAATTCAACCCAACTAGTGATCGATTCAGCTCTGGAGGGCTTATACAAAGTTTTTCGTCTATGTCTCAGTCCAACACATCTTGAATTGCGCCAATTGAAGTTGAAACGAGAGATATAACTTGGTTTTACTGAGTCTAGTCACAGTCCTGCAAGTCAACAGTTTTGGTTGACTTTTCTTCTCCAACTCAAGTTTTTCTATTTGAAGTTAAAGTCCTAAATTGAAGATGATTCTTGAATACTCTTTTTCCAGTAGTAATTTGTAATTAGGAAGAGTTTTAATTAGGTTAACTTACAGAATTTTATTGTAATTAGATCTTCCTAAGTAGTTACCTCCTTTTCAAGCTAATATGTTTCTTCTCATATTAAAGCAGGCTTTATCTTTCAGTTTAGAGTATCCCATAGCTTTTTTTTTTTGCATTTTGGAGAGGAAATTCCAGCGTTTAAGTGGAGGCAGCAAGGGGAAGGAATTCGACTAAGACATCAACTTTAGAGTTTTTCCTTCTCTTCTTTATGTTTTAATTACTTAATTGTTGATTGTGTTCTTTCAACACTGCGAGTAACTTTCTTTTATCTAAGATAGTGATGTAGTACAACTCGATTATTCTTTGAAATTATTGTGACTTTTCTTGCTTTATTTGTGCAAAATTTATTATCTAGCTTAATGCTTGCTTTTGCTTGATCACCAAATTGCATGATTTTAGGTTGAAATAGTATAGGGTACCGAGATAGAATATTATTCAAACCATAATTAAGATAGTAAAATCATAAGTTTAGATTTGAAGGAGAGTAATATAATTTGAACTTGTGTGGAATTTATGAATGATTCATACTTAGTGAGTTAATTATAGGTTATTAATCACTATTGAGATATAGGATTAGTAATATATAATTAGCATTGACAATAATATATCTTTAAAAAGAATATTATTGAAATTAAATCATTCTCCATTTCATAAATAATTAAAGTGCTTTGAATACACAATAAATTGACTAAGTTATAGAGTTGTACGAAATCAATATCCTATGAGCTTTCTCATATTGAATTCTCTTTGGTCATTTTATTTTACTTGTCTTTATTTTTAATCAAATTCTTAGCTTAACAAATCTCAAATCAAATTATTATTTATTATTTTCTTAGATAATAGTTTTGGTAAATTAGTTGGCAATTAGTAAGCAATCTCCATGTGAACGATCTTTACTTGCACTTTTTTACTTAGGACTATTGTGGGCCCTTGCAAATTTTCACATCATTTTGTGAAGATTATTGGCCTTTTCATCATTCTTTTGAGTCACACTTAATGCCGACAACCTTGGATGATTTATTTGGTCTTTTGTTTAGTGAAGAATTACAACTTGCTTGAAGTAAGCCCAAGGAGCCAGTTGTTGCTGAACCAAGGGCTGATTTTGCTAGTCATAGCCCTCAGATGGCTAGAGGGAGAGGGTATGGTGGTAGAGGAGGTCACGGAGGTGGAAGATCTCAATTTCAAACTTACTCTACTTCTTATGATAACATTTGGGTTACTACTAATGCTCCTATGGATACAAGCTTGGTTTTCTATCACAATTGCAGAGGATGGGGCCACATTGCTAGGAATTGCTCATCTCCCATTTTTCCAAAAGACCAGCACCAAATGATCAAACCTGCCTCTCACCTTGCTTCATCATATAATCCTCCAAATCCAGCCTGGGTCATGGATTTTGGTGCAACACATCACTTAACCTCTAATTTGGGAAATCTTACTTAACATTCCGAATACCAGGGATCGGAAAAAGTAATAATTGGTAATGGTTCTAAACTTTCTATTCACTCTGTGGGGTCTTTTTCTTGTGATGTTAATTGTCGTGTCCTTTCTTTTTGTGATGTTCTTTTTGTTACACTAGAGTCTTAAAATTTGGTATTTATTCGGTCACTAACTACCACTAATAATATTTCTGTGGAATTTTTCGTTGACTCTTTTCTTATTAAGGATTTGGCAACGAAGGACACACTCCTTAAGGGGAGTAGTAAAGATGGTCTATACTACCTTCCAGTTTCGTCATCCGTACCAGTTCAAGTGAATCTAGCATCTCTTTCCACATGGCATGAACATTTCGGACATGCTACAGATCTAGTAGTTAGAAACGTTTTACAATCTAGTGCTATTTTGTCTTCTAGTTCCAATAATAAAACTCTTTGTGATGTTGTTTAAGCAAAATTCATAAATTATCATATATGAACTAGACTTTGTTGCTAAAGCTCCTCTTGAATTACTTTGTTCTGACGTTTGGGTCGAGCTTATATTCAATCGCATGATGATTATTTTTATTATGTCCTTTTTATTATTATTATTATTCGAAATATTCTTGGATTTATTTTTTGAAGAAAAAGTACGAAGTAGTTTCTACTTTCATTAAATTTTGCAAAATCGTGAAAAACTACTTTGGATATCCAATTAAAAATTTACAGTCTAGTTGGAGTGGTGAATTTCGTACTCTAACCTCTTATCTTGCAGATAATGACATTAATGATTAGTCTTATTGTCCGAATGCTCCTGAACAAATGGAAGTGCAGAACAGAAACATCGGCATATCGTTAAGACAGGACTAACGATGTTAAATCATGCCAAATAAAATAAATAAGTAAATAAAGGAAAGAAGGTAAAAAGAGAGGCGGCTACTGACCAGCAGATCAATAAATAAATGTATTCAACCATAAAGTTGATAATATAAAATTGAATGATATATCTAACTGTCGTTCCCAGATCACACATATATATATATATGACAATTAAAAGTGGGAATGAAAGATTTAATAATATACAACGAACCATCATTTCCGGGAAAATTATTGATTAATTAGTTGGTAAATCATTAACCAATTGCAAATTGTAATCTATATATGGATTAGTTAAAAATGACGGACAGAAGTTGAGAAAAAGTAAACTGTTGTTGTAGTCATCAATGACATTACTCAATTTTACAATTTGAATTTTGATATGTATCCACTTGGAAGTATATGATATTCAGGGTTCCAAAATTTGCCTATATAAACACGTTGAATCCTCAGCAAATATAAAGCATTAACTCATAGCTAATTATTTAAACACAAGAATTAATTAATACTGCAATTAATTAAGAATGGGAGATGAAGTGAAGCTGTATGGTTCATGGGCAAGTCCATTCACACGTAGAATAGAACTAGCCCTGAAACTGAAAGGGGTTCACTTTGAATATGTAGAGGAAGATCTGTACAACAAGAGTGATTTGCTGCTGAAATACAACCCAATTCATAAGCAAGTTCCAGTTCTGGTTCACAATGGAAGAGCAATTTGTGAATCACTTGTTATCCTTGAGTACATTGATGAGACATGGAAACATCATCATCATATCATGCCCAAAGAGCCTTATCACAAAGCCATGGCTCGCTTTTGGGCCAAATTTGTTGATGATAAGGTAATCTATTTCATTACTTATTTTCGTATAATATTTAATTTTATGCTTATTATAAGGTTTTTTTTCTTTTATATATATAGCTGATCATCATTAATTTTAAATAAAAATTAAGTAAAATACTTTTGGAGAAAAGCTTTTTTTTTTTTTTTTTTAATTCATATCTTTTAAATTTTTCTTAATTGACTATTTATCTTTTAATTTAGCAACTTGAGCTCTCGATCGGTTAATTCCAATTGCATACACATATATATTAAGCCATTAATTGATCACCAGATTAGTTAGCTTTGTGTATAAAATTCAGTTATAAAAGCATTACTCATTTCATTTGTTGTGAGATTGTTGTGTTTCATTTCATCTGACATAAAAATTGTTGACAAAGTATAACACAAGCATAATTTAAATGTAGATCAAATGAATAACTCTATTTACTAAATTTATACTTTTTCACAACTGACTTTCTTAATAATTAGAGGCATAATGTGTACAATTACAATTGATTGATAGCTCAATCAATAGACTCTTAAATAAAAATATAATAAACTTAATCAATAAAAATAAAAACGATAACTAATCTCAACGTGCTTTTTTTCCGAATTTTTGTAAAATAAAACAGAATTAGGGTGCGACAGGGATATAATAATTGTAAATTTTGTATGCAGATAATACCGACAGAAAGGAGGATTCACTTTGCTATAGAAGAGGAGAAAGAACAGATAAAACACGAATTTCATGAGCATGTGAACAAGCTGGAGGAACTAATAAAAGAAAAGGAATACTTCCATAGTGAAAAAGAAATTGGGTACTTGGACATTGTTGTAATATTTACGGGACACTGGTTCCAAGTTCAATCTGAGGTCACAAAAGTGGAATTGATAAGTGAACATAAGCATCCCCATTTATCCAAATGGATTCACAAGCTGCATAACCATGAACATGTCCATGGCTGCTTTCCTCCTCGAGAGAAACACCTTGCTTTTTTCAAAGCTCATTTTGAATCTGATCATCGAAAGTTCGATTGCAATTGCTGATCACCATCATTATCATATACTTAATTACTTTTTGTTATATAAAAAATAATCAAGCATGGATGATCGATGATATTGTCGAATTCTTGTGGCCTTCGACATAATATTGTTGATCGTATATATACTATATGCTTGTGCAGTTGTTTGTTTAGTTTCTTGTATCTTGTGCTTTTGTATGATTGTTGTGTGTACTTGTTATCATGTACTATTATATGTATGTCACGTACCACGCGAGTTATGAATAAAAAGATTTGGTTTGTTAATATATGTTATTGTTCTTAGAATTAATTTTGTTGGAAAATGGTTCGTTGTTATATATGCCTTGTGTTATGAAAACTGGAGAGAATCCTGATCCTTTATATACATATAGTTAGCCAGTTATTTTTCTTATATTTTATTCGTAAGAAAATATATTAAATAGGAACATATTATAAAAACTTAATCATATTATCAACAAAGAAAATTGAAATATAATTTGAGATTTTAAAAAATATGGATTGTATAAGGACACTATTTTAACAACAATAACAAAAAGCATCATTAGATTTTCAACTTTAGGGACATTTTAGTGTTTGTGTCGTTAGTTTTTATCACTTGAGTTCTACAAATTTTATTGGCTTTTCTTCTAATTGACCAACGTTGTAAAAAGAAGCGTTTATATATATGTTTTAAGTTCATGAATTTAGCATATATGGCAGGATTTTTTTTTTTTTTTTTTTTGGGGGGGGGGGGGGGGGGGGGGGGGGGGGGGGTGTAAGAATATATGGTAGTTTATAAAAGATATCATAAATTAGTATAACATATATAAGCCAATAAAGAACCATTTAATGATGTGTGATTGGGTAACTTCAAAACTCAATCAATTTTCAAGGTCAAATAATAAAATTAATTCTTTTAACTAAATATAGCATGATAACATTAATTCTCCTTTGCTTATACAAAAACATTTTAAAAAAATAATAAAATTATTTAAATTGTATTTTTATAATTACGGGAATTCTCAAATATTGTAAAGGCCTCTGTAGTATCATCACCAACTAAATTATTTCAATCTTATTATTTAGTTTTAGTTATATTTAGATATTAATTTTTCAATTATTTCTGTTGAACTAATTTAATTGATGAATTAAATATATGATGTTAAAATTATGTATATTAAATGAACTGATTCGTGTATTATATAACATGCATAAATATGCAAATAAACAAAGACACAATGTTAATAAGTTTAATCAATCAAGTGGCAGCGCAAATTAATTTGTGGAGAATTCACTTAGTGTAGCCCCTCTGGTTCAACCTATACTAGTTCATGGGCCTAGGGCCCACCCGACCCACCAAGGCCTACCCACTCGGGCATGGAGAGAAAGCCCAATCAGAACTTGAGCCCACAAAAGCTGCTTAATGTTAGGGCCAGGTTTAGATATTTTATATATATAGAGGATGGGCCGACTAGAGTCCAACCCACCTTTTAATTTTATTATAAAATTATAACTTATCATAATTTTACCAAAATGTTATAGTTGAATGAACATACCAGTTGTTGCATTTACTATAACACCCCCGTTATGTTGGCCAATCCCTTTCCATTTTATCCACTGGAATTAATATACTGTAACTCTTCTTTTACATTACATGGTTGCAAACAATGTCAACACCCATAAATATTAAATTTACATATATTATGTTGCTTGGATTTTTGACCCGATTATTTCCTGAATCATTAGATTAGTTATGCCAATTTCAGATAAAAATATGCAAATGGAATGCATTAGTGGAATTAATTATGAAACTAAACGAGGTCAATTTGTTTAAAATTATTGTTGTTTGATAATCAGTTTGTATATATAAAATTAGCGATGTATAAAATTAAAGACCATTGCAGTATAAAGTTTCTACTTTCTAACTTCTGTTCGCACAAATTTTCTAAAAAATGTCTTGATAATCATTAAGATTTAATTTCATAAAACTTAAGTCACTGTATGATGACTCCCGGGCACATCAATGCCGGATCTTAGGTAAAGATGTGCAGTAGTTGTGGATCCATCGGAGAGGATCAGTTGATTGGGTCCGGCCATCCAAATCTAAAACTTATGGAGTCTTTTAGAAGGTAGGAGACATCGTCCTCCTTAAAGTCCAACTCTACTCAGGAGTTAAGAGGGATTCTCAGGTTCCATGTGGGACTTGAGGTTCTGCTCTCCTAATACAATTCGGACAAGGACAGTGGGCATTCCTAATCCATATCAATCTCAAACTACTAGCCCTATAAAACGAAGTGGACAGAGAGGTAAGGGATCAATTCACACTAAGCTAATATAGCTAGAGACTAAATTCATATTCACTGAGCTAACTTAAGCATCAGAGCATAACCTAAAGGTTACCGATGTCTCATTCACTTTGTCTTACAGGGATTCGGTGAATTCTAACTCATTCCTGGTAGAGATCCGGATTCGTTGAGGGATTTTCAACCAAATCCATCATTTGGTGCAGTGAGAGTGGACCTGATTGAACGATGGCTTCATCTGGTTCGACAAACATGACTACTTCAGGAACAATCAAGGAAAGCTCTTCCATGGGCACTATGGCAGCCCCACTAACAATGAACTATGTTGTATCTTCTCAAGTAGCGGTAATCAATTGCATCGTCAGCTGCCTCAGCCCGCTGATGCCAGGGAAATCAGGCACGCGTTTTTGCATATCCAAAATTTTGGTATGGTAGGTTCCACCATCAACGATAGCACATCCCCTCGGATCACTAGCATGGCGGGTGGCTCTGGAAGAGCCGGCACGGCAAGGAGTCTCTTCCCACAGCCTCCACCACCGACAGACCAGACGGCGTAGTATATAACGGCACCCCTGCTTTCACCTTCCCTGGAGGCACAGGACAGACAAGTTAGGTTAACACTAGGTTTGCGCAGTAGGGAGACATAAGCTTGGGGGCGTATTATCCACATCTGGCTATGGTGATGCAACCTAACCAGTTCGGTCGCCCAATGACCCCGTAGAATCGATTCCCCAGCTACCATACCATGATGCAAACACCTCCCCCTAGTTACCACCCCACACATGGATATATGTTGGGACCATCAACGGTCCTAACACCAGCCCCTGCAACTAAAGAAGCAGATGACCCGAAGATGATTGCGTTATTCAAACACTACTTTGCCCAATTCTTGGTGCCATTCTAGGAATCACTGATTGAGAGCGGTGGATCTTGCTTCACAAACCAAATCTTGGAGATGCCCTGCAACCCAAAGTTCAAACAGCTGAATTTCAAAAACTACAGAGGAGATGTTGATCCTTATGTTCATTCCAGGAAATACAAAAACCGAATGGAAATCATAAGGGTGAATGAGGGGCTTATGTGCAGAATTTTCTCTTCAATACTGGTGGGATCGGCCTTTTACTAGTCCGAAACACTGGAACCAACCTTAATAAACAGTTGGGAGCAACTGAGGGAGTAGTTTTCCAAGAGATTCTATGGATATGTAACTATAGGAATGGCTAGCTGGACCTTGCACAAAGTAAAGCAACAACAAGGCAAGTCCTTCTGGGGACTTTGTGGACTGGTTTAACTTGGCAACTATGGAATTCTGAAAGCTCACTAATTGCAAATACTACAAACGAGAAACTAGGGGTGGATCTGGTCCTAAGGAAGCTGCAAAATATAACCCAAATGATATCCATGGCTAAAACATTCGTTTAGCTAAATGAAGTAAGAGCTCCTGCTAGAAACCACAGAGACTCAAAAAAAAAAAAAAAAATCAGATGACAGACGTGTAAAAAAAGACCGGAAGGATCCCAGGCAAAACCAATCCAGCAGATTCACCCCTTTGAACAAACCTCTTAGTGAAGTGATGGTGGCTGTTAAGAAGAGTTCTGACAAAAAATCCCTTTCCTACCTTGAGGTAAGGAGGGGACAAATAATAGGCAATGATAAGAAGACTTACTGCAAGTACCACTGAGTGAATTATCACGATACCAATGATTGTAGGCATTTGGCGGAAGACATTGAAGAATTAATTAAGAGGGGAAGACTTCAAAAGTTTGTTGACAAAAAATCAAACAAGAAGAGCGAAAAGACCATGATTCTGATGAAAACATGTTAGGAATGCCCTAGTTCGAAGGCTTTAGTCCTTGTATTGCATCATACATTTTGTATCTTATAACGAGATTTATGTATTATACGTTCGTGTCAATGAATAAAGGGATTAATCTTTTTTATTATATATACATTGTGCAATATTATAAATAGAGTATCCAATGGACATATCCATATCCATGTTGATAAGTGTCATGTACTTGGCAGTCAGACCATGGATAGGGAAAATGATATGACCATAAAGTCATCCATAGTCTGTTCCAGTCATGGGAATGAATGGAACAAAAGACTATCATAAGTTTGGTTGTATGATGGTGTGTTACCGATTATTGGAAATGGAATGTCAACCAAGTTCATGGGTACATACAATGGGGCATGGTACTGGATAGATCCACTAAATGAGAAATCCACATGGTATAATATCACAATATGGATCCATTGACCTGACCATGTTATGGTCTTGCATGTGAAGTGACACACTTTGGTGTACGCCTAAAGGGCCTGTAACAGGGTGCCAAGTATAGGAACGTTCAGGTGTACCAGTGAGCATGGCAAGACTATGAACATGCAAAAGGGAATGTCACTTAGTAACCACTGAGAAGATATCACCGGTCTTTCGATGAATGCAACTGATAAGAGTGTGGCCACACCCAAACAATTTGGAACTTTTTCGTGAGCATCGGTTCATTCAGGATCAAGTAAATATCCGAACACAAAAGAGGGTGATGACACCATGCCTCCGTGTTGGACACCGATATCAACGACATGGGATATATAAGTTTAACTACAGGGTTAAGACTTCTATTAAACTGCTGTCATCATCTTAATTGGGGACTGTAATAGCTTGCAAGAGCCCGCCTATAGTTTGTAGGCCTTGGGCCCACTGCCAACATAAAAACAGGCCCACAGAATCATACACATAGAATGAGAGAGTTTGAACTTATCGGATCATCCGTATACTTGGAGTATATAAACAGGAGAGATGAATATTAATTAATTAAATTTTAGATCAATTGGATTGATCAATATAATTTAATTGATATGTATTTTAATTGGGAATTTATTTCCAGGTGGAAATAAAATACATATATAAGTTTATATGTATTTTGATTTAAGTTAAATCTTAATTAATTTATTAGGCAAATTTTAATTGGCAAATCAATTTTAATTTAATGACATGTACGTTATATAATATGGTTTTATATAAATACATGCATGAAAATTAAAATAGAATTGCATTAAATTTACCTATAATAATTAATTTGGATTTAGGGATTTATGATATTAAAATCCTAACTTAAAATCCAATTAAACCAAAGCCTTAAATCAAGGCCTCGATTTGAGCTAAGAATTAATTCTCATAAATGAGAATTTCGGCCATAAGAGAAAAATAAGGCTAAAATTTTCGGCCAAGCATTCTTCTCTCCTTTGATCCGCCGCTAGCACGGGGTCCACTCGATAGACGTTCATGCACGTGTGGGTGGAGGAAATCGATTTCGGTTTCTGTAGCCGTCTCTAGAAGAGACATAGAAAGGTGAGAATCATATTCTTGATCTTTTAATTTTGTGTTTTTTATTTCCATTTCAATTGCTCTTGAGTCACAGATTTGAGAAAATCGATCTGAGCTTCTACTTTTATCGGTTGATTTTCTATGAAGAATCGCCACAAAACAGACCCGTGAAGAAATCAAAGGGTGTGGTAATGGTGATAGTCAGAGGCGATCCACCCAGTAAGAAGCCCAGAAGATCCCAGGAGTTAAGAGAAAGCAGTGAACTGAATATTCTATTTTCATCCAAGAATCAAGTCCAAGCAGGACATTCGAATGCTCTAGTAGTGGAGGCAGGGATAGAAGGCTACATAGTGAAAAGAATCTTAGTAGACACATGAAGCTCAACCAACATCATAACAAAGAGAGCGGTGGAGAAGCTTCGGGTTAGCGTTGACCGAATACAACCAGTGCTTGTGTCGCTTGTAGGGTTAAGCGGCCATACATTACCAATAGTGGGGCAAGTAACCTGGACCTTAAAATTGGGGATGAGAAACATATATGAAGGTTAAAAGCTAAGTTTACAGTAATAGAAGCTCCACTGGCATATAATGTTATCATAAGAAGGTCGTTCCTATTCGAGTCTAAAGCAGTGTTGTCCATCTGCTACCTAGAGCCGCAAATACTCACTCCTTCAGGGGTGGAAATCACTAGAGGAAGCCAACAGATGGCGTAAAAGAACATACTTGGCATCCTTACAGCCCGAGAAGCCAGACCCAGAATTAGAAAAGGAGCAAAGGGCATAACCGGTGGATGAGCTGGAAACGGTAGTCATAGCACTAAAAGATCAATTCGGATCTCTAAAGGGCTCGACAAAGACAGCAGGGAACAGATCCTATAAGTGATAATAGAGGAACAAAATGTTAGTGTGTGTCGTAGTCCCTTTGACAATGTAATCGGATTTTGATAATTAATAAAAGGCATTAATCTATTTTATTAATTTCTTGTGCAATTAACAGTTATAAAGTATCCATTAGTTTATTCATTCTCTTGTTTGTTAGGAGCATCTCCTAGCAAGTAGGACTGAGAGTAGGGTTAACACTTAACTATAAATATCCCTAGTCTGTTATATCATGGGAATGATACTAACTAAAGACTAGCATGGTCTTTGATTGTGTGGTGGTGTCCTACCAGCCATTGGACATGGATTGCCAATCAAAGAGATGGGTACATATTAGGTTACATGGTACTGGATCGATTCACTCAGAGTATTTCACTTGACCCTATAAGACAAGTGAATATCTGGTAGCACTTATATTGGATCCTGAGACCTGATGTTACAATGGACTTAGGGACGATCTCAAATACTAATGGGCTCGTAAAAAGAATGCCAAGTATGGATATGATTGGGTATGCTGGTGAATACCTAAGGATCATAGGCAAGGTGAAGGGAAATGCCAATCTCTTAAATGAGATTATGATATCACCGGCCACTTGATGAGTGAGACTGAGAAGTGCTTGGCCAAGCCCAATACTTAGTCACTGGGTGATTAAGTGATTGATGTTCTTCGGTCTACACGGTATCAAGAAATATACTTGCAGCCATAAGGGATGACTTCTTCATAGTTCTAGCAGTATAGAGATATCTAATAGGCATGGGATGTATAAGAAAAAGGTTATATGGTATATATGTTCAAAAGGTATATTCATCTTAATTAGAGGCTATAATGGTTTACTAGAACCCACCTATAGTTTATGCGCCCAAAGGTTTGGGGCCCACTGCCAATATAAAGATGAACATACTGGATCACACGCATAGGGTGATATGATACCGGTTAAGACACCGAGATCATTAATTTTTTCCTGATCTATCTTGAAGGATTTTAACCAAATTGCACTTAAACAGAATATGAACTTTATGTGTTGTTTAATTAAAACAATTCAATCGTAGCAAACACGTATTTACAGAATTGAATACCTAAGGGAAACAAATATGTAATTGCAACAAAGAATGTAGAAGGATGAACTATAATCACTAAGAACAACAATATATAATTCAAAATTTTAAATTCAATGCACAAATATTGGTGGTAACAAACCAATCCCAAGGTGTTTAATTGGCAATGAAAGGGATTCAAACCTGACATCTTCAATTAAGCTTTCTTAGAACCTGAATGTGGGTGATTCACAAGTACCTTACCAAAATACTTGTTCACGATCAAGATAATATCGTAAGAATGTAAAACTCAATCTCACAAACTCACAATACCGTAAAACAGCCCTGGGCTGGATTCTCAACAAAGAGAGTAAATTCTGAAAATTACAGGTTATATAATCCTTATCTGACTAGGAAAGATTAAATCAAAACAAATAAGGAAAACTTAAAACTAATCCTTATGCAATAAGGATGAAAAAGATGAAATCCCCTTTTGAGTGTTGTTTACAGGCTTATTTTTAAGCCCAAAACAGCTTAGTTATTAAAAAAATAACAATTAAATAAAGATACCTAAGCCCAATTCGAAATCCACACATATTCCCTAAGGTGGCCTTAAGTGCTAACACTTAATCATCCTTAGCTCATACGTAGAAGTCCAATTAGGCCCAATCAAACTAAACATTAGTGTCAGATCTATAATCACTTTCGTGGACTTGAATACAATACAATACAAGACTTAATTATCTATAATCACTTTCGTGGACTTGAATACAATACAAGAATTAATTATCTCCATGTGAAATATTTGGTGTGTTGTGATTACCCCCAACCTCCATATGTTTAAATAAGTGCATAACTAGGCCATTAAGCACTTGTTACATCTTCTTTGCATAACTTTGTGTTATTGGACCAATTGGCAGCTCCATTGGATCTCTCTTGCCTCTATGCTCCATGCCACCATATCCTTGTGGTGTGATTACCGCATCATTCCCTCTCTCTTGAAAAGGATTTGTCCTCAAATCTTCGTCACCGCTCGGATGTAACTTTGAAAGCCTTTGTGTAGGAAACCGCTCCTTGCGCATATGCACCCACACCCAATCACCGGGTTCAAACAACACTTGTTTGCGCCCCTTATTGGCTTGTCGTGCATAATGCTCATTCTTCTTCTCCAATTGCTATCTCACTTGTTCATGCAATTTAAGCATCGCTTCTACCTTCTTCTTACCATCAGTGCTTTTCCTTTCATCTACAGGTAAAGGGATCAAGTCTAATGGTGTCAAAGGATTAAAACCACAAACAATTCAAACCATGATAAGTTAGTAGATGAATGCACTACCTTATTATATGCAAATTCAATAAATGGTATGCCTTCCTCCTATGATTTCAAGTTTTTCTAAATGACAACTCTACAATCGACGCACATTCGCCAAGTTCCATCCTTTTTTGGTACTAGAATGACCGGTATAACACACAGACTCATAGATTCATGAATTAATCCCTTAGCCATAAGCACATCCACTTGCCTTTGAAGCTCCTTCATCTCCTTCGGATTACTTCTATAGGCTGGTCTATTAGGAATTTGTGCACCGGGGTACAAAATTGATTTGGTGCTCAATTCCTCGGATTGGGGGCAACTTGTTCGACATATCTTCAGGGAACAAGTCCTCAAACTCTTGTAAAAGAGGGTAAACACTTGAAGGAAGGTCAGATTGGTTTAGAGATGATAAACAAAAACTCTTGCAATAAAATAACAACAGATTTTTGTTTTCAGATTCAGCTTGCTTAATATCTCTCATTTTAGCATATAATGATAATATTTGGGCTTTTTTAATGCCCTTCCCTTTTTCTCTCTTCTCACTCTCGTCTCTCGACCTTAATGCCTTTTCTCTCACCTCTTCTCTCTTCTCACCCTTACTAATTTTAACACTCTTGTTTTCACTCTCCTTAACCATACACCTACTCATAGTGTTTTCTTGAGACATTCTTTGCATATAAAGTTGGTCATTATATACTTCAGAGGGTGTTAAGGATGATAATGCATACTTCTTCCCATCCTTGATAATGGTAAACTTGTTTTGTCGGCAGTGATGAAGCACCGATTGATCAAATTGCCAAGGTCTCCCCAACAAAAAATGACAAGCTTGCATTGGGACAACATCACAAAGCACTTCATCAGTATAAGAACCAATCGCAAAGTTTAGAAGTACCTACCTACTCAAACTCTTGTAAAAGAGGGTAAACACTTGAAGGAAGGTCAGATTGGTTTAGAGATGATAAACAAAAACTCTTGCAATAAAATAACAACAGATTTTTGTTTTCAGATTCAGCTTGCTTAATATCTCTCATTTTAGCATATAATGATAATATTTGGGCTTTTTTAATGCCCCTCCCTTTTTCTCTCTTCTCACTCTCGTCTCTCGACCTTAATGCCTTTTCTCTCACCTCTTCTCTCTTCTCACCCTTACTAATTTTAACACTCTTGTTTTCACTCTCCTTAACCATACACCTACTCATAGTGTTTTCTTGAGACATTCTTTGCATATAAAGTTGGTCATTATATACTTCAGAGGGTGTTAAGGATGATAATGCATACTTCTTCCCATCCTTGATAATGGTAAACTTGTTTTGTCGGCAGTGATGAAGCACCGATTGATCAAATTGCCAAGGTCTTCCCAACAAAAAATGACAAGCTTGCATTGGGACAACATCACAAAGCACTTCATCAGTATAAGAACCAATCGCAAAGTTTAGAAGTACCTACCTAGTAACCTTGAGTTTGTTACTATCGTTCAACCATTGTAATCGATATGGACTAGGATGTGGAATGGTTCATAGTCCCAATCGATTCACCAAGACATGGCTAACCACATTACAGTAGCTCCCTCCATCAATGATCATCAAACATGTCTTTCCTTTCACATTGCATCGGGCATGGAAAATGTGTTCCCTTTGTTCCATTGAGTTGCTAAGTCCTATTTAAAATGTGCACTAAGTGACCAGATTTACACCATGTCCTCCCTTGCTATCCACCTATTCATTGTTACTACAATCTTCCAAGCTGGGCATATCTGCAAGTTCGAGATCAGTTTCAGAGTCAGATTTAGATGCCAACTCTCCATGTTTCATGTCCATGGTTCTTTGATTTAGGCAATCCCTTACATAATGCCCTCTCCCTTGACACTTAAAACAAACAATATCACGAGTTCGAGTTGAACTCTTGGTTTTTCCAGTCTTTGGGGCAGCCTCTCCCAATTTCATCTTCCCAAAAGCCTTTGTATCAATTCGAGCTTTTTGGCCACTTCTGGAGTGATAATCAGCCTTGGGCTTATGATCACTTCTCGTGTCCCTCTCTCTTGGTTCTGATCTCCCTGGGGCAGCATTAGTACCCTTATAACATGATTTAACCCTTTTGGCTTCTTGTAATTGACGCTCAATTTGTACAGATTTGTGAAGCATGTCCTCCATTGTAAAACATGTTTGCAGCTCTAGGACATTCTTAATTTCCCATCTCATCCCAATGAGGAATCTTACCATAGTGGCCTCCTCATCCTTTTGCACATAAGCTCTAATAAGTGCCATCTCCAACCACTTGTGGTAATCCTCAACAGACCGATTACCTTGTGTCATTTGCTGAAGTTCAGTCAATAGCTCGTTATGATAGTGAGCTGGCATAAATCTCTTTTTCATAAGGCATTTCATCTCTCTCCAAGTAGCTACAGGCTCATTACCATCTCTATGCCTTGTGTGTTTTAATTGGTCCCACCAAACAGCAGCATAATCGGTTAATTCAGAAATGACAAGCTTTACTTTCTTCTCTTCAAAATACTCATGAATGTCAAAAATAGCTTCTACTTTCTGAACCCATTCAATGTACCCTTCTGGATCACTAGCGCTTCGGAATGTTGGCATTGCAGTTTGATATCTTTTTGATCATGGACTCTCTGCCTTGAAGTGGACCACACTTCTTCATCAGATTCAGATAAGTCATCCTCCATACTGAACTTCCCAACATTTCTTGAGTTCTGGTAGGGTCGTTCTTTGTGTTGCTTTCGTTCAGTCATCGAATCAGTAACAATATTACCAATTCGTTTTAATTTACCTACAACAACTTGTTGTCACTGATCTAGATCAACCTTTTTAGGGTTGTCTTCCAAAGATTTGTTAGACATGGTTAATTACAGAAATGGATAATAAAAGGAGCGAAAAACTAATCTAAAGCAAGAAAAGAAAGAAAAATAGAAGAAATCCCTCCCAATCGGTTTAGTCACTCTTTTGTATTATCTTGATGGATCACAAGGATCAATTCAAGTAATATGAATGCCACAGAGGCAAAAAGATGACAACAAAAAATGGTAGGGCAGAATTCTAGATGCAAAGATTACTAAAACTGAAATGAAAAACAAAACAACGCATACTGGGAATAAGAATAAAAGACAATTTTTGAAGAAACGTCAAGGCTAGAAAAAAATATCAAGAGTGTGTATTAGCATGCAACTTCATTAATTTCAAAAGCATAGATGCACATTTCACTCAATCGCATATATTCCCAAACTTGCTTTCTTTCACCGTTTTTGGTATAAATGAATCTTTTTTTTTTTTTGTAACTTGTTATATGCAATGAAGACAACTCACTTTGTTTCATGTGCAAATAAAAAAATTTAGCATTATAGAGATAATGAATTGCAATAAGCTTAATTAGAGCATACACACAAAGGTAGTGAATAAGAACAGAGTCCAAAAATTAATCCAAGAGTATGAGCAACTCAATCAATAAATTAGACTCTAGAACGGCGGGTCCGTTTTTAGTGTTTTCGGACGCGTAGAAACCAAGTTGATTACTTCAAATTTTGCTAGAAAAATTAAAATCCTCCAGAGCCAAATCTCTGATACCAACTGATATGATACCGGTTAAGACAGTGAGATCATTAAGTTTTTCCCGATCTATCTTGAAGGATTTTAACCAAATTGCACTTAAACAGAATATGAACTTTTTGTGTTGTTTAATTAAAACAATTCAATTGCAGCAAACATGTATTTAGAGAATTAAATACCTAAGGGAAACAAACATGTAATTGCAACAAAGAATGTAGAAGGATGAATTATAATCACTAGGAACAACAATACATAATTCGAAATTTTAAATTCAATGAATAAAGATTGGTGATAACAAACCAATCCCAAGGTGTTTAATTGACAATGAAAGGGATTCAAACCTGACACCTTCAATTAAGCATTCTTAGAACCTAAATGTGGGTGATTCATAGGTACCTTACCAAAATACTTGTTCACGATCAAGATAATATCGCAACAATGTAGAACTTGATCTTACAAACTCACAATGCTGTAAAACAACCCCAGGCTGGATTCTCAACAAAGAGAGTAAATTCTGAAAATTTCAAGTTATATTCTTATTAAAACTTGTGTCCTCTTAAACAACTACATTGGTATTTAAATAAGCAACATAAACCTAACCCTAAACTAAAAAGGAAAATAAATCCTTATCTGACTAGGAAAGATTAAATAAAAAAAAATAAGGAAAACTTAAAACTAATCCTTATGCAATAAGGATGAAAAAAATGAAATCCCCTTTTGAGTGTTATTTATGGGCTGATTTTTAAGCCCAAAACAGCTCACTTGTTTTAAAAAATAACAATTAAATAAAGATACCTAAGCCCAATTCGAAATCCATGCATATTCCCTAAGGGTGCCTTAAGTGCTAACACTTAATTGTCCTTAGCTCATACGTAGAAGTCCAATTAGGCCCAATCAAACTAAACATTAGTGTCAGATCCGTAGTCACTTTCGTGGACTTGATTACAACACAAGACTGAATTATCTTCATGTGAAATGTTTGGTGTGTTGTGATTAGCCCCAACCTCCATATGTTTAAATAAGTAAATAACTAGGCTGTTAAGCACTTATTCCATCTTCTTTGTACAGCTCCATGTTATTAGACCAATCGGAAGCTCTATAGGATCTCTTTTGCCTCCATATACTTGTGGTGTGATGACCACATCATAGGGTCAAGATCGGATGATTAGGACCTAAATATATATTAGTTATATATTTAATTAAAGGAGCTATTGTCATATTTATATTAATTTAATTATTGCATGGTGCAATAAATAAATTAATTAAAATATAACTTGTCAAAATTGGATTTTGACATTTATGGGATTAGAATTTTATTCATGTTAAATTAATTATTGTATGGTACCATAAATAATTTAATTAAAATGTAATTTTTCAAAATTGGATTTTGACATAATAGGAAATTAAATTATATTTAGATTAATTTGTTTTATTGCATGGTATAATAAATAAATTAAGGCTGAAATATAATTATGTTAAAATTGGATTTTGACATAAAAAATTATTTTTATTTATATCATAAGGTTGATGGGGATTTAACTGAATTAAATCTTTACCCTAAAGTTTAATTAATTAAGCCCTAATTAGCTTACAGTATAAATAAAATACTATTTTCTTAATTCCCTAACCTAACACAGACTGCCTCCTTTTATAAAACATAGTGAAATTTCGACCAGCACTAATTCTCCCCAGGGGTTTGACCGTTCTTGCTCCTGGTCTAGCGCTACCACGCTCGTTTGATCGTTTGAGGCCTGTGTATGTGAGGGTGGAGATTTCCTGCTTGGAAATTCGTGTAGAAAGCTTCAAAATCCGGATAAGATTTAAATTGCTTTCTAGTTGAGTTTGTTTCTTCCCAATCTGAATGGGTACCTGGGCTGGATTTGAGTTCAATATCATTGCTTCCGCTGCTAAAATTTTTGTTTTGCATGGTGAAAATCCTTACATAAAAAATTTTCACTTGGAAGACTAGTGACATAGAGGGCATCCCACTAGAGATAATAAAGCACTCCTTTAATATCGACCTAGCTGCAATGCCAGTAATCCAGAAAAAGCGGAAGTACGCGCCGAAAAGGCAGAAAGCTATAAAATAAGAGGTCCATAAGCTAATGGACGCCAGACATGTCAAGAAGGTCCACTACCCAAAGTGATTGGAAAATGTTGTAATGGTGAAAAAAGCAAACGGGAAATGGTGCATATACGTAGATTTCACAGATCTAAACAAAGCCTGCCTAAAAGACAGTTACCCGCTGCCAAGCATAGATCAACTAGTAGACTCTATGGTAGGATATGTAGTATACTCATGCTTAGACACGGTTCCCGACTACCACCAGATCCCTATGGATCCGGACGACCAAGAGAAAACCTCCTTCATCACCCATGAAGGGACCTGTTGCTATCAACTCATGCCCTTTGGGTTAGAGACTGTGGGCGTAACTTATCAAAGGCTGGTCAATGACATGTTCAAGGAGGAACTTAGAAAAATAGTAGAAGTCTATGTCGATGACATGATCGTGAAAAGCCAAACTTTAGTGGAACACCTTAGAGATCTTAGAGAGGCATTTTTCATCTTTCAATGATATAGGCTTAATCTCATTCCGGAGAAGTGCACGTTCGGAGTAAAGGGGGAAAATTCTTGGGATTTATGATTTCTAGGATAGAAGAAAATCCAAAGAAAATCAAAGTAGTGTTATATATGACCCTATCCAAAACCATCAATGAGATCCATAAGCCAAATGGCGGATCATGGCCCTTGGAAGGTTCATCTCGTTCTCAGCCAAGAGGTGTATGCCATTCTATAAAGCATTGAAGAATGGTCAAGCTTTTAAATGGGACAAATAGTGCCACAAACCATTCGATCAAATTAAGCAATTTTTGGGTTCCCCTCCGCTACTCTACAGACGAGTAGAAGGGGAGAAGTTATACTTATACTTATCCACTACTGAAGAAGCAATAGGATCCATCTAGTATGGGAAGAAGGCGGGCAACAATTTCAAGTCTAGTACATAAGCAAGTTGCTGAAAGCAGCTAAAATCAGATATCCAAGTATTGACAAGATATCACTAGCCTTATTATTAGTAGCAACCAGGCTGCAGCCATACTTCCAAGCATACACCATTATAGTAAGAATTGAGTTCCCATTGAAAAAGGTGTTGCAGAGGCCGGAAACCTCAGGAGCGCTGGCCGAGTGGGCGATTTGACTGAGTGAGTTCGATATTCATTTTGAACCAAGGCAAGTGCTGAAAGCACAGTCCTTGGCTGATTTTATGGTTGAGTTTACAGGACTGAAGCTAGATTCAGCATCGCCATCTGAAGAATGGGAAATTTTCATGGATGGGGCTTCTTCGCAAGAGGGAGCAGGGGCAGGAATCTATATCTAGGGGCCTAATTGAATCCGGTTACATTATGCAGTTAAACTCGACTTCCTTACCACAAAAAATGCGGTAAGTATGAAGCTGTGATCAAAGGCCTAAAATTGATTAAAGAAATTGGACCTGAAAGGGTCTGAATATTGAGTGATTCTCAACTAGTGTCCAACCAAGTAAACAAGCACTTTGAGGTTAAAGATCTATCCATAAGCAAATACTTAGAAAAGATCCAAGGATTACTAAAGAAAATCGAGCACCAAGGCACAATATGGAAAATAGAGAATATCTCTAGGGATGCAAATGGTATAGCTAACGAATTAGCTAAGACCGTAACATGCTAGGAGGAATGGAAGTAACTCTATTGCCCATATAAAATACAGGATCACCCAAGCATGGAGCAGTCGATGAACTTAACTGTTGAATCAAGTTTTAATGATAACAACTAATCCAAAAGTTGACATAAAAGAGAAATAGCAAAACATATTTACTTGAATATTATTACAATTAAGTTGTAATTAATAAAAGAGTAAAATATGTTTATTATCAAGAAGATAAAGCTACAACAACAAAGAAGGACATAAACAAGTCTTGCTATCAGAGGCTTACAAAGCTTAACCAAAAGCACCAGGAGATCAATTGATTGAAAGAAGATAGATAGTACTTCAAGAGCTAAAATGAGTACATCATGATCACAAGCTAAAGAGAGCTCCAACAACTATATTTTGATTGCAAGCTATAAGAAACAACCATAAGTTTGTTCAAAAGCTGATTACAACTGCCATATTCTTGTTATAAGCTTGGAAACAATGACTATAATTTCCTTCAGGAGGTGCAACGGCTAGTACTCCTTCAAGAGCTGCAATGCAATGATCATATTATCTTCAGGAGCTATGTCCAACGGCCACTTCACATCATGATAAGCTTCTCATCACCTATGAAAGGAAATCAAATTGAATTGTCAAAGTGGGAGACTTTAAGCAACATTCACACATTCTAAGCTACATATATTCAAGCCTTCCAAAATTTCTTCAATGAGCAATCAAGAGAGAAAAAGCTTCATCTTTGTTCATATATTTAAGAGAATTTTATTTTCACACAAGAGATTTATGTGAGGGGGTTTACTTTGTTGATAGTCTGATCAGCAGAGTTTGTAAAAGTTTGGTATTTCAGCTTGTATAAAATATCGGATAAGTTTGGTGCTTAAGCTTTGAAAAAGCATCAGAAAAAGTTTGGTATTTGAGCTTGAAAAAAATACCAGATAAGTTTGGTGATTGGGCTTTGAAAAAGCATCGGAAGAGTTTGTTACTTGAGCTCGAAAAAGTAACAATAGAGGTTTGATACTTAGCCTGCAAAAGTATTGAGTTTGTTACTTGAACTTGTAAAAAGTAACACAGGCTTGTTTCCTTCTCATAAAGGAAATACTAGTGGAAAATCTCAAGTGTTTGACTTGGGGATTGGTGTGAGCACTGGTTTTCCCAACCTCTGTGATGAAAATCCTATGTTACTTATTAGGTAGACGAATATGAGTCGGACTTGAGAATGAGTGGGATGTGAAGGGAATTAATCGCCAAAATAAATACGCAGCGGAAAGAAAAACGGATTAATCCCCGCCAAGGATCCATGTATATTGCATTGAATTGGAAGGAAAGGTTAAATAATTACCTCTTAATTCTTATAGGATTGGATCAAAAGGAACCAAAGTAGCTTCCCTCTACAGTTGATCCACACGGAGCAATTGATCCACCGCGTGCTAGCGCCGGGATTGAAGAACAATTCTTCGATTGAGAGAGAGGCAGAAAAACAAACTTTCTCTTGGCTTGGAGAGGAGAATTTCGGCTAGCTCTTTTCTTGGTGTGGCTGCCGAATTCACTTGTATGTTAGGGTTAGGTTATGTTTTATTTTATATAACCTTTAGTCTTAATTATAATTATAACTTAATACTCCTATTAATTATAATTATAAATTGACCCACACAACTTAATATTAATTCTCAATTAATATTAAATTAACTCCATTCTCCATCATGCACATATGTATATTTAATATTATAATTAATTATATCTCTATATAATTGAATTATAATATGTAGCATACTTTATGCAATATTAATCATATTAATATTTATATACATATATAAATATATATCACTATATATATATTTATTCCCTTTCTCATTCATAAATTATTATCTAATAATAATTTATCCCCGATAAGATGGACTTCATTTTGCTCTTTGTGTGTGACCCCATAGGTTCATATTAATTGGCAATAAGGAAATTACCATAATGTCCTTATAGATCACAAGCGGACTCTAGCAAGCCATTATGACTACCCAATTAACATGATTGGAATGATCCAATACCTATTTATAGAATGTCATATTCCCTTTTGTCTCTTTGATATCATGATTAATCATAAGACATGGTACACTTGTCAATCTTATATAATTAATCATATGCTTTCTCGATCTCAAAGTAAACTGTTCAGACAAATCAATTGATACTCTTATCAATTATTTGAGCACGGCCATGCATTTAACAGTCTTACTTATCGAGGGGCCCAGTGATATCGCTCTCTTGTTAGAGAGGGACAAAATCCCATATCTGTCACTCACATCCCTAAGCATGAGTCATATTGTACCCAACCACAGCCTTTATAACTACTCTGTTACAAGCAGCGTTTGACTGCGTCAAAGCACAACATGAATTCATCCCGGAATCCATGGTGACCTCAGGTCAAAGGAATCAGCTGATGACACTACTATAATCAAGATCAGTTGTGACACGTGACCATGAACTTGATCTTATAGTGGGTCTCCAGCAACATGTTCTCTAACACATTGCCCGTGAGTATAATCTGTATCTGTATACACTATATTCATCTTATGAATATCCATTATCACTCACACTAGTCTTAGTTTGTTATTATTCCCATAATAACAATCGACTAGGGAAATTTAGAATTACACAATTAATTCATGGATACATTATCATAAATACTAACATACAAATATATATGATAAAATAAGTCTTTATTAATGACTTAAGAAGATTGTTTACATAATCCAACATTGGCTTAGGGCACAATCTCTAACAGGATGTTGCCTGGAATGTCTCAAACGCTCCGAAAACCGAATAGTCCTTTATCTGAAACCCCGAGAAAGGTCCTTCAAGTGATTAGAGAGCTTAGAGGTGAGTGTGGGATTTAGGAGAATCTGTCACGGCTCTGATTAGAGATGCACAGTTGTAGTTTCACAAACAAAGTCGCGTGGCTATAATTTCAAAATCGCATGACTATAACTTTACAACCGCACGGCTCTGACGAGCGGCCAGATTACTTCCTAAATAGCCAGCATTAGAATTTGATAGCAACTAGGATTCCTTAATTTGGGGGATTGCTTGCCGAGATTTTCTAGGTTTTAAGATTAGAAATCAAAACAGAAAAAGAGGGAACAGAACATAAGAATAACACAGAAAATGAAAAAGACAAGAGGAAAAGCTAGGAAACCTAAGAGAAACCAAGAGAAAAAGAGAGGAACAGAAATAAAAATAGACTAGAAACACATTGAGCGTGAGTGTCTAGACATTTCATTCATTCGGGACAATTCTCGGGTTTTGTTCGGATTGATTCAAGGCTCGTGTTCGAGGATTTTGGGATGTTCGTGAGAATCTAAGAGGATTCTTGCATCCAATCCACTTTCGATCATCAAACATAATGGAACATCAAAAGGGTAAGCTCTAAGAGGCCTTAAACTCATATTTGTTTGATTTATGCTGTGCTTTTCTATGTTCTGTTAAAATTCTAGAAATGATCTATTTGATTACAGTCGTACAGCTCTAACCAGGGCCGAACAGTTGTAACATCATAGCCGCACGGCTATGTTCTTCTGGGCAGAAACCCGAAACACCCTAAATTGACCGAAAGCGGTCAGTTTCCTATTGTAATCATTCTATTATGAACTATTTCAATCCAATCACATCTGTTACATTCAAAATTATGGTTTTCGGATTTCCTAGAACACTGATGTGAGATTTTTGGTTCCTTTAATTTCGATTTTTGAAATCCAGGGTTGTTCGATCCAAATCGGATCCACTGTCCAGCTTTAGCGGTCCCCCAGGTTCCTCAAAGTCTTTAGTAATCATCGAAAATGATTCAAACAGTGATTTTCAAAGCGAAGAACACCAATTTTAGGTTATGGACATTACAGTCGTACGGCTGTAATGGCTATAGCCGCGCGGCTCTAACTAGAGCCACATGGCTGTAGTTTCCAAAAGGAGGCAGAATCTCGGGATGACTCCCACGAATGTCGTCGCGTGATGCTGTCTTCAGAATCAAACTGTTTTTGATATATTTATTGTTTTGCGCCTTAGATGGATGTTTGGAATTAGGAAACCCCCATGAACAGAACCTCGAGTTTCGAGATATCCGACTCACCAAAATGAAGTAATTTGTATGTAATCGAGCCAAATTATTTTCAAGAATATTTTCAAAGCACAACACCTATAGGGCGTTTCTAAAACAGTTTTCCAGGTCTAATCGAGTAAGTCGCTTGGACTTCTCGGTTACCCCCTAAATGCATGCCCCTCTTTTCCTGAGATTCCCCATTCTGTCCTGTTGTGAGTCTTATGTGTGTTTGTGATATAATTGTGCTAACCATTTGTTTTGCAGCTTTTATTTTTCTTTTTATTATTTTGGATGTATTTGATAGATTATCTGTGTATCCTAGGCGATTATACTATTTATATATTCATGTATAGTAGGCGGTTGTATTGGTGAGGTTAGGAGTTTTTATCTTTTTTGGGTTGTAATAAGTGGCCTCCATTTCTTTTTGTTTGGTTTGGATGTATGGTTTACTTTTTTGTACTTTATTTATTCCTTTCATCTGAATAAGCATAGGCTAATAACAAAAGATAAAATAGGTAGTGAATAAAGTGAGTATAATATTGTCTTATGAACTTATAAATGAAAGCAAGCTTGAGGTTGAATAGGTAAGTTGCTCGAACCCTAAATCTCTGGACTAGGTACGGCAACCTACACTCGCTAGGGAGCTGTACCGGAATTTCACGGATGAGCTGATCCAGGTGGCAACTCTGTCACTAATCCTGAAATTTAGTTTTCGAGATCTTTAAGTAATAAAATGGGATTTTATAAAATACAAAACCAGTTTTCCCTAAAACTCACATTCAAAGAAATGTTTTCTACAAAAGGATTTCCAAACAAATCAATGGTTTTCCTAAGTAAGATACAAAACCTTTTTCCATTCAAATCATCAAACATTCAGTTCTTCCTTCTTCCCCAGTTCGCTTCACTGCGTTCTGCTTTCCAAAAAGGTCTTCTGCTCACAACTGGATGTAAACAACTTGGGTTGACCAGTATAAATCTCATGTCTTCCCTATACTCTTTACTTTTATTGCTATTTAAATTTCTACAATTTAAATTAATAGCATTATTTTTGAAGGCACTTTTTATATTAGTCAAGCATATTTATATTCACATGTTTTACTATTTTATCAATTCTGCATTTTTGTAAAACGTGTGTTTTTTGAAAGAAAATTGTTTTTCTGCATAATAAATTTAATCGTGTTTCAGGTTGCACGACAGCTAAACAAATATGGGACAAACTTGAGACAACTCATGGAGGAACTAAACAAGTCAAAGATGTGAAGATTAATTTTTACATCACAAAGTACGTGTTGTTCAAGGTGGATGCTAAAGAGTTAGTTTCAGAAATCAACACCTGGTTCACACTCACTGTGAACAAATTGAAGAATCTTGGCAAAAGCTTCACGGATGAAGAACTGATTAGAAAATTAATCAGAACAATGCCAACTTCATGGGATGCAAAGCTCACAGCAATAAAGGAATCAAAAGATTTAACTACATACTCAAATGATGAATTATTGGTTCATTACTCACATATGAGATGAAATTTAAGTCTACTACTGACCGTGAAAAAAACTAATAAGAAGAGGTCCATCGCATTGAAAGCTACTAGCTCAACCTATGAAGAATCTATCTATGAATTAGATAGTGATGATGAGAAAGCTCTATTGGTTCAAAAATTTAGAAAATTTCTAAAAAGCAAGAAAAGAGACAAAAAGTCATTCAAGAGGCAATTCAATAAGAAAAAAGTTTATAAAGCTAAGAAGGATTCAAAGTAAGGAATTACATGTTTTCAATGCAATAAACCAGGCCATTTCAAAGCTGATTGTCCAAAGCTAAAAAGCAAATACAAGAAGAAAGACAAGAAAGCAATGGTGGCTACATGGAGCGACAATGATGAATCAAGTTCTGATAATGATAGTGATGAGAAGTATGAAAAAGCTCAAATATGTTTCATGGCAAATGATAAAGGAGAAAGTTCATCACAACAGTATATAGAAGAAGATGAGGTAATTTTACAAACCTTATCTCATAATGATCTTATTCATGAATTCTTTAAGATGTATGATACTAAGCTAAAAATGATTGCTAAATGCAAAGAATATGAAAAAAGCTTTAAAAAAAAGAGTTAGAAAAGCTTGAATTATAGAGAAAAGTGAGCTTTCTAGAGAACACTAATCTTGAATTACCTGCTAAAGTATCATATCTTGAAAAGAAAAGTGAAAAGCTAGATTCTAATATTAGCAAATTCACAAATGGAGAGAATATGCTTTTAGACTCCCAAAGAAATCCTAATGATAGAACTTGAATTTGTTATGACAATATTGATGAGATACCTTCTCAAATTTCCCTAAAGCTAATTATATTCTGTTCTCCCTCCACTTCTACTATGCAGAATTCATCCCCCAAACCTATATATCAAAAGCATAGGAAAATTCAGAAACAGTTCACTAAAACAATTTCAAAATAGAAAACCATTCATGTTCAATCTACTAACCAAAAAGCCAAACAGAAGATATATCCTTCCAAACTCATAAATGTACAATCCTCCAAAGCAAACCAAAATTCTTATTCACAACAGAGGATTGATCACAAAAACACTTTTAGACCTTTATACTCTCAAAAGCCATATTAGCATAGATCAAAGTAAAGACATAGTTATAAGCCCAAACACTCATATCAAATTATCTATGTCACTTACCACCAACATTCTACCTCAAAACCTTATTAATCTCATCAATATAAGAAAAGGAGAAATGTCACATGTCACTACTGTAATCATATAGGACATGTGATTGGTGATTGTAAATTCTAGAAAGGATATTACAAAGGGAAAATTATGTGGATTCCTAAAAAGAAAAATGTTGACTCTAACCATAAAGGCCCAATATTGTTTGGTACCTAAGTCTACTTGATTTATTTTGCAGGCATGTCTAAAGAACAACCTCGGAAATTCAAAGTGGTACATTGATAGTGGCTGTTCTAGACATATGACTGGAGATGGAAGATACTTTACTTCCATAAAGCAAGTAAAGGGAGGATCTATGAAATTCAGAGATAATCTAGAAGGACGAATCATTGGAAAGGGAAAGATTGGAAAAAATCCATGAATTGATGAGTATCTCCAATAGATGGATTGAAATACAATCTTCTCAGTGTAAGACAACTCTGTGACAAAGGTCCCAAGGTAATCTTCGATTCTAAGAAATGTGAAATTGTAGAAGCTAAAAATGGTGAGATTTTACTTAAAGTACCTAGAGTTGGAAATATTTATCTTTTAAATTCAAGTACTCTTACTAATGATCAATGCTTAATTTCACAAGAAGAAGAGAATTGGTTATGGCATTGTAGACTAAGTTATGCAAGCATGCATCTAATTTCAAAGATTTCAAAGAAAGATCTTGTTAAAGGTTTACCCAAAATTAGTTTTAATAAAAATTATATCTATGATGCATGTCAAAGAGGAAAGCAAATTAGAAGCCCTTTTAATCTTAAAGGAGTTGTTTCTACCTCTAGACCATTAGAGTTATTGCATTTAGACTTGCTTGGTCCAATTCAACCAGCAATATATGAGGCATGAGATATGCATTTGTCATTGTAGATGACTATTCACGTTTTACATTGACATTATTTTTGAGTTAAAAAGATAAGGCTTTTAAACAATTTTCTGCCTTGTGTAAAAAGCTTTAGAATTTGAAAAACACTTCTATTGTTGCTATGAGAAGTGATCACGGAAAAGAATTTGAAAATCATATTTTTGAAATGTTTTGCTCTAAGCATGAAATCTCACATAATTTCTTAGCTCCTAGAACTCCACAAGAGAATGGTGTTGTTGAAAGGAAAAACAGAACTCTAGAAGAAATGACCAGAACTATACTCAATGAAAATAATTTACAAAATATTTTGGGCAGAAGCTATGAACACTGCATGTTATATCTTAAATTGAGCTTTGATAAACCTATTTTCACAAAAACACCATATGAGTTATGGAATGGTAGAAAACCTAATATTGGTTATTTCTATTCATTTGGTTGTAAGTGTTTTATTTTCAACAACAAGAAATATCTCAATAAATTTGACTCTAAGTCAAATAAGGGTATTTTCTTGGGGTATTCATTACATAGGAAAGCATATATAGTCTTTAACAAAAGAACTCTTACCATTGATGAGTCCATGCATGTAGTATTTGAAGAAGCTAACTCTCTCCCAGATAAAGAATCTGAGGATACTCTTGAGATATTTGATCCACAGGTTAAAAACACAGAAAATGATGGAAACATTTTGCAAAAATGCATGGACTCAGCCCCATATTGGCAAAATGCATCCAAAACCCCCTGATCTTTCTTCTTTTATGCAATCAGTGTTGGGATTCGTCACGGGAAACCGACCGATAAAAGCGGAAATACGCGTCGATTTCCTCGAATCCGGCCCAGGAGCTTAAGATGTGGAAATCAAAAAACTTAAAGCATAAAAGGAGGGTTTCAAAAACTTACCACAAAGTCTCTCTAAGAGACGGATGCGGACTGCAGAAATCAAGTGTAGATTTCCTCCACCGATGCGTACACGAACGGCTCTCGGACCGAAACCCGTGCTAGCGACTCGGATAACAAGAAGAGAGGGAGAAAGAGAGAAGAAAAAGGGCTGCCAAGCTAAGTCCTTATGGCTGTCCAAAATATTTCTTTCCAAAAGAAATAATTCAATCTCTCTCTTTTACTCACAATTGTTTTTTCTACCAAAGAAAAAAACAAAGTGCTAAAGTGGGCAAAGTCTTTCTACAAAGATAAACTAATCTTATGGCCAAAAGGTGGAGTCAAAGAAAAGAAAAGAGTGTGAAAGAGCAAAGTCCAGCTTTGCTACAAATGAGTCAAACCAATGACTCACCATGGTGACCACCACCACTCATCATCACCTTTGCCTCCTCAAAGTCAAACTAATGACTCATCCATATGACTCATCCCTTTCTTGCCAAGATTCATTCGGCCAACACCAAAAAAATGTCGTCATTCTCTTTCATCATCTTACCAAAAGAATAGAAAAGATTTAAGGAAGCAAAGTCCAACTTTGCTACCTCAAAATCAAAGAATGACTCACTCTTTTCCTATTGGTCCCTAAGAATTTGTCATCATCACTTTGTCCAACAAAATGACTCACCATCCTTGCCCATTTCACCACCAAAATTTCGGCCAACACATTCCACTTAATGTGGGCATTTTTCATTTTAAGCTTTAAGCCCAATTTTAATTCCTTTGATTTAATTAATTTCAAATGCAACTTTACTTTAACATGTATGCTTACATATTATACCATATAATATATTACATACATTTAAATTAAAATTCATTTGACCTATTAAGTTCATCAAGGGATTAAATTAGACATACATGAAATGAGATACATGTAAACCTATACATGTATAAAATATTTCCACCTAGGAAATAATCCCATAAATTAATTCATTGAATTAATTATGAGAAGGCCGAAATAAATATTAATTATATAACTTTGATCAATCCAATTGATTCATATAATATAATTAATATATCTCTCTCTTTTCAAACGTGTATACTCCAAGTACACACTTAATCCGACTAGTTAAAGTCCAGACGTTCAATGTGTACGATCCAATGGGCCCGTCTTTATGTTGGCAGTGGGCCAAGGCCCACAGACTGCAGGCGGGCTCTAGCAAGCCACTGCAGCCCCCAATTAAGATGAAGTAAGCAGTCTAACTGAAAACGTAACCCTGTAGTTTGAACTTGTCAGTCCCATGTCGCTGATATCGGTGTCCAACACAGAGGCATGGACGTATCACCCTTTTTGTGTCTAGACCTTTACTTGATACTGAATGAACTGATGCTCACAAACAAGATCCAATCTTGTTTGGGTGCGGCCGCACACTTATCAGTAACATTCTTCAAGAGGCCGATGATATCGTCTCAGTGAATCACTGAGTGACATTCCCTTCTGCATATCCATAGCACTGCCTTGTTCACTAACACACCCGAACGTACCCATACTTGGCACCCTTTTACAGGCCCGTTAGGCGTACACCAAAGTGTGCCACTTCACATGCAGCACCATCATATGGTCCGGTCAAAGGACTTATACAAGTACTACGCGAGAATCATTTGTGATACTATACCATGTAGATTCCCGTTAAGTGGATCAATCCAGTACCATGCCCTTTTTGTATGTACCCATTAACCTGGTTGACATTCCATATTCTATGACCGGTAAGACACTGCCATACAACCAGGCTAATGATAGTCTTTAGTTCCATTCATTCCTATGATTGGAGCAGACTACGGATAACTTTATGGCCATATCGTTTTCCCTATCCACGGTCTTACTGCCAAGTGCCTCACACTTGACAACATGGATATGGATATGTCCATTGGATACTCTATTTAAAATATAGCACAAGATATATAATAAATAGATTAATGCCTTTATTTCCTTGACACAAATTGCATAATACATAAAGATTACATTAATGTACAAATGTATTATACAAACACATGGACCAATGCCTCAGGACTAGGGCATTTCCAACAATCTCCCACTTGCACTAGTACCTACTAGGCATGGGTCTAATCCCTATAGATCTAGTATAACCTTCGTGCATAGGCATAGCCAAGCATGTTGGTCAAAAGATCTGCGACATTGTCTTTGGTGTCTACTCTTTGTAATGAGATGTCACCCCCTCAGCGATTTCTCGCAATAGGTGAAACTCCCTGAGTTCGTGCTTCGTGTATATGTGTGACCGAGGCACATAGCTTGTGCAACAGCCCCGCGTTGTCACAGAAGATATCAACTGGTTCCCGGATAGTAGATACTATCCCCAGTTTCATGATAAACTTCATTATCCACACAGCTTCCCTAGCTGCTTCACACGTTGCAATGTATTCAGTTCCTGTGATAGAAACCGCGATGGTTGATTACTTGGAGCCTCTCCAATAATAGCACCACCATTTAGCATGAACACATACCTATACTGCGACTTTATTCATCCTGGTCGGTCTGGAAGCTTGCATCAGTGTACCTAGTAACTGACAGCTCTTCCTAACCTTCATGCACTAAGAAGCTATCCTTAGTCCGGTTAAGGTACTTCAGGATTGCTTTGACAGCCTACCTGTGATCCATTCAGGATCCGGCTCATCATACTTAGTGCAAAGCTGACATCAGGTCTTGTACATAGCATGGAGTACATGATTGCTCCTATAGCCGAAGCATATAGAACCAATTCATGTTCTCCCTATCCTGCCTTGTCTAAGGACAATACTTCTTGCTAAGTTTCAGCTCATGACCCATTGGCAAGAAACCTTTCTTAGCCTGGTCCATGCTGAATCTTATCAGAACTATGTCTATGTACTTGGCCTGACTTAGGCCTAGAAGCTGATTGGATCTAACCCTGTAGATCCTAATCCCTAGGATCGTCTCAGCTTCGCCTAAGTCCTTCATTGCGAAGCACTTATACAACCATTACAATTCCCTTGTAGTGTTGGTATGTCGCTTTCAATCAGAAGGATGCCATCCATATACAATACCAGGAAATTAGACATACATGAAATGAGATACATGTAAACCTATACATGTATAAAATATTTCCACCTAGGAAATAATCCCATAAATTAATTCATTGAATTAATTATGAGAAGGCCGAAATAAATATTAATTATATAACTTTGATCAATCCAATTGATTCATATAATATAATTAATATATCTCTCTCTTTTCAAACGTGTATACTCCAAGTACACACTTAATCCGACTAGTTAAAGTCCAGACGTTCAATGTGTACGATCCAATGGGCCCGTCTTTATGTTGGCAGTGGGCCAAGGCCCACAGACTGCAGGCGGGCTCTAGCAAGCCACTGCAGCCCCCAATTAAGATGAAGTAAGCAGTCTAACTGAAAACGTAACCCTGTAGTTTGAACTTGTAAATCCCATGTCGCTGATATCGGTGTCCAACACAGAGGCATGGACGTATCACCCTTTTTGTGTCTAGACCTTTACTTGATACTGAATGAACTGATGCTCACAAACAAGATCCAATCTTGTTTGGGTGCGGCCGCACACTTATCAGTAACATTCTTCAAGAGGCCGATGATATCGTCTCAGTGAATCACTGAGTGACATTCCCTTCTGCATATCCATAGCACTGCCTTGTTCACTAACACACCCGAACGTACCCATACTTGGCACCCTTTTACAGGCCCGTTAGGCGTACACCAAAGTGTGCCACTTCACATGCAGCACCATCATATGGTCCGGTCAAAGGACTTATACAAGTACTACGCGAGAATCATTTGTGATACTATACCATGTAGATTCCCGTTAAGTGGATCAATCCAGTACCATGCCCTTTTTGTATGTACCCATTAACCTGGTTGACATTCCATATTCTATGACCGGTAAGACACTGCCATACAACCAGGCTAATGATAGTCTTTAGTTCCATTCATTCCTATGATTGGAGCAGACTACGGATAACTTTATGGCCATATCGTTTTCCCTATCCACGGTCTTACTGCCAAGTGCCTCACACTTGACAACATGGATATGGATATGTCCATTGGATACTCTATTTAAAATATAGCACAAGATATATAATAAATAGATTAATGCCTTTATTTCCTTGACACAAATTGCATAATACATAAAGATTACATTAATGTACAAATGTATTATACAAACACATGGACCAATGCCTCAGGACTAGGGCATTTCCAACAATCTCCCACTTGCACTAGTACCTACTAGGCATGGGTCTAATCCCTATAGATCTAGTATAACCTTCGTGCATAGGCATAGCCAAGCATGTTGGTCAAAAGATCTGCGACATTGTCTTTGGTGTCCACTCTTTGTAATGAGATGTCACCCCCTCAGCGATTTCTCGCAATAGGTGAAACTCCCTGAGTTCGTGCTTCGTGTATATGTGTGACCGAGGCACATAGCTTGTGCAACAGCCCCGCGTTGTCACAGAAGATATCAACTGGTTCCCGGATAGTAGATACTATCCCCAGTTTCATGATAAACTTCATTATCCACACAGCTTCCCTAGCTGCTTCACACGTTGCAATGTATTCAGTTCCTGTGATAGAAACCGCGATGGTTGATTACTTGGAGCCTCTCCAATAATAGCACCACCATTTAGCATGAACACATACCTATACTGCGACTTTTATTCATCCTGGTCGGTCTGGAAGCTTGCATCAGTGTACCTAGTAACTGACAGCTCTTCCTAACCTTCATGCACTAAGAAGCTATCCTTAGTCCGGTTAAGGTACTTCAGGATTGCTTTGACAGCCTACCTGTGATCCATTCAGGATCCGGCTCATCATACTTAGTGCAAAGCTGACATCAGGTCTTGTACATAGCATGGAGTACATGATTGCTCCTATAGCCGAAGCATATAGAACCAATTCATGTTCTCCCTATCCTGCCTTGTCTTAGGACAATACTTCTTGCTAAGTTTCAGCTCATGACCCATTGGCAAGAAACCTTTCTTAGCCTGGTCCATGCTGAATCTTATCAGAACTATGTCTATGTACTTGGCCTGACTTAGGCCTAGAAGCTGATTGGATCTAACCCTGTAGATCCTAATCCCTAGGATCGTCTCAGCTTCGCCTAAGTCCTTCATTGCGAAGCACTTATACAACCATTACAATTCCCTTGTAGTGTTGGTATGTCGCTTTCAATCAGAAGGATGCCATCCATATACAATACCAGGAAAGTTACTATGCTCCCACTAAACCTCTTATACATACCCTTAAAGGTATTGTCGGCCTATAGCTTATAGCTCCACTTGCAACTTATTACCTTAGCACCTGGAGGTGAATCAACCAGGTTCCAAACCTGATTATCGTACATAGATTGCAAATCCACCACCATGGCAGACAGTGGGCTAGCTATAGCCTACTAGTAGGTTTTGAGCTCCTCTTCGTCCAAGACAAAAGGAGCGTAATCATTAGAAACAAAAACCGATGTTTCTCATGTTCCTAATGATCCCTACCAGACCTTTTAGGTCCTTGTGTGACCTGGGCTGGTGCTTCCCCTTTTGGAAGCTTCACCCTGGTCTCCGAGTTATCCATTTTAGGAGTTTCTGAGCTTTGAACTTCCCTGAGTTCAATATCGCTCCCACTGTCTTTCTTGGAAAGAAACCCCTTTTCAAGAAGGACCCCCTTTCACGCCATGAACACCTTGTTCTCAGCGGGGTCGTAGAAGTAATACCCTTTGGTTTCCCTAGGGTAGCTCACAAACAGGCATTAGTCGGTTTTGGGTGCTAGTTTTGCTCACAGTCAATTTCTTGACTTGTGCATAACAACCCCAAATCCGTAAGAAAGACACATTAGGCACCCTGCCCGTCCATATTCCAAATAGGGTCTTTTCCAAAGCCTTAGTCGGAGTATAATAGAAAATGAGAGCCATTGTCTCAAGAGCGTATCCATGAAAAAAAAAAAACTTATTGGGAGAGAGGCATGACTCATCGTTTGAGCAGACCATGTCCAACAGGGTCTTATTCCTCCGTTCGGACACCCCATTCCATTGTGGTGTTCCTGGAGGAGCGAGCTGTGGAACTATTCCATGCTCTCTCAAAATGAGTCAAACTATAGGCTTATATGCTCACCACCTCGGTTCAACCGAAAGGCTTTGATATTTCTGCCTAGTTAGTTTTGTACTTCGTTCCGAACCTATCAAGGGTCTCAGACTTATATTTCATTACATAGGCATAGCCATTTCTGATGAAATCGTCTGTGAAGGATACGAAGTATAGATATTCACCCTTAGTTGCTATGCTTGTCGGTCCATATACATCTCAATGCATTAGGTCCAATAAGCTAGCGACCCTTTTAGCCTCCTTGCTAAAAGGTTCTTTAGTCATTTTACCTTATAAACAAGACTCGCATATATCAAGTGACTCCATGTCAAATGATCCTAGGATTCAAGCTATATGAAACCTAGCTATACACTTCTTGTTTGTATGGCCTAAATGACAATGCCAAAGGTAAACCGGATTAAGTTCGTTAGGCTTAACCCTTTAAGTATGTATATTCTAGACATGATTAGTTTCATTTAGATCCAGGATATAAAAGACATTATTTAACAGAGATACTCCATAAAATAATTCTTTTCTAGATAAACCCTTTTTACTATTACCAATAGTAAATGCACATCCAGAAATATCCAAAACTGAAACAGAAATAATATTCCTGTACAAAACAGGTACAAAATAACATAGTTTCAGTAACAAAACTAATCTACTAGGCATCATAAGCTGGTCCTGCTGATCTCTATGGCAGCAACCCTTGCTCCATTTCTAACCGGCTAGTCCACTTGTCCCGATCCCAGTGATCTCCTGTTCTTAAGTCCCTACACATTACAACAAATGTGAGAACCACATCTAGTATCCAATACATAAGATGTTGAAACAGAGGTTAATGTCTATGACATATATACCTGATGAAGACACGCCCTGTGTCTTCCTTTTCTCTCCCAAAAGCTTGGGACACGATCTTTTCCAATGTCCAGCCTGCTTACAACCGAAGCAGACATCCTTGGAACGGGCCTTGGGCTGGGCTTTAGCCTTTTTAGCCTTGGCTTCCTTAGCCTTGGCCTTGGCCTTTGCCTTACCTTTAGCAAAAGGAGGTTTCCCCTTGTTAACCTCAAGTACCGGCGGAGTCTTCTTGATCGACAGTTCAGCGAGCTCAAGCATCCAATGCAGCTCACTAACAGTACGGTCCATCCCTTGCTTGTAAAATTTTAGGATGAATTGATCATAAGAGTCCGGTAAAGAAGCCAGGATCGTGCTAACCGCCAGCCCCCGTGAGATAGGCATTCCAAGACGGGCTAAATTATCCAGATAGCCCTTCATCTTGAGCACGTGTGCACTCACAGATGTCCCGGCTCCCATCTTACAGCTGCGGAATGCCTTGTGGATCAGGTACCTTTCCTGATAAGCTTGCTCATAAAACATCTCGTTAAGAGTTGTCATCATAGCAAAAGCCTGATGATCCAGGAACTGCTTTTGCAATTCCGGAACCACACTAGCCAACATCAGGCATGTCACATCCCGGTTATCTTTTACATGTGCCAAGTATTCCTCCAGCTGGGCAGCCGGTGGATTACTTCCCGTTAGCACAGCCGGTACAGGCTTTTCGAGCACATACTCTTTAGACTCTTGTCTTAGAACTTTCCTTAAGTTCATAGACCAGTCCCAAAAGTTAGGGCTAGAAAGCTTGTCCCATTCCAAGAAAGATCGCAGTGATAAAGTATCATTCGTAGCCATTGGTTTCTACACAGAAAAATTACGAGTGTTAATAAAGGACTTAACATGTTCTTCCCATATTATAATTAATAATGAATCATGTTATTAATTAACTCGAGTTGTTGGGCTCATGGGCCGAGATCCATATTATATCAAGATATAGCCAAACGAGGGCCTGGAACAACTATATCCCAATTTTTAGGTAGAAACACCGTCCAATCCCAACCTAGGGACTCTCGGTTTGATGGGTCTGTTGGCACTTACCCATCTGTGCTTAGGGCCAGGAACATCCTACTACCCACGCTAAGTCAAAACCTCCATCCAAGTGTTAGAGTAACCAATACTCCAACCCAATACAAAATGACGATACTCCAGTGCATCCAACGAGGGTTGGTCTACAGCTGGCCTATCCCCACTTCGAGTAGGTTATGAATGAGGGAAGCACTTTTAAGAGACTTAGTAATTACCTCTTGGTTATTAGATTCAATTAATAACGGCTTAGATGCATAGGGGGGTGAAATAGGGTTGGTACATACATTCTCACATGTAAATAAATCAAGCATAATTAAATAAAAAATGAAATGCGATGGGCCAAAATTTACATCCTAATATAATTCTAGTAAACCTATACTAGAATGACATCAGGTGGGCCGCATCCTCATCCTTCTAGCACGCCAATCCAATCGGCTTCTTCTTTACATAATTTCATAATAAACAATAAAATAAAATTACATAAAAAGAAAACGGCGCGTAGGCCGTATTTACCAAAAGAATATTACAACCCAAATAAATAAGGCCCAAAACATCCATTCATGCATTTAATCAATTATACATGTATCCAATACATACAATTTATAAACATGTTAAATGCATGAATTAATCCCATTTCAATTATGTCCATAGCCATTATTTTGAAATCGCCAAATTTTGGCCGATCATGGTTCTAAACCCGTGCAGGCTTTGGGCCTCCAACCCAGGCAAAATTGCTCCCAATCCAATTGGGAAACCATGAATTCCAAAATTAGCCGTCCGGGTAATCGTGCCAAGAAAACCCGAACCAATTTCAATTAACCGTATTTATTTCCAAAATAAATATCGCATGAACGAAAAATAAATTCCATTCATAAATCACGCGCATAAAAATTACCAAAATTTAAACACGTAAAATTTTAAAACCAATTAAAATTTTAAAACCCGGCCCGGCCCAAAAAAAATCCCGCGAAATTCAAATTCGGTGACATAACATTTTGTGTCTAGACCTTTACTTGATACCGAATGAACTGATGCTCACAAACAAGATCCAATCTTGTTTGGGTGCGGCCGCACACTTATCAGTAACATTCTTCAAGAGGCCGATGATAGCGTCTCAGTGAATCATTGAGTGACATTCCCTTCTGCATATCCATAGCACTGCCATGTTCACTAACACACCCGAACGTACCCATACTTGGCACCCTTTTACAGGCCCGTTAGGCGTACACCAAAGTGTGCCACTTCACATGCAGCACCATCATATGGTCCGGTCAAAGGACTTATACAAGTACTACGCGAGAATCATTTGTGATACTATACCATGTAGATTCCCGTTAAGTGGATCAATCCAGTACCATGCCCTTTTTGCATGTACCCATTAACCTAGTTGACATTCCATGTTCTATGACCGGTAAGACACTGCCATACAACCAGGCTAATGATAGTCTTTAGTTCCATTCATTCCCATGATTGGAGCAGACTATGGATAACTTTATGGCCATATCGTTTTCCCTATCCACGGTCTTACTGCCAAGTGCCTCACACTTGACAACATGGATATGGATATGTCCATTGAATACTCTATTTAAAATATAGCACAAGATATATAATAAATAGATTAATGCCTTTATTTCCTTGACACAAATTGCATAATACATAAAGATTACATTAATGTACAAATGTATTATACAAACACAAGGACCAATGCCTCGGTACTAGGGCATTTCCAACAATCAGCCCCATGATCTTTGTTTTACCTATATTGAGTACATGATCTTTTCTTTTTTTGTCTAGTAGCCCGCATTTTTGACGGCGTCTTACGCGTGTAACCCAGTCTCCGTTATCGGCGCGTCAACCGTTATGTATACCAGGCAAAACACATCCAAAACCCCCTGATCTTTCTTCTTTTATGCAATCAGCCCCATGATCTTTGTTTTACCTACATTAAGTACATGATCTTTTATTTTTTTGTCTAGTCACCCGCATTTTTTACGGCCCCTTACGCGTGTAACCCAGCCTCCGTTATCTGGCGCGTGAACTGTTATGTATGCCATGTCATCCGCCACATCAGCGTTTTGATCCCACTTACCCATACCTATACTCGACCCAAAAACCCAACCATCCCAGCTAATATAACCTGACCCAAAATGTTGAAATCGGATTTTTACATTCTAAAATAATGCATTCTTCTTCTTCTAAAACTAATTTTGGTGTTAGGGTTTGAACGAATTCAAGAAAAAGAAGAAGAAGAAGAAGAAGACGATGCTATTTTAGAATGTAAAATCTGGTTTCAGCATTTCGGATCGGGTTATATTAGCTGGGTTGGTTGGGTTTTTGGGTTGGGTATAGGTATGGGTAAGGGGACCAAAACACTGATGTGGCAGATGACGTGGCATATATAACGGTTGACACCCCAGATAACGGAGGTTGGTTTACACGCGTAAGGGCGGTGAAAAATACGGGCCACTAGACAAAAAAATAAAAGATCATGTACTTATTGTAGGTAAAACAAAGATCATGGGGCTGATTGCATAAAAGAAGAAAGATCAGGGGGTTTTGGATGTGTTTTGCCTGGTACACATAATGGTTGACGCGCCGATAACGGAGACTGGGTTACACGCGCAAGACGCCGTCAAAAATGCGGGTGACTAGACAAAAAAAGAAAAGATCATGTACTCAATGTAGGTAAAACAAAGATCATGGGGCTGATTGCATAAAAGAAGAAAGATCATGGGGTTTTGGATGCGTTTTGCCTATTTTCTTGGGGTATTCATTACATAGGAAAGCATATATAGTCTTTAACAAAAGAACTCTTACCATTGATGAGTCCATGCATGTAGTATTTGAAGAAGCTAACTCTCTCCCAGATAAAGAATCTGAGGATACTCTTGAGATATTTGATCCACAGGTTAAAAACACAGAAAATGATGGAAACATTCTGCAAAAAGAAGACAACTCTGGTGATCAAATTGAACACAATGTGCAAGAACTGCAAGTGTAAGAAAATCAACATGCTGATCTACAAAAAATAGTTCAAATATCATAGATATCATCCCAGAGATGACATTATCGATAATTGTTCATAAAAAGTGATGACAAGGAACCAACTTAAAGAATACTTTATGAATGTGGCATTTGTTTCTGAGATTGAACCAAAGAACTTCAAGGAATCCAAAATTGAAGAAAGCTAGATGATGGCTATGCAACAAGAATTGGATCAATTCAAAAGAAACAATGTCTGGAAACTTGTTCCAAAACCTAACAATCAATCACTGAATGGAACCAAATGGGTTTTTAGGAACAAACTTGATGAATTTGGTAATGTTGTCAGAAACAAAGCCAAATTGGTTGCACAAGGGGTATAACTAATAAGAAGGAATAGACTACAATGAGACATTTGTTCCGGTAGCAAGGTTGGAAGCAATCAGAATGCTATGTGCATTTGCTTGCTACAAAGACTTCAAACTCTATCCAATGGATGTGAAAAGTGCCTTTTTAAATGGCTACATCAATGAAGAAGTTTATGTGAAGCAACCTCCAGGATTTGAAGATTGTCACCATCCTGACTCTGTGTACAAGCTTACTAAAGCTTTGTATGGACTAAAACAAGCACCGAGAGCATCATATGAAAGGGTAAGTACATTCTTACTTTATAAAGGTTTTACTCATGGAAAAGCTGACATAACATTGTTTATTAAGAATATAAAGAACCATATATTACTTGTTCAAATATATGTTGATGATATTCTACTAACAATGAGTTGTGCAAGGAATTTTCAAAAGAGATGAATACATAATTCGAAATGTCTATGATGGGTGAGTTGAATTTGTTTCTTGGATTAGAAATCAAGCAAGGGAAGAAAGGTACATTCATCTTCAATCTAAGTATCCTAAGGAACTCATCAAGAAATACAGAATGGAGAATTCTAAACCAGCGAAAACACCAATGAGTACATCAGTCTCACTAGATGAAGACAAGAAAGGTAAAAATGTAGACACCAAAAAATATCAAGGTATGATTGGTTCTCTACTCTATTTGACCTCTAATAGACCTGATATACAATTCAATGTGTGTCTATGTGCAAGATTCCATTGTTGGTGTGCCCTAGTTCTTACGGCATTGGATTCTTATGTTTTGTATTATACATTAAGACTCATTGTATGAATACATTATTTGTGTCACATTAATAAAGGCAATTAATCTATTTCATTTACATCTTATGCTATAATATGAGTAGAGTATCCATTGATTGGTAATCATAAGCCTATCCCAGGTCTGTTCTAATCGTGGTAATAAATAGAACCACAGACTTGTATATTCGATGACTGTATGGCAGTTCTTAACTAGCCATAGTACTTGTATAATCAATCATGAATATAGGTATGTGTCATTGACATAGGACTGGATTGATTCGCACAAGAAAGCCACATGGTTGTCACGTCATAGGTTTTTCTTGAGTAGGTCTCTTTTGTCCTTAGACCAGATTTCATTATAGTATCAATATGGAATCCAATTCATTTTGAATATGCCTAACATGTTTGTAAAAGGATGCTAAATACAGGTATGATTGGGTGTATAGGTGAACATATTGATACTGATAATGAAGTGATGGAATTACCACTCGGGTAACATCGAGATGATATCACTGGCCACTTGATGAGTGGGACTGATAAGTGTATAGCCATACCCAAATAATTTGGTTGCTTATTTGATTAATCAGTCAACTCAAGATCAAGAAATATAATAAACAGCAGAACAGGATGATGGACACTGTGCCTCTTGTTTATTCATATCGGTATCTTTTGGCAAAGGACACTCTGAGATTACTATCGGGTGAGTGTCTTCTAAAGACAGCTGTACTTCTGTCTTAATTGGGGGCTGTAATGGTTTGCTAGAACCCACTTATAATCTGTGGGCCTTGGACCTACTGTCAACATAAAGACAGACCCATAGGATCATGCACATAGATCAACTGAGCCGGAACTTATAGAAATTGTACATGTAATGTACATTGTAAGGAATGTGTTACTTAATTAGTTGACATTCGGTGTCAAGGTAATTAATTAACATTACGTTGATTTAATTTAATTAATAAGTTTACATAATGTAATTAATTAATTTATTAATTAAATTACATAAAGTAAATAATTAATTAAATTATTTTCCTAAGTAGGAAATTAAAATACATGTATTGTATTTTCTTAAGCATGGTTTAATTTTAATTTAGGGGTAATTAAATTCAGCCTAATGGAATTAAATTATATAGTATAAACTTTTAATATAAAGTTTATTTATGTAATTATAATCTTAGTGGGCTTGGGTTTAATTAACCTAGTTAAAACCCAACTAGATAATAAGTCTATTTAAAGGCACACTTAAGAATAAAAAAATCAGCCATAACCCTAATTATTGAGCTGTAAATTTCAGCCCCCTTAGAGAATTTTACAACTACAATTTTCCATTTCTCTGCTTCTTCAGCTAGCATCGGTTCCCACTCGATAGGTGATCGTGCATGGGACTTTGGAGATCGTAGTTTCAGGATTCGATTCTGCAGCAGTCTCTAGAAGAGACAGATTAGGTGGGTTTAATCTCTCTTTATCCAAATTGATTTTGTTCCAATCAATAGTAATAGGACACGATATGTGGATTCTAGGAAATTTTAAACGGTGTAATTCCGCTGCGCCACATTATTTTTCCGATGACGAATCCCAACATCCAGACCAATCCTAAAGAGTCTCACTTCAAAGGCTGTTAACAGAATTCTTAAGTATCTAAATGGTACTCAAGAAATTGGGATTTGGTATCAAAAATGTCAAAATTTTGATCTTATAGTTTATAGTGATGCTGATCATGCTGGATGAAAATTGGATAGAAAAAGTACTTTAGGTACTTGTCAATTTCTTGGAGAAGCATTAGTGTCATGGTCAAGCAAAAAGCAATCAACTTTATCAATTTCAACAACAGAAGCTGAATATGTATCTGCAAGCAACTGTGTAGCACATATATTATGGATGAAGCAATATCTTGAAGATTATGGCATAAAGTATGATTATATACCCATAAGGTGTGATAATACTAGTGCTATAAATTTAAAGAAGAATCCTATTCAACATTCAAGAACAAAGCACATACACATAAACATCATTTTATTAGAGATCATGCACAAAAAGGGGACATCTACTTGGAATTTGTTCCGACAGAAGATCAAATAGCAAATATTTTCACGAAGCCCTTATGTGAAAATAAATTCAGTGAGTTAAGATTGAAAATTGGAATGTCAAATCCAATTTATGAAAAATAAAATTTAATACTCTAAGAAGTATTAATTCACTTGAATTAATAATTTCCTAAGTATTGATTTTATTGGATTAAATATTATCATTAATTCTTTTTCATAAGTCTGGATTACGTAAAATCGATTAGATTTTGCTATTGGATCGGATTATGACTCAAGAAAAAAAATCATAAATATTTATGAAATTATATGTCACATACATTTTTATAATTTATGCTAATGAGTCTAATAATATAAAGGCATATATGAGCATAAATTAAAAATTAAATAAAGTGACATATTTTATTTGCAACCGGGCCATTTTTCTTTAAGCTTAAAGCCCACATTTCATTAAGAAAGCATTAAATCGGCCAAATGTTTTTTAAGAGCCCAAGGTCTTATATAGTCACATAAGTAGATGAGAATTAAAAGGAGAAACTCACGTGTCTTCATTAAAATGTCTATGTGATGATAAGAAACGACGTTGCCTGAAGCCACGAATGAAGGCGTCAACTTCAATTGTCATCTCCTCTGCTCAGTCTGAAACTACAAGACACTAAAAAGATAGTTTTGCAACTCTTCACCAACCTTTCTACAAACCGTACTCGAACCCTACTTCATTCTCTTGATTTTCCTACAAAATCCTCATTCGTAAGATCTTCTTCATAAGCCAAAATGAAGGTGTAAAGATGTTCTGCTAATGCAACTAAGAAGCAGAGAATCTACCATCCCAGAGCTGCAAAGGAAGAAATGAAATGAAAAGGAAAGGAATCCACGGGTGAAAGCCAACCAAGCACTAAAAGGAGAAAAGTCACCAGTATGAATGAAGTTTATGGCAAAAGAAGAAGTGCTAGAAAGTCTGTACCTAGCAATTCTCATCCAAGGACTACAACACCCATTTCACCTGCTACATCAACCTCATCTCCAGCCAAAAGCATAGCTGCCCGTAAGGGTAAACTTGTCTATTCCGATGGGTTCACTAGGGAAACGGTTAGATATAGGAAAGTTGACTGGGAATATTTAGGTGATAGACAAAAACCATTTGTCTGGTTATTTATGAAACAAGATGGGAGGAATTCATGTTCATTGATGAACCCATATATGAATCTCTTGCTAATGAATTTTATAGTACACTAGCATGCATAAGGCACATGAATTATGAAGTTACACTGAGGGGTAAGAAATATCCAGTGAATGAGGAAGTTTTTGGTAAATTTTTTAATCTGCCAACTGATGGGGTATGAATTGAAGAATCTCTAGCTCCCTCAAACTTAGGGAATTACAGTGCTCTTGCTTTTGTTTATTAGTTATTCAAAATACCCCTTGATCATATAGTCCCCTGGTCTGAGATTGACTCTGGCTATTTGGATGACAAGTTTAGAATTTTGCAACTACTAAATTCTTCTTATTTTCAGCCACCAATAGCTAGCTTGGCCACAATGAATGGATTTGATTTGTACTTCACTTGGCATTTGATTAATCATGTCAGAATCAACCTTCCTTTTTCCTTGGTAAATCATTTAGCCTATGTCATAAACAACTTTGCTTTGCCCTTCAGTATGATTCTCACTAGATACTTTAACTTCTTCAAAGTATCTAAGCCTAGAATTCAGCCTACCTTCATCAATCACAGATCAATCATAAATGAAGCTAATGTCACAAGGATGCTAAAGGCCTGTGCTCATAATACCTAGCTTCCTACCCAGCTTGTATATACAGAATTTGAGTTAGCCTCCCTTAATAGATCAACTAGTGATATGACAAAAATGATCAAACTGTAAACGATAATGAAAATGAATCCCACTATGTTCCAGCCACTAGTAAAGATCAGTTGAAGACCACTAATGAAGCAAGAAAGAATGAGACCTACAAGTTGAATCAAGAAGAGGTTGATTGTGAAGAAAGAATGGAAGAAGGAGACAATGTAACTCCTATCATGACTATAATAACTAAACAAGAGAGGAACACCTCACAAACTGACACAATCCTTTTACAAGAAGAGATAGAGTTTTATGATCATTAGTTTGTATAATAAGGTGGATCTAAGCCATAATGTCAACAAATTATCTGCTCTTATTCCTGTCCCAAGCTTAGAACCATATGTCATACATCATGATCTCCCTTCAGAGCTTGTAAATCCATCAATGTCCTATTCCAATTCTTTCCTTATACATGACATGTATAAAAGAACTAATCCAAACACTTCTTGTGTATCAACCTGCATTTCCCATCATGACAAACACATTCACTATTCCAGAAGATTTTCCACCACTCCCTCTCATTATCAATCTTCCTTCACCAACCACTGAGATGATAGACTCAGATTCTCTTCAAACTATGAATATGTCACACTCCACCAATTCATACATTTCCTCTCCTCCACCACCACCTGATTTTCAGAAGATTACAAGTTTCACAATGGAAACCTATTTCAAAGGTCATATCTGAGGTATTGAGTTCTTCCAAAGCTCTTATGGGATCAAAGGCTTATACAAAAGTACCCAATGCTCTAAGGCATCTTCAACTGTAGCTATTGAGCATTCAAGACAAGGTGCACAATCTCATTATTGGTATGCAAGTGGAGCTAGCTAAGATGGCAAGGCACCTTAGTCATTTTGCAGAGCAGATAGAAAGCATGAAAACCTTGATCTACGGCATCCTGAAGTCTGGTGCAGCCTCTTCTTCTTAGAATTGAAACAGGTTTGTAGAAATGACTGTTGTCTTGCAAAAAGGATTTCAAGAAGTTTCGTTGTGCTCACACTCTCCTCTGCATTTTTGGGGCAACAGTCTCTCTATAGTCTATTGCTACTTTCTATCTAATACATTATCTCTAGTTTAAAAGTATTTTACTCTATTTTAGTTTTATATAACTCAAATAGGGTATGAATGCTTGTTCTAGGACCATTATCAACAGTACTTTTTCCTTTGGATTGTTTAGCTATCTAATTCTATCTTGGTATGATATAATCATTTCACTTTATATGTGTGTTTCCTTGTGATGGAATCTTCTGCCTATGACATATGCCCTATGTGTACTTTAGTACTTTAAGGTTTGTGATATTTGTCCTATTGTATATTGCCTTTGCCTATACAGTCACTCCTGACCACGTTTGTATATACTGTGTTTCTAATTCCATGTGTCCTGCCTTTCTATTATGCTCCTCTGGTTTGTTACATATGACACTCTTCTGAAATTATTTTATTTTTTTTTATGATTCCAAAAGGGGAGAAAATCCTTTGGATAACCTTGTATGTGACATTTATGAGATCTCTGTCCTTAATGGTTATATATATGTGTGATCCTTGAAATATCATTGGTTATGCTATAAGTTATGATATCTCCCTGATTAATGACTATGCATAAATCTGGTTTGTGTCATATCTATTGTGATCTTTGCATGGGTCTGTGTCATATCTATTGCGATCTTTGCCTATGATCTAAACTTTGCATTTATGGACCTGTGATGGCTGGTTCATATGAGATACATGAATGTCTTCTTTTTTTTATTGATATATATTTGTTCTTCATATATGTGGTTAGTCTATATATATGGTATATTGTCTACTGGTCAATAAGAACATTTATATGTTATGATCTGCAAAGCTCTCTAGTTACTACCAAAGCACATAAGATTAAGTGGCTATGTTCTTGTTTTTTGCTTTTGAGATATGTGATCAGTGTTTTTTTTATCTCTAAGATCTTGCAAATATGTATATGCAGTATGAGAAAATTCTATGAATGTAACTATGATGAGAAAGTATTCATAAGGTATTGATATGTAGGGAATTGTCACGGGAAAAATTAAACGCAAAGCGGAATATCGATTAAAATTTTCCTAGATTCCATAGCCCAATATTCATTTAGATTAATAGAATGAAACCAAGAACAGAAAGAATATTAAATTTTCTCACCTTAACTGTCTCCTCTAGAGACTGTGCAGAAACCCAAATGTGTTTCCTTCACAATCCGGTACACGAACGATTCTTAAACGCGACTCGTGCTAGCGAACGGAAGAATGGAAACCAAGAAATTTCAGCCTAGGGAATTTTTGCTCCTTTCTTTGGTGTAGGCCAAAAATATCAAGTGGCCAGGGTTAGGGAGAAATTGACTTTAAGGCATCCTTTTATACTCCTTAGTATTATCCTTAGTATACTAGGTTTCTAATTCTTTTTATACTCCTTAGTGTACTAGGATTAAATTAAACTACGGATTATTTAATTTGATTTAATTGATTTACCTTGTATCATTAGGATTAAATAAAACCATATTATAAAATTCTAATTGATACAATTAAATATAATTTTATCAAATTAACATAACCCAAAGTGAAATTAAAGTCAGCCTTAATAAATTCAACCTTTGTATTTTATTTCCACCAAGGAAATATTATTTTATTTAATTAATTATTTATTACATGTAATTAATTAATCAAATAAAATTAATTTCTCCCTTATTATTGAATTAATTATGACATAACCTAATGTCAATAACTCAATTAATTTGGTTTCCGTTCCAATTACGATTTGTCAATGTTCAGTCGTTCTATGTGTACGATCTCGTGGGTCCGTCTTTATGTTGGTAGTGGGCCCAAAGCCCACAGACTGTAATTGGGTTTTAGCAAACTGTTACAGCCCCCAATTAAGACAAAGACTTGTAGTCTAATGTGAAACATAACCCAGTAGTGATCTTGTATATCCCTTGCCAACTGACATCGATATATAAGCAAGAGGCATGGCCCTATCATCCTTTTATATGCTTATCTATTTCTTGATACCGAGTGGACTGAATCTAACAAATAGGTATCCCAACTTATTTTGGTATGGCCATACACTTATCAGTCACACTCATCAAGTGGCCAGTGATATCATGTCAAGGGACGCTAAGTGGCAATTCTGTCAACTTCACTATCAACATCAGCATGTTCACTGGCCCACGCAACATACTCATATTCAGCACCGTATTACGGACCCATTAGGAGTATATCAAAATGTATAAGATCCCATGTTATGTTACAGCAAACATTGGGCCAAAGGATAATCGCAAGACCTACCAGAGAAACACCTATGACGATCGAACCATATGGTGTTCTCGTGGCAGATCGATCCATTACCATGCAACCCAACATGTACCCATATCATTGACTGAGATTCCATATCCAATGGCTGGTGAGACACTGCCACCCTGTCAAGGATATGCTAGTCTTTGGTTCTATTAATTCCCATGATTAGAACAGACTAGGAATATATTTATGACTATAACTTTAACTCTACTAAAAAGTCTCATAATCCAATGACCTACATTGGTTTACTTTAGTATGGTTATAATCATTGGATACTCTATTTATAAATAGCACCGGATATTAATAAATAGATTCATGCCTTCATTTCAACACAATGTATAATACTAAATATCCAAATATAAAGTATAATACAATACATGAACCAATGCCATTTGGACTAGGGCACACCAGCATGATATAGATGGTATGAGTTCAGTAATGTTAAAAACTAGCTTATGTCTGTGTATGGAATACTGGATAAAAGTAATTAGCATGAGCAGTTAAGCTGATGCTGGCAATATAAGAACTGCACTTAGCAATTGACATCGTATGATTGACAGAGTTAAAATATTTCTACACAATACATCTTTGGTTTGTGGTTTGTTATGCAGGGATGAGAAGTATAATGTTGTGTCATATATATTTTCAATATTGTTGTTTAAAAAATTCATGATGTGCAAAAGTGTGATGTAATTTCCTGCAGGTACTGTTATGAATAAGCGAAAGAGCTCACTCATAGTAGAAGCTGTAAAATCGAATTGTATTGTCTATGAATGAAGTAATGATTTTATATATATGGGCTCCTTGTTTTTAATCTTTGAAAATTTATAGGCTTATAGGCCAAATGTGCAGTATGGGCTTATGCTTGAATAAAATGGGCTGCTTTTTCATTTTCACGATGTAAAAGTAACCGAGCCACAAAAAGTTCATGTTATATAGGCCTTTGCAGAAAAACCATGCCCAATGCTTTTACATAACCAGTTCCTATTAACTTGATACCTATTATATCTTTTAGGCTGAATAAAATGCTTTTAAGGCCTAAGCTCTTAAACTCAAATATCTTTTGTATAAAGGCCTGAAATTTGTTAAGCCCTACATGCTGTTCACTCAATACATTGATTGAAATTAAAAATTACATTGTGTGCCAACGTTTTATAGAATTAACCTTGTTTCCAACAACTTTCTCATGCAGATAACAAGTTCTTTATTTTTATAAGAAATTGGAAATCAAGAAAATATTTTCATGATTCCTAAAATCCCTAAAAATAAAACGAGCACATTTTGAGGGGGAGCAAAAGGAATCATATTTTCAAGGGGAGCCACATCAATCAACATTCTACAGATACCTGAAGATGTTCCTGACATTTCATTACAAAATATCTCTAGTAAAGAAATCACTGAAAGTTTTTATCTCTACATTGTCAACTTACGGCTTTCAAAAGGAATCACATATAAAGGGTTGTTATCATCAAAAAAGGGGAGAATGTTGAATCAAGTTTTGATGATAACAACTAATGGAAAAGTTGACATAAAAGAGAAATAGAAAAACATATTTACTTGAATATTATTACAATTAAGTTGTAATTAATAAAAGAGTAAAATATATTTATTATAAAGAAGATGAAGCTACAACAACAAAGAAGGACATAAACAAGTCTTGCAATTAGAGACTTACAAAGCTTAACCAAAAGTACCAAGAGATCAAATGATTAAAAGAAGATAGATAGTAATTCAAGAGCTACAATGAGTACATCATGATCACAAGCTAAAGAGAGCTCCAACAACTATATTTTGATTACAAGCTACAAGCAATGGACATAAGTTTGCTTAAAAGTTGATTACAGCTGCCATATTCTTCTTATAAGCTTGGAAGCAACTGCTATAATTTCCTTCAGGAGGTGCAACGGCTACTACTCCTTCAAGAGCTGTAATGCAACGGTCATATTATCTTCAGGAGCAATGTCCAATGGAGACTTCACATCATGATAAGGTTCTCATCACCTATAAAAGGAAATCAAATCGAATTGTCAAAGTGGGAGACTTTAAGCAACATTCACACATTCTAAGCTACATCTATTCAAGTCTTCCAAAATTCCTTCAAAAAGCAATCAAGAGAGAAAAAGCTTCATCTTTGTTCATATACTCAAATATTTACATTCAAGAGAAGTGTATTTTCACACAAAGGATTTATGTGAGGGGGTTTACTTTGTTGATAGGGTGATCAACAGAGTTTGTAAAAGTTTGGTATTTGAGCTTGTAAAAAATACCGGATAAGTTTGGTGCTTAAGCTTTGAAAAAGCATCAGAAAAAGTTTTGTATTTAAGCTTGTAAAAAATATTGGATGAATTTGGTTGTTGAGTTTTGAAAAAGCATCAGAAAAGTTGGTTACTTGAGCTCGAAAAAGTAACAGTAGAGGTTTGTTACTTAGCCTACAAAAGTATTGAGTTTGTTACTAGAACTCGTAAAAAGTAACACAGGTGTGAGCGCCGGGTCTTCCCGAGCTCAGTGATGATAGAGTACCAAATGTCATTTATTCTTAGTGTTCATTACGGAAGTCGATTCGAGAAGCGAAGATTTGGATTTGATTGAACTCAAAACTTTAAACTGAAAAAATTTGAAGAATTAGTGTAGAGCTGAAATGGATAGCTGTTGAAAACGAGGCCTAACACAAATCCTCACCTAATTTCTCCACTAACCTGTTGATTACGGGTTTGGATTGAAGGGAGCTCACAATTAACCACTAGGACAAGAATACACAGAAAATTAGAGTAGAAAAGAGTTAAGGAAGAAAGAAAAATTTCCCAAAATTCTCCAAGTCTAAAAGCATAAATTCCACAATCAAAACTGATATTCCTCAAACACATACACCAAATTCATCATCCAACCTGAAATTAAACCTTCAGAGACGTATTTGTGCATTGGAATCAGATATTTGTAGCTGAATTGGAGAATTTCAAGTTTTTGGGTTTCAAAGTTCAAGTTTGTCTCAAATCCAAAATCAAGCTTCAAGAATTGGTTTTCTATCAAATTGAACACTGGAGAGACATCTTAGAGGTAATTCTGAGAGGCCTCAAACCTTTTATAGCTTTTAGGGTTGAATCTTGGTGCATTACATCATTTTGAAATTTTCCTTTGTTTTGTGTTTTCTGGCGAACCAGAGCCGTACTGCTATTGTGACAGCCACACGGCTATAGTTCATTTTAGATTTAGCGATTTCTTAGAATTTAGTGATTTCTCTGTTGAAATTAAAACCAGAGCCGTACAGGGTATTTTTACAGCTGCACGGCTGTTTCGGCCACACCGGCATGGCTATAGTTTTGATTTCAGAATTGATTTTTGTTAATTTTTCTTATTTCTACATATAATTTTGACCTAGATTTATATTCTGTATTTATTTAATTTCTGCATTAAATTTTTTGTAAACTAGTGCAACGATATAAATGCAAGTTTCTTGAAAACCGGCCCATTTTTGCATACGGAAATAATAAATCGGACAAATTGATTTTTCAAATGAATTTCCAGTCCCATCAAATCACGTTTAAAAAAAAAATGTTTTCCAGGTCAAATTGGATAATTTATTGAATTTCCTGATTTTTCCTGTTGCACATCCCGAGCTATCTAGAATTCCCTGTTCTGAGTCTGTGTGAGTCTGTGTGAGTCCTACGTGTTTATATATTTACATGGTATACTAACTATCTCCCTAATCACAGTTTGGTATACCAACTACTGTTTTGCACACTCTAGTACCCCAATTTCTATGTGACCTCCCATTGTGGTACATGTGACCTGTTATTGCAGGTTAACTGTGCCACGTCAGCACTTTATTGGGCTTAATTTCACTTATGGTATAACAACTATCTCCTTAATCACTGTTTGGTATACCAGTTTATACGTATTGTTTCATTTTATTTTATTTTTTTAAAATAAAAAAAATATATAAATCAAAGAAAATAAAAGAAAAAAAAATTGATTTATATATTTCTGTTATTTTTTTAAAAACTAAAATAAAATGAAACAATACGTATAAAGTAGTATACCAAACTGTGATTAGGGAGATAGTTAGTATACCATAAATGAAATTAAGCCCAACAAAGTGCTGACGTGGCACAGTTAACCTGCAATAACAGGTCACATGTACCACAATGGGAGGTCACCTAGAAGTTGGGGTACTACAGTGTGCAAAACGGTAGTTGGTATACCAAACTGTGATTAGGGAGATAGTTGGTATACCATGAGTGAAATTAACCCTATTTATCTGTCCTAACTTTGTTTTGCAGGTAGATGTATTTTAGGATAGATGTATGTTCAGCTTTCTATTTTTAGGAATTTTGCATGTACATAAATTTGTACCCCAAATCAATTTTTGACATAATTGTATCCCCTAGGGTAGTCATTTGTTCAGTCTATATATATTAAATTTCCCAAATTTATTTACTGCTTTCTAAATTCATTTATCACTTTCAGTATTGCATATCGTGTGTGAGCATCGGGTAAATAACAAAGATAAAATCAACCATAGGAATATAAAAGACATTGATATAAATTGTTGAATATATTTTGAATCGAGAAGAAATAGGTGAGTTGTCCAGATCAGAATCTCTGACTAAAAAGTACAGTGAGTTGTAGCTCATTTTGGCTGTACCATAATTTTCCAGTTAAGTTAAGCCAAGTGGCGACTCCTGCAACTATTTAGTGAGAGCATTCGAGTTTGTTTGTTTTCTCACTGTAAAACCAGTTTTCAATCTATAAAAACCCCGGCCCAATCGCGAGGCCTTATACTCTTTTTAGGATCATCCACTCACAGTGGTGATTCCATTGGGGGTTTTTGATTTTCTTTTTCAAAATCAAAAGTGACAAACACTAAAAATTTTTGATTCAAAATATTTTAGCAACATTATATCAATGCCTTTTATTTGCATATCACTTAGAAACAGATTACACACATACTTCTGAGGTGCCCTTTAAACCCTGATGTGCTGTTGAAAGTGCCGCCTAAGTTCCACCAGGTCTTGGGACACCGAAATACTACATCACTCATAGCCTTGTAGAACCCCTTCGTTTGTACCCTTGACGAGGGAGAAGTTAGGAGTATACTTTGCTATGGGAGCCTTTGCCAAGTGCTAAAAAGGCACTTATATATGATATAATCTATAAGGAATTTACGATGTTTTTACTTATTATATATTAGATTTCACGTTGGTATTGCTTGTTTTTGATGAGTTACAGTTTTAAAGACTAAGTATGTAAATATATGGAATTTAGCTATAAAAGGAAGCAAAAACAAAGAGAAATTAAAGGAAAGAGACAGGTCACTAGCACGATGGATATCACGATCGTGACCTAGCCTATGGAAAGACTTTGACTTCAGCGTTTTCCAAAGAAACCGTGTGAATCATGAGCACGACACTCTGTCATGATCGTGACATGCACTCAATAGCAATTATTTGATCCTATCCATTTGGAACTTCAACCACCACTATGGAAAGACACAACCCTTAATGACTAGACACAATCCTTCATGAAAAGACATAACCCTTCATGAACAGACACAACTCTTCATGAAAGGACATAACTTTCTAAGAAGAACCAATAGTATTCAAGAGACATAACTATTCAATGAACCAACACAAGTTTACAAAGAGACACAACTATTCAATGAACCAACACAACCTTTCACAAAGAGATACAATGCTTCAATGCTTATAAATAGATAAGGAATTCCAGACTGCAGTGTGTGCCCCCAATGGGACTCCAAAGGGAGAAAACCGGCCAAATAGAAGATACCTGTAGTATATAATGTTAGAAAAATAAAGTGTCTAGAGAGTTCGAGTGTTGTTGTAGTATTTAGTATACGTAAAGGGGAGCCTAACGTGAAGGTCCTTGAATCAAGTATTGTCACTGTATAGAGAAAAGATACCCCCGAGGTTGCAATATTCCTATAGGCATGAGGGAGTGTTTCCCGTGTGACAGACGGGAATACTATTACTTTCTTAAGTCAATATTCCTATAGGCATGAGGGAGTGTTTCCCGTGTGACAGACGGGAATACTATTACTTTCTTAAGTCTATTCTTATGCTTTTCCTTTATGAGAGCGTCACACTTGTATTTGTATTGAATATTTACGAGATCAATATCAATAAGTTTTCTTGTATCTTACTATTCGTTGCATGACTAACGCCAAGTGTGTTTTGATTTCTTGTTTTACATTGCATGACTAACGCCAAGTATGTATTGTGATTCATAATAAGATATAAAGAAGTTCGTATTTTACTTTGTCATGTTTAGTTAATAAGATAGAATAAATTATGATGTATGATTGTTTTGCTTCACTTTGTTAAATTAATTGAAGATCATCTTAATGTAGCTTGGCCATTGTGTATTAAGACCTTTAGTTATTTTGGCAAAGGTATTTGATAATTTGTCTATGAGTTATTAAGTAAAATCTATTTCTAGACATGCCCGTTGAAATAGAACTTATCCGACATACTCTTATCATAGGGATTGAATATATAATTAATACATGTGTAACGAACATATAAAATAAAATGCTTGTATATTTATGTAACTAGATATTAAACAACAACTCAACTCATAACTAGTACTTTAATTGATTTAACTTGCCATTTACCCATTTCCTCATATCACTTTATAATTTGATACTCTATAAACTCAAAGAAAAACAAACTAAAGTGTACATACTTATTCCTCGTGGGATCGATATCTTTTATTACTACGTTGCGATTCGTATACTTGCGAGCACTAATCTCTGAATGGATTTATTATTAAAATTATTATCAAAAGCTCAGTAAGCGATTTGTAAAATGAGCAACAAGGTTTATGGCACCATTGCCGGGGAATAATTGTTATGTCATTTGGTGTTTGTTAAGTACTTGTGGATTATAGAATTTTATTTGAGTATTAATAAATACAGTTTTTATGTTTAAGTTTAGTGTTAAGTATATACTATAGTAGAGTAGTGTTAAGTTGATGAAATGCATGAAAAACTATAATTCGAGTGAATCGCAATCATGACATACCATCGTGATCATGACACCTGGATTTTCATATTTTTGACTTTCAATTATTTTTGTTTTAAAACGGCTATAATTGCCTTAACTATCATTCTTATCCATTTTTAACTGTCATATCTACTTCAAAAGTCATGTCTTTTCATGTTTTCACTATAAATACATATTTTTCCATTTTGAATTTTTTTTCAAAGTATTGAAACTCTAAGATTATCATGCTTTCAAAGTTGAGTTTATAATATACATAGGTATCTTATTGCATAAATAAATCTACTTTGGTGTGTAATTCATAAGTTTTTGTTGGATTCATTGAAAATAAGGTTAAAATTTCATGACCCATGTAATCATGATAGTGATGCATTATTGCGGTCATGATTGAGCAATTCAAGAAAAAGAAAAAGACGACGAAGCACGAGTCACGATTATGACCCAGCGTCACGATCGCAACTCAAGTATGCCAAATAGGTAAAAACTTTCTGTTTCCAAATCGCGATTGCAACATGCGTGTTACGATCGCAACTTAGCCTCTTTCATATGCAATGTTTTTATGGTCGTGTATGTCACGATCACGACTTGTGTGTCACAATCGCGACTTGAAGAAAGTTAATGGTCTATTTTTACTTTCAAACGGTAAAATTGGCTCCAGTTTTCAAAATCTGACCGTTTTATGACTGTTGGACTAGTGAAAATATGCTTGTATTGGTTAATAACTATAATTTATTAGTATTTTTACTATATGCAATAAATTTAAGTAGTGAAAGGATGTGTCTTTTGGTGAAATTCATTATAAATAGGACTCATTTTCTTTGTTATTCTTCACAAACAAAATTCTTATACTATTATAATTCCTTTGCAAAGCAAACTATCAAAATCCTTTCCTTCTCTTCTCTTTCAAGTCCATCTTTTCAAAACCCTAGCCATATTATTTGAGAATGCCTAGACAAAAGAGAATTGCTACTAAGAAGGGCCAAAGTTCTTCGCGAACTCCTCGACTGGTGGATTTACGTGAGACTTATGGTGCCAACTTTCTAATCCGTAATGAAAAGGAAGTGAGGCAATTCACAAGATTAAAAAATATCAAAATCATAGGTATGTTTTTTCTTAACAAAGTTTTCATGATAAACAATGGAATCCATGACGAGGTAAGGAAGTTTTTGACTGTTCTTAGGCTTTCAACATTTGCTTCTATGTTCTTTCCACTAAACCATGATTGGATTGTGGAGTTGTTGACAACTTTTCGATATGTGGATAAACATCGAATGGCTATTATCTTCCGTAATGAAGGTAATGAGTACACGGTTGGCTACAAAGAGATGACTAATTGGTTTGATTTTCCTACGGAAAGTGAGAGATGGCGTTATCCATTTTCTGAATATAACCCATATCCTTTTTGGAAAAGTACAACCAGATTAGAGAAGTACTCAGTAAAGAATTTGCCAAACCGTTTGATTAAGAGTAATGCGCTTTTGTATTTGAACAAGTATTTGTGCCATTCCATTTTCTGCAGGATGGAAAGCAATAAGGTGCAAACAAAAGACTTATACATCTTAAACCAAGCCATGAAAGGAAGAAAAGTGGATTGCACGGATCATATTTGGGAAGGAATTTCTCGAATAGCTGATTCCAACAAGAAGAAAGTTGGAGGTGGTCATGTAATGACAGCCCTAATTTTGGCTCCTAGAGGAGAATTGCCTTACACTTTGCAACATGGGGAAAAATTGTGATTCCTTGATGGGTAATTGATGAAAAATGCTGGATTAGCAAAGGAGATTAATGGAGCTTTCAAATTCACTTCCCATGAAGATAGAACAAAGAAGATTCTCAGAACTTTGGAAGAGGAAGGAGGAGCCGGACCTTCAAATGCATGATCTAGGAGCAAGGGGAAGCAAGTGCAAAGGGAAGAAAGTGGTGATGAAGATGAAGAAGAGGAGGAGAATGCTAATGAAGAGCAAGAAGCAAAAAATAAAGGTTGGCAACAAGTGCTAACCAAGGTTGAAGCGGTGGAGCAAAATGTCCACCAAGTTCGGCAAGAAGTAAAGGCAATGCAGAAGGAGAATGCATCGTTAAAAAGAAAGCTTCTCAAGTTCTTTCGCTGTCAAAACATCGAGTTTACTGTAAGTCCACCAGGATCACCGGAGGCTTGATTTGTTTTTTTTATCCTTTTCTTCTTTACTTTATTTTATTTTCTATTTTTAGTGCTTTCTAGTTTTTAGTTGAGATTGAAGTTAGTTTAGTTTCCTACACATTGAGGGCAATGTGCAATTCAAGTGTAGAGGGGTAAAATTAGGATAATTTTAAATTTTTGTTCTTATATCATTATAATATCAAGTATTCTTGCATTTTTATCTTCTTTTGTGATTGTTAAAAGCTTAGGACATCTTTTTCTATCTCGAGTTGAAGTGTATAATTATGGTAATACAATCTTTGGATAATGCAAATGAAGATCAGCTCACCTTAAGTTAAGGAATAAGAGGCTTTGATTCTATAAAAGTATGTATATTCAAGTGATAAAACGTTGAAAAAATAGAGTATGTTTATTGTTGAAGTATTTTGAAAAGCAAGACGAAAGAATAAATCCTATAAGTGATTAGGTATCCATTGGAAATTCCTGTTTAAAAGCAATAAGATGCATGATTTTTTGCCTTATAAGACTAAGTTTGAAGTGATTGAACTAGGGAAACTAAAGCCATAATACTGATTAGTATTGTTCAATAAAAGATGAGGGTATTGCAAATTGAGTGTTGAGTGAATAACCAAAGTGTTATGTAAAAGGAGAGAGTGGTATGGAGCATAAAATGCAACCACTAAAAGGAAGATAAAGAATAAAAGAAAAATATTTATTGTATATAATACAAGAAAAGAAAAAATTGCAATAAGAGTGGTAACAAATGAGATAAAAGGGGAGGTGTGGTATGGAGGGAAACACAACCACACATGAGTGCTCAGAAAAAAATCTAGGTTACTAAAAATGCTTTGAGAAAAATGGTTAAATGTGTGCTAAAATTTGTCCCGAAAAGCTTTCACCAATATGCTTTGGTTGAGTAAGCAGAAATTGTGTTGATTAAGGTATGAACATGGTTAAAGATGTATACAAATTCTACATATGGTCGATAGTGCTAAGTTAAGCTTAGTAAAACAATCTTTTGGCAAGACTCATACTTAATAAAAGTATAAAAGAAGGATATACATATGTGTTGTTAAAATTCAAAAAGCCTCATAGTTATCTTAGAAGTCGAAGGATGAGACTCTTTATTTTGTGTTTCAAAGACTAAGTATGTTGGATCATCACAAGTAAGAAGATTAAGAGGATCATATTTCTCTTGAGGACAAGCAAAAGGATAAGTGTAGGGGCTTGATAAGTGCTAAAAAGGCACTTATATATGATATAATCTATAAGGAATTTGTGATGTTTTTACTTATTATATATTAGATTTCACATTGGTGTTGCTTTTTTTATGATTTACAGTTTTAAAGACTAAGTATGAAAATATGTGGAATTTAGCTATAAAAGGAAGCAAAAACAAAGAGAAATTAAAGGAAAGAGACAGGTCACGAGCGCGATGGATATCACAATCACGACCTAGCCTATGGACAGACTTTGACTTCAGCGTTTTGCAAAGAAACCCGTGCGAATCACGAGCGTGACACTCTGTCACGATCGTGACATGCACTTAGCAGCATTTATTTTCCATTTGGAACTTCAACCACCACTATGGAAAGACACAACCCTTCATTAAAAGACACACCCTTCATGAACAGACACAACTCTTCACGAAAGGACACAACTTTCCAAGAAGAAGCAATAGTATTCAAGAGACACAACTATTCAATGAACCAACACAATTTACAAAGAGACACAACTATTCAACAAACCAACACAACCTTTCACAAAGAGACACAATGCTTTAATGCTTATAAATAGAGAATTGCAGTGTGTGCCCCCAATGGGAAGCTAAAGGGAGAAAACCGGCCAAATGGAAGATACATGTAGTATATAATGTTAGAAAAATAAAGCGTCTAGAGAGTTCGAGTGCTGTTGTAGTATTTAGTATACGTAAAGTGGAGCCTAACGCGAAGGTCCTTGAATCAAGTATTGTCACTATATAGAGAAAAGATATCCCCGAGGTTGCAATATTCCTATAGGTGTGAGGGAGTGTTTCCCGTGTGACAGACGGGAATACTATCGCTTTCTTAAGTCTATTCTTATGCTTTTCCTTTATGAGAGCGTCACACTTGTATTTGTATTGAATATTTATGAGATCAATATCAATAAGTTTTCTTATATCTTACTATTCGTTGCATGATTAACGCCAAGTGTGTTTTGATTTCTAGTTTTACATTGCATGACTAACGCCAATTATGTATTGTGATTCATAATAAGATATAAAGAAGTTCGTATTTTACTTTGTCATGTTTAGTTAATAAGATAGAATAAATTATGATGTATGATTGTTTTGCTTCACTTTGTTAAATTAATTGAAGATCATCTTAATGTAGCTTGGCCATTGTGTATTAAGACCTTTAGTTATTTTGGCAAAGGTATTTGATAATTTGTCTATGAGTTATTAAGTAAAATCTATTTCTAGACATGCCCGTTGAAATAGAACTTATCCGACATACTCTTATCATAGGGATTGAATATATAATTAATACATGTGTAACGAACATATAAAATAAAATGCTTGTATATTTATGTAACTAGATATTAAACAACAACTCAACTCATAACTAGTACTTTAATTGATTTAACTTGCCATTTACCCATTTCCTCATATCACTTTATAATTTGATACTCTATAAACTCAAAGAAAAACAAACTAAAGTGTACATACTTATTCCTCGTGGGATCGATATCTTTTATTACTACGTTGCGATTCGTATACTTGCGAGCACTAATCTCTGAATGGATTTATTATTAAAATTATTATCAAAAGCTCAGTAAGCGATTTGTAAAATGAGCAACAAGGTTTATGGCACCATTGCCGGGGAATAATTGTTATGTCATTTGGTGTTTGTTAAGTACTTGTGGATTATAGAATTTTATTTGAGTATTAATAAATACAGTTTTTATGTTTAAGTTTAGTGTTAAGTATATACTATAGTAGAGTAGTGTTAAGTTGATGAAATGCATGAAAAACTATAATTCGAGTGAATCGCAATCATGACATACCATCGTGATCATGACACCTGGATTTTCATATTTTTGACTTTCAATTATTTTTGTTTTAAAACGGCTATAATTGCCTTAACTATCATTCTTATCCATTTTTAACTGTCATATCTACTTCAAAAGTCATGTCTTTTCATGTTTTCACTATAAATACATATTTTTCCATTTTGAATTTTTTTTCAAAGTATTGAAACTCTAAGATTATCATGCTTTCAAAGTTGAGTTTATAATATACATAGGTATCTTATTGCATAAATAAATCTACTTTGGTGTGTAATTCATAAGTTTTTGTTGGATTCATTGAAAATAAGGTTAAAATTTCATGACCCATGTAATCATGATAGTGATGCATTATTGCGGTCATGATTGAGCAATTCAAGAAAAAGAAAAAGACGACGAAGCACGAGTCACGATTATGACCCAGCGTCACGATCGCAACTCAAGTATGCCAAATAGGTAAAAACTTTCTGTTTCCAAATCGCGATTGCAACATGCGTGTTACGATCGCAACTTAGCCTCTTTCATATGCAATGTTTTTATGGTCGTGTATGTCACGATCACGACTTGTGTGTCACAATCGCGACTTGAAGAAAGTTAATGGTCTATTTTTACTTTCAAACGGTAAAATTGGCTCCAGTTTTCAAAATCTGACCGTTTTATGACTGTTGGACTAGTGAAAATATGCTTGTATTGGTTAATAACTATAATTTATTAGTATTTTTACTATATGCAATAAATTTAAGTAGTGAAAGGATGTGTCTTTTGGTGAAATTCATTATAAATAGGACTCATTTTCTTTGTTATTCTTCACAAACAAAATTCTTATACTATTATAATTCCTTTGCAAAGCAAACTATCAAAATCCTTTCCTTCTCTTCTCTTTCAAGTCCATCTTTTCAAAACCCTAGCCATATTATTTGAGAATGCCTAAACAAAAGAGAATTGCTACTAAGAAGGGCCAAAGTTCTTCGCGAACTCCTCGACTGGTGGATTTACGTGAGACTTATGGTGCCAACTTTCTAATCCGTAATGAAAAGGAAGTGAGGCAATTCACAAGATTAAAAAATATCAAAATCATAGGTATGTTTTTTCTTAACAAAGTTTTCATGATAAACAATGGAATCCATGACGAGGTAAGGAAGTTTTTGACTGTTCTTAGGCTTTCAACATTTGCTTCTATGTTCTTTCCACTAAACCATGATTGGATTGTGGAGTTGTTGACAACTTTTCGATATGTGGATAAACATCGAATGGCTATTATCTTCCGTAATGAAGGTAATGAGTACACGGTTGGCTACAAAGAGATGACTAATTGGTTTGATTTTCCTACGGAAAGTGAGAGATGGCGTTATCCATTTTCTGAATATAACCCATATCCTTTTTGGAAAAGTACAACCAGATTAGAGAAGTACTCAGTAAAGAATTTGCCAAACCGTTTGATTAAGAGTAATGCGCTTTTGTATTTGAACAAGTATTTGTGCCATTCCATTTTCTGCAGGATGGAAAGCAATAAGGTGCAAACAAAAGACTTATACATCTTAAACCAAGCCATGAAAGGAAGAAAAGTGGATTGCACGGATCATATTTGGGAAGGAATTTCTCGAATAGCTGATTCCAACAAGAAGAAAGTTGGAGGTGGTCATGTAATGACAGCCCTAATTTTGGCTCCTAGAGGAGAATTGCCTTACACTTTGCAACATGGGGAAAAATTGTGATTCCTTGATGGGTAATTGATGAAAAATGCTGGATTAGCAAAGGAGATTAATGGAGCTTTCAAATTCACTTCCCATGAAGATAGAACAAAGAAGATTCTCAGAACTTTGGAAGAGGAAGGAGGAGCCGGACCTTCAAATGCATGATCTAGGAGCAAGGGGAAGCAAGTGCAAAGGGAAGAAAGTGGTGATGAAGATGAAGAAGAGGAGGAGAATGCTAATGAAGAGCAAGAAGCAAAAAATAAAGGTTGGCAACAAGTGCTAACCAAGGTTGAAGCGGTGGAGCAAAATGTCCACCAAGTTCGGCAAGAAGTAAAGGCAATGCAGAAGGAGAATGCATCGTTAAAAAGAAAGCTTCTCAAGTTCTTTCGCTGTCAAAACATCGAGTTTACTGTAAGTCCACCAGGATCACCGGAGGCTTGATTTGTTTTTTTTATCCTTTTCTTCTTTACTTTATTTTATTTTCTATTTTTAGTGCTTTCTAGTTTTTAGTTGAGATTGAAGTTAGTTTAGTTTCCTACACATTGAGGGCAATGTGCAATTCAAGTGTAGAGGGGTAAAATTAGGATAATTTTAAATTTTTGTTCTTATATCATTATAATATCAAGTATTCTTGCATTTTTATCTTCTTTTGTGATTGTTAAAAGCTTAGGACATCTTTTTCTATCTCGAGTTGAAGTGTATAATTATGGTAATACAATCTTTGGATAATGCAAATGAAGATCAGCTCACCTTAAGTTAAGGAATAAGAGGCTTTGATTCTATAAAAGTATGTATATTCAAGTGATAAAACGTTGAAAAAATAGAGTATGTTTATTGTTGAAGTATTTTGAAAAGCAAGACGAAAGAATAAATCCTATAAGTGATTAGGTATCCATTGGAAATTCCTGTTTAAAAGCAATAAGATGCATGATTTTTTGCCTTATAAGACTAAGTTTGAAGTGATTGAACTAGGGAAACTAAAGCCATAATACTGATTAGTATTGTTCAATAAAAGATGAGGGTATTGCAAATTGAGTGTTGAGTGAATAACCAAAGTGTTATGTAAAAGGAGAGAGTGGTATGGAGCATAAAATGCAACCACTAAAAGGAAGATAAAGAATAAAAGAAAAATATTTATTGTATATAATACAAGAAAAGAAAAAATTGCAATAAGAGTGGTAACAAATGAGATAAAAGGGGAGGTGTGGTATGGAGGGAAACACAACCACACATGAGTGCTCAGAAAAAAATCTAGGTTACTAAAAATGCTTTGAGAAAAATGGTTAAATGTGTGCTAAAATTTGTCCCGAAAAGCTTTCACCAATATGCTTTGGTTGAGTAAGCAGAAATTGTGTTGATTAAGGTATGAACATGGTTAAAGATGTATACAAATTCTACATATGGTCGATAGTGCTAAGTTAAGCTTAGTAAAACAATCTTTTGGCAAGACTCATACTTAATAAAAGTATAAAAGAAGGATATACATATGTGTTGTTAAAATTCAAAAAGCCTCATAGTTATCTTAGAAGTCGAAGGATGAGACTCTTTATTTTGTGTTTCAAAGACTAAGTATGTTGGATCATCACAAGTAAGAAGATTAAGAGGATCATATTTCTCTTGAGGACAAGCAAAAGGATAAGTGTAGGGGCTTGATAAGTGCTAAAAAGGCACTTATATATGATATAATCTATAAGGAATTTGTGATGTTTTTACTTATTATATATTAGATTTCACATTGGTGTTGCTTTTTTTATGATTTACAGTTTTAAAGACTAAGTATGAAAATATGTGGAATTTAGCTATAAAAGGAAGCAAAAACAAAGAGAAATTAAAGGAAAGAGACAGGTCACGAGCGCGATGGATATCACAATCACGACCTAGCCTATGGACAGACTTTGACTTCAGCGTTTTGCAAAGAAACCCGTGCGAATCACGAGCGTGACACTCTGTCACGATCGTGACATGCACTTAGCAGCATTTATTTTCCATTTGGAACTTCAACCACCACTATGGAAAGACACAACCCTTCATTAAAAGACACACCCTTCATGAACAGACACAACTCTTCACGAAAGGACACAACTTTCCAAGAAGAAGCAATAGTATTCAAGAGACACAACTATTCAATGAACCAACACAATTTACAAAGAGACACAACTATTCAACAAACCAACACAACCTTTCACAAAGAGACACAATGCTTTAATGCTTATAAATAGAGAATTGCAGTGTGTGCCCCCAATGGGAAGCTAAAGGGAGAAAACCGGCCAAATGGAAGATACATGTAGTATATAATGTTAGAAAAATAAAGCGTCTAGAGAGTTCGAGTGCTGTTGTAGTATTTAGTATACGTAAAGTGGAGCCTAACGCGAAGGTCCTTGAATCAAGTATTGTCACTATATAGAGAAAAGATATCCCCGAGGTTGCAATATTCCTATAGGTGTGAGGGAGTGTTTCCCGTGTGACAGACGGGAATACTATCGCTTTCTTAAGTCTATTCTTATGCTTTTCCTTTATGAGAGCGTCACACTTGTATTTGTATTGAATATTTATGAGATCAATATCAATAAGTTTTCTTATATCTTACTATTCGTTGCATGATTAACGCCAAGTGTGTTTTGATTTCTAGTTTTACATTGCATGACTAACGCCAATTATGTATTGTGAATCATAATAAGATATAGAGAAGTTCGCATTTTACTTTGTCTTGTTTAGTTAATAAGATAGAATAAATTATGATGTGTGATTGTTTTGCTTCACTTTGTTAAATTAATTGAAGATCATCTGAATATAGTTTGGCCATTGTGTATTAAGACCTTTAGTTATTTTGGCAAAGGTATTTGATAATTTGTCTATGAGTTATTGAATAAAATCTATTTCTAGACATGCCCATTGAAATAGAACTTATCGACATACTTTTATCATAGGGATTGAATAGATAATTAATGCATGTGCAACAAATATCTAAGATAAAATGCTTGTATATTTAAGTAACTAGATATTAAACAACAACTCAACTCATAACTAGTACTTTAATTGATTTAACTTACCATTTACCCATTTCCCCATATCACTTTATAATTCGATACTCTATAAATACAAGGAAAAACAAACTAAAGTGTACATACTTATTCCTTGGGGGATCGATATCTTTTATTACTATGTTGCGATTCGTATACTTACGAGCACTAATCTCTGAATAGAATTATTATGAAAATTATTATTAAAATTATTATTAAAATTATTATTAAAATCATTATCAAAAGCTAAGTAAGAGTTTTGTAAAACAAGCAACAGCCTTGATGTGAACCTGAGACTTTTGACTTGGCCTATATGAGGTAATCGTAATTGCTTCCCTTAGGAAAACCAGAACGCAAATTGCATTAATATGTCGAGATATGACCTTTATTATCCCCTATTGATGATAAGGGGAACCAATTCCAAGGAAAGATTTTGACGACCAAACATGGAGAAATAAGGTTGGAAGGGAGTCATCTTTATGCATGTTCTAATGCTTGTTCCATATGCAGGAATTTACATATTATGCATTTTCATAAGTCATTTATGTTCACAAAGATTTGTGAATTTACATATTGCATTATTCGAATCCAGAAATCACCAAATCCAGGAATCGACAAACCATCAAATCTCCAAATTTCCAAAATCGCCGAATTACCAAATCCTATATCTCTAAATTGGTCACAATTCCTCGATTTCTATAAATCCCTCATACCACAAATCCCCAAACCCAAAATCCCAAACCCCAATTTTAAATCCTAAATCATTAAATCACAAATCCTCAAATCGCCAAATTTTTCTCAAATTACCAAAATCTCTAAATCCCAAAATACGCGGAAGTGCTGCATATTTTCAATCAAATTCACAATTATCCAAAACTTGTATAAGACTAGCTCTATACACCAATTCCAAACATTGTACAAGACCAGCTCTGTACATTCCACATTCTTATACTTTCCAATTCCAAACCTTGTATAAGACTAACTCTGTACATTCCACATTTATATACTTTCCAATTCCAAACCTTGTATAAGACCAGCTCTGTACATTCCACATTCCTATACATTCCAAATTCCAAACCTTGTAGAAGACCAGCACTATACATTCCAAATTCCAAACCTTGTATAAGACCAGCTTTGTGCATTCCACATTCCTATGCATTCCTAACCCAAATACCATATAAGACCAAATCTATACACCAAATCCAAAACCTTGTATAAGACCAGCTCTATACACCTAACCTAAATACGATATAAGACCAGCTCTATACACCTAACTCAAATATCGTATAAGATCAGCTCTATACACCAAATCCAAATTTCTGTATAAGATCAGCTTTATACACCAAATCCAAAATTTTGTATAAGAACAACTCTATACACCTAATTTAAGCCTCGTATAAGACTAGCTCTATACACCAAATCCAAGGCTTGTATATGATCAGCTCTATACACTCAAATCCAAAATCCCGTATAAGATCAGCTTTATACACCTAATTCCAAACCTTGTATAAGATCCGCTCTATATATACCATTTATCTAAAACCCCATGCATGATGTACATATATCATGTACTTTCAAACAAGTTTCATAACATATCATTCCATCTCATGCACGTACATTTATTCATTCATTCATTCATTTTTGTTTGAGTTTCTGCATGATGAACCATATTTCATTTCATTTCATTCATCATGAACCACATTCCTAATGTTTTGTGTTTGATTTAAAGCAGGACGTACGTGGAAAAAGAAACCGGGAAAGAGGTTAGAAAGAAAGAACATTAGTTAGGGAGTCCATTAAGGAAAAGGCTAGAGCGTGGTAGAAAGAAAACTGAATCTTTAAGAGTTGAGGAAGAAGTAATAGTTGAAATTGAGAGTGAATCGGAATTTTTTGAAGAAGTTGAAATAGTAAATCAGACACCAAACATTGCTAACATTCTGAAAGATTTCCGAAAATCTCAAGATTTCTGATATATCTTGAAGGAAGAGATGTAGGCTATTGTGAGAGAAGGTGGTGAAGGCAGTGCCACTAGATCTAGGAAAGAAAAGATGGTTGAATCATCCCAATCTAGGGATGATATTTCTGCAAGTGTTGAGAAGTTACAAGAAATTAAAGCTGCAGTAGAAAAGAATGGCAAAATGTACAGAGCTTGATGAAGTAGTTTCTGAGTTCAAGAAAGGAGCTAGTATCAGTACAAAGTCCAAGAGGGGTGTGAATGTAGATGCCATGATAAACAAAGGCATTGAAACTTTTCCTATTGGGTTTCAAGTGCCGAAGATTACTTCTTACAAAGTTATCGGTTTTTCGGTAGCTCATATGAATCTCCATGACCAAGTTATGTTGATAGCAGGTGCTACAAAGCAATAATTGATCAATTTCTTTCCGACGACACTCAAAGAAGAGGCATTGTCTTGTTATAGTTCATTGTCAAAAGATGTACAATTAGATTGGGAAGCTTTAACAACCGCTTTTATCAAATACTATAGTTTCAACACCAAGATCCAGGTGAAGCTTTATGACTTAGAAAGGATAAAGTAGAAACCAAATGAATCCTTTGATGAGTATTATCAAAGGTGGATGAACAAGATGACCTTGTTAAAGAATCATACAGATGAAGATGAGTCAGCAGAGATGTATATAAGAACAACATGAAGTTCCACACCTTCAGTGAGCTTAGTGAGGTGTACAACATGGCAATGAAAGTTGAAAGAGATGAAGAGGAGAAAGTAGCAAGCCACAAAGGTGGTAGAAGTTCTGGGTATTCATCGAAAACTATAGCTGGGTCTGGTAGTGGATCTCGTTCCAGTTCCATAAGTAAAAGTGAGCAGTCATCAGAAGTAAAGCAAGTTGAAGTTGTTGCCATGTCTCAACAGCAAGGTGGTCAAGATAGAAACTTAGGAAGTCAAGGCATCTCTCCTTGAACTTTGTCTTTGTCTAGGATCTTTTTGAAACACAAAAATAGAGAATTTTTGAATTCTCTAAATCCCTTTGAAAGGCAGCTGATGCAGATAAAGATAATTTCTACACTTACCATGTTGTTGTTGGTCATAAAACCAATAATTGTTATAAGTTAAGAGATATACAGAAACTGATAGATGAAGGTAGATTATAAGAACCAGTGAAGCCCAACACCAAGGCTAATCCATTGCCAAAATTTGAAAAGTAGGTTAATATGGTACAGTCAAGGTTACCAGCTAATTTTGTCTTTGCCAAGATCTTACAAAAAAATCCTAGTGTACAGTCAGTGGTTGCATAAGAAGTTAAGCTAGAATCAGAAAATAGGAAGCAAGCAGAACAGAAGGAAGATGTAAAGCCAATCAGTTTGAATGATCTAGATTCAGATGATCAGTATGAGGAGTATGATGGAAGTAAATCAGCCAAGCCACCAGTTGTTGAAAAGCCAAAAATTACTGAAGTGAGGAATGTGACAAGAAGTGGTAGGGTTTATCAACCAGTTTCTCAGCAGAAAGATAAGGATCCAGTGGCCGAATCAAGCAATATATCACCTCTGAACGAAGTTGAGAAAGAAGATTTAGTCATTTCACAGTTGAAGAAAATTCCAACCCAAGCTAGTTTATGGCATTTGTTGCTAATTTTAAAAAAGCATAGTGTAGGGATTTTTCATTGAAAAATAACGGATAAAAGCGGAAGCACGCATTGTTTTTCTCAAATCCATGACCCGAGAGTAATTGAAGTGGAAATCAAATTTCTATGTCTCTATTAGAGACGGCTACAGAAATCAATTCCTCCACTCTCACGTACCCGTACGTCTATTGAGTAGAACCCGTGCTAGCGGCTAATCAAAAGAGAAGAAGAAGACTTGGCCAAAAATTTCAGCCTCATTACACACTTATGGTTGAAATTCTCATTAAAAGAATTAACTCGCTTGGCACCAATTATGGCCTTGATTTAAGCCTTGAGTTTAATTAGCTTTTAAGTTGGGATTTAATACCACAAATCCTTAAATCCAAATTAATTATTATGGATAAATTAAATACAATTCTATTTTAATTTTCATGCATGTATTTATATAAAACTATATTATATAATTTACTGTCATTAAATTAAAATTGATTTGGCAATTAAAATTGACCCAATAAATTAATTGAGATTTAACTTAAATCTAAATACATATAAACCTATATATGTATTTTATTTCCACCTGGAAATAAATTCCCAATTTAAAATACATATAAATTAAATTACATTAATCAATCCAATTGATCTATAACTTAATTAATTAATATTTATCTCTCCACTTTGTATAATCCAATATACGGGTGATCCGATAAGTTCAAACTCAGACATTCTATGTGTACGATCCTGTGAACCCGTCTTTATGTTGGCAGTGGGCCCAAGGCCCACAGACTATAGGGCAGGCTCTAGCAAGCCACTATAGCCCCTAATTAAGATGGAGATAGCATTCTAATGGAAGTCTTCATCCTGTAGTTAAACTTATATATCCCATGTCACTGATATCGGTGTCCAACACGGAGGTATGGTGTCATCTCCCTCTTTTGTGTCTGGAAATTTACTTGATCCTAAATAAACCGATGCTCACAAACAAGTTCCAGTGATATCTTCTTAGTGGTTTACTGAGTGACATTCCCTTTTACATGTTTATAGTCTTGCCATGCTCATTGGCACACCCAAACGTACCCATACTTAGCACCCTATTACAGGCCCTTTAGGCGTACACCAAAGTGTGTCACTTCATATGCAAGACCATAACATGGTCACATCAAAGGATCCATATAAGTACTACACGAGAATCACTTATAATACTATAGTTGGTAAGACACCCATGTGGATTTCTCATTTACTGGATCTATCCAGTACCATGCCCCATTGTATGTCCCATGAACTTGGTTGACATTCCATGTCCAATAGTCGGTGAGACACCACCATACAACCAAGCTTATGATAGTCTTTGGTTCCATTCATTCCTATGACTGGAACAGACTACGGATGATTTTATGGTCATATCGTTTTCCCTATCCATGTCTTACTACCAAGTGCATGACACATGTCAACATGGATATGGATATGTCCATTGGATACTCTATTTATAATATTACACAAGATGTATATAATAAATAGATTAATGCCTTTATTCATTGACATGAATGTATAATACACAAATCTCATTATAAGATACAAAATGTATGATACAATACAAGGACCAATGCCTTGGGACTAGGGCATTCCCAACAATCTCCCACTTGCACTAGTTCCAACTAGGCATGGGCCTAATCCCTATAGATCTAGTATAACCTTCGTGCTTGGGTTGAGCCAGTTCCTTGGTCAAAGGATCTAGGACATTATCCTCGGTGTCTACTCTGTGTAATGAAATGTCACCCCTCTCGATGATTTCTCGTATGAGGTGAAACTTCCTGAGTACTTGCTTCGTGTTCTTGTATGATCGAGGCTCCTTAGCTTGTGCAACAACCCCGTTGTTATCACAAAAGATATCAACTGGATCCATGATAGTTGGTACTACTCGTAATTCAGTGATAAACTTCCTTATCCACATAACTTCCTTAGCTGCATCACACACCGCAATGTGCTCAGCTTCTGTAGTAGAGTCGATGATGGTCGGCTACTTTGAGCTCTTCCAGCTGATAGCACCACCATTTAGCAAAAATACATACCCAGACTGAGACTGGTACTCATCCTGGTCAGTTTATAAGCTTGCATTAGTGTACCCAATCACTAATAGCTCTTCCTGACCACCATACACTAAGAAGCTATCCTTAGTCTGGTTAAGGTACTTTAGGATTGCTTTGACAGCCTCCTAGCAGTCCTTACCGAGATCCTGCTAGTATCAGCTAGTCACACATAGTGCAAAGGCAACATCAAGTCTCGTACATAGCATGGAGTACATGATTTATCCTATAGCTGATGCATATCGAACCAACTTCATGTTCTCCCCGTCCTTCCTTGTCTTAGGATAGTTTTTCTTATTAAGTTTTAGCCCATTGCTCACTGGCTAGAAACCTTTCTTGGACTAATCCATGTTGAATCTTTTCAGAACTTTGTCTATTTACTTGGCCTGACTTAGGCCCAGAAGCCGATTGGGTCTATCCCTGTAGGTCTTGATCCCTATGATCGTCTCAACTTCGCCTAAGTCCTCCATTGTACAGCACTTAAATAACCACTGCTTAACTCCTTGTAGTGTTGGCCTTGCAATGTTGGTATGTCGCTTCCAATCAAAAGGATGTCGTCCACATATAACACCAGGAAAGTGACAATGCTCCCACTAATCTTCTTATACACAGAAGGCTCATCTTGATTTTGTATGAAGCCATATTCCTTTATGGCTTCATTGAACATAAGATTCCAACTTCGAGATGCTTGCTTCAATCCATAAACCCAACTTTGAGATGCTTGCTTCAATCCATAAACGGATCTTTGAAGCTTCGAAACCCTTCCAAGATGCTTCTAATTGATGAAACCCCCTAGTTGTGCCATCTACACATCCTCAAGTAGCTTCCTATTAAGGAAAGTGGTATTGACATCCATCTGTTAGACCTCATAGTCGTACCAAGTAGCACCGGCCAGCAAAATCCTTATGGACTTAAGCATAGCAAATGGTGAGAGAGTTTCATTGTAGTCTATTCAATGGACTTGTCTGAAACCTTTCGCAACTGTTGATTATTTTCAACAAGTATATGGTTGCGGTTATGGTACAAAAGATATCGTTCCCATGAGGAATGATTGTTATTACACACTGGGTTTCGATTTCCTATTTTGTTTGCACTTAAATAAAAAATTTTGTTTTTCTTAATCTAATTCTACTCCTAAATTAAACTAATCCTAATGTGGGTCGAATTAGAGTAAGAAGATAACCATAAGTATTTTTAGCAAACTTATTCTCAAATCTATGTTTAAGTTATTCCTACAAGTTATATTAATTTCTTATGTAATTTCTCTCGAACAATACATATATTTACTTGAACATATTCTTATTAAACATGACTCCTTATTCTCATTAATGAACTAATTCTATTAACACTAATATGCTTAAGTTGAAGTGCAACTTGATTACTATAATACGTGATCTCTCATTTACTATCATACTTATAAATTCTTGCAAACTTTTGTGAGAATATATTTCTCAATATTAAACTCATGTTAGAAAAAAAATAGAAATCATACTTTGCATACATAAAGTATATTTCTCAATATTAAACTCATATCAAAACCAGTATAAAAAAAACTTGGCACAAGAACTTTTATTAAAATAACTTAGCATAGAAAAGAAGAAATCCTTGTTCACAAAACCAAGTAGTATGCACAAAAGAGTACAAGAAAGATAAAAACGGTAGAGTAAGAATTTCTCAATCCTTTACTCCTAAATTACGCTCAATCTTTCTTGTTTTTCTTCTTCCTCTAATTTGATCCCTTGATTTCTACAAATCTATTGTATCTATCTCTTCTTATCTCTGTATATCATATCCTTTTTTCCCGTATAGCTGCATTTCACCCTTTTAAATAGTCAATGAATCAACACCATGGTTCCTGAAGATGTCTCTCCATAAAGGCATGAATTTTGGGTAAGGAGACATGACCTTGGAGTGAAGAGACATGACTTTTAAGTGAAGAGACATGACTTTTTGAGTGAAGAGACATGACTTTTGCGTGAAGAGACATCACTTTTTGAGTGAAGAGACATGACTTTTTGAGTGAAGAGACATGACTTTAAGTTGCTGGAACTGGGCTGGTCATGCCGGCGACATGGCCAAAACATTTTCTCAAGGCGAATGCAGGTGGAGTCGCATTGACGACAATAAGTCATGCCCATGACATAGTTGCTTTCAGCACTCCTTTGTTCTCTTTTCGCATGATTATTCTGCTTTTTGTCCGATCTTTCCCCAACCGAATTCTGTTACTCTTAATGTCACAAAAACACATAAAAGCATCACATAGTAAAAAAAACTAACAAACACAAATATTTACAAAGATAAAACAACATGAAATATGAGCATTTTATGCTCATAACAATTCCCCACACTTGAACCTTTGCTTGTCCTCAAGTAAAAATACAAATGAAGACAACCTAACTACCAAACATAATATAGTATCCATAAGTTTATCTGTACCATGACCAAGTGCTCTTTTTAACGAATTAATTTTAATGCTCAACAATGGTAAATTTGAGCCAAGTTGCATAGCCAAGTCACTGAATTCGCTATATTTGCCTTTAGATAATCATAATCAAAGTTTATGAATGTAGAGTCAATAAAAGTCTAACTAATCTTTCATACTTAGGATAAACATTTTCCAATCTTAGTAGGTTAAAGATAAAACATAGCCTTGGGACTAGTTCTTAGTTAGACACGCACATTTTTACAATTCTCATGGCATTTTTAGACACCCTAACTTAGTTATTTCTTTTTCTCTTTTTCTCATAGGTGCATTTCATGCTCCGTCCTATAGAGTTTTTTTTATTAAAATAACTTTTTTCTTTGATTAAGTCAAGTGCCTTTTTACGCGATTGTCTCGCACTGTTTGGTGCGTACCTCCGGTTACTCAACACTTCACTATTTCAAAGTGCTTTGCATACTCATATCTCATAAGAGACATTGGAGTAGAATAAAAGGATAAAATGAATTAAATAAAACTAAATTGTGTGTCCTCATCCCCTATTGAAAAGCATAATGTGTATTATGGTAATAGTTTCCTAAAAACTATCCTTATCTAATGGTAACAATATTGAATCATGTCATCCCCAATTTAAGAAGAGTTAGAAGTTTGACTAAAAATTCTAAAAATATTAAAGATAACCATCCAAAAGACATAGTAGAGCAAACTTAATGACTGACTACAAGCAACTTAATAATTATACCAATTAAGCATAAAATTTGACATTTATATGTGAAGCACTTAACCAAAGTCAATTAAACTTTTGTTGGATACTACATAAACTAAACAACCCAAAAATGATTATATAGACATGCAAAAATAAGAACAAAAATGCAATAAATTAATGAAAACATGTATCCTTCTCCCACTTGAAAGACACAATGTCCTCATTATGAAAAAAACCACAAAACAAATAACATGAAAATAAAGATAAAAAAAGAGGGTAGAGCAAGGAACGGACTCATATAGAACCGCTCGAAGATTTGGGTGGAAAAGTAGTGAATCGTATGTTGCTTTTGCGGAAAAAGGACAATAACTTTCATCCCAAACTAGTCATGCTCTTCTTGATTACCTTCAAATCCTTGGCCATACTATCAACTTTGGTACTCAATGCTTGATGATTTGCTTCCACGATTGTCTAAACGGGTAAGAACTTGCCTCCAACCCACAACATTTCCTTCCTCACCAACATTAGCACCTAGGGACCATTGGGTTTTGGACTGTTGGGTCTGCCAAAAAAAAATCAGCAAAGCTATGTCGCGAGCACGACATTATGTCACCCTCGCGACCGAAGCTTTTTGCTATTGGCCTTGACTTACGTCGCCAGTGCAAGAACATACCGCACTCGCGACCAGTCACTACCAGGCTATGTCACCAGTGTGAAACCTTGTCGCACGCACGACACAGGTGCAAACCTTTTTTTTATTATTAAAATAACTTGAAAGAAAAACTAATAATGACATACATGCATTTTAAAATGTGTAACACAAACAAAGCACATAGCATAAAAAATTAAACAAATTAAATGTGCAATCCAGAATCTCGAATCAAAATTGTTAATGGCAACAAATCAAATCATTCCCCGGCAATGGTGCCAAAAACTTGTTGATTATTTTCCCGCAAGTATACAGTTACTGTTATAGTACAAAAGATAACGTTCCCACGAAGAATGATTGTTAGTACACAATCGGTTTTGATTTCCGATTTTGTTTGCACTTAAATAAAAAATTTTGTTTTTCTTAATCTAATTCTACTCCTAAATTAAACTAATCCTAATGTGGGTTGAATTAGAGTAAGAAGACAACCATAAGTGTTTTTGGCAAACTTATTTTCAAATTTATGTTTAAGTTATTTCTACAAGTTATACTAATTTCCTATGTAATTTCTCTCGAACAATACATAAATTTACTTGAACATATTCTTATTAAACATGACTCCTAATTCTCATTAGTGAACCAATTTTATTAACACTAATATGCTTAAGTTTAAGTGCAACTTGATTAGTAGAATACGTGATATCTCATCTACTATCATACTTATAAATTCTTGCAAACTTTCGTGGGAATATATTTCTCAATATTAAACTCACATTAGAACTAAAATAGAAATCATACTTGGCATACAGAAGAGTATATTTCTCAATATTAAACTCATATCAAAACCAAATATAAGAAAAACTTGGCACAAGAACTTTTATTAAAATAACTTACCATAGAAAAGAAGAAATCATTATTCACAAAACAAAGTAGTATGCATAAAAGAGTACAAGAAAGATAAAAAAGGTAGAGTAAGAATTTCTCAATCCTTTACTCCTAAATTACACTCAATCTTTCTTGTCCTTTTTCTTCCTCTAATCCGATCCCTTGATTTCTACAAATCTATTGTATCTATCTCTTCTTATCTCCGTATATCATATCCCTTTTTCCCGTATGGCTTCATTTTCACCCTTTAAATAGTCGATGAATCAACATAATGGTTCATGATGTCTCTCCATAAAGGCATGACTTTGGGGTGAGGAGACATGACTTTTGAGTGAAGTGAAATGACTTTTTGAGTGAAGAGACATGACTTTTTTAGCGAAGAGACATGACTTTTTGAGCGAAGAGAATGACTTTTTGAGCGAAGAGAATGACTTTTTGAGTGAAGAGACATGACTTTTGGTGAAGAGAAATGACTTTTGATTGAAGAGACTTGACTTTTGAGTGAAGAGACATGACTTTTAGTTGTTGGAACTAGGCTAGTCGCACCAGTGACATAGCCAAAACATTTTCTGAAGGTGAGTGCAGGTGGAGTTGCACCGGCAACAAGAAGTCGTGCCTGTGACATAGTTGGTTTCAACACTCCTTTGTTCTCTTTTTGTATGATTATTCCGCTTTTGGTTCGATGTTTCCCCAACCGAATTCCGCTACTCCTAATGTTACAAAAACACATAAAAGCATCACATAGAACAAAAAATCCTAAAAAAAACTAATAAACGCAAATATTTACAAAGATAAAACAACATGAAATATGAGCATTTTATGCTCATAACAATTCCCCACACTTGAACCTTTGCTTGTCCTGAAGCAAAAATACAAATGAAGACAACCTAACTACCAAACATAATATAGTATCCATAAGTTTATCTATACCATGACCAAATGCTCTTTTTAACGAATTAATTTTAATGCTCAACAATGGTAAATTTGAGCCAAGTTGCATAGCCAAGTCACTGAATTCGCTATATTTGCCTTTAGATAATCATAATCAAAGTTTAAGAATGTAAAGTTAATAAAAGTCTAACTAATCTTTCATACTTAGGATAAAAATTTTCCAATCTTAGTCGGTTAAAGATAAAACATAGCCTTGGGACTAGTTCTTAGTTAGACACACACATTTTTACAATTCTCATGGCATTTTTAGATACCCTAACGTAGTTATTTCTTTTTCTCTTTTTCTCATGGCTGCATTTTATGCTCCGTCCTATAGATTTTTTTTTATTAAAATAACTTTTTCTTTGATTAAGTCGAGTGCCTTTTAACATGATTGTCTCGCACTTTTTGGTGCATACCTCCAGTTACTCAATACTTCATTATTTAAAAGTGCTTTGCATACTTATATCTCATAAGAGACATTGGAGTAGAATAAAAGGATAAAATGAATTAAACAAAACTAAATTGTGTGTCCCCGTCCATTATTGATGATATGCTTGTTAAATTGATGATCCAGGAAGAGTATCCTTCTATCCTGGATAGATTTCTAACACGCATTGAGGAGTATAATCTTAGACTTAATCCCAAGAAGTGCATATTTGGTGTTACAATAGGGAAGCTGCTCGGCCATGTGGTTTGTCAAAGGGGAATTGAAATGGATATGGATAAAATCAAGGCTATTCGAGATATGCGAGCACTAAAAATAGAGAAAGAAGTCCGGTCATTTCTGAGTTCTTTACAATATGTCAGTCGATACATAGCACGATTGACTTTAGTTTGAAAGCCAATTTTTAGTCTTTTGAAGAAAGACCAGCCGATTATATGGGATGACAGGTGTCAGTTGGTGTTTGAAAAGATTAAGACTAATATGGTAAATCCTCTAGTTTTGAGTCCACCAATTCCAGGAAAGCCTTTAATTCTGTATCTGGCAGTTGAAGATTCTTCAATAGGGGCATGTTGGGAATTAATCGCATAAAACAAACATAAAACGCAGCGGAAAAAGATTAATCCCCACCAAGGACCCATGTACATTGCATTGAATTGGAAGGAGGGTTAAAGAATTACCTTAATTCTTTGTAGGTTTTGAATCAATTAGGAACCAAAGTAGCTTCCCTCTACGGTTGATCCACACGGAGCAATTCATTCACCGCGTGCTAGCGCCGGGATTGAAGAACGATTCTTCGAACGAGACAGAGAAAGCGAAAAATCAAATTTTTCCTTGGAGTTTTTTGAGAATTTCGGCTGCCACTATTCACCTTTTTGTGTGGCTGCCGAAATCAGTGGTTTTGTAGTATTAGAATTAGGTTATATATTTCCTTATATATATAACCTAATAAGTTAATTATAATTATACCCTAATACACTTATTAGTTATAATTATAAATTAACCCACACAACTTAATATTAATTCTCAATTAATATTAAGTCAAATCAATTCTCCATAATACACATATGTATATACAATATTATAATTAATTATATCTCTATATAATTTAATTATAATATGTGGCATACCTTATGCAATATTAACCATATTAATATTCACATATACATATATATATACATAAATATATATCACTATATATATTTATACTCTTTCTCATTCATAAATTATTATCCAATAATAATTTATACCCGAAAAGATGAACTTCATTTTGCTCTTTGTGTGTGACCCCATAGGTTCATATCAATTGGCAATAAGGAAATTACCATAATATCCTTATAAGTCATAAGCGGACTCTAGCAAGCCTTTATGACTACCCAATTAATATGATTGGAATGATCCAATACCTATTTATAGAATGTCATATTCCCTTTTGTCTCTTTGATATCATGATTAATCATAAGACATGGTATACTTGTCAATCTTATATAATTAATTATATGCTTTCTCGATCTCAAAGTAAACTGTTCAGACAAATCAATTGATACTCTTATCAATTATTTGAGCACGGCCATGCATTTAACAGTCTTACTTATCGAGGGGCCCAGTGATATCGCTCTCTTGTTAGAGAGGGACAAAATCCCATATCTGTCACTCACATCCCTAAGCATGAGTCATATTGTACCCAACCACAGCCTTTATAACTACTCTGTTACAAGCAGCGTTTGACTGCGTCAAAGCACAACATGAATTCATCCTGGAATCAATGGTGACCTCAGGTCAAAGGAATCAGCTAATGACACTACTATAATCAAGATCAGTTGTGACACATGACCATGAACTTGATCTCATAGTGGGTCTCCAGTAACATGTTCTCTAACATATTACCCGTGAGTATAATCTGTATCTGTATACACTATATTCATCTTATGAATATCCATTATCACTCACACTAGTCTTAGTTTGTTATTATTCCCATAATAACAATCGACTAGGGATATTTAGAATAACACGATTTATTCATGAATATTTATCATAAATGCTAACATACAAACATAAATGATAATATTAATCTACATTAGATAATCTTAGAAGTCAAATTACATAATCCAATATTGGCCTTAGGGCACAATCTCCAACAATCTCCCACTTGCACTATGGCCAATCATACAAGTATCTTATACCCATTGACCTACATGACCTTCATGTATTCACTCGTGCAGGAGTCTTTGTTAGTGAATTATTAATTTTCGCTTCCGTTGCTACTTTACACATTTTCACTCTTTCTTTAGAGACAACCTCTCTAAATTAGTGAAAGACGCCTAAGTATATGCTTGTGTCATACAAGGTTCTTACGCATTGAACTATTGTCCCTACAATAGTCTCATAGGATAAGCAATGCTTAGAACAAAACACAAAATTTTGATGAACTTCTTCATCCAAAATTTACATCATATGTAGCTATATACTTTGACTATTATTATAGATATTTAGCTATAACGTTTTATTTTGAACCTTTCAAAATCATAACATCTCTTTTAAGAGAATACGATATCTCGATTGATATATTGCAACTAATTGCAATCAGTTGTATATGTGCAACTATTTACACAGTTAACATAAGCAAGCTTCTTTTAGGTCTTTCTCATTGAACGCTTTCAATGCTTTGACTTAAACCTAAACATTCTTTTAGATCTATCTCTATAGATTCTAATTTCAAGAATATAGGCAGCCTTGCTTAAACATTAATTGAAATTACTTTCTTAGCCAAGATTTTACTTCTTGCAAGGTAAGAATGTTATTTCCAACAAGCCATATGTCATCCACATATAGCATTAGGAATACCGATATGCTCCCACTGATCCTTTTGAAACACAAGATTCATCATCCTTTTGATAAAATCAAACCATTTGATTTCTTTATCAAAACTATGATTCCAACTATTTGATGCATGTTTCGATCCTTATGAGAATCTTTGAAAACTTGCATACGCTATTTGAATTCTTTGGATGCTCAAAACTTTGGGTTGTGTCACGTACACATCCTCAATCATGTTTTCACGTAAAAAATAGATTTTGATATCCATTTGCCATATTTTATAATCATATTATGGGGATATGGCAACAAGAACTCAATATGGCTTGATCATGATTAATGACTAAAGAGGATTTCATCATCGTCCTACTATGAATTTGTTCGTATCCTTACAGTCACTAGTCGTGCTTTATAAGTTTGAAGATCACCATCCATATCGGTTTTCAATTTGAAAACTCACTTGCAACCATTGCATATGCATCTTCTAAAAGACTTATCAAAGTCTATACTTTGATTGTCAGACATGGACTTATCTTCAACCTTTGTAGCATCAAGTCACATATTAGATTCAAAATCTAACATTGCTTCTTCATAAAAGAAGACTTACTTCATCTAGTAAAATTACATCATGATTTTGAGAAATCCATATCTCTCCTAATCATGTCGTATTCCACTAGACTTTCATTGGACTTGTGTAATTTCAACAATGATCATGAAACCATTTCCACGTTCCTCTTCAACGTTAAATGTCACTTTTGTGAATTACGAGTTTTGTAGGTGTACCTTACTCCCACTAACTCTACTAGAAATTAACTCCCTCTTCAAAGGGAAACCATTTCTAGCTACAACTACTTTGTATCCCAAAGAAACACAGGAGTAACAACTCCTACTTTCTTTTTGAGTAATCCACAATACGATATTTAAATTTAGGTGCCAACTTATTCGAAATAAGCTTTACAGCCCTAAACTTATTCAATGAAACAATTTGGGTCTCTTACCCAACCATATCTCATATGTTGATTCATGAATTGTTTTAGACGGAACAATATACACAGCTGCTTTAATGGCATATTTTTGAGAAAACGATGATCAACTTGACTTCATCATAGATTGAACTATATCTTTATAGAGTTCGATTACTCCCTTTTCGACACAACATCCTTTGTGGCGTACTTGGAGGAGTCAATTGTGAGACAGTCCCACAATTTCTAAGATGATTGTCAAAATCTTGACTCAAATATTCACCACTCGGATCATATCTAAATGACTTTACTATCTTGTGAAGATACTTCATACTCCTTTTACAAGCTTTTGAACACTTCAAAAGTTCCAAACTCGTGTTTAATTAGATACTCTTATCTAGAGAAAAGTTCCATAAAGGTAATGAAGTATTAAAACCTCCTTTAGCAGTTGATTTATAATTCATATACATCCATATGTATAATGCTTAATAAATCGATTATTCTTTAACTACTTTTAGCAAAGAACAACTTTATCATCTTTTACAATAAACAACATTCGCATGATTCAAGATGATTCATGATCTCATGAATCCAAAAGTCCATTCTCATGGAGTTTCGTAATGCGACTTTGCTTATGTCTCCAAGAGGACACTGCCAAAATAGGTTGAATCAACTATTTGATTCGATCCTTACAGTATTTATGTTACAGATGGGCTCCACATATAAAGACAATTATGTAAATCTACATTTCATAATCATGTCTTTATAAAGTTTATAATTCACAATTATAAAATAAACAACATTTGTTTACTCAAGCCAACAAGCTCAATAGGCAACAAGAGTTCGTAACTCACATGTAAAAGTTCATAACCTTTGAGTAACAACCTTTGCTTCTCTTGCATATTCGCATTCTACCTTTCACCTTCATAAGGTTTCTATTCAAATTGCGATTCATCATATTCTACTAATATGAGATCCACAACTGGTATCTAATACCTTTGATATAGAAACAAAAGTAGAATAGTTAATAAATACTTAAGGTAGCAGTCTTACTGCCTTTCATCTTCTCATAGTTCTCCAACCAAAGTTTGCTATTTCCATTCTAATGAACGATTCAATCTAGAAATGGCAACATCCTTCTTTTGGAGATCTCTCTATGCCAACAGCTTTGGCCTTTAAAATACTTTCACCGAAACCCTTTCGGTATTTATACTTTTCGACCCTACTATTATCCTTTTCCTTTTGAACCATAAGCACACAATTCGAGGCGGGCTTATCCTTTATGGATAACTTAACATTCTTTTGCATCTTATGCAACTAATTCACAATTTTCTCCATGTCATTCAAATGATAGTTCATCACCAATGACTATCAAATAATGAATTCAAGATCACATCTTAATGCCTTTTGGATGCCAATGAGAAATTGTTGCCTCAAACACTTATTTTTTTCTTGCTCACTAACTGATGGAACATTTCCATTTGTGATGTATCATATACCTCAAGTAAAACTTCCACGTGCGGAAGAATTGGTGGCAAGTGTAAGATAATAAATTTTAAACAGAGTCCCTTCGATACTTCAAGTAAGCATCTTTTATACTCATGTTACAATTGCTAGTGGTTCATTGGGCAAAAGGATTATTGAGAACATATGATTCCTTTTGATTTGAGAACAATTCTCAAAGTTCAATAACAATCGAGATCATAGCAATCATAACTATAATAAAGCGTGTAAAGATTTTTATTTAAATGCTCCCACTTAAATTATAAAACCCTTTAAAATATTTAAGTGGGTGAAGATCCGAAATCCATACTTAACCATAGCACTGCTTTGGCATGTCCCTATGATTAAATATAATTTCGGTAGGCAAAGACTCAAAATCATGCTTTAAACCATTTAAACATATTTTGGATGTGCACTTCTTTGCCAATTGCATCATTATGCAACTCTTCTAATTTATGAGATGCATGATATCATATATCATATTTAATTGTATGTTACTCATCTCATCTTTGCCTCGGGCTCAAACACCGTTTTGATTAACCCTTTGTTAAACCAATTACAACACAATGAGAATCACCATTTCTCATATTATCGCTTCGCTAAGGTCACAACATGCGTACCCGCTTTGGCGTGGCTACCATGATGCGAACATAGTACTTGACTAGTGTTATACGTAATTGGGTGGCAAAAATATAAACTTCATAAGTTTATTTAGGGTTTATTAATTCCTGTGATTAAAATGTATCTCATACAATACATGGCATTAACATTAATCTTTCTAAGTTAATATTAATTCTAGCATGGCATCCAATGTCATACATTCATCTAGCATGCATATTGAATATTTAGCATGGCATCACATGGCATTTAAATGTATCAAAAACATGCATTTACATACATATATATTAACATTTGCATCACATGCAAAATAATTTCTAACATGCAGCAATATTTATTAACATGGCATCTTATGGCATAAAATAAATATAACATGCATAAGACTCAAAACCGTGTTATGGTATGGTTTTATCTACATTGATTTTCATAGGCCAATATGAAAATCAACAGGTCATATCCTAGGTGGTTGTAACCATCGTATGGTCACAGCACAGCCGCACCCCTTAGATCCGTCTTCACGTCTTTGTTCCTTGGCACCATCTCTTGGATTTACATATTTTACAAAAATTGTATCCTATACAATTTTCTAGTAAAATAAAATTTACAAACAATAAATTGCATCCTATACAATTTATCTAGAAAATTAGGATTACATAAATACAAACGACTCGCAGGCCGTATTTATAAAATCTTAATAAATAAAATAAAGCATCCATGGGGTCCAAAACCATACCATAACACCATGCATAAAATTATCAACAATAATTTTATATCTAAAATATTTAGGGTTCAAAGTGGTAAAATACAATCACATTGTATTAAGAATTAATTAATTTGGAAAAATTCGTAAATATGCAGAAACAATTTTCCACACTTAAAACGAAAAAGGGGTAAAACTGTCGGACAGCATGCAAGTCGGGCTTCGCACTGCAGTATCCAATACTGCACGCAGCCCGACGGGCTGCGCAGCCCATGCTGCGTAAGCAGCATGCTGCTTACGCAGCAAGTGCAATTGCAATTGCAATTGCAATTGCAGTTGGGCGCAATTGCAATTGCAATTGCATTGCACCCAAAAGTTATTCTGGGCATTATGCCCAGAATAGCGAAAACAGTATTTAATTTTTTTTTTTTTTTTTTTTTTTATAATGATGGGCGTTGAAATTGCAATCAACGCCCAAATTGGTTTCTGGGCGTCATGCCCAGAAAAGAAAAAAAACAATTTTTTTTTTTTATTTATTAATTGAAACAATTTCAATTAAAAACCCATGAATCAAATTCATGACACCAACCCCTTAAACATTCCAAATCATTAAAACAAAATATTCACAATGATTAATGTATAAAATCAAATTTTAATTGTTATTCATAATAACATAGAACTCTAAATAAAAAACATACAAACCCCTAACAACAATTTTGATCCAATCAAAATATCAAATCCAATTCAACCAATGCACAAGTGGCTCTGATACCACTGTTGGGAATTAATCGCATAAAACAAACATAAAACGCAGCGGAAAAAGATTAATCCCCACCAAGGACCCATGTACATTGCATTGAATTGGAAGGAGGGTTAAAGAATTACCTTAATTCTTTGTAGGTTTTGAATCAATTAGGAACCAAAGTAGCTTCCCTCTACGGTTGATCCACACGGAGCAATTCATTCACCGCGTGCTAGCGCCGGGATTGAAGAACGATTCTTCGAACGAGACAGAGAAAGCGAAAAATCAAATTTTTCCTTGGAGTTTTTTGAGAATTTCGGCTGCCACTATTCACCTTTTTGTGTGGCTGCCGAAATCAGTGGTTTTGTAGTATTAGAATTAGGTTATATATTTCCTTATATATATAACCTAATAAGTTAATTATAATTATACCCTAATACACTTATTAGTTATAATTATAAATTAACCCACACAACTTAATATTAATTCTCAATTAATATTAAGTCAAATCAATTCTCCATAATACACATATGTATATACAATATTATAATTAATTATATCTCTATATAATTTAATTATAATATGTGGCATACCTTATGCAATATTAACCATATTAATATTCACATATACATATATATATACATAAATATATATCACTATATATATTTATACTCTTTCTCATTCATAAATTATTATCCAATAATAATTTATACCCGAAAAGATGAACTTCATTTTGCTCTTTGTGTGTGACCCCATAGGTTCATATCAATTGGCAATAAGGAAATTACCATAATATCCTTATAAGTCATAAGCGGACTCTAGCAAGCCTTTATGACTACCCAATTAATATGATTGGAATGATCCAATACCTATTTATAGAATGTCATATTCCCTTTTGTCTCTTTGATATCATGATTAATCATAAGACATGGTATACTTGTCAATCTTATATAATTAATCATATGCTTTCTCGATCTCAAAGTAAACTGTTCAGACAAATCAATTGATACTCTTATCAATTATTTGAGCACGGCCATGCATTTAACAGTCTTACTTATCGAGGGGCCCAGTGATATCGCTCTCTTGTTAGAGAGGGACAAAATCCCATATCTGTCACTCACATCCCTAAGCATGAGTCATATTGTACCCAACCACAGCCTTTATAACTACTCTGTTACAAGCAGCGTTTGACTGCGTCAAAGCACAACATGAATTCATCCTGGAATCAATGGTGACCTCAGGTCAAAGGAATCAGCTAATGACACTACTATAATCAAGATCAGTTGTGACACATGACCATGAACTTGATCTCATAGTGGGTCTCCAGTAACATGTTCTCTAACATATTACCCGTGAGTATAATCTGTATCTGTATACACTATATTCATCTTATGAATATCCATTATCACTCACACTAGTCTTAGTTTGTTATTATTCCCATAATAACAATCGACTAGGGATATTTAGAATAACACGATTTATTCATGGATATTTATCATAAATGCTAACATACAAACATAAATGATAATATTAATCTACATTAGATAATCTTAGAAGTCAAATTACATAATCCAATATTGGCCTTAGGGCACAATCTCCAACAGGGCAATGCTAGCATAAGAGTAGGATGGAAAGAAAGAGTACCCTATTTACTATCTTAGCAAGAAGTTGTTGGATTACGAAACCAAATACACATTGGTGGAGAAGACATGTGTAGCAATGGTTTAGTTGACGAAGAAGCTGAGGCATTATTTCCAGTCGTGTAAAGTACAAGCTGTAGCTAAAGTTGATACAATGAAGTATTTGTACGAAGCACCATTGTTGGTTGGAAAATTATCCAAATGGCTACTACTCTTATTAGAATTTGACATTGAATATGTCACAAAGAAGGTCATCAAACAAAGGGTTGTAACAGAATTTCTAGCAAATCAACCTCTAGAATCAGATTATGTAGAGAATCCAGAGTTTCCAAATGAACAGCTCGCTATGGTAGAAATGAAGAGTTGGATTATGTGCTTTGACGATGTTGTAAATAGAAAGGGTGCTAGAATTGGAATAATTGTAGCAACACTAGATGGTGAAATTATTCTGTTATCAAAGAGATTGGATTTTCCCATAACGAACAACGAAGCAGAATATGAAGCATGCTTATTTGGAATGAAAGCTTTTCTATCATTAGGGGCAAACGATGTGTTGATTGTTGGAGGTTCACTTCTGGTGAGCAGACAAGCTCAAGGTGAATGGGAAATGAAAGAAGAAGCCTTGAGGCCTTACTTAGAACTGCTACAGTACAGAAAAGAGTTATATGGTCAGTATGAGTTCAGACATATTCCCAAAGAAGAAAATAAAATGGCCGATGCACTAGCAACATTGTCTTCCATGTGGGAAGATCCAGAAAGAACACAGATACAACCTGTGGTTATAGCAATTTCCAGACAACCATGTTTTGATATCCAGAAAGTGATGGAATTAATAGCTAAAGAAAAGTCATGGTTCTTTAATATTTACCAGTATGTGAGGGAGGAAACGTATCCAGAAGGTGCCAGTACTGTAGATAAAATTTCATTAAGAAGATTAGCCAGCCAATTTAGAACCTTTGAAGATAAGCTATACAAGAGAACAGTGAACAGTGTTCTTCTGAGGTGTTTAACAGCACAAGAAGCAGAAACAGTGATTCAACAAGTGTATTCAGGATCATATGGACCTCATATGAATGGGATAGCTTTGGCCAGAATGATAATGAGACAAGGATATTTCGGGATGACAATGTAAACTGATTATGTGAAACAAGTGAGGAAATGTCATGAATGCCAGATCCATGTTGATTTCAGTCATCTACCACCACTTGAACTACAAAATTTGGCATCCTCCTTGGCCATTTTCAGCTTAGGGTATAGATATAATCAAAGAAATTCATCCTGCATCATCTAATGGGTACAAATTTATAGTGGTTGTAGCTGATTACTTTTCAAAGTGGGTTGAAGCAGAATCATTCACCGGTGTAACAACCAAGAAGATGGCTAAGTTTATTCAAAAAAACATCTTTGCTAGATATGGAGCTCCTCATCACATAGTGACTAACAATGGGGTACAATTTCAAAGGGCAACATCAGAATTATTTGCAAAACATGGCATTGAACATCATAGATCTTCTCTAAATAGACCATAAGCTAATGGTGCAGTGGAAGCAGCTAACAAGTCAATAAAGAAGATTCTGTCGAAAATGGAAGCCACTTATAGAGATTAGGCTGAAAGGTTGCCATATGCTCTTTGTGGTTATAGAACCAGTGTCAGAACACCAACAGGAGAAACGCCATATTCTTTGGTGTATGGTATGGAAGATGTGTTTCCAGTGGAGATAGAACTCACATCCCTCAGGATAGCTTTAGAACCTCAGTTACCAGAAATTGAATGGGTTCAAGGTAGATATGAACAGTGAACAATTCTACCTATGAGGCATTGAATGAAATTAATTCCAACTTTGCTTAGTTATGTGATGTTTTTCCAGATGGATCCGTGCATGCATTCAAGCATTCATTTAACATGTTTAGCATATATGACACTCCATGGCATGAAATTAATCTGGAAACAGATGAAAATCCTAAAATGGTATCTATCTCAAGCGATCTAACTCGTGTGGAAAGGAGAGAGATGATAAAATTCCTAGAAAAGCATATTGGGGCATTCCTTAGTCTTATAAAGATATGTCGAGAGTTGACAGAGAGATTATAGAACACAGAATCCAGACAGACCCGAAGATTAAGCCAGTTAAGCAGAAGCTCAGACGACTTAGACCAAAGTGGGTAGAGAAAGTCAAGGCAAAAGTGGCTAAGTAGATTGAGGCCAAGTTTTTAGAGGTGGTTGAATACCCAGAATGGCTTGCTAATGTTGTTCTAGTAGCCAAGATGGATGGGAGGGTTAGAGTCTGAGTGGATTACTGGGATTTGAATACTCCAAAAGATCATTTCCCACTCCCATATATTGATGTCTTAATTGGTAGTACGGCTAGAGTAGCAATGTACTCATTCATGGATGGATTTTTTTAGGTATAATCAAATTCTAATAGGCCTCAATGATAAAGTCAAAACAGCCTTTATCACTGTATAGGGAACTTATTACCGAGTAATGCCCTTCGTATTGAAGAATGCTGGGGCTAGCTATCAAAGAGCTGTCACCGCACTTATCCATGATATGATCCATTAGGAAGTCGAGGTGTATATTGATGACATGTTAGTCAAATCCATGACTCAAGAGGAGCACCTCGCCATTCTAGATAGGTTTTTGACTAGGATTGAGAAATACAATATCCGCTTGAATCCAAAGAAGTGCGTGTTTGGAGTAACCTCGGGAAAATTGTTGGGTCACATTGTCATCCAGAAAGGAGTTGAGATGGATCCGGATAAAATTAAAGCCATATAGGATATGCCAGTACCGAAAATAGAAAATGAAGTTAGGTCATTCCTAAGATCACTTCAGTATGTTAGTAGATTATCACTAGATTGACCACGGTCTATGAACTAATGTTTAAGCTCCTCAAGAAGCAACAACCGGTAGAATGGAAAGACTAGTGTCAGATTGCATTTGACAAAATCAAAGCCCACCTAATGAACCCTCTAGTGTTGTGCAAGAGCAGGATGACAAGGAGGAACATGCTAAATATTACCTCAGTAAGAAGCTGCTTGATTATGAAACTTGATACACCATAGTAAAAAGAAATGCAGACAATGGTATGGCTGATGAAGAAGTTGAGGCGTTACTTTTAGTCATAAGAATACAAGCAGTAGCTAAAGTTGATCCAATGAAGAATCTATGTGTTGCACCTATATTAGTAGGAAAGTTGTCCTGTGGCTTTTATTATTATCCGAATTCGACATAGAGTATGTGACGAAGAAGGTGATCAAAGGAAGAGAGTGGCAGAGTTTCTAGCTAACCAGTCGTTAGAATCCGACTACGTGGAGAATCCTAAATTCCCTGGTGAACAACTAGCTATGATTGATGTTGAGACTAAGTAATGGATAATGCACTTCGATGGAGAAGTAAACAAGAGAGGTGTTGGGTTGGGAGTAATCAGTTACACCAGATGGAGAGACTATCCCTTTATCAAAATGACTCGAATTTCCAGTTACCAACAATGATGCGAAGTATGAAGCTTGTTTGTTTAGGATTAATGCCCTCCCCGTGCTAGGGGAAAATGATGTCCTGATCGGTGGGGATTCCGTATTGGTTATCCTACAAGCCACGGGAGATTAGGAGCTCAAAGAGGAAACCCTGCGACCGTACTTGGAAATTGTATGGGAAAGGATTCAGATCTTTGGTCGGTGTGAGTTCAAACATGTGCCTAGAGATGAAAATCAGATGGCAGATTCTCATGCAATGTTATCATCCATGTAGGAAGGACAGTAAAAACAACCAATGTGGCCTTTGATCTTGGAGACTTCCAGAACACCCTATTATTAGTGTTGTGAGGTCCTGACAGTGACAGCTGTAGACAAGCCATGGTATTGTGATATCCTTAGATTTTTGCAAAACGAACAGTATCCTAATGAGGCTAATACTGCAGATAGGGCTTCACTTCGAAAGTTGGCTGTGTAGTTCAAGGTATTTGAAAATCAACTCTTTAAGCGAACATTTGATGAGCTACTCCTGCGATGCTTGACCGAGGCAAAAGCATAACAAGTGATAAAGCAATTGAATTCAGGTTCCTGTGGTCCTCATATGAATGGTCTAGCTCTAGCTAAGAAAATTCTATGACAAGGATACTTCTGGCTTAGTATGCAATCTGATTGTATTGAGGAAGTGAAAAAGTGCCACGAGTGTTAGATTTATGGCGACATCAATCATCTTCCACCTATAGAATTGCAGAAGCTCTCTACTCCTTGGCCATTCTCAGCGTGGGGGATAGACATCATTGGTGAAATTCGAACTCTTGGGTCAAACAACCACAAAGTTATTGTAGTGGCTGTCGATTACTTCTCGAAGTGGGTTGAGGCCAAATCCTACACCAACATTACCACTAAGAAGACGACCAAGTTCATAAAGAGACATATTTTTACACGGTATGGCATTCCACACCATGTTGTAACCGATAACAAGGTGAATTCCAAGGGCCGACAGCAAAATTATTTGCAACACATAGTATAGAGCATCACAAATTGTCCCGAGATCGACCACAAGCCAATGGAGCAGTGGAAGCGGCAAACTAATCCATTAACAAGATCTTGTCCAAAATGGTTGATACTTATAGAGCTTGGGCAAAAAACTTACCTTTCCCTCTATAGGGTTACAGAACTCGCTTCAGAACTCCTACTTGTGAGACTCCTTATTTGTTAGTATATGGAATGGAAGTGGTTCTTTCAGTGGAAACAGAATGGAAGTCTCCCGAAATTGCTTTAGAATTTAGAAGCTCATCTATTGGAAATGAAATATTTGAAAAATTAGCCATGATGGATGAGAAATGCCTGAAAGCTTTGGATCACCTATAGATGTACCAATAGAGAATGGCCAAAGCATACAACTGTCGTGTCCGTCACTAGAAACATCCCTTGAAAGCGAGAGACCTTATGCTGAAATAGTTAAAACCCTCCAACACAGATGTCAAAGGCAAGTTCAAACTAAATTGGGAAGGCCCATATATGGTGAAAAAGGTTCTCTCAAAGGGGGTATAAAGATCATGGATATGGATGGTAACAAATTCACCAACCCGATCAATCATGACCGCCTCAAACGCTACTTTGTATAAGAGAAGAAACGGCCTGCCAAATAGAAGGCTAGTAAACTGGCAAGAAAGGAAATGGCATGCAAAGAAGAAAAATGGTCTGCTAAGTGGAAAACCTGAAAGGGTGGCTTAGGCAAAAATCAGGACAATGAGGGATATCACCTAGAAAACCTATAAAGACTAGTTGATAACACAAGTTGGTTGCTTAAGCTATGCAAACGTCCCTATTGTAAATTTCATCAATGAAGTGTTATTTTGCTAAATTGTTGAATGAATGTTTGAATGCATTTCAATAAACATCCAAGTAGTATAACATTCAAACATATACGTGCATGAATTGCCACATCATTTAATTCGTAAGAAATTCTTAAAAAATAAAATAAAATAAAAAACCTGCTAAGTTGAAAATCTGATAAGGATGATCAGGCAAAAGTTAAGGTAGTCTAATAGATCGAAAACCTGAAAAGGTAGTCTATACAAAATTTAGGACCATACAATAACAATACAAAATACAAAAGCGAGAGCAGCTACAGTTTCCTCTTCTTCACATAAGGAGAGGACACCCCTGTATCAGTTAATCCAAGCCACCTGGGGGTCACACTCTCTTGTTCCTCCTAAGAGTGCAACTAACCTTGGACATCCAAGATCTGCAATGCTCATCAGTCTCCAAAGAAGCGAGAGAGCCATGCTTTAATACCTCGTAACGAAGGTTACTAGACCATCGGGCCTGGATATAGTCTGGCCATTGTGAAATGTATTCTGCACTTTCTGAGACACAGAAAGATTAAGGTATCTCCTGTTCCTGCCCACACTATCTATAAAGCTGATATGGTGAATAGAAGCTTACTTTGGTCAAGCCCAAAAGATGAACACCTCTAGCCCACATATTGACAATAACATAATTGATCTTCCACCAAGGGCAGACCCATATGATTTGATCTTCGATTCCTTCAGCCAGCCAAGTCTTCTAATCTTCATCAGTCATTTGGCTATAACCAATCATAGTGAAACATCGCTCTCAGAAGTTGACAGGATGGTACTTTTTCAAGCTACCACAAGGCTTTTGGATGAGAGATAATCTCTCCATAAGCCATACCTATGACAAAGACAAACAGTCAGAAAGGGACGATGAACTAACACCTGAAAAAGTATAAACTAGTTTTTGAGCTGGATGGATTGATCAGACCTAGCAGAATCCAAGTAGATCAATGTCTCAGCAAGAATCAATGCCACGGGTGAAGCCCTGGTGGCCATTTGGGGAATAATAGAAACCAGCCTAAATGGACATACCTCAGATTTTATGCCATATAGAAATTGGTTATCAACAATAAACCGACCATGCTAGCCTATCTAGAGTGATCCTTGGGGGTATTCATGCACCATCTTAACACTAAATCCAATTGAAAACCGAAAGATGAGACATTGATGGATAGCATCGACTTCATTTGGGATGGAGGAATGTCGAACAAGTTGATCAAGAAAGAAGCATGACCGAAGACAAACTCGGGAATGGCAATCCTAGTACCTTTAGGGCATGGCACATTCAGAATAGCACTAAACTCTTTAAACAATAGCACTAAACTCTTTAAACAATGGGCATAACTCCTGGGCAAAGAAACAGAACACATGATCGATTGGATCCTAGTAACTGATAGCAGCTTGCAACAAAGTGGGATTACTCAGACCATTGTAGTACGCTTTCACATTCCATAATTTGAAAGGCTTCATCTTTAGCCAATCTAAACTTCCCAAGGATCCAAGGAATAGGCAAAGGCGAGAATTAAGGGAATCTATGGCTCAAATAGGATGAAGAAACGGTTTCTATAGCTATAATAGTACGGATGTGGACAAAAGAACCGTACGGATATTGTTATGGCCGTACGGATGTATATTTATATATATAAATGCCCATTCTTTAACCGCATGGATATTGGTTCCCGGAAGGTTTTCTTTGCTATATTTGACTGATTTAACGCATTTCTATATGCATTCGAAAGCATGTTCGTGACATTTGATGAAATGGCAGTTTTTAATGGCAATCTAAGTTCAAAAATGGAGAAATGAATTATAACACAAAATGTACTGAATCAAATGTAATAAAAAATAGACAATAAGGTAAAATGTTCCATCCTATCAACTACTATGCCCTAAAGGCTGTCACTCTATGTCCTCATCATCACCTACTCTGGCCTCGGCAGCTGACCTCTTTGCATCCAGATACTAACTCCGATACCAGTTGAGCTCCTCCTACAACCTCCGTATCTCCTTCATATCTTTGTGTGACTGAGTCCTAGTGCTCAAGGTGGAAGCACCACCCTGCTGAACCTGCTGACTCATGGCAAAATGCACCTGAGCCTACAAAGGCAATCGAAGAGAGAAATCATATCACATATTCATGCATCCATGCATAAACACCATAAATAACATGCATCATATTATTACATCACATTCTCCAAGACAGGGTTATAGGGCTTACCACGGTGGCGCTAGTCTCTTAGATCATTCAATCCCAAAATGTGTAATACATACATGTTGTGTTCTCAACGTCATCTCTGGCCACCTGAGAAATCCAAATCCAAGATCACAAATCAAATATTGAACATATATACATGACATATTTCAATCAAAATGAGAGGGTACTCAGACTGGTAGCATCGGGAGGAGAAATCTCGACTTGGTGATGCTCATAAGGAGGCAACATCTTATCCTCATATCCTCTTCCTAGCTGTATCAACTAAAATTTGGTGGGGGAGAGGAGTCACCAGTTGACCTACAGACACCCCAGAAGAGGTGAAAATGGGTGCACCACCACTAGCAGCATCGGAGGCAGAAACACACCCACTAGGATGGCGCCTCACTTGGTGCCTCACCTCCATAGGCTGAGTACTGGCATCGGCCTCGTTGCCATCATCGTCATCTCCATCCTTGGCATTACTTTCAAAGGCATCCCCTTTTCCCTGAAAGAAAATCAAAAAATGTTTAAAAAAAGGAAAAAAAAAGGGTTCGAGAAAAAATACTGGGCGAGGGGTCAGCTGTCGCTGTGTAGGAGGAAGTAAGGAGCCTAGGAACTCTTACTAAGAACCAGTGATGGACTCAACAATCATGGCGACACTGAAGGCAGTGTCCCGAGCAACCACTGGTAGAAAGGCGTAGTGCCAAAATAATGAACATGGCAACTCGAGAGGAATCGGCCTTTAATTAAGACCAGTGGCCCATCCACGGACCCTCTCCCCCAAATACCACCCATGGCAAGTAGGGCACTCTATGATGAATGTCCTATCATCCCACTCACCGGCAACCACCACCATTGGAGCATTGGGAATATTCTCCTAAGGATTTTCCTTCACCTGTTGAGCAAACAAAGGCAAAAATAAACGTTAAATCTAAGCCATAACTTGATCTTTCAGTTAAACTAATGAAATTTGGTATGCAAGTTTTTACCTTTGCCATGGTCATGTTCCAGATCTTAACCTGGAGCTTCTTATAATTCCTCTCAACAATGGACCAACTATAGGTCCAATGAGTCAGCACTAGTGGGTTCGCATCACCACTCAGCAATGCCTCTACCCATATAGTAGGAGGAGCCATGAATCCATACTCGTAGGCCCAGACCTATGAAGAACATGTAATCAGAAAAAAAAAACTAAAGAAAGGAAAGAAATCTTACTGAAACGAGGGACCAAGAGCCTTTTAACTATTTTTGTATAGCCCGAGCACAAAGATCCAGTCCATAATAGAGCTTCCCGAGGCCAGCTCTAGCCCATTTAAGCCTCCTTGCTCTATCCAAATCATCAAGACTAGGAAGGAGAATCAAATTGATCACACTACTACCAATAAGGAAGAGTAGGGAAGTGAATAGGCAGGCTATGAATGCCCAGGCGTGCACCTAAATCTGGGTAGGTATCAATGACTCCTCGCATCAATCTCTATGCGTCCAATACTTCCTCAGATGCGAACACAGCACCTTCCCATCATCTCCGACATAGCTGATAAGGGAATGAACATATTCAACCTTGAAGGCCCGTCTCACAAAATAATAGTTGAATTTGATGGCTCCCCAGCCCATGGAAGTCCCGTCATGGCGCAGAAGTCGGATGGGGTGATTGTGCACTTGGGAATGGGAAAATGGAATGTATGGGTAGTGTCAACGCATCTCTCTATCATGACAGTGAGAGTTGGATGGCTCGTGTGCAAAACTAGCACAGACAAACAGGTGGTGAGCCACTCAAAGCCAAAGGAGGTAACCCTCTTACACACAGGCTGGGGCATTTTTTTCCACCAGGCGTCCGACTCGGTCAGGGAACCACATCCCTGAAACTCCCTCTCCTACAAGATAAATGACCACACAAAGGTTAATTTCGACCATCACATGTCCTTGACATGTTTCCATAATTTATTTGCTCACCTATAAGCATTACATCGTAGAAAACCGAAAAAACATAAAAATCCCAAAAACTTTTCTGCCTAGAAATAACATATCCACACGCTCACATATACACATCCGTGCGGATATGGCTAATGACTGCACGGATATGTCGATAGCCATGGGGTTCTGAATCCAGAACCACACGGCTATGGTTCCAAAGAGCACTAAATTGAAAATCATGGGGTTTTTGTTTATTTTTCTCCTACTTTTTGGTTCCAAAAGTTCAAAAAACATTCGTAGCACGCATTCTAATCACCAAATTCATCAATCATGCACCAAATCAAGAGGTCACAATTTAAAAACCTAACTTTCTATTTCAATGGAAAACTTCAAAATTAATAAGGTTTTGTGCTATTACTTGATGAATGGAAGCATGGTTTGCTAAATCGAGCAACAAGGGAATGCGGGTGCCCAATTTCACGCCCAATTTCACACATCCTTCATGGTTAAAATAGGAAGTCCCCTGAGCACGAGTGGATCCAGGATGAGTCCTGGAGCACCCTTACAGAGTGCTTTGTTCTTTTTCTTCAACATTTTCATGGTAGAAAACAAGAAAAAGGCAAGAAAATAAGGTTTGGAGAATGGAGGCCGAGAGAAAACCAAAGAGGGGTTTGGTGCAAAGTGAGAAGAAAAATTCTTGGTGCCTCATTGTAAAGGGAATAATATCTGTATGGATATACGCACAACATCCGCATGGATATAGTCTTTGCCCACATGGTTTTCATTCAAATTTCAGCCTGAAAATCACGAAAGGCTTTCTGTGAAGGTAATACCATCCGCACAGGTTTATTTTTCATATCCGTATGGATTTTATAGCATAACTGTATGATTTTTATGCCCCAACTGTACGGATGTTATTTGAACTCCAGTGTTTCTTTTTCCTTCTTTTTTGTTACTTAGTACACCTCAAACACCCTATCCATGAAACATAATTCCACAATCGATTGGTTAAAAGCTAAACAAATTCCCATTGCCATCCAAACTGACTGAGATTTGTAACCCGAAATCATATTTTATTCAATGAAAGCAATGTTACAAAATGCAAGTTACAAAAGCTTCTCTTAAAAAATGTGAAACCTGACTATGATTCATTCTTCATCTGAGCTCCCCTCAAGCAGTGGCGGACCTTGGTTCGATTGGTAGTTGATTTAACCAAGTAACCCCCAACGGGTTCTTTTAATCGCAAACACCCTCTCCCATATCTTAGCTTCTATTTCTCACTAAAAACAGCAGAAATAAATGTTAGTGCCAAAAACTCCTACAAAAATGTGAAAAGTTGAAAAGAGAAAGACACTTACGTTGTTACCATCGTAAAACACGTAGAGATGTAAGAATATCATAAGAAAGGTCAAGAACAATAAGACGAAGGCATGGAAATAAACAATTTCACGTTCAACATCCTCCATAATATCGACGAAAGTGAGAAAACAAGCTAAGCCACGAATCAAGCAAAGGAAGAGGAGATAGTTTTGAACATTCAAAGAAAAGGAAGTAAGGAGGGGTATATCTACACCCTCCTCCAATGGCTAGGAGCTACAACTGCAGCTCCTGTGACCATTGAGGCACTGCTCCCGGTGACCGGAGAGGCCAAATAAATACAATTATAGGACTGTGTTTTCACGGATCCCCCATTTCGACTCGAAACCTCGGAAAAGAAAAACAAACACCATTCTCGACTTCTCAAAGACATGAAAATACCCATATCATAGCCAGCATTTCCGACTTCACAAAGTCATAAATACCCGGCACATCATAGCTAGCTCTTTCAACTTCTCAAAAGTCACAAACTCATAGCATATCATAGCCAGCATTTCTGACTTCACTAGGGGTGAGCATAGACCGGTTCGATTCAAAAATCGAACCGAACCAAAAAACCGATCCAAAAAACATTGTATTTTATAAACCAATCCGATCCAAACTAAATTTTGGTTCGATTCGGTTTGGACTAGGTCGAACCAAAACATCAACTTCTTAAAAAAATCAAAATAAATATTTTATATAAGTAGTTTGTTTAAAAAAAACGAAATACAAAAAAATTAAATTAAAAAATCAGTAATACTAAATAATACTATTACATCACAATAAAATACTAAAATTCTCTTTTTTTTAAAAAAAAAAAAAAAACTCTCAAGTTTTAACAACTATAAATTAGCATCCAAAAATCACAATTTAAAACTATAAAAGAATATAATATCTAAAATTGTCTACAATTAGTATGTATTACTTTTATAATTAATTTTAATGTTTTACTAATTCTTCGGTTTTTTGGGTTTTGAACCGAACCGAATTGAAGTCCAAACTTCTTAACAGCTTAAAACCAAACCCAACCAAACTATAAAATGGATCGGTTTGGTTTAGTTCGGTTTGGTTCGCTTTGGATTTTCAGTTTTTGGACATTGGTATGGTTTTGCTCACCCCTAGGCTTCACAAAGTCACAAATACCCGATACATCATAGCCAGCTCTTTCGACTTCTCAATAGTCACAAACTCACGGCACATAATAGCCAACATTTACGGCTTCTCATAAGTCACAAATTATGGCACATCATAGCCAGTTCTTTTGACTTCTCAAAAGTCACAAACTCACGGCACATTATAGCTAGCATCCCTGACTTCTCAAAGTCACAAATCCATGGCATATCATAGCTAGCATTTTTTACTTTGCAAAGTCACAAGAAGCTCTCGGCATATTATAGCCAACTCCAACTCACATTTATTCTTGATTGAAGGGGCAAAAATTTGTTTCAAAATTATCAATCAAGGAATAAATGTGTACTTTATCACTCGACGAAGGTAAGAAAACATCAGTCCCTTATGACCTTAAAAGGTAACAAGTTAGCCAGATCGCTCAACCCACGAAAAAGGTAGGTAAGTTCTCTTTCTCAATCACCGTGCTTTCTATCGTATGTCCAAATTCACCTTGGTGTTTAAAAAAAAAATCCTGAGAATTCCAAACTTAGACATGCTAGGGGTAGCCTATTTGCATGGGATTTTAATCCCTAGTTTTAATGATGAAAACAATCTCTCCTTTGATGTGCTTCTGCAGCCACGCGAGTTAAGGACAACTCAAGGTTGAAGCTTCGGATTACTGAACCGAATGAATTAGGGTTTGTAGTCAATCAACCATGCCTGTACGGAGATGGTCTATGATCGTACGGATGTTTCATCAATATCTGTATGGGTATAGGTTATAACCGTATGAATGTTGAATAGTCCATCCCACCTGCATTTATATTGGATTTATATCTCTAATTTGAAAGAAGTTTAAAGGGAAAGGATAAGGAGAGAGAGGGGGAGGGGGAGGGTCATTTGTGAGGCTATAATCCAGGATTAGACTTTATAGATAGCTAGAGAGAAAAGGGGAAGAAAAGAAGAGAGAAAAGAAAACTTGCTAAGGATTTCTCTTCATTTTCTTATTCAATTCTCTATTATTAGGCTATAAAATTTGTTAGAAATCATAGGAAAACACATCACTAAGTTTAATAACAAGTTTAGAGACTAAAACACAAACACAAACCCATAACTCTTGAGGATTCTTAGTGATTTTGGACTTGTGTAACTTTAACCGAAACTCAACAATCCGGAGCTCCTTTGAGACGTTTTTGAAAGTCAAAGGTATATTTTTGAGAAAACATTTACATTCTTACATCTTGGCATTTTTTAAAAGTCATTTCATACGTTTTTCAAGTTGCTCTGTTCACCCTTGGTTTCTACCCAGAAATAACATCTGTACAGCCATCAACACAACCAAACGGCTATAGTCATGACCGCATGGATGTTATCTCTTGGCTACACAGCTATGTACTTTATGATATCCTTAAATGAAATTACTAAAGTTTAAACATGTTTCATGCCCGAAAGTGATTTTCGTACCGGTTTACCTATAACCGCACGGTTTTTTATACACATCTGTACGGATGTTATTCTCGAACTGAATGGCTTATAAATTATGTTCTGAGCTTTTCGTTGCATAATGACCTGTAAATCTAATTTCTAGAATTGACGTTATGCTAAATTGATAATGATGACTCGATCTTTTAAAAACCGACTTTAAATCATGCTAAACACCAATCGATGAAACCATTTTCTATCCTCTACTTTCATGCTCGAGTCTAATATGCATAAGTTTAGTTGCATTATTAACACCCATTTTTGCAGGACTCAATTACTTTCGTTATTTTATTCCTTTGTTGGTAGAATGTGTTTTTTAGGCGGTTGTATCCTGATCCCCTTTTAATTTATGTGTATACCCTTAGGATAGCCTACTTGATTTGCGTTGTAACTTAATTTCATTCCCTATACTCTACATGAACGTCCTGTGTTATAAAATATAAATTGATATAGTCTTATAAAATGTTATGGTTTAATATTGGAGTTGTTATTTTAATTGGATAATAAGTAAGTGACTCATTCGAACCTGGATCTCTAGAATGTATAATGGTTCTCACTCGGTTCCAGCTATACCGAATTTCCCAGTTGAGCTGAGTCGGGTGGCGACTCCTATAGTTTCTTCGAGACTTTTGTCTCAAACCTTTTATGAATATTGTAGTTTCCTAAAAATGAGTTTCTTCTTATAATTATACTCCCGATCAAAATTAAATAACTAAAAGCCCGGTGGCCCGCTTCGCCACATTCGAATAGTTGTCTACTCACTGCAGCCTTAGGTGAAACACCTTGACTATGTAGGAGAGCTTCTAGTTTGAAGGTATGGAGCTTAGCAATTCTAATCTAGCTTTCTCTATGCTCGATATCTAGTCTATTATGCCTTTCATCTCTTCAGTGTTTTGGAAAGACAAGGTCCAGGGAAAAGGTGGAGCATCATCCTTCAATTTGATAAAAAAAAAAGAAGTGCTCCTTAAAGCCTTAAGAGAGGAGATTCAGCTATTGATAAAGCAAAAATTGACTCCCTTAGCGAATGTCAAATGGTCATTGTTTGATTCACAATGGACAGGAGTGGCAATGTGCCTGAACATCACATTGATCAGCCTGATGCTTAGATTATGACATAGCTAGTACATGGTGCACATCTCTTCTATGGTGTGGATTTGTGCAGGGCAGATATTATACCGGTTCAGGGTGCTGTAAATTTCCTCCGGGAGTAGGTAGGAAAAGCCACCTTCGATATGATGTTTGTAAATACCAAAATAGCCTTTCAGAGGCTTATGTACTCTTTGATTGGGAGAAGGTTTTAGACATTTACAGGATCAGAGCCATTTGTAAGTAGCCTGTAAACGCCTTATTTCCCCCTCTTTGATGACGGAAACCATAACAGCAATGCGGGGGGAGGGGGGAAGAACGTCTCGAATTTTCTAAAAACTGGGCAATGCTCGATCTGAAACCTGAGAAAGGTCCGCTAGGTAGTTTTAGGGTGCACGTCGATTTTTTGCATTTTTTCCCCCCGGCTCTACCTAGAGCCGGGCGGCTGTAGTTTTCAAACTACAGCCGCCCAGCTGTAGGTGTGAGCGGACGACCTTTTTACGGTGCACACGGAGAAGCGAGAACCGGGGATTTTCTTTTTGGGATGTGAGTGTTTGTGGTTTGAAAACGGGTCTTTAATCTTTCTTAAGAAAATCTTTCATTTTATTGGAAAAACCTTTTTGTAGAAAACTTAATTGTAAGTGTGAATTTTGGAAAAATAGGTCTTTAGAAAATCCCAATTTGAACTTAAAGATCTCGAAACCTAAATTTCGAAATTAGATACAGAGTCGCCACCTGGATCAGCTCATCCGGGAAATTCCGGTACAGCTCCCTACCAAGTGTAGACGCGGTACCTAATTCAGAGATTCAAGGTTCGAGCAACAAATCTACTAATCCTCACTTATTTTAAATTATTATTTCATAATGTAATGTTGCATTCACTTAAATCTACTCATTTTATCTTCTTTTTATTTTTAGTTAATGCTCATTCACATGACATAAATATAAATCCAAAATAAAATGCAGAAAAGTAAAGGTGCGGGAAAAGTAAAGTAGAGGCCAAATTATACAATCAAAAAAAAAAGAAAAAGCTCTCATCCTCACCATTACAACCACCTATAATACACGAAATCTAAAAAGTACAACCGCCTAGATACACGATTTAATCTATAAAATACATCCAAAAATAAAAATAAAGAAAAATAAAAGCTGCATCCAAATACGGTTAGCACAAATAAATAAAACACACCAAGGACTCATATAGGACAGAATATGGGTATTTTAGGAAGCGGGGTCATGCACTGAGGGGGGTAAGCGGGTCGACCCAATCGGTCGACCCGGTTAGACCTGGAAAATGGTTTTTGAAATGCCCTGTAGGTTTTATGGATGAAAAACCAATTTTGAAAACCATTTAGCTCATTTTACATGCATTTTCCAAATTTTAGCGGGCCAGATATCCTGGGACCCGGGGGCCTCGTTCGTGAGTGGGCCTAAATTAAACATCCATCTAGGGTCTAAAAAGAATGTAAACACGTCAAAATTCAGTTTTGAATAGGAAAAAGATACAAAATTACAAGTTTAGGGCCCAAAAGGGTAAAATTGTAATTCTGCCTTTTGAACTATAGCCGCACCCCTGTAGGTTACAGCCACGCCACTATAATGGCTGGGGCGGTTATAACGCCTATAGCGGCAAGGCTGTAGTGCTCCAGAATTCAATCCGACCTTCTTTTCTCGTTTTTAAAAATCGTTTTACAGGTTTAGCGATTTTGGGCGATTTGGGATTTCTGGAAACACACTAATACGTATCCGAAATGGATTGAAACAAATCCAAAAATCCATAATCACCCAAAACTACGTGTAACTCGAAATTACATCCATCAATTAAAATCAGAAAACCGAGAATCTAAGCATAAATGAATGTAATTGGACCGATAATATTCATGAAAAACACATTTAATTTGAAAATAGAAGCGCTATCGGTCGATTTGGGGCATTCGGAGCTTTTGCCCTTGTAGGTTATAGCCGCACCCCTGTAGGTTACAGCCGCGCCCCCCTAGGTTACAGCCGCGGGGCTGTAATCATCAGGTGGGGCGGCTATAACCGGAATCCCTTCCAAAATCACAAAAAACTCAAAAACATCCACAAATAGCACGTAGAATGAATTAAAAAGGATTTTTAAGGCCTCTCAGAATATACCTTGTCTGTGTTTTAGTGTTTTGGACCACCAGGGATGGATTTGGATGCCGAGAAACGCCTTGCAATCATGAACAACCCAAAACCGTGTGCGATCTCCAAAGCCAGAGCGAAACCCCGAATGAAACCAAATGAATGATTACAGTCTAGAAACACCCCTAGAAAACTAGTTCTCTCAAAATTATGATTGTTTCTACAGATTTTATTAAGGTTTTTTGATTATTTTTGGATTAAAACACTTAATTTCAATCTTTTTCTTTCAAGAACTCTAAGTGTGGCTGTGTTTTCTTTCAATTCTCCCTATTCTATATGTTCTGTCTCTGTTGTCTAACCCTAATCCCGGTCATAATCCTTTTATATTTCCTATTTAGGTTAAAAATCCAGATTAAATGCTATTTTGAAAAAAAAAAAGGAAATCTGATGATTATAGCCACACGGCTGTAATGGACTACAGCCGCACGACTGTAGTACAGCCGTGCCATAATAGTACAGCCGCGCGGCTGTAGTGTCCAGATTAGGCCATTTTCACTTATTTTTCATTCTTTTCTTTGGTTTTCTTAAATACTCACTCGAATTCCTTTGGGGTTCCATACCAAGAATTATCACACATATTTAGATCACCCGAGACATTTCTGATGTCATCCCAAATCCGTTTCACGTTTATCCGTGAAAAAGGTAATAATGGCTTTCATCACCGAGGTCGGGAAAAAACCCGTGCTCACAGGCGCCCCTCGCATGACCAAAGTCGACTTGAACGGGAGCTTGCACCCGATTCGGGTTTGGTCCCGTGATAGGGAGCACGGTGAGAAGGAGAAGAGGACATACCTGGTGGCTCCTCCCGCGTCTACCAGCTTTGATGTTTGCAGGGACTTGTCTCGGTTGTTTTGCGAAACAGCGGTCTTGCCCAGGTTGATTTGATTCTTCAGGGACTTACTTTGACTCTATTACGAAGCATACGACTTTGCCCGAATTGGTTTGATGTTCTCCAGGGACGTGCTTCGACTGCATCATGAAGCAGAGGACTTTGCCCAGATTGTAATGATTTTCTAGGGTCGTGCTTCGACTCCATTGCGAAGCAGAGGACTTTGTCCAGATTGTATTGGTTTTGTAGGGTCATGCTTCGACTCTATTGCGAAGCAGAGGATTTTGCCCAGAATGAATTTTCCCTGCCATTTGATGTTCATGAAAGGAACGGGTGTTTTAGTAATTTCACAGCTTGGAAGTTAGCACCCTTTAAATGAAGGGTACTTTGGTCATTTGACTTCTCGTGGGGCTTATGTCACGAAAAGGAATGAGTTTTGATGATTTGGTTCCCTTTTTATGAAAAGGGGTATTTTGGTCATTTGGTAGCTTGGTGGCTAACAAAAGGGGTATTTTGGTCTTTTCGCCTCTAGTGGAGCTTGTGTCACTAGGAGAAGAAATATTTTAGTGATTTGGTCCTCCATATAGCTGGTGTCACTAAAAGGAAGAGTTTTGGCCATCCGGTAGTTCAGTTCCTAACAGGAGGGCATTTTTGGTCATTTCACTTCTAGTGATGCCTATGTCACTGAAGGGAAGAGTAGTTGTGTTTCCCGTGAAATTAGTGTATCCGAGGAAAAAAAAAATGTTTGGTGATTTGAGAAATTTGATCACCCCTCTCGAAGCTTTGCAGTTGTTTTGGGCCCGTATTCGTTCCTTGATCGACAATTTTGGAAACAAAAATTTTTGCCCCTTCAATCAAGAATGAATATGGATTGAATATCTTGCCCCTTGATACCATTGAAATCGACTCTCTGTAGCGGAGCAATACCATTGAAATCAGCTCTTTGTGGTAGAGCAATACGATTGAAGTTGGCTCTCTGTGGCGAAGCAATATCATTGAAGTTGGCTCTCTGTGGTGGAGCGATACCATTGAAATCGGCCCTCTGTGGTGGAGCAATAGCCTTGAAATTGGATCAGGGGTACGTATTGATTCCTTGATCGATAATTTTGGAAACAAAAATTTTTGCCCCTTCGATCAAGAATAAGTACGACTTGATTGTTTTACCCCTGGATACCTGTAAAAGACAAGGAATACCCTTCTCGGGATTATATTAGCGTAAAGATGAATTCTGAAATTGAGAAAAGTCTCTTACTTAGGATTTGAGGATTCCCTAGTATCAGATTATTTCCACTTCCAGAGTACTTATGGCTAGAGATAGCCTGATGATGACAGTATGTACCTGTACTTGAGTACACATTGATGCGTGTATGCATGCGTGTGTGCATGTTTTGAGTGTATGTGTATGTGCATGTCCTAGATGCATATGCGTATGATTATGGTGCTTTTTATGGTTTGCTTGGTGCAGACGGTGATTGGGATTAAGCGTCGTGAGTTTGCTCGTTTGAGAACAGAGGTTGATCAGTTGCATCGGCAGGTCACCGAGCTGGAGGTCATGAATCAGACTTTCAGGGACCGGACAGACGATTGGGATGCCTAGATGGGTCTGTCCTTGGTGTGATATTGCATTGAAGTTTGGTTGATTGACCTGATTGCTTGCTCCACGAGGCGTGGGCGTGAGGCACTGGCTTTGATGTACCTCAGTTTTTACAGGATTAGAGTTGTCTGAGCTTGATACTACTGTATGACTTTTGTTTTATTTTCATTGCTTGTCCTAATTTTTGTATAGGTCACCCTTTTTGGGATTTCGGCCTATCGGACTGTCCTTATTTTTGCCTGAACTGCCCTTTCAGGTTTTCAATTAAGTAGACTTTATTTTATGCCCTAGCTTTTGCATAGACCGCCCTTTTTAGGTTTTCGATCTATCGAACTATCCTAATTTTTGCATGGACCGCCTCTTCAGTTTTCGACCCATCGGACGTTTTTTTTAGGTGAGATGCATGTAAATAGAAAATGTGCACATTCGTATGAATTCAATCTCAAGCAGACTTGGGACATTTGACAGAACAGAAAATGGCATTCATTCATTCACTCATTTATAAGCTTTTAGCACAATGCACATTTAAGATGAAATGAGGCTAAGGAATGGTATCCGTCTTGACTGGTCCCACGCCTACCACCAACTGGGCTTCGCATATTTTCCCACTGATGGTGCTCACCTCTCTGTCCTAACTTTTGCATGGACCGCCTTTTCAGTTTTCGATCCATCGGACTGTCCTGATTTTTGCATGGATCACCTTTTCGGTTTGCGACCCATCGGACCCTCTTTTTTTTTAAACACGTAATAGTTCCTGGGCTTGTCTGGGTTGATCGGCTTTTCTCCCCTGATGGAACCGCTTCCATCCTGTAGGCTAAGGAGTATGATGTTTCTTCAGTGCACACTCCGATGCTAGCTCTGTGTCCTTGCAAAGTAAATGGAAATATGTCGACCCAAACTCTATAAGTAACTACCACTTTTGACGGAATCTCTCTGATGGATTTATTGGTAACTTCTATCGCCCCGTTGGTTTGTGAGAGATACGGAGATTGTCTATGATGTCTAACCTTTTATTTTGGAGCACTGCATTATTGCCCCTAGGAATTGTACTCCATCGTCAGTCAAGACATAATAACACTTTTTTTTCTCTCTTTTTTTTTTGGAAGTGACATTCAAATATAGTTCTGGTTCTACCCACTTTGAGAAGCAGTTGACGGTTACGACCATAGAGCGATGTCCGTTCTACGCCAATGGCCATACTTTGCTGACACTGTCAATTCCCCATGTTGTGACAACCCTCCTTTTTCTAGTTGGAGTCTATGGAGCTCTTGCTTGGTTGATTTCATCTTCGAATCCTTTGGAAATTGGGATTCAATAATTTCTCCATCAATCTCCGTGCGACATCATTCAGTTAGGCAAAGATTTCCATGTTCTTTTGTTTAGGTGTGAAAACTTTTCAAACGGATACCATTTTTGGTCATCATCTGTCCCTAGATTCATTTCATGCATTGATGCATCATATGTGTTAAAGGCATTAAATGAATGTTTGGATGCAGGCACAGTTCCATCCGAAAAATATCGCACAAGTAATTGAAATCAAATTGTATTAAATTAAACACTGAGAGGTTGAATTGTTCATAGAATAAATGATAAAGATAATAAAAATAAAACAAACTAAAACATCAAAATGACTATTGTCCTCCATATGCAGAGGGTCTTCTCTTTATTGTAGCGTCATGGTCCTCAGTGTCTTGTGTACCCACAATCATTCGAGGTTGGGCAAGGGATTATTCTGAATGCTAGGTTTCAGAGCCAGCTCGATGATCCTTCCATCAGCGACCAACTGCTTAATAGCCTTAATCAACTGGGTGCATTTGTTTGTACGGTGACCCGTCATCACATGGTAAGAGTAGAAATTGTCTTTATCCACCTCAGCCGGAGGCGAAAATGGCCTCAAACTCTGGAACAACCCAGCTTTTCTACACTTAGCATAGATCAGGCTTACTGACTCAGCCCACGGACTAGTGATCCTTTGAGGAGTCTGCCTTCCTTGGATCTTGGCGGCCACGCCCGCCTCATGCACTTTGAACGAAGTTGCATCTAGAGTTATCTTAGCATTAGACCCCACTGAAGTAGCCTTAGAGTTGTTGCCTTTGTACCCTTAAGAGTACCCCTGATTGCTTCCGTAGGAGCCCGAACTCTGTCTGCCCTTCTGCTCCTCTTCCTCGTATCGCTCGATACGTTTAGCAAACTCTACCACCTCATTGAAGGAGTGGAATCTCTTCAGTTTCATCTTGTCCTTATATTGGGGCAGACTACCATCCGCCAGCTTCACAATGAGCGACTCCAACTTTGGTGCTCCATCCACCAAAACATGCACATCCATCCACTGCTTGTAGTAAGCCGGGAAGGACTCATTTGGCTTCTGGCGGATTCTCTCCAGGTCTTCGAGGGTAGTCTCTACTTGGGTATTGTAAGCGTACTGCTTTATAAAAGCTTCAAATAGGTCCTCCCAAGTAGAAAGGGTGTAGAGAGGCATCTTCATATACCACTTTGTTGCAGCACCCCTTTAGGTAGTTGGAAACAGGTTTAAGAGATGACCTTTCCCAATCCCCATGCTAGTCATCAACCTCACATAACTATCCAAATGAGCTTTTGGTATGCCTTCTCCGGTGTACGGAGGCAGGTAAGGCATCTGAAAACCAGCTGGGAGCGGCTCTCCTCCATCAGCCATCAAAGTAGTCGGGTCAACATATTTAACAGGGTTATAGTGCACCATCTCCTTCAGCTTAGGTAGCATGGCTTTAATAGCAGAAAATTTCTGATTAAGATGCTTTTCCAGCATCATCTCAATCGAGGCTCCCCTTGCCTTCTCAAAGGCTTCATCCTCTTCGGACTGATGGTCGGGTTCTCTATGGTTGATCACTCCACCGCTTCCTCTAGAAAGACTTGCTCCAGTAGCATTGGTAATTTGGACAAACTGTTGTCCCCCACTTCTAGCCGAAGTTTGAGCCGGTGGAATAGACTAAATAGGGAGGGTTCCTATCACGACCTGCACTTGTTCCCTAAGAGTAGCCTTGAACTCGTCTGAGGTTAGGAAGCTCCTCATAAAAGCAGCCATATCGAAAGGCAAGTTTCCACTGTTTCCGTCGGCCATCTCTGCTTTGTCCACTTCTTCTAATAAAACTTGACTGTCAATTGGTAGAGTGGGCAACTGAGTTTTGACCTCCCGATCTGAGTCTGACCCTGAGCTGATTCCCTCCACGGTGGTAGGCTCTGATTGAACTAACTGAATTGGTGGGTTCGGCTCTGATTCAACACGAACTAACCGTTTCGAGGTTCGACTCCAAACTACACATTCAACATAAGGTTAGAAGCTTGGATGGATGTCATGGACCTAGACTGGACACACTAAATGGCGTGTATGGTGTGTTCATGTTCATGATCGGATGATGCTTTATGGATGTGGACGATGATGAAAATGACTTTTGTATTTTCTTTCTTTTTGTATCAAACGCTCCAAGCATACCCCATGCCATGCAAAAGACAATGCAAAAATGTCATGTGTGGGCCAGTGCACGGATAGAAGTTCGGCGCCTTCGGGGCACCTAGCAGATGTCATGAAATGGTCATGTGTGTACCGACACATGGACAGAGGTCCAATGCTTTGTAGGTCGATGAAATGGTATCTGATGGTCATATGGGAGCCGTTCCATAGATATAGGGTCGATGCTTTTGTTGCATCTTGAATGAAATGATGTCACAAACAAGTCGTGTGTAACTCAAGACACGGACAGCATTTCGGCATTCATGGAACACCTTGCATGATTTAGGCATGTTATGAAATGTCCTAGTAAAAGTTCTAATTCGGCACTTGTGGAGTACCTTGAATGAATTTTCAATGTTATGAAACAATCCGATGTGGATCGTGACACACAAATAAGACTTTAATGTCACCATGGCACCATGATGAATGGACATGATATCATGTGATGGTGTTGTGTGATCTGCCACACGAACACAAGCCTAAGACCATTGTGGTCCTCTAATGGTGCAATGATGTAATGAAATGGCCAAGTGCAATCCGGTGCACAGGCAACCACGGGTAATTTTGGGGACTCCCCGATATGTCATAAGATGAAATGTCATGAGGGGCATACTTAGAACATCCTTCATTTTAGATGGGATGAGATGACGTGAATGCCCATGTCATACAGAATGCAAATGGCTGCACAAAAACATGGTTAGGATGCATGACACACGAGATGATGTCATGTATGCTTTATGAAATGCAAGCACACAAGATGTATATGACATACGAGTAAGATGTTATGGCTACAAGAAAATGTGGGTATTATAACACACATGTATTATGATGCTCCAAAATGGCTGCATAAAAATGTGGTTAGAAAATGGCACACGGATGATGCGTGTTTGATATTACATGTGAAGGTCAAAAATGAAAGCACCATAGAACAAATGTTAGCACATGCAACAATATGGTCACCCTTCCAACCTTATTCCTCCATTCGATTGGTCTCCATTATTCCTAGGTGTTAGGTCTCTTTGGCATCAACCGGGGATACCAAAGGCGCATTCTTAATGTCCATTTTCAAATATATGTTTTGGTAACCCTAAGGGGAAGTTGCTAGGCCATTACATGAAGGTATGAGTCAAGCCAAGGGTCGTACAGGATCCCATATCGAAAATATACTCCTCACTTCTCCCCACTCAAGGGTCCAAACAAAAGGGTTCGTAAGAAGCTATGAGTGGTTTACCCCCTCGGGTGCCTCCAATCCTAGCGGAACAGGTAGGTCACTTTTGAAGATAAACCGGGCTTAAACAAGTGTTGGAGGGATTCAAGAAGAGAAAATGTCATGCTTATGCAAATGTGAATGAAACATCAAATTATGATTTAATAATTGAGTACAAGTGAGGATATACTTCAATTGTTGCCTAAGTTCCTTAAGTTTTTGTGAAAATGTTTTAAAAGAAACCGTTGATCCCCAACGGAGTCGCCACTGTGATCGGACTACCTTTTTACGGTGCGAACGGTGAAGCGGGAACTGGGGATTTTCTTTTTGGGATGTGAGTGTTTGTGGTTTGAAAACGGGTCTTTAATCTTTCTTAAGAAAATCTTTCATTTATTGGAAAAACCCTTTTGTAGAAAACTTAATTGTAAGCGTGAATTTTGGAAAAATAGGTTTTTAGAAAATCCCAATTTGAACTTAAAGATCTTGAAACCTAAATTTCGAAATTAGATACAGAGTCGCCACCCGGATCAGCTCATCTGGGAAATTCCGGTACAACTCCCTACCAAGTGTAGACGCGGTACCTAATTCAGAGATTCAGGGTTTGGGCAACAAATCTAATAATCCTCATTTCTTTTAAATTATTATTTCATAATGTAATATTGCATTCACTTAATTCTACTCATTTTATCTTCTTTTTATTTTTAGTTAATGCTCTTTCACATGACATAAATATAAATCCAAAATAAAATGCAGAAAAGTAAGAGTGCGGGAAAAGTAAAGCAGAGGCCAAATTATACAAACAAAAAAAAAAGAAAAAGATCTCATCCTCACCATTACAACCTCCTATAATACACGAAAATCTAAAAAGTACAATCACCTAGATACACGATTTAATCTATAAAATACATCCAAAAATAAAAATAAAGAAAAATAAAAGTTGCATCCAAATACGCTTAGCACAAATAAATAAAACACACCAAGGACTCATATATGACAGAATAGGGGTATTTTAGGAAGCGGGATCATGCATTTAGGGGGGTAACCAGGTCGACCCAATCGATCGGCCCGGTTAGACCTGGAAAACGGTTATTGAAACGCCCTATAGGTTTTATGGATGAAAAACCAATTTTGAAAACCATTTGGCTCATTTTACATGCATTCGTGAGTGGGCCTAAATTAAACATCCATCTAGGGTCTAAAAAGAATGCAAACACGCCAAAATTCAGTTTTGAATAGGAAAAAGATGCAAAATTACAAGTTTGGGGCCCAAAAGGGCAAAACTGTAATTCTACGTCCTGAACTATAGCCGCGGCCCTGTAGGTTACAGCCGCGCCACTGTAGTGGCTAGGGCGGCTGTAACACCTACAGTCGCGCGGCTGTAGTGCTCCAAAATTCAATCCGTCCTTCTTTTCTCGTTTTTAAAAATCGTTTTACAAGTTTAGCGATTTTGGGCGATCTGGGATTTCTGGAAACACACTAAATTCAACAAAACGGATCCGAAATGGATCAAAACAAATCCAGAAATCCCTAATCACCCGAAATTACATCCATCAATTAAAATCAGAAAACCGAGAATCTAAGCATACATGAATGTAATTGGACCGATAATATTCATGAAAAACACATTTGATTTGAAAACGGAAGCGTTATCGGTCGATTTGGGGCATTCGGAGCTTCTGCCCTTGTAGGTTGCAGGTGCGCCCATGTAGGTTATAGCCGTGCCCCTGTAATCTGGAGATTACAGCCGTGCCCCTATAGGTTACAGCAGCGCCCCTGTAGGTTACAGTCGCGCGACTGTAATCATCAGGTTGGGCGGCTGTAACCGGAATCGCTTCCAAAATCGTAAAAAACTTAAAAACACCGACAAATATCACCCAGAATGAATTAAAAAGGATTTTTAAGGTCTCTCAAAATATACCTTATCTGTGTTCTAGTGTTTTGGACCACCAGGGATGGATTCGGATGCCGGGAAACGCTTGCAATCACGAACAACCCAAAACTGTGTGCAATCTCTAAAGCCCGAGCAAAATCCCGAATGAAATCGAATGAATGATTACAGTCTAGAAACACCCCTAGAAAACTAGTTCTCTCAAAATTATGATTGTTTCTACAGATTTTATTAAGGTTTTTTGATTATTTTTGGATTAAAACACTTAATTTCAATCTTTTTCTTTCAAGAACTCTAAGTGAGGCTGTGTTTTCTTTCAATTCTCCCTATTCTCTATGTTCTGTCTCTGTTGTCTAACCCTAATCCCGGTCATAATCCTTTTATATCTCCTATTTAGGTCAAAAATCCGGATTAAATGCTGATTTTGAACAAAAAAGAAAATCTGATGATTACAGCCGTGCGGCTATAGTGAACTACAGCCGCACGGCTGTAGTGTCCAGATTAGGCCATTTTCACTTATTTTTCATTCTTATCTTCGATTTTCTTAAATACTCACTTGAATTCCATCGGGGTTCCATACCAAGACTTATCACACACATTCGGGTCACCCGAGACATTTCTGACATCATCCTGGTCATTCCGAATCTGCTTCATGTTTATCCGTGAAAAAGGTAATAATGGCTTTCATCACCGAGGTTGAGAAAAAACCAGTGCTCATAGTAGGTCTAGAGCCGGCCGGCTCTAGAGGGTTGGACAAGTTGCTCTCCTGAGGCAGAGCGAATTCCGCGAAATTGAAAAAATCGAAGACGACGTATTTAATTGGTGAAATGATTTCATTGATGTGAGATATGAAAGGAAAAAGAAAAATCAATCAGAGGGAGAGGAATTGGTTCGGCCGAAAAGGAGAAAAAAAGAAAAAAAAAAAGAAAAAAGAGTTACAGAGAGATAGAGAGAGTGAAGGAGAAGGAGAGAAAGGAGAGAAAGAAAATCTTTGATTTCCTAACCCGAACTCATTGATTAATCGTCCTATAACTCATCTCGATTACTACTCATTGCTTCGTATACATTTTCAGTTTCGTTTCGGATTCGTTCGGATTCGTTTTCAGGATTTCGGAATATTCTAGGATTCAAGTCATATTCTTGATTTTCAATCCGTTTCTGCATATCCAATACACTGGAACAGTATCAAGGTAAACTCTGAGAGGCCTTAAACTTGTGTTCATTGTATTTTCTGTGTGATTTTTCTCTGCTTTCTCAATTTTTGGAAAACCAGCTACTCGGATATAGCCGTACGGCTCTGTTCTCCAAGAACAGAGCCGCACGGCTCTGTCTCTCTGGAACAGAGTTGCCCGGCTCTCACCCTAGAGCCGCGCCGCTCTGTTCCTACCGGGCGAAAACCCAAAAATACCCGATCGACCGAAAATAGCTCGTTTTCCATTTTTTCTACATTCTGTTGTGATATTTTTTGGGCCTAAAAATATTCGTACGTTATTTTAGCCTCGGTTTTCGGATTTTTGTACGTACGGATATTAGATTTTTGGTTTTTCCCAGATTTTATTTTCTGATTTCGGGGTTGTTCGATCCGAATCGAATCTGTAGTCCAGCATAAGCGGACCCTCGAACCCTATAAAATCTTCGGGAAACACTGAAAACGAGCAAAATTATGATTTTTCGAAAAATGAAAAAACCGGTTTCGGGTCCGGGTATTACAGCAACTCGGCTGGGTTTAGAGCCGCCCGAGTCTAGTTACTGCCACGCAGCTGTAGTTTCCGGAAAAGACAGAATCGCAGAACGACCCGTACGGATGTCGTTGCACGATGCTGTTTTCGGATTCAGACTGTTTTTGGCGTGTTTACTGCTTTTTGGACCCTAGATGTTTGTAAAAATTAGGAAACCCGCACGAACGGAACCCCGAGTTCCGGGATAACAGACCCGCTGAAATATGAAAATTTGCATGAAATCGAGCCAAATAATTTTCCAAAATTATTTTTCAGCATAAAAATCTACAGGGCGTTTCAAAACCGTTTTCCAGGTCTAACCGATTTGACCGGTCGAGTCGACCCAGTTACCCCCTAAATGCATCCCCCCTTACTCTAAAATCCTAATTCTATCCTGATTTGAGTCCTATCTGTGTTGTGCTGTAAATTTTGCTAACCGTCTGTTTTGCAGCATTTATTCTTATTATTTTTGCTGTAATTAATAAATTAATTCGTATATTTAGGCGTTTGTAATTTTTAGATCCTCGTGTATTCTAGGCGCTCGTAAATATGAGGACAAGAGTTTTTATTTTTATTCAATCTGGTTGTATAAGCGGCCTCTGTTATTCTTTTGTATAATTTGTATGTATGATTTATATTTCCGCAATTTAATTCTGTCATTTGCTTGAGCACGGGCTAATAAAATAAACGAAAAGATAATAACTTGAATAAATATGGTAATATAAATTATAAATTGAATACAAGCTCGAGGTTGAATAGGTAAGTTGCCCGAATCCTGAATCTCTAGATTAGGTACAGTAGTCTGCGTTCGATAGGGAGCTGTACCGGAATTTTCCGGATGAGCTTATCCGGGTGGCGACTCTGTCGCTGATCTCGAAATTTAGGTTTTGAGGTCTTTAAATAATAAAACGGGAAAACTTTTTCTACAAAAAGAATTTCTAAAACAAATAAACGATTTTTCCTAAAAGAAGATAAACAAAATCCGCTCTTTTCCAAAACATCACCAAGAACCCAGTTTTCGAAAACCCCCGTTCGCTTTGCCGCGTCCCGCCTTTTTAGGTCGTCCGCTCATAGGAGGCTTATGTACTCTTTGATTGGGAGAAGGTTTTAGACATTTGTAGGATCAGAGCCATTTGTAAGTAGCTTATAAATGCCTTATTTCCCCCTCTTTGACAATGCAAACCATATCAGCAATGCAGGGGAAGGGGGGAAGAACCCTCTCTTTTTTCTATTTTTGTTACTGGTGTCGGACTGCGAGAGAATGCAAGATGCGATGGTGTCCTCGATGCACTGGCGGTGGGTGTTCTTTCAAAAGAATCAGAAGAAGAGAGTCTCATAAGGTCTAAATCCACTTCTACCATGGTGGCTGGAAAGGGATTATATCTCTTTGGGCTAATTGACCAAGAATACAGGGGGAACTCAATTATATGGTGGATTTATGGTATGGAAGGTTTTTTGGTTCAGGGAATATAAGAAACTAGAAAATGAGAATTTGGCAGAGTTTGTAGAAAGGTAAGAAGCTAAAATGAGATTGTACGCGGCCTAAAGAGAGTCTAACGTATAGAGTAACACAAGAACAACAAAATATAATATAAACAAGAATGAAAGACTGCAGAGACAGAAATCACCTACTAGTTTGGGCGAGAGATGAACAAGCTCTCAAGGTGAAGATGTTGGAGAGGAATGTATCCAAATAGTATTGATAACGATGAAGAGAGGGGGAGCTAAAAACCCATGTTGATGGGATGGCCAAGGGTTGCGCCTTCTGGCACGGACATATGGAGCAAGACTACACGATGCGAGGCTTTAGTACTGGCACATTTTGAAATTCCAAACCCTCAAGGGTTTTCCCAAACTGGTGGGGGATTTCTGATGACTCTCGAGCACATCAATGCCGAATCTTCGATAAGGATGGGCAGTAGTTGCCGATCCATCGGAAGGGATCCACTGATTGGGTTTGGTCATCTGAATCTAACACTTATGGAGTCTTCCAGAAGGCAAGATGCAACATCTTCTTTAAAGTCCATCTCTACTCAAGAGACATGTTCAAGAGGGATTCTCATATTCCATGTGGGACTTGAGGTTCTTTTCTCCTAATACAATTCCGACAAGGACCATGGGCATTCCTAATCTATATCAATCTCAAACTACTAGCCCTATAAAAGGAAGTGGGAAGAAAGGTAAGGGATCAATTCACACTAAGTTAAATAAAGCCAGAGACTAAATTCATATTCACTGAGCTAACTTAGGCATCGGAGCATAACCCAAAGGTTACTGGTGTCTCATTCACTTTGCCTTGTAGGGATCCGACGCAACCAGTCTCCTTCTAGGTAGAGATATGGATTCATTGAGGCATTTTCAATTGAACCCATCACTATATTAATGATATGACTGTGTAAAGAAAAACAAGGGCTATAATGGAAACATGTTAAATGAATTTATGAACTATGAATTGAATTGAATTCTATTAAGTAAATTCAATTCTTTTCTTCCATGAATTTGGTTCCAAACATAGTGTTTTGAAATTCCTAAACTTTTAATCTCATTCTTGATGTTAGCAGTTCTTTTGTCTTTTTTTTTTTAATATTTTTTTGGGTTTGAATCTAACACAATGGACAAGTAGAAAATTTGATGACTTCTTTCTCTTCTAATTTATGTGCATCCTTTGGGTCAAGCAGATAATGTTATTTCTTGTTACGAACACATCATATGCTATGACACTTCTATTTGTAACGCCTTATCTACTTCCAAAAATACTTACAGTGCTATAGCTGCATGTTAATTACATGCATACAATTAATTAATAAAGATGAAAATTAACTTATTTTTCTTGTTGCTACTATGCAACAAAACCTAAAATCTAAATCCCTAATTCCCTTTCTAGTTTATTGTATTTTTTAATATGACAATTTCAGACAATTTTGAAAGAAAATGATTAAAATCAAGGGAAAAAAACTATTATTGTTTGGCTTTTCTCGAGTTGGCTCGGGCCTAACTGACTCAAATTTAGGTAGGTTAGGCTGGATATATACTCTTTTGACCCGAGCTCACTTAAGTTTGAGGTTGGGTGAACTCGTCTCGAGCCTAGTGATTTTTGAAAAAATCCTAAAAAGCTCAGCCCATTAATAGGTTTGGTGTTCCACCATTGAAGATAATTAATTAAAGGTCGAGCATCCATAATGGTAAGACATTTCAAAGAGTCTTCCTTTTATTTTTTTAATGCCAATTATCAAGTTAAAATATTCTATTCTTAAAAATATTTACTCTCCAGTAAAAAGACCTTTTATATTTAAATAGCTCCACAAATCACACACATAAAAATAAATAAATAAATAAATAATAAGCTTTTCTTTTATGGACAATGGGTTCCAAAGTGGAATATCTTTTGCAATGTGGAGAACTCCTCCAAATTTCTACAATGATGAAAGAGGGATCTTTCAAGATAAAGAAAATTTCTAATCCATACCAGTTCGGGATTGTTACGATTGTAACACATCATCAGTAATGCTGTTGTGTCTTAATCGTAGTGGTCCCATGAGCATTGTTAAAGCTCTCATTCTAAGAAGTTTTTTGTTTGAGGATTTTTTAAAGATTCCCCGTTATGGGGCCTTTTAATTAGCATCTAATAGTAGACAAGCATGAATATGTTGGGCTATAAATATAAGGCAAAACACATTTTGAGCCCCTAATCTTTTATCAAAAATGTAATTGGCCTCTTTATTAATTTTTTGAACACACTGAGTTCATGATCTTTTCATTTTAACGTTATTAGTCGCAAAGTCAGCCTATCTTTTGCGTGTGTGAAATACACTTCCTTCGGTAGCAGAACTGTGAAAAAAACACATCCAAATAATTCACGAAATATATGATTTTATCACGTAAAACTTTAAAATAGACACTTCCATTTAGTTTGTTTTCTTATGCAGACATTTTTCTAAAATCGTGTTAGGTACTAAAATATTATTAGTCACGCCGTTTAACAGAATATGTTTCATACACACAAAAGAAAATCGAGTCTGTGGCTAATAATGTTACAATGAAAAAATCAGAGACTCGACGTGTTCAAAAAATTAATTAGGGGCCAATTCTATTTTCAGTAAAGATTGGGGGGCTTAGGAGCATTTTGCCTAAATATAATAGTGCACGGCATGGTCGTCATGGATGACGTATATCAATTTTAATTCCACAACAAATGGATATAGTTCCACAGTTGTTTGAATTTTGAATATAAACTGATTTTGAAATTTGAATCTCTGGCCACAATTCGATCTGATACAGAAGAATAAAAATGGGAGAAGAAGTGAAGGTATTAGGCATATGGGCAAGTCCATTTTGTTGCAGAGTAGAAATAGCCCTCAAGCTTAAAGGCGTTGAATATGAATACATCCAACAAGACCTTGAAAACAAGAGCAATATACTTCTCAATTCTAACCCAATTTACGAGAAAGTTCCTGTACTTGTTCATAACGGCAAAGCAATACCAGAATCACTTGTAATTCTTGAGTACATCGACGACACATGGCCACAAAATCCCATCTTCCCCAAGGAGCCTTACGCCAGAGCCTTAGCTCGTTTCTGGGTTAAATTCGTTGAAGAAAAGGTACACTGTTCACTTCCTTCTATCCAATTTAGAGCCATAAGTTTAAGCTAATTAATGAAATGTTAAGAATAGTTTTCGGTAATTCTGAGAGATGAATCCGCTAATTATGGAGGAGAGTGACATGAAATGGGATATAAAGTTAGAGAGAGTCGGGAAAGCGATGATGAAGTCAACTAGATTTTGGGGAGACTGAGAAACAAGAATAGTAACTTAGAGAGAGTGCTACTAGGCTGGTAGATTCAGTTTTGTACGGCTAGTTGAAGATTGGCTCATGTGCTATGGTAATGATATGTCACTTATCTACTCTTCACGTGTTTGTGTAGAGTAGTGATACAAGTAGGCTGCTACTATGCTTGCTACATAAGATTACATCATTGGAGCTTACTTATGTATAAAGATGTTGAGTTTTTCCAAAACTATTACCCTTGCTTGTCACATGTCTTCTGGTCAGAGTCACTCTGGATCCGGGTTCTATGTGTATGGCTTGGATCAATGTTATTGAAACTAGATTGGAATGATTGGTTCAACCGCAAACCTGCCATTGATCCGATTAGTTTGATATAAATTTTAGTTTTAGAGAAAACTAGCAGTGAATCGAACTAGTAAACTAAACTGTTTCAACCGTTAGTTTAGTAATATTTTTAATAAAAATAAATAATGATATTTAGAAAAAATAAACATCTGGTTGAATCTGGTTGAGCCGTAATCCGGTAGGCTTACTGGTTCATTTTCAATAAAATTGGCTTAGATGCTATCCTTACATTCCTTGTTATCAGTTTTTATTATTTCTTTATGCAGTTAATGCAAACTGTTTACAAGACTAGTGAAGCAAAACGAGAGGAGATAGAGAAGCTAAAAGAAGAATGGAATGGAAATTTGAGGTTGATTGAGAATGAGTTGAAAGATAAAGAATTCTTTGGAGGGGAAAGAATTGGGTACTTGGACATTGTGTTCATTGTACTGTCACATTGGTTTCAAGTAGTGCGAGAACAAGTATTTAACATTGACTTTATCACTCAAGACGAATTTCCAGTATTACATAAATGGATGCAGAAACTACGCCAAATTGATTTTGTCAGTGAATGCCTGCCACCAACTGATAAACTTGCTGCTTTTATCAAATCTCGCATTCAACCTGGAAATTCCGCTTCAAAGTAGAATTAATTTTAGGACTATACTATTTCATTTTCGCTCTTGTGATAAGACCATTAGCCATTTGCCTTCCGTGGTATGCTAAAACACTCAAAAATAGACCAAAATAATCATAGTCCGTCATATTCATGGAATATGCTTATTTTGGATCATTTTGAAGGTTTTAATATCACAGGAAAAAAAAAAGAAATATTAATAGAATAGAGAACAAAAGGGCAATCCGTTGATAAGGCAAAAAAAAAAAAGATGTCTTTAAGCCTTAATTTTACTATTATATCATTTCCTAATTAAATAGCTTCTGTTCTCTTAATTGTTTCAACTATCTATGTAAGGGGGGTGATTGTAGAATATGCTGTTGTTATTACTTGCTGCAAAGTACAATGAAGTAATGGATCGCTTGTTATTAACATAGCTAAATTGAAATTATTTTAGATGTTTTTCTCATGTCAAGTCATTTCACAAACTCAAACACAATTTTCATCTAACTTGTTATATACATAATCATCCGTCTAAAATATAATCAAAGTACCATGAACTCAACACTCAAATTTAATCCTTACCCGACACTTCGTGAGAGTTTTCTCATGTCTTCAGCCTCATTATCACCCTTTCACGTATCGCGATTGAGTATCTATCACCACCTTTTCGAGTGATTGAGCACTGATGTCAAACAAGTGTTGAGCAAGCACTATTTCACTTCTCAACCCCTTAAAACCAGTCACCTCCGCCACATTAAGAGACTGATATACCCATTTAGTTGTCTCTTTCATTCTTTCTTCTCTTTTCACTTTCAGGATGCAAGCCACAGCAACTCTAAGAGTAGCAACCGCCGACTGCCACAAAGGAAGGACAGGAAAAACATGAGACTTAAATATTGGACTATCTGATAAATTAATTGAACTGATCATGTTTTTTGCCATTTGGCTTCTTTAAGGAGATTAGTTCCATGATTTCCAAGCAAGCAAAGAAATTTGCAATACTACTAGTATTTTAACGTTTGTTGAATCTGAAATAAAATTCATTTGCAAAGAGCATGTAAGATAGACAATTCAAAAAGCTATAATGACTTACCTTGATTGCAAATCTATGAAAAAAAGGAGACGCGCTGATAAAACGGTTGGCCAACGAAGTGAAAGGCCCTCGGGTCCCACAATTATGACCTCCAATTGCTCAAGCTTAACAAGTTATGGGAATGCCAGAGGGTAAAAGTGCAGACCTAACCATCTAATACGAAAGACATATATACCCATCTTGAAATCAAATCATAGAGAAAGACATTTCATGCATACATATATAAACAAAAAAACTGACATCCCCATGTAATATGCATGCTCCTCAAAGCAATCTAATCAAGAGCATGGGCAGAGACATTAAAATATATATGATCCGCAAAAGCATCCAATCAAGAGGAAAGACATACACCCGCTGAGCTATTAAAACAGAGATTACATGTAGAAACACTGTTGGACAAATAAACAACTTAAGAAAAGGAGGCCATAGCAAAATCCGACCACGGTGGTTCATTTATATCTAGAATTTAATTAGGGAAAAGTAAGAGACAGTCCCGGAGATTTGGTTCATTTGCAAAATCAGTTCTTTTAGTTTAAAACATTGCAAATAGGTATTTCTTAACAAACACATTCTTCTACCCCTTAAAACTATCCAATCATTTGTATTTTGAGTAATTAATAAAAATACAATTGATGAAAATCAGGAATTTAGGGATAACGTAGGTAGTTCTTTAATTAAAAAAATGTGAGAAAATTAAAAAATTAAAAATTTGATGCAAATATTTGAGTCTTGATATAAAAAAAAAAAAATCATAAATAATGTACATAAAATATTGGATGCTAAATGATAGAAAACGAATTTTGTACCAAGATCAGGTTAACGGAATGAACTATATATATTGTTAATCCAATTTCCTTATCAAACTCAATGTTTACTGTCATTTAGTATCCCAATAATTTACTTATATTATTTAAGAATATTCTATCAAAATTTGAACATTTTTTATTTTTTTATTTTTTTATTACTTAATTAACCAATATTCGCACTTCCTAGAATTTTTCTTAAACTTCATTATTAAGATCCATTAATTTTTTACCAGTTAATGTGCAAAATTTTAATACAATATATAAAAGATATTTAATTTAAAAATAAAAAAACGTTATATTTATAGAAGAAAAGTTATATGTTTATAATATGAAAGAAATTTTCTTTTTTGTCAAACGCTGGAAAGAAATATGTAAAGAAAATTGTGAATTTTGTTACATGGAAGTTAATAAATGATGTTAGATTTTGTCAATGTAATCGATTGATTTTTGGGACACATTGAATTATTAATTTCATGTCTCAAATAGTGTTACTGACACATATCTTTACTTCGTCATGCTTGTTGCGGCATGATTGGATCAAAAAGTTTAAATTTCATCTTTTTTTTATCAATAAATTGTATTAGAATTAAAGATTCTTTTGTGCCCCAGAATATTAGTACGTAAGATTTATTCTGTAATATCATAATATTGCCCAATATCATCTTAATTCATATTAATTTACCTTTTAAAAGAAATTAATAAACTACATAATATGATATATTTTTATAAATCCAATAAAAAATACATAATATTCTAATAAAACATAGCGATTTCCATACAAGTTGCATTGGGATAAAAGAAAATATTAAGATATTTTATATAGTTAATTCTGCTAATTTAAGTTGTTTTTAAGATTAATTTCACTTAAAACAACTTAAAATCATGTTAATCAGTGCTAATTGTGTTTAAGATTCCATTTTAGCATATTTTGGCATTTTCAGACGAAATCCCATATTTCTTGTTGCCCGATGACGTACATAGAGAGGAAAGAGAAAATTTTGTTCACAAACAATATACCAAATCGAGAAAGAATTTGCCATGACGTTTTAGAGCTTGCTGCTAATTGGCTAACGCTGGGAGATATTATCTAAGTATCTATAGAATATTCCTTTGTTTTGTACCCATTAGATCTCCATGTTCCTCAAAGACATGTGTACACTTGAAACTGTTTTGAGGGTTTGTTGACCTAGTTTGCTAGCAGTATAAATACTTTTGGTAAACAGTAGTTATGTCACTTTCATCTTAAAAACCAGTTCTATCTCAATTTCATTTAGTTTAGCTTAGCTAGTTAGTTTATCTTTAATGTCCCCATTGGAGAAGTTGTTCTCTACATAGAGGAGTAGATCCTTTGGTGTAAGCCAGTAATGGCTAGTTAATGTAGGTATTTGTAATTAATCTATGATATTTTTAGACTATGTATGTCTCTTATATGCGTGTTTTAGCTACCTCATTATTAGTTAATAAATGCGATGACCAATTGGTTTAATAGATGAACAATGCATATTTAACACTTTATAGTTACTTGGGATAGCCTACAATTGTATGTTAGGGGTTTATTTAAGAATGCATCCTTTATTGATGCTTTCTTGTTGTTATGCATGTTTTGCACTTAATTACGGAGGCTGCTCTGGTTAACTAGTTAGAACATAGGATCTATAGTACAATTGTTAAGTATGTATTTTCATACATTTTTATTATTAATACTAAGTTAGTATCATGCTTTTACCTTAGTTTTAGTTTATTTTTAAAGTTCTTGTACTTTTAAGTGTTTTTCTCCATTTTCAGGCTTGTTCTGGGTGATTAGAAATATTTAAAAAGGTTTAGGAACTTTAGATGCACATTTCGGGGTGCCGGAATTGAAAAACAAACACAAAAAGAGCTAAATCTGGAGTCCACTCACCGAGTGCCCTTTCCATTCACTTAGTGCTTTAGTTTTAAGAAGCAAAATCAGTTTTCAAACAAGCCACTTGCAGAGTGTTCTAGCTGACTCAGTAAGTGAGCTAAAATTTCAGCACTTTGTTTTCTTTAGCTTTACAAATTTGATAACTCTTCATAATTGTGGCGTAAATTTTGAATATTGAGTTGGTTTGAAGTGATTCAAGTTTCTTTGGAATCGTAAGAGAAAGCTTCTCGAATTTCTCTCTCTAAGCTATTTCTAGATTCGTCTTGTTTCCTAGTCAAAATTGGGCTTGAAGTTGCTTGTGCTCCAAGGAGTGTGTGCTTGCAAATCTAACTTGTTTCAACTCGAATTGACGTCTAATCACCTTAGGATTCCTTCGATGTGTTTCCTATGGTTATTTATGTGTTTTTAAGTCTTATTGAAGCCGGTTAAAATGGTAGAAGCTAAGTGGGGTTAAAGTTTCATCTTTTGGTTTAGTTTTAGTAGGATTGTTTGTCCTAATCAAACTCAGTTTCCTCCCCTATTTTACATTAATTACATGGAGAAATGATTTAGGGATGAACCGAAGAATTGAAGCACTTTGAGCATAAGGATTTCGATCAAGTTTTAGTGTTTGATTTATTCTATCTTCTACTTTTTCCTTAAAGACATGTTTACCTTTCCTTTTAACTTGAGTTTATATTTAGCTTTTAGCATGAACTAATTTCACTTTAGCTAGGGTAGATGGATCTTAACATTATTGGTTTATGACTATTTTCTATTCTTAGTTAAATGATTCATATTTTCTTCCGTCACGGGCTTTGAATTATATTATGCTTAATTCTTATTATGGATGAACCATCAATAGCATGTTGATAGTTCCTTGCTTAATTGATTGATTAGATTAGAGATTGAACTATATAATTTAAACTTGATATGATTCGTATCTCATGATTCTTCTGATCTTGTAATTGGATTCTTCTAAGTAAATAATGCATTAGGAGTTTAGTAACTAAACTTGACCGATAGTGTGAGCATAGGTTTTCCCGACCTCTGTGATGAGAGTTCATATGTTACCTATGGAGCGAACAGTCTTGAATCAGACTTGAAAGCACCCGAAATGTCACCTGGGTATCTCAAACGTCCTGAAAGCCAAGCTATCAGCGATCCGAAATCCCCGAAAAGGTCTCCCGAGCGGTTTCTAGGGTTTAGGGTGTGCGCCTAGTTTTCAAAATCTTGCCTCGGCTATAGTTCAAACTAGAGCCGGCTGGCTCTAGTGGGCAAGACAAGTTGCCTAGCAAAAACAAAGCAACTTGTCTCACCAGAAGAAGTATGGGCAGAATCAGCAAGGTAAGGCGGCCATTTAATGTTGAAATGATATGTGAGAGGAGAGTATAAAAAGGGAAAATCAAATCAGAAAAAAAAAGAGAGAGGCATTTCAATCTTAAAAAAGAAAAGAAAGAAACGAAGAAAAAAAGAAGCAGAGAAAAAGAGAGAGAGAGGCTAAGCAAGGAGGTGAACGAAACGCAGGAATTAAAACTTAAAATCAATCCTAATACATTAAACACAAATCATATAACCTTTGCACATTGATTGGGGATCACTTCGTATTTGTTCTGGGTTGTTTCGGATTGTTACAGTTCTTGGGCGATTGAGTTCCCAGGAGGCATTCCAAGCTTTCAATCCATTCTTTGGACATCCAAAGCATCAAAACAACATCAAGGTAAACTCTAAGAGGCCTTAAACCTGTTTGCATTGTCTTTTCTGTGTGTTTTCTTTGTTTTTGCCACTTCCGAAATTGGATTGCCCGAATAGAGCCGTATGGCTCTGTTCATGATGAACAGAGCCGGTCGGCTATGTACTAGAGCCGTACGGCTCTGTTCTCCAGGGACAGCCTCCCGGTTCGTCCTGATTGGCCGAAAAGTAGTCCGTTTTCCATTTTAAGCTTTCTGTTGCGATCATTTTCAGCCCAAATCCATCCGTATGTCATAAAATTTTGGTTTTTAGATTTCTATACGTACGGATATTAGTGTTTTCGTATTTCTCGGGGTTTTATTTTCTAAGTTTTGGAGTAGTTTTATCCGAATCAGATCCATAGTCAGCATTAGCGGACCCCGAACCTAATAAAATTCCTAGAAAATATTAAAAACAAGCAAAATAGTATTTTCACAAATGTTTTTGGTGTGTTCATTGCATTTTGGACCCTAGATGGATGTTGAACTTAGGAAACCGCACGAACGGAACCATGGATTCCGGGGATAACTGACCCACAAAAATGGAAATTTGCATGAAACCGAGCCAAATGGTTTTCTAAAATTAATTTTCTAGCACAAAAATCCACAGGGCGTTTCAAAACCATTTTCCAGGTCTAACCAATCCAACCGGTTGGGTCGACCCGGTTATCCCCTAAATGCATGCCCCCGATCCTAGAAATCCCAATTCTGTCCTGATTTGAGTGCTACTTGTGTTTATAATATAAATTGCACTAATCAATCTGTTTTGCAACTTTTATTTTTATTTTTGCTGTATTTAATAGATTAATTTGTGTATTTAGGCAGATGTATTTTTAGACCTTCGTGTACTTAGGCGATTGTAAATGTGAGGAAGAGAGCTTTTTCTCCTTTTTATTCAATTTGGTTGTATAAGCGGCCTCTATTATTCTTTTGGATATTTGTATGGATAATTTATTTTTCTGCAATTTATTTTCTGCATTTTGCTTTAGCACAGGCTAATAAAATAAACGAAATTGGGGTTAGAAAAGATAATAAATTGAATAAATATGGTTTTATAAATAATAAACGAATACAAGCTTGAGGTTAAGTAGGTAAGTTGCCTAAACCCTGAATCTCTGGATTAGGTACAGCAGTCTGTGCTTGGTAGGGAGCTGTACCGGAATTTCCAGGATGAGCAGATCCGGGTGGCGACTCTGTCACTGATATCGAGATTTAGGTTTCGAGGTCTTTAAGTTATAAAATGGGAAAACGTTTTCTACAAAATAAATTTCAAAACAAATAAATCCATGATTTTCCTAAAACAAGATAAACAAAACCCGCTTCTCCCAAAACATCACTAATAAACTATTTATTTCTTTCTTTCGTTTTCCCCGGTTCGCTTCGCCACGTTCCTTCTTTCTTAAAAGGTCGTCTGCTCACAGTGGCAAATCTGCTGGGGATAGAAAGTTTCTTAAAAATGTATTTCTTAAAAACTTAAGGAACTTAGGCAACTATTGAAATATAACCTTGCTTGTATTCATTTATCAATTTACAAACATCATATTTATTCATACCTTTGCATATCATGACATTTTCTTCTTCTCAACCCCTCAAATATACTGTTTAACCCCGGTTTACCCAATAAGGTGGCCTACCTCTACCGCCAGGATTGGAGACACCCGACGGTGTAAACCACTCATAGCCCTGCATGACCTTACATCGTGTTCTACGGTGGGGAAGTGTTTATTCGCTATGGGAGCCTGTACGACCCTTGGTTTGACTTTGGCCCATATATAATGGCTTAGTAATTTCCCCTAGGGTTACCAAAACATAAATTAAAATTGAACAATCGAGTGTGTGCCTTTGGTATCCCCTGTTGATGCCAAAGAGACCCAACACCTAGGAAGAATGCGAGACCAATCGAAAGGAGAAATAAGGGAGTGAAGGTAGTGCATATTTTTACGTGTGCTAACATTTGATCTGTGGTGTTTTTTATTTGACTTTTCACGAAGCATCAAACATTCATGGCTTTCGTGTGCTATTCTAACCACATCTTTATACAGCCATTTTCAAACATCGACATATGTGTGACACTAATCACATTTTCATGTAGCCATGACATTTTATTCGTGTGCCATCTACATCTCGCATGTGACATTTCCACGAAACATACACGACATCATTTCGTGTGTCGTGCATTTTTAACCACATTTTCATGTAGCCACTTGCATTTTCATGTGACATACACAACCACATCATTTCATCTCATTTAATAAAGGATGATTCTAAGTATGCCCTTCATGATCATCCTATTCCATAACATATCGAGCACCCCAAACTACCCGTGTTCCGCCCTTGCATCGGATTACACTCGGTCGTTGTACAAATATCATACCATTCAATAGTAGACCACAATGGTCCAAGATTTATTACCATGTGACAGTTCATAAGATGTCATCACATGACATCACATTCATTCATCATAGGTGTCTCGGTGATGCCGAAATCCTGTTTGCGCATTATGGTTCACATCGGACCATTTCATACATTGTGAAATCATTCGAGGTGCTCCCCGAGTACCATATTAGTACACATATAGGGGCATTCCATAACATTATCAAAATCAAGAGAGGTGTCCTACGAACGCCGAACTTCTGTTCGTATCTTGAGTCACACGCGACTTTCCTGTAACATCATTTCATATCACTTTGCTTCAAAAGCATCAGAACTCTATCCATGGGACAGTCCACATGTGACCATTTCACTACATGACATTGACCTATAAAGCATCAAAAATCTGCCCGTGTGCTGGTACACATGTGGCCATCTCACGACAATTCATTTGGTGCCCCGGAGGCACTGAACCTTTGTCTGTGCGGCGGCTCCCATGAGACATTTTTGCATTATTTTGCATAGCATTGGGCACTCTTGGGACATCCCAAATAAAGGAAATCAAACATGCAAAGTTCATTCTCATGTCCATCTCCATTCATGAAGCATCATCCAAGCATCATTCCCCACAACACCACGTCATTCATCTACCATCCCTAACTCTTCACTTATGATGTAGGATCGTATAGACGTGAGACTAGAAAAGGCTAAAACTCTTTACAGACAGTTCACAGAGTAAGCTGGATCGACCAAGGACAAGGTCTCAGACTTTGGGGGCTGTTGGGGAACAGATAGCAGTACAAACTGACAGTGATTCTGATTCCAGGGAGGAAGTAGAAATGGCTAATCCAACACCAAGTCTTGCTAATACCTTGAAGGATTTCCTTAGATCACATGATTTTCGTGACATGCTGAAAGAAGAAATGCGGGCTGTTGTAAGGGAAACCGGGGATATCGGAGCCAGTAGGCCTGGAAAAGAAAAGGTAGACGAATCCTCTCAGTACAGGGCTAATGTCTAAGCCAGTGCGGAGAAGCTGCAAGAGATGGAAGCAGCCATGGAAAAGAAACTAAAGGCCAAGTACTCTGAACTTGATGAAGTAATGGCTGAATTGAAGAAAGGGGCCAACATCAGTCTGGGCTCTAAGAAAGGAGTAAATGAAGATTAATGATAAACAAAGGCATTAAGACCTTCTCCATTGGGTTTCAAGTGCCTAAAATCCCTTCCTACAAGGGGATCGGCTCCCCAGAAGCTCGTGTGAATCTGTATGCATGGGTAATGCTGACAATAGGTGCCACTAAACAGCAGCTGATTAATTTCTTCCCGACCACACTAGAAGGGGGAGCCCTGAATTGGTACAACTCTCTGGCAGAAGATGTACAATTTGATTGGTAAGCCTTATCAGTGGCTTTCATCAAATACTACAGCTTCAATACTAAGATCTAGGTGAAGCTATACGATTTCGAGAGGGTCAAGCAGAAGCCCAATGAATCCTTTGATACTTATTATCAGAGATGGATGAACAAAATGATCCTGTTAAAGAATCGCCCGATGAGGATGAGTTGATCCCGAAGTTGATTGATGATAGTCGGGCATTTTCAGGAACAACATGAAATTCCACTCTTTCAGCAAGCTCAGCAAAGTATATAGCATGGCTATGAAAATTGAGAGAGACGAGGAAGAAAAGGCAGTGAATCAAAGGGGTGGTAGAGGCTCCGGGTACTGTTCAGGGTATCGGTCGACTACTATGACTGGGTCAATCAGTGGGTCTAGGTCTAGTTCTGCAAGTAAAAGTAGACAGTTTTTGGAGACCAAGCAAGCAAGGGTTGCCGTTGTATCTCAGCAGCAGGGAAACCAAGGCAGAAATTCAGAAGGCCAGGGTATATCTCTATGGGCTTTCTCCTTGGCCAAGATCTTTGCCAAGTGCAGGAATGGCAGTCTGTTAAGCTCCCCCAGGCCTTTGGAGAAACCAGCGGAGGAAGACAAAGGCAATTTCTGTACCTACCATGTCATGGTGGGACATAGAACCAACAACTGTCACAGGCTGAAGGATGCCATACATAAATTGATCAACGAAGGGAAGTTACAGGAGCCTGCCAAACCCAGTACCAAGACTAACCCTTTACCAGCATTTGAAAGACAGGTTAATATGGTGCAGTCGGGGCCTGCCGAACAACTTCATTTTTACACAAGTCCTGCAGGCAAATCCCACCGTACAGTCTGTGGTGGCTAGTGGAGCTGGGGCAAAGTCTGATTATGAGAAGTCGATAGAGCAGAAGGAAGTGAAGCCTGTGAGTCTGGATGATCTGGATTCAGAAGATGAATACGAAGACTATGGAAGTAGTGAAATGGTCAAGTCACCAGTCATGGAGACAAAAGTTCCTAAAGTTCAGAATGTAACCAGGAGCAGTAGGGTATACCAACCAGTGGTTCGACAGAGTGACAAGACTTTAGTGACTGGGTTAGGTAGTATGTCAGCACCGAAAGAAGTAGAGAAAGAAGACTTGGTTATTTCTCAACTGAAAAGGGCTCCAGCACAGGCCAGTCTGTGGCACTTGTTGCTGACTTCCAAAGAACACAGGGCAGCGCTGGTCAAAAAGCTGTCTGAAATCGAAATTTCTCCACTTGCATCTCCAGAGGCCATGTGTTGGTTACTGGACAAGATTCATATAGGATCCCCTGAGGTTGTATTTTTTGAAAAAGATTTACCACACGAGGGGAGAACTCACAACAAAGCCCTTTATATCTAGGTTAACCTCATAGATCTGGTTATGCCATGCGTGATGATGGACAATAAATCTACCCTGAACATATGTCCACTGAAGATGCTGCCATTCCTGGGTTTGAGTGAGGACAATCTGAAAAAGTCCTCCACTATGATCAGGGCTTATGATGATTCCAAGAGGACTGTAATTGGACTTTTGAAGCTGAACTGGAAGTGGGACCAGTCAAGTCGACGGTCACTTTTACTGTGATTGACATTCCAATCACCTTCTCCTTACTGTTGGGGAAGCCATGGTTCCACCCATTGGGGGGTGTCCCTTCAACCTTACACCAGAAGATTAAGTTCAGTGGGCAATGAGGTTGTGACAGTCGAGGCAGATTCTCAGTCCGTGATTGCTACTATTGGTGAGGAGACCATACCATTCGGTGGTTTTCAAGTCACCATGGTCAGCGAGGAGGAGGCCACGGATGCTCCAACGGTCATCTATGAGAACTATATGCCAGAATGGTTGTCTAAATACCTTCGCAGGCATAACTTTGTTCCGGGCATGGGATTCGGAGCCAATCTATAGGGGATGCCCGAATTTAACATTGATTCTAGGAAGCCGAGGCAATTTGGCTTAGGCTACACAGCTGAGTCATTTGAGAAGAAAGACCTAGAGAAAAGGGAAGAATGGCAAGCCTATGATGAAGCCATTCATTAAGGTGGGTGAGGAGCTGTACAAGGGACAAACTGAACCAGTAAAGGTTGGTAACGTCGAACCCCCAGGCTTCGAAGTATTCTCTGATGTGGTAGACTTTGAAAAGAGCTAGGAGAAGCCAATTGCACCAGTGATAGTGGAGGAGGCAGTTGTTGAGCCTGTCATCCCCCAAGAGAAACCATCTGAAGTAATGGCAGAAGTGGCCAAGGAGAAAGCTGAAGAAAAAGCCTGTGATGAATTTGTGAAAGCAATTTCAGAGGCATTGACTACTACCTTAAGCAAGGCATTTGAAAAGTCTGAGGAAGGATCCACTAAGGAGCTGTTGGCCAAGACGAGCTTGGATTCTGTGGTTGCTGAGATAGCAAGTATCATGATGAGAGCCAAGGCACAGATGGCTGAGATCGAGAAGACTGCTCTTCTTGCTAAACTGGAGTTTGAAGTTGCTGCTGACCTGGACAACATCCTAGAGCTGAGCGAGAATGCTGAGGAAGTTCCAAGTCCTCCGCCTGTGGAGGATGAAAATGCTTTTTAACAAGTTTAATGCAATGAAATCCTAGTTTGCTTACTTGTGTGATGTTTATCCTGATAATTCTGTGCATGCATTTGAATCACCATCAAGCATATTTAACATTCATGACACTGCATTGTATGAAATTAACATAAGTATAGATGAAGACCCCAAAATGGTATTCATTTCACACGAACTAAAATCCAAAGAAGCGAGAGAATTGACAAGAATACTACAAAAACATGTTAAGGCTTTTGCTTGGTCATACGAAGACATGCCGGGGGTAGACATAGAAATAGCAGTTCACAAGATTCCGACAAATCCCTGATTCAGACCAGTAAAGCAGAAATTGAGATGGCTAAGACCAGAATGGGCTGCATTGGTAAAGTAAGAAGTGGCTAAGCAGATTAAAGCAAAGTTCCTCGAAGTGGTGGAATACACAGAATGGTTAGCCAACATTGTGCCAGTGCCTAAGAAAGACAGAAGGGTCAGACTGTGTGTCGACTACAAGGACTTAAACAAAGCCTGCCTTAAAGATAATTTCCCCTTGCCACACATTGATGTTTTAATCGACAGCGTAGCCAAGGCAGCAATGTATTCTTTCATGCATGGATTTTCGGGATACAACCAGATCTTAATGGATGTGATTGACAAGGTGAAAACATCCTTCATCACATAGTGGGGCACTTTCTGCTACAGAGTAATGCCTTTTGGACTGAAAAACGCCGGGGCCACTTACCAGAGGGCTGTCACAACACTACTTCACGACATGATTCACAAAGAAGTGGAGGTGTATGTCGATGACATGCTTGCTAAATCAATGTCCCAGAAGGAGCACCCAGCTATCCTGGATAGATTTCTTACACGCATTGGAGAATACAACCTACGGCTTAACCCTAAGAAGTGCATATTCAGGGTTACATCAGGTAAGCTATTGGGTCATATGGCCAGCCAAAGAGGAATAGAGAGGGACCTAGACAAAATCAAAGCCATTCGAGATATGCTAGCTCCTAAAACAGAAAAGGAGGTCCGGTCATTCTTGGGTTCCTTGCAGTATGTTAGCAGTTTCATAACACGGTTAACTTTAGTGTGTGAGCCAATTTTCAAGTTGTTAAGGAAGGACCAGCCTATGGTGTGGGATGACAAGTGCCAGTTGGCTTTCGAATATCTGGTAAATCCACCAGTCCTAAGCCCACCAACTCTAGAAAAGACCTTAATTTTGTATTTAGTTGTTGAAGATTCCTCCATTGGGGCAATGCTAGCACAAGAGCAGGAAGGGAGGTAGGAGTACCCATTTATTATCTCAGCAAAAAGCTGCTAGAATATGAAACCAAGTACACATTGGTAGAGAAGACATGTGTTGCAATGATTTGGCTGACTAAGAAGCTGTGCCACTACTTTCAGTCATACAAGGTGCAAGCCGTGGCTAAAATGGATCCAATGAAATACCTATACGAAGCACCGGTGTTGGTTGGAAAATTATCTAGGTGGCTACTACTTCTGTCAGAATTCGACATCGAGTACATCACTAGGAAAACCATCAAACGGCGAGCTATGGCAGAATTCCTAGCAAACCAGCCATTAGAATCGAACTGCGTGGAAAATCTGGAGTTCCAGGACGAACATTTGGCTGTAGCAGAAATGAGAAGATGGGTTATGTGCTTCGATGGTGCTGTAAATAGAAAGGGCACTGGAATTGGCGTGATCATAGCAATGCCAGATGGCAAGATTATTCCACTGTCAAAGAGGCTGGACTTTTCCATAATTAACAATGGAGCGGAATATGAAGTGTACTTATACAGAATGGAAGCCCTCCTGACACTAGGGGCAGACAATGTCTTGATTGTTGGGGATTCACTCTTGGTGATTAGGCAAGCACAAGGCAACTGGGACTTATTACGACCCTACTTAGAACTGCTGCAGTACAGAAGAGGGTTATTTAACCAGTGCAAATTCAGACATGTTCCTACAGAGAAAAACAAGATGGCAGATGCACTAGCAACACTGTCCTCTATGTGGGAAGATCCGGAAAAGACACAGATACAGCCTCTGGTCATAGCAATTTCCAGGCAACCCCACTTTGATATGCATGAAGTGACAGAGTTAACAGCTGAGGAAAAGCCCTGGTTCTTTGACATTTATCAGTATGTGAAAGAGGGAAAGTATCCAGAAGGAGCTAACATTTCTGATAAGGTTTCATTAAGAAGATTAGCCAGCCAGTTCAGGATCTTCGAAGATAAACTATACAAGAGAACTACAAATGGGTTTCTTCTAAGATGTTTGACAGAACGAGAAGCAGAAACTGTAATGCAGCAAGTACATGCCGGATCCTGCGGGCCGCATATGAATGAAATTGCTATGGCTAGAAAGATAATGAGACAGGGCTATTTCTAGATGACAATGCAGTTTGATTGTGTGAAGGAGGTAAAAAGATGTCACGGATGCCAGATATATACAGATATCAGTCATCTGCCACCACTTGAATTACAAAGCTTAGCATCTCCTTGGCCATTCTCAGCATGGGGGATTGATATGATTGGAGAAATTCATCCTGCAGCTTCTATTGGGCACAGATTCATAGTAGTTACAGTCGACTATTTCTCAAAATGGGTAGAAGTAGAATCCTTCTCCAATGTGACAGCTAAGCAGATGGTCAAATTCATTCAGAAGAACATCTTCTATCGATATGGAATCCCTCATCATGTAGTGACCGACAACGGGGTGCAATTCCAAGGGGCAACAGCTAAGCTATTCTCAGAACATTGCATCAAACATCAGAGGTCTTCTCCATACAGACCATAGGCTAATGGCACAGTGGAGGCGGCTAACAAGTCGATTATGAGGATCTTGTCAAAAATGGTAACCACCTAACAGGGACTGGGCTAACAAATTGCCATATGCTCTTTGGGGTTACAGAACCAGTGTCAGAACAGGAACGGGCGAAACTCCTTATGCCTTGGTGTACGGGATGGAAGCAGTGTTGCCAGTGGAAATGGAACTCAAGTCACTCAGAGTAGCTTTGGAAGCCCAGCTACCAGAAAAGGGATGGGCTCAGGCTAGATATGAGCAGTTGGCTGCATTAGATGAAAAGCGGTTTAAAGCACTGGATCACCTACAGATGTATCAGTGCAGAATGGCTAGAGCTTATAATCGAAATGTGAAGTATCCCAAACAGCATCTGAAGGTTGGAGATCTGGATCTGAAGCAGTTAAGGCCTACGAATGTAGATGCCCGAGGGAAGTTCATACCAAATTGGGAAGGGCCATATGTTGTGAAGAAAGTGCTATCAAAGGGTGATGTAAGCATCGTAGACATGGATGGGAATGAATTTGCAAACCCTATCGATCAAGACGGCCTAAAGCCTTACTATGTTTAAAAAAAAAAAGAAAAAGAGAAAAGTCTGTTAGGTTGAAAACTCGAAATGGGCGGCCTAGGCAAAAGTTGAGACGAGAGAAAATGATCAGTCGGAAAATCCGCAAGGGACGGCTGGTGACGGATTCTGGTTCTGTGTGGAGTGTATACCATTTTTGGGAACCAACCTTTTCGAATGTATTCATGTTAATTTCATCAATAAAGTGTGATGTTTTGTTTAAATATGTTCACGTGGTTATATCATAATGCATAAACAAAATTATCTTGCCTAAACATCCATTTAAAGAAAGCACTTTGCATTAAATTGGTTAAAAGACTCGCATTATTCAATGAGGAAATGTGCTAAAATGCTTACAACTCGTAATATTTTCTTTTCCTTTGAACTTAATTTATCATTCCTTCGGTAGTCGAAAATTTCGAAACAAACTGAAATCCAAATGTCGCAAAACGACAAAAAAAAAAAGAGCTTGCTAAGGTGAAAACCGAAAAGGCGCCTTAGGCAAAAGTTAGGGCAGCTCGCTGAGCTAAAAACCCACATCAGGTAGTTCAGGCAAAATTTAGAGCACTTCCAGATTTTACCATTCCCCAACAAATGCTTTTCTATTATTATCCAGCAAAATCCTCTGCATAATTCCCCATCAGAGACACTTTCATCCTCTAGTGGAGATCCCTTTCACTCCGGACCCTAGCAGACACTTTTCTACTATTCTCCAGCAGGATCCTTTACACTATTCCTAGCAGAACTATCACAAAGAACATGACCACGTTCTCCAGTAATCATCAGACTTCCCTAATAGCCATTGCATTTCCTCGCATATCCCCGGCGGAAGCGCAAGAATCACATCACATAAAGAATATACTCCCCAGCTAGATCAGTCGTAGGTGTCATATGCTTCCCCTAGCCAGAGGTATGACTCAAAATCCGCAAAACACATAGCATTTCAAGGCCAGACGAATAGCGGGGGATACATCTCCCAGAGTCCATTCGCATGTACATACATTGCAACACGCACACACAAGCATTCAAAACACGTATATAAACATGCATACATGCATCACGACCAACCCAAGTACAGGTATACGGGGGCCAAAAAGCCCTCAAGCCGTATTTATTCTTGATAGAAGGGGCAAAAATTTTTGTTTCCAAAATTATCGATCAAGGAATAAATACGTGCTTTCGACTTAACTTCAATAGTCTACTCCACCACACGGAGGAAAGAGAAAATTTTATGTAGTCTACTCCACCACACGGAGAAAATAGTCCTATCTGGTCGCTCCACCACACGGAGAAGAATTAAAAGTTATCACAGGCACACCCCACCACACCGAGTCAATATCACAGGCACACTCCACCACAGCGAGTCGACATAACAGGCACACTCCACCACAGTGAGTCGACAACTATGTTCCCCCAACGAGGGGCATCAAAGACCCTCCTGAGACAGAAAAGATTTAATCCAGGAACACCCTCAGAGTCATAGCGTGCAAATCAGGGCCATACGACTCCAAATCTCAGGTATGAAAACCTCCCCGATTATTAGAGTTTTTGTTCACGCCAATATAATCCTGAGAAAGGTATTTCTTGCCTTTAACAGGTGTATGGAGGCAAAACAATTCAACTGTATTTACTCTTGATCGAGGGGGAAAAACTTTGGTTTCCAAAATTATTTATCAAGGAATGAATACATACACGAAGTAATTTCAAGATATCCTCGAGAGTAGTTTCCAACAGAGTTAAAGAAAGCCCTCCTTCAGGCAACAAAACTTAAAAAGCCCTCCTAGAGGCAAAACAAAATCTAAAGTCCTCCTTGAGGCACCCAAACTGAAAAAGCCCTCCTTGAGGCAACAAAACTGAAGAAAGCCCTCCTTGAGGCACCCAAACTGAAGAAAGCCCTTTTAGAGGCAAAACCAAATCTAAAGCCCTCCTTGAGGTACCCAAACTGAAAAAGCCCTCCTAGAGGCAAAACCAAATCTAAAGCCCTCCTTGAGGCACCCAAACTGAAAAAGCCCTCCTAGAGGCAAAACCAAATCTAAAGCCTTCCTTGAGGCAACCAAACTGAAGAAAGCCCTCCTTGAGGCACCCAAACTAAAAAAGCCCTCCTTGAGGCAACCAAATCGAAAAAGCTCTCCTTGAGGCAACCAAATCGAAAAAGCCCTCATTGAGGCAATCGAACTAAAAAGCCCTCCTTGAGGCAATTAAACCCAAGAAGTCCTCTCAAAGGCAATCCAAATAGCTCGGGCAAGACTACTGTTCCACACTTCGGCAGGACCAAGTCCCCAATGCCGCAGAGGCCGACACAAGCAAAACCCTCAGGTACGCTTTATGTTCCTTTTCTCACCACACTCCGAATCGCGAGACCAAACTCGAATCGGACATAAGCTACCGATCTAGTCGACTTTGATATCGCAAGGGGTAGCCTGTGAGTAGGGGTTTTCCCGACCTCTGTGATGAGAGTTCATATGTTACCTATGGAGCCAACAGTCTTGAATCGGACTTGAAAGCACCCGGAATGTTGCCTGGGTATCTCAAACATCCTGAAAGCCAAGCTATCTGTGATCCAAATTCCCCGAAAAGGTCTCCCGAGTGGTTTCTAGGATTTAAGGTACGCGCCCGGTTTTTGAAATCTTGCCCTGGCTCTTGTCAGAGCTGTACGGCTCTACACTACAACCGTACGGCTTTAGTGGGAAAGACAAGTTGCCTTGCAAAACAAAGTAACTTGTCTCGCTAGAAGAAGTATAGGCAGAATCAGAAAGGTAAGGCGGCCATTTAATGTTGAAATGATATGTGAGAGGAGAGTATAAAAAGGGAAAATCAAATCAGAAAAAAGAGAGAGAGGCTTTTCAATCTTAAAAAAAGAAAAAGAAAGAAACAGAGAAAAAAAGAAGTAGAGAAAAAGGGAGAGAGACTAAGCAAGGAGGTGAACCAAACGCTGGAATTAAAACTTAAAATCAATCCTAATACATTAAACACAAATCATATAACCTTTGCACATTGATTGGGGATCACTTCGGATTTGTTCTGGGTTGTTTCAGATTGTTACAGTTCTTGACCGATTGAGTTCCTAGGAGGCATTCCAAGCTTTCAATCCATTCTTTAGACGTTTAAAGCATCAAAACAACATCAAGGTAAACTCTGAGAGGCCTTAAACCTGTTTGCATTGTCTTTTCTATGCGTTTTCTTTGTTTTTGCCACTTCTAGAATTGGATTGCCCAAATAGAGCCGTACAGCTCTGTTCATGATGAACAGAGCCGGTCGGCTGTAGTACTAGATCCGTACAGCTCTGTTCTTTAGGGACAGCCTTCCGGTTCGTCCCGATCGGTCGAAAGCAGTTCGTTTTCCATTTTAAGCTTTCTGTTGCGATCATTTTCGACCTAAATCCATTCGTACGTCATAAAATTTTGGTTTTTAGATTTCTATACGTACGGATATTAGTATTTTTGTATTTCCCGGGGTTTTATTTTTTGAGTTTCGGGGTAGTTTTATCCGAATCGGATCCATAGTTAGCGTTAGCGGACCCCCGAACCTAATAAAATTCTCGGAAAATATTAAAAACAAGCAAAATAGTATTTTCACAAATGTTTTTGGTTTGTTTATTGCATTTTGGACCCTAGATGGATGTTGAACTTAGGAACCCGCACGAACGGAACCATGGATTCCGGGATAACTGAACCACAAAAATGGAAATTTGCATGAAACCGAGCCAAATGGTTTTCTAAAATTAATTTTCCAGCACAAAAATCCACAGGGCGTTTCAAAACCGTTTTCCAGGTCTAACCAGTCTGACTGGTCGGGTGGACCCGGTTATCCCCTAAATGCATGCCCCCGATCCTAGAAATCCCAATTCTGTCCTGATTTGAGTGCTACTTGTGTTTATAATATAAATTGCACTAATCAATCTGTTTTGCAACATTTATTTTTATTTTTGTTGTATTTAGTAGATTAATTTGTGTATTTAGGCGGATGTATTTTTAGACCTTCGTGTACTTAGGCGATTGTAAATGTGAGGACGAGAGCTTTTTCTATTCTTTATTCAATTTGGTTGTATAAGTGGCCTCTATTATTCTTTTGTATATTTGTATGGATAATTTATTTTTCTGCAATTTATTTTCTGCATTCTGCTTTAGCACGGGCTAATAAAATAAACGAAATTGGGGTTAGAAAAGATAATAAATTGAATAAATATGGTTTTATAAATAATAAACGAATACAAGCTTGAGGTTAAGTAGGTAAGTTGCCCGAACCCTGAATCTCTGGATTAGGTACAACAGTCTGTGATCGATAGGGAGCTCTACCGGAATTTCCCGGATGAGCTGATCAGGGTGGCGACTCTGTCGCTGATCTTGAGATTTAGGTTTTGAGGTCTTTGAGTTATAAAATGGGAAAACGTTTTCTACAAAATAAATTTCAAAACAAATAAATCCATGATTTTCCTAAAACAAGATAAACAAAACCCGCTTTTCCCAAAACATCACTAATAAACTATTTATTTATTTCGTCTCCCTCAGTTCGCTTCACCGCGTTCCTTCTTTCTTAAAAGGTCGTCCGCTCACAAATAGTTTATTTATTAATATCCTAAATAGGTTTGTTTATTTTGTCCAAATAGATAAATAATATTGAGATGAGTACTAACCCTTAGGAAGAAGAATTGAATTAATTAACTAAAATAGATTAACGTTGCAGATTGACTAGTTAAGTGAAATTGAACCCCAGCTATCTCTAATCAATTTTTTTACATCAACTTTGTGTGTGATTATTTAGTCATAAGTCTTTATAATATCAGTATAGACAACCAAATCTCACCTAATTATGCATCTAGATAGGGGGTTAACTCAATTAGGATTGGTATTCAAATATTAGTCTCTGTGGGATATACTTGTGCTTATCGCAAAACTGAAGTTAACTCTTATGAAGAATTGAAAGCTATTTCCCTAAGGAGTGATAAGCAATTACATGATGTTTTAATGCCTATGTAGAAAATTACTCTTGAAGTAGCTATCAAAGAGGAGTTTAAGGTTGTTCGTGAAGTTATTTCACATTCTAATTAGAAAATTTCAAAAGTTGTTTTTGATACTTTAGGTATTGGAAACTTTATTATTGAAAATATTTTATGTGATTTAGGAGTTAGTATCAATGTAATGTCATGTTCTATGTAAACACCTTAAATTAAGAGAACCAAATCCTATTAGAGTTACTATTCAATTGGCTAATAGATCCATTAGATATCATAGAGGCATAGTATAACATGTTTTGTGAAAGTTGATAACATCTTGCTTGTTGATTTTATTATCATAAATATTAATCAAGACATGCATATGCCTATCATTTTAGGTAGACCTTTTCTTGCTAGTAGTAGAGCATTGATAGATGTGTATGATGACAAGCTTATTTTGAAATTTCTTGATGAAGTTATGTTTAAAATGAATGAAGTTATTAAACATGCCCTCTCTAATGATGATCAATGTTATTTTTTTTATACTAAATTCCCTTTACATTATATGCAGGAAAATTATTTCCTATGATCCATTAGAAAAGTGCTTAAATGAAGAAAGTCTTAATGCTATCCATAATTCAGAAGCTATTTATGAAGATATCTAGAATGATGAAAGCTATTTTCAAACCTCAAATTCTAATGAACCTTTAAATAGTTTATTATCCTAACCCATGAAACCTTCCATAAAAGAGCCTTCCACTCTTGATCTTAAATCATTACCCTCTCACCTTTCATATGTATTCCTTGACCCCTCAAATAGTTTACGAGTAATTATTTTCTTTAAGCTTACCAAAAACTATAAAGACTAACTCTTATATGTTTTTAAGATCCCATAAGGAAGCTTTAGCTTGGAAGATTGCTAATATCAAAGGTATCAACCCTAATATTTCTGTGTATAGACTTTTAATAGAGGAAACTCATAAACCCTCTTGTGAACCTTAAAGAAGAATTAATCGTCACTTGAAGGAGGTTGTCAAGGATGAAGTTATCAAGCTGCTTGGTGCTGGTATCATTTATCCCATTTATAATAGCATTTGGACTAGTCATGTCCAAGTTGTTTCGAAGAAAGATAGTATCATAATAGTTAAGAATGAGAAGAATGAGTTGATTCCTACAAGAATTGTCATAAGGTGAAGAATGTATATTGATTATAAAAGTTAAATGGAGCCATAAGAAAGGATCACTTTCCTTTGCCTTATGGTGAACAAATATTGGAGAGATTAGCAGGGTATTCCTTTTTACTGTTTTCTTGATAGATATTCTAAGTGTAACCAAATCCCAATGTGTGCACTTGATAAGGGAAAGACTACATTTACATGTCCCTATGGTACCTATGCCAATAAAAGAATGCCATTTGGACTATGTAATGCTCCAACAACATTTCAAAAGTGCATGGTGCTATATTTCATTACATGATTGAAAAGACAATTGAGATCTTTATGGATGATTTCTCAGTCTAAGGAAAAACTTTTGAAAGTTTTTTTCTCAATCTTGAATTTGTTATAAGGAGATGCATGGAGACTAATCTTGTTCTTAATTAGAAGAAGTGTCATTTTATGGTCACTGAAGGTGTAGTTCTTGGTCATAAAAATTCATCAAAAGGGATGGAGGTAGATAAAGAGAAGATTGAAATCATTGAAAAGCTGCCTATTCCTTCTTCTGTGAAAGATGTGAGAAGTTTTCTAGGGCATGCTGGATTCTACTAGAGGTTCATCAAGGATTTCTCTAAAATTGCTTAGCCTTTGACTGCCTTGCTGCATAAACAAGTTGATTTTAGTTTTGATGCAAGATGTGTTCATGCATTTGAATAGCTTAAGCCAAAGATGATTTATGCTCCCATTCTTATCTCACCCAATTAGGATTTACCATTTCAAATGATGTGTAATGCCAGTGACTATTGTATTAGAGTTGTTCTAGGTTATAGAATAAAGAAACATTTCAAATCTATCTATTATGCAAGTAGAACTCTACCGAAGGGAAAAAAGAACTTATTAAATTATTTCCTGCAAGTATATAGTTTCTACTGAAGTACTAAAAAAATATCGTTCTCAAGAGGAATGATTGTTTCCTACTCACCAAATTTCAATCACTATTTCGTTTGCATTTATAATTAAATTAAATGTTCATTATTTTATTTATTCTTCTCCTAAACTAATCTAATTTACATTTAATCAATTACGAGTTTCAAGAAGCTAGTTATTGTGATTTGTGAACTTAATCTCTTGTAAATACTAATTCAATTAATCAAGTAATACTAAATTACTCAAGACATATTTATACCAAGTATGATATTGGCATGCTTAAGTTTGATGATTATATTTTTCAATCATAAACTTATGTATAGAAGATTATACAAGTAAAATTCATATAAAAAATTATATTAAGGAATTAGCAAATACTTTAAAACATAGTTTATAAATCTGGTCTAATATCTACAAAGTAAGTACAAGAAAGATGACTTAATAAAAATGGAGCAAGAAACTTCTCAATCTTTTACTCATAAGAGAGCCTGATTTTCCTTACACTTCTTCTTGTCTCTAAAATGGTTCTTGAAAAATCATAATTTTATTCTTCTAATATTCTCCAAGATGATTAAAATGATGGTTTCTTTCCCTTTTTATAGATAGTAAACCAACACAATGGTTCATGTTGGTATTCCTCCTTAAAGCCATAACTTTTGGATGAAAGGGTATGACTTTTGGTGACAGGATAAGTCAATTTTTGGATAAAATTTTGTCTGTATTGACCTTCCTAGTGTCATGCCCATGATAAGCTCAGGTTTCTTCTTGTTTTCTCGTTTTTGCCTAGGTTCCGTTGGGAACAATATGTCGTAATTGCGACATAGACTTTTCTCTAGCTTTCTTATTTCTTTCTTATGCTTTTTAGCTGCTATTCATTCGATATCTCTCCATCCAAGCTCCCCTACTCCTAAGTTTATAAAAACACAAACAAAATATCAAATGGAACAAAAATCATAATAAAACTACATAAAACACATATTTTACAAAGACAAATAACACAAAAATATGAGCATTTTAAGCTCATATCAATTCCCCACCCTTAAACCTTTATTTATCCCTACACAAAGATTTACATACAAAACTTTAACACACAACATAGAGTTAAGAAACAAAGGAAAAAATATTAGGCAGAAAGGTTGTGTATCTCTTAATCTCACATCAAATAGGCTAGTTAATACAATTTTCATTCAATTCTCAGTTTTTAAACCTTAAAGAATCAAAATTTACCATGTTTAGACTAACATAAATAGTGCAAAAACACAAGAATAGTGACACCTTGGAAATTAAATTTCCTATGCTTTGTGAAATTAACTACCACAATACTTACTTTGCAGAAAGGTACTTCCTCACTTAGGTAAGTGTCACATTCAATTCTACTTCAAGTGTTTTGAAAGGGTTAAGTATTTTGAACAATTCCTTAATATATTCATAAATTATTATAGGCTTGTAAACGAGTAAAAATCTCAACTACTAAAATAAATATATGCATGAAATTAAAGGGTCTTTTCAAAAGGTTGTAACTTGGCTTCGGTAAGGTTTGACATTTTGGTCAAGTAGCTCAAATTTGTGAAAAGAATAAAATTTATCATAATAAAAGAGACTTACATAAAATGTGACAACTTAAAAATTAAAATATTTGTATTATTTTTTTTCTCAAGTAACATACGTGTGCATAATGCTTCATTATGTTCTTTGCAATAGTGTAATATCTTTGATTTTTTGACTCTTACACCATAACAAATGCTTTGCATACTCTTATCTCAAGTTGCATTTTATTGTGTTTTAAACAACCTGAGACATTGGAGTAGTTTTTGGAAGCAAGAATTTGGTAACTTTTTTTACAAGTATAAACAATAACAAGTAGTAGAACATACCTCTAATGCCACAAGAAAAACTAAAATTTCCATAAATAAGGTACCAAAGAATAACACTTAGCATTCGAAGGGAATATTAGGCTTGTAATGTGGCGACTTAACAAAGAAACGGTTTATAGCTCAACCTTGGCTACCTAAAGTTAATAGGGTGGCTTTTTAAGCAAGTTAAAAAATGGCTAATTCTAATGCTCTTATCATTTCTCATGCAAAATTCTTTTCTACATATAGCCTTGAAAAATTACCGAACATAAATTCTAGAAAATATGGATATAAAGGACTCTCAACAGGAAATATATATATTATTAGCATCACAAGATCACATAATGTTGGGTTTAAAAAGTTACTTGTGGAAAAGTCTTTCTTGAAAGTAATTAAGATCACATAAAAAAGGAAAAATAACTAAGAAGGTGTAGATATAAAAGTCTCCTACAATCTTTTAATTCATTCATTAGTGAAAAATTGAAAAACTTGAAGTTCAAATATCTTTAAATTTGATTATAAATTCTTAACTATACTAAATTATGTAAGGAAAAGATGCCAAAACCTATAATGCCTAATTTTTTTTTATCATAATCAATACAAAACTCTACATATATAATAACACAAGCACAAATATAAATAATGTACAAAAGACAAGCAAACACAATATCCTCCCCACACTTGAAGAACACAACATTCTCAATGTGAAAAATCGAGCACTACAGGAAAAAAAACAAAAGAAAAATAAAAAGTAACAGGAAAAAGGAATGGACTCGCATAGTTCCATTCGGGGATCCTGATCGAGAAGGTGAAAATTGAATATTGCTCTGTTGGAAAAAGGACATCAATTTATGCCTCATACTTTGTGTACTGTATTTTATCTCCTTCATATCAACAGCCATATCATCGACTTTGGAATTGAGGCTTGATTTTTGGCCTCCATAGTATCCAATCTAGTTAGGATTTGCTTCCATCCCTCAGCACCTTTTTTGGCATTATTATCATCATCATTAGAACTAGTAGATGCTCTTTTAACAAAATAAATGTGCAATCCAGAATTAAAGATCAAAATTATTAATGGTAATAAATCAAAACATTCCCCAGCAACGGCGCTAACAATTATTGAATTATTTCCCGTAAGTATACGGTGTAACGCCCCAGATATAAGTTGACTTAGTTATGTTGTGATGTGTGCATATGAGTGAGCATTTTTGCATTTAACCGATGTTTTGTATGCTTATAACAATTCGTAGGCTTTGGCCTAGCGGTAGATAGTCCTGACTAATAGCTAGTGGTCTAGAGTTCGAACCTTACCTGGCTTAAATTTATTTTTTTTTTTGTGCCTTTTTATTTTTGTGTTGGGAAGGTTGGAATTCCGAAAATCCATGATAAATATCCCATTTTTCAGTTGACCAATTCAAAAAAAATTAGGAATCCTTAACCTAAGGAGAAAATCTCTCCTTAATCTCTTCCACTTTCCAAGTTTCACTCCAAGGCAATCTCTTCATCTCTATTAGGGTTAAAATTTCGGCCATTCCATTGTGTGGAGCTCCAGTGCAGCCGAAATTCTTAACTTTCTCTCCCTCACTTTCATTCATTCAGACTCTGCTTCATTCTTCTCCATTCCGAGTTAATTGCCTCAGTTGGTTTCACTGCAAACAGGGTAACAACTAAACCCTAAATGTCGGTTCGAAATTTATATAGGATGTATGGTAGATGAATTTGATCCTAGGTTGTATTATTACTGAAATTATTGTTGAGACATGAATGTATATGATATTGGTGTAAGAAATTGCTTTTAGGTTAAAAGATTGGTAGAAATATGAAAATACATGTGATTGAGTCGAAATTGGTAAGCTGCTGTATTTTCAGAATTGACTATTTATGGTAATTATGGCATAACTTCTGTTATATAACTCCGATTGGCATAATTCAACTTTCTGTGTTTTCCTGAGATATAGGTGTACAAGGTTGTTTTACATTATTTTGGAAAATTCCGTGAGTAAAGTGCTCATATTCCCTATTGAAACTGCCTTATGTGCATTGTGCCGATTTTTCTTGAACTGCTGAATTTCAGATTGTACAGGTTGTGATAATTTTAGCTTTATTTTCGTTATATAACTCCGATTGGCATGATTCAACTTTCTGTGTTTTCCTGAGACATAAATGTACAAGGTTGTTTTATACTATTGTGGCAAATTCTGTGAGTAAAGTGCTCGTATTCCCTGTTGAAACTGCCTTATGTGCACTGTGCCGATTTCCTGGAACTGCTGAATTTCAGTTTGTACAGTTTGTGTTGATTATGGCTTTATTTTCTCTCTGTAGCTCCGTTTGCCATGAAACAAAATTCTATGTATTCCTGAAATTCTGATGTTCAATGTTGCTTTATATTATTTTTGCTAAATCAGTGAGTAACACATCTGTTTTGTCTGTTGAAGTCAGACTATGTGCAGTGATCTGAAGTGAATTTACAGATTGCATGTTTTTAGTGTTTCCTTAATATCTTTTGCTATAGGAATCCGAATTGCATGATTTAAGTTGGCGTGTGTTCCTAAGATGTAAGGCTAAATTTACCTTTGTATTGCCATGCTGAATTCTGAGTCTAACCTACTGGAATATTATATGCAAGTTGAGGCATGAACTATGAATTCTGAAATTTTCACCTTAGGCCTTGAACTGATTTTTTTTTAATGTGTGCAAAGCATAATTTGATTCTAGGAATTTATGCTAGGACTCTTGACATGAAACCTAATAATTACATATATGGTTTGGTAAATTTAATACATGTTGGAATTATGAAATCGAGTTTGGGGTAAGTCCTATTTTTTTTATGGCACCATGTGTTTATTGATGTATCAGATTATGTTTTGGGGTAAGTCCTATTTTAATGGCACCTTATGGTTATTGAATTGGTTGGGATAAGTCCTATGTTAAAGGCACCTTTTGAATATTGATATAATTATGATAATTAAATTGGTGTTTGTAGTGGCATATACTCTGGTGTCTTGGTTAGTTTGGCTAAGTGTTTTCCATGTTTGATTGGTTGACACTAGGACAGCGCCCTTTGTTTCGAGGTAAGTCCCTTCGTTGGCACTCAGAGAGGTAAATCCCTTCGTGGTACTCTAATTTATTTTATTTTTGAGGTAAGTCCCTTCGTTGGCACTCTGTGAGGTAAGTCCCTTCGTTGGCACTCTGAGGTAAATCCCTTCGTGGTACTCTTTTCTTATTGATAAGGGGGTAAGTCCCGTTGTGGTTCCCCGAAGCGTCTGAGCCGAACTCTCTAAGGACATAGGTGTATAGGTCAATACAAATGATTTATACGCGTATACCACAAAATTAATAAAGGTTAAGGTATAATTGAGTTGATGTCAAGTTTGTGATGAAGTACTTTGATTTGGGATGTTGGTATGTATTTGTATGTACATGACTTATCTTGGAAATCTGAATTTTGATGATATTGATTATCCACTTGGAATGTTTTGTACTATTATTTGAAATAGATAATTATGTGATATGCTAAACTTGAACTTTATATGTTGTATGTGATGCAGCTAACAAATAAGGGTAAGATCCCTGATACATGATTGTTACTATGAGAATTATGCATGCTTGTATAAATTGATAAATTTGCTTTCTATTAATCATGATGAAGTATACTTAAGTAATGTAATATGAAATTTATGATCTGTCATCTTCCTATGTGAACTTTGAATTGATGTTTGGAATTTATTAGTTACTCGTCACTAAGTGGCGCTGTTGATATTTTCAGATTTTGCCGGTGCAGAATAGGAGATGCCTGATGTCTGTTCTCGGGGATTGTGTGGAGAGTTTCCGTCATGTTATTTTATCATCTATTCGTAGTTATGGATGTTCAAAGATTTATTTATTTATTTATTTATTTATTTTTTTTTTTTTTTTACTCCGTTATATTACCTTTTGAAATACCTATTTATGTTAAATTACTGTTTTTGAAATGGAAATTTTCGAGTACTCATTTATGATTATGTTATTTTAAAGATAAAAAGGAAGTTTTGAAAATGATGACCTAAACTTTATGTAATGTTTCCGCCATTGCATGCTTGCAAAAGTTAGGGTTGTCACAGTTGGTATCAGAGCCCACGTTGGTTCCAAGGCTTTGGTAGCATAAGTCACTTGGAACCAAAACTCAGAATCCTAGGATAGAGATTTGAACATAGTGTGAGGTGCATGGGTAGGTAGAACGGGTTTAATTGCTTTGGATTACTTGTTTTCTATTATTAGCTGTATGTATTATATGCTTAGACCTAACTAGAACAAAAATTTTAGAATGCCTCCACGTAGAGATTCCGTTCGCGATGACTCTCCTCAGCGACGTATGCGGCTGTTGGAAGATGCCGTGCTCGCTATGGCTCAAAGAAATCCAAATAACCAAACTGTCTTCGATCGCATTGCTCGTCACCGACCCCCAACTTATGAAGGATCTTCCGACCCGGTGGTGCTTGAGGGATGGATCCGGGAGATAGAGAAACTCTTTGATGTGACCGGCTGTCCGAACGCCGAGAAAGTCGTGATTGGAGCCTACTACTTGAAAGGCGAGGCTGATAACTGGTGGGGCATGGTTAAGGCCGAGTGCCTGGAATTGGCTGAGTTTGGATGGGGACAATTCACTGAAAGGTTGAAGAATCGTTTCTACCCAAGTGAGTTGAGGTGGCAGAAACGAGAGGAATTCCTATGCTTGACTCAAGGAAGCATGTCTGTTCAGCAGTACACCAACAAATTTACTGAACTGTCCAGATTTGCAGGTTCAGTCATCCCCACTGAAGAGGAGAAGGTGCAGTTCTATATCAAGCGGATGAGTCCCAAAGTGAGGACACATGTCCTATGTTCTGGAGCAACAACTTTCCAAAGAGCCTATGAAGTGGCTTTAGGAGTTTATGCATCCGTTCAGGAGGATGAAGCGGTGAGGCGGACCATGTTCTTAAAGAGGTCTCAGCCTACCTCGTATGTTCATCCGACTTCCAAGAAACCCAAGTATGTTCCGGCAAAGGAAGCTGCTAGTACCGCTCAGACTAGGGAGAAGAAGTGCTTCAAGTGTAAGAAAGAGTGGCACTATGGGAAGAACTGTGATGGGACGCCTGTCCGATGCTACACTTGTAAGGAAGAGGGTCACTACTCTCAATCTTGCCCGAAGAAGTCAGGAAGTAAGAAGCCCGATTCTAGCTCAGGAGGCCCTGTTCGTAACAGAGTCTATAACATGATGGAGTCCAAAGTTGACGAGGCAGGGAATGACATCGTTGCAGGTACCATCCTTGTCAAATCTTTTCCTGCTTATGTATTATTTGACACTGGTGCGTCTATATCCTGTATTTCTACTACTTTTGCTCAGAAGTTGAATTTATCTGTATCTGTTCCAATTAATTCTGTGGTTTCCCTCCCTAATGGGGAGAGTGTTGCTTGCTGTCGTGTTTTCCCCGAAGTTCCCATAGTTATCGAGGGAGTTGAATTGAAGGCGAATTTGAGGGAATTTCCATTGACCGAATTTGATGTTATCTTCGGTATGGACTGGCTGAAGCAGCATCAAGCGGTGTTCTATTGTAGGGATGAGAAAATTGTGCTGAAGGACGGTAAAGGGAAGAGGGTTTCTTATTCAAATGTTAAGATGAAACCAGGAGTGAAGGTAGTTTCGGCTATGAAATTGAAAAAGATGGCGATGAAAGGCGAAGAAGTATTTCTGTGTAGAATAAAGGATACCTCGGAAGAACTGAAGATCGAGGATACTCCTATTGTTCGAGAATATGCGGATGTGTTTCCTGATGAACTGCCAGGGATTCCACCAGGAAGGGATGTAGAATTTGCCATCGACCTAATTCCGGGGTCAGCTCCAATCTCTAAAGCTCCTTATCGGATGGCTCCCTCGGAGATGCGAGAATTGAAGACCCAGTTGCAAGAACTTGTTGATAAGGGTTTTATTAGACCCAGCGTGTCACCTTGGGGTGCTCCGGTACTCTTTGTCAAGAAGAAGGATGGAAGCATGCGATTATGTATTGACTACCGTGAGTTGAATAAGGTGACCATCAAGAATAAATATCCCCTGCCAAGAATTGAAGATTTGTTTGATCAATTGAAGGGTGCAGGTGTGTTCTCTAAGGTCGATCTGAGATCCGGCTATCATCAGATTCCGGTAAAAGAAGACGACATTCAGAAGACTGCCTTCCGGACAAGGTATGGGCACTATGAATTCGAAGTAATGCCCTTCGGTCTCACTAACGCACCAGCAGTGTTTATGGATCAGATGAACCGAACCTTCCACGAGCTCCTTGATGTGTGTGTTGTGGTATTCATTGATGATATCTTAGTATATTCGAAGAATGAAGAGGAGCATGCTAAGCATCTCAAAATGGTGTTGAAAGTATTAAGAGAGCAGAAGTGGTACGCCAAGTTCTCTAAGTGTGAGTTTTGGCTTGGAGAGGTGGCTTTTCTAGGCCATGTGATTACCAAAGAAGGTGTGAAGGTGGACCCGGCGAAGATTAAAGCCGTTCTTGAATGGTCCAGTCCTACTAATGTGACCGAAGTAAGAAGTTTTCTTGGTCTTGCTGGATACTACAGAAGGTTTGTGCACAACTTTTCAATTATTGCACGACCTTTGACTCAGTTGATGAAGAAGGACTGTAGGTTTCAATGGACTGCAGAATGTGAAGAAGCGTTCCAGATATTAAAAGAGAGACTTACTTCAGCCCCAGTTCTTGCATTGCCGACTGACGGAGTAGAGTATGAAGTGTTCAGTGATGCTTCCAAGTACGGACTTGGGTGTGTACTTATGCAGTTGGGAAAAGTGATTGCCTATGCTTCAAGGCAATTGAGGGTTCATGAAAGGAACTACCCGACTCACGATTTGGAGTTAGCTGCGGTGGTGTTTGCTCTTAAAATTTGGCGCCATTACTTGTATGGTGTGCCGTGCAAGATATACACCGATCATAAGAGCCTCAAATATATTTTCACCCAGAAAGAACTAAACATGCGACAGAGACGTTGGTTAGAGCTTATCAAGGATTATGACTTAACCTTGGAGTATAAAGAAGGAAAGGCAAACAGAGTCGCAGATGCATTGAGCAGAAAGAGCATCCATTCGGTGAACTTCATGAAAAGACTTCCTATTGATCTTTGCAAGGAGTTTAGCAAGTTGGAAATTGAAGTGGTCCCGAGAGGAGTGGTTCGGGCGAGTTTAAATGCAATCAGTGTGGAACCAGTATTGTTTGTAGAATTGAAAGAGAAGCAGTTGAGTGATCCTGTACTTCAGAAGATTCGTGCAGCGAAGGAGCAGGGTAATGCTGTAGATTTCGAGATTCTTACAGATGGGAGTATGAAATTTAAAGGCCGATGGTGTGTGCCTAATGATTCAATGTTGAAAGAGCAGATCTTAAGTGAAGCTCATTGCACTCCCTACTCTGTGCATCCGGGAGGTGCGAAATTGTACAAAGATTTGAAGATGCAGTTTTGGTGGCCTAGAATGAAGAAAGAGGTAGCTGAGTTTGTGGCCCGGTGCTTGACTTGTCAAAAGGTGAAAATTGAGCATCAGAGGCCTGGGGGATTATTGCAGCCCTTGGCTATTCCAGCATGGAAGTTTGACTCGGTTTCTATGGACTTTGTGTCGGGTTTACCAAAGGTTGCTAATGGTTTAGACACAGTGTGGGTTGTTATAGACCGTTTGACCAAGGTGGCTCGGTTTATTCCTATGAAGAAGACCTGGTCTATGGAGCAGTTAGCTGAGGCATATGCGAGTGAAATTATAAGGCTTCATGGTGTGCTTAGGGAGATTGTGTCAGATCGTGACCCACGGTTCTTGTCACATTTTTGGACATCATTGCAAGAAGCTTTGGGCACTAGGTTGAAGTTGAGTACAGCTTTTCATGCTGCTACAGATGGACAGACGGAGAGGACAATCCAAACCTTAGAGGATATGTTGCGGTCATGTGCTCTTGACTTCCAGAAATCTTGGGTGAAATGTCTGAGTTTGGTAGAGTTCTCCTATAACAATAGCTATCACGCTAGTATCCGTATGGCCCCGTATGAAGCCCTCTATGGGAGGAAATGTCGTAGTCCGACATGCTGGGACGACATTAGTGACACATTGGTGTTGGGTCCGGAATTGATTCGGGATACAGTTGAGAAGGTGAAGGTGATTCAGGCGAATATGAAGGCTGCCCAGGATAGTCAGAAGTCTTATGCAGATCTCAAGAGAAGACCTCTTACCTTCGAAGTCGGTAGCAAGGTATTGCTGAAAGTATCTCCTATGAAGGGAGTGATGAGGTTCGGCAAGAGAGGCAAGCTCAGTCCCAAGTATATTGGTCCATATGAAGTGCTTGAAAGGATTGGGGAAGTTGCATATCGGTTGGCTCTACCACCGGAATTGGCAAAAGTTCATAATGTATTCCATGTTTCACAGCTACGAAGATATGTGAGCGACCCTTCTCACGTTATTGCTGTGGATTCGGTGGAGGTGGAACCCAATTTGACATATGAGGAGAAGCCTGTTCAGATCCTCGACCGTCAGGTTCGCAAACTCAGGAGAAAAGAGATGCCTTTGGTAAAGGTGCTTTGGTGTAGCCAGAAGTTTGAAGAGGCTACTTGGGAGCTAGAAGAGACCATGAGATCCAAATATCCGGAATTGTTTGCAACTAATCAAGGTTAGAACCTAGCTTACTCTTTTGTCCTTGAGTTTCGAGGGCGAAACTTTTTGTTAGTGGGGAGGATTGTAACGCCCCAGATATAAGTTGACTTAGTTATGTTGTGATGTGTGCATATGAGTGAGCATTTTTGCATTTAACCGATGTTTTGTATGCTTATAACAATTCGTAGGCTTTGGCCTAGCGGTAGATAGTCCTGACTAATAGCTAGTGGTCTAGAGTTCGAACCTTACCTGGCTTAAATTTATTTTTTTTTTTTGTGCCTTTTTATTTTTGTGTTGGGAAGGTTGGAATTCCGAAAATCCATGATAAATATCCCATTTTTCAGTTGACCAATTCAAAAAAATTAGGAATCCTTAACCTAAGGAGAAAATCTCTCCTTAATCTCTTCCACTTTCCAAGTTTCACTCCAAGGCAATCTCTTCATCTCTATTAGGGTTAAAATTTCGGCCATTCCATTGTGTGGAGCTCCAGTGCAGCCGAAATTCTTAACTTTCTCTCTCTCACTTTCATTCATTCAGACTCTGCTTCATTCTTCTCCATTCCGAGTTAATTGCTTCAGTTGGTTTCACTGCAAACAGGGTAACAACTAAACCCTAAATGTCGGTTCGAAATTTATATAGGATGTATGGTAGATGAATTTGATCCTAGGTTGTATTATTACTGAAATTATTGTTGAGACATGAATGTATATGATATTGGTGTAAGAAATTGCTTTTAGGTTAAAAGATTGGTAGAAATATGAAAATACATGTGATTGAGTCGAAATTGGTAAGCTGCTGTATTTTCAGAATTGACTGTTTATGGTAATTATGGCATAACTTCCGTTATATAACTCCGATTGGCATAATTAAACTTTCTGTGTTTTCCTGAGATATAGGTGTACAAGGTTGTTTTACATTATTTTGGAAAATTCCGTGAGTAAAGTGCTCATATTCCCTATTGAAACTGCCTTATGTGCATTGTGCCGATTTTTCTTGAACTGCTGAATTTCAGATTGTACAGGTTGTGATAATTTTAGCTTTATTTTCGTTATATAACTCCGATTGGCATGATTCAACTTTCTGTGTTTTTCTGAGACATAAATGTACAAGGTTGTTTTATACTATTTTGGCAAATTCTGTGAGTAAAGTGCTCGTCTTCCCTGTTGAAACTGCCTTATGTGCACTGTGCCGATTTCCTGGAACTGCTGAATTTCAGTTTGTACAGTTTGTGTTGATTATGGCTTTATTTTCTCTCTGTAGCTCCGTTTGCCATGAAACAAAATTCTATGTATTCCTGAAATTCTGATGTTCAATGTTGCTTTATATTATTTTTGCTAAATCAGTGAGTAACACATCTGTTTTGTCTGTTGAAGTTAGACTATGTGCAGTGATCTGAAGTGAATTTACAGATTGCATGTTTTTAGTGTTTCCTTAATATCTTTTGCTATAGGAATCCGAATTGCATGATTTAAGTTGGCGTGTGTTCCTAAGATGTAAGGCTAAATTTACCTTTGTATTGCCATGCTGAATTCTGAGTCTAACCTACTGGAATATTATATGCAAGTTGAGGCATGAACTATGAATTCTGAAATTTTCACCTTAGGCCTTGAACTGATTTTTTTTTAATGTGTGCAAAGCATAATTTGATTCTAGGAATTTATGCTAGGACTCTTGACATGAAACCTAATAATTACATATATGGTTTGGTAAATTTAATACATGTTGGAATTATGAAATCGAGTTTGGGGTAAGTCCTATTTTTTTTATGGCACCATGTGTTTATTGATGTTTATTGATGTATCAGATTATGTTTTGGGGTAAGTCCTATTTTAATGGCACCTTATGGTTATTGAATTGGTTGGGATAAGTCCTATTTTAAAGGCACCTTTTGAATATTGATATAATTATGATAATTAAATTGGTGTTTGTAGTGGCATATACTCTGGTGTCTTGGTTAGTTTGGCTAAGTGTTTTCCATGTTTGATTGGTTGACACTAGGATAGCGCCCTTTGTTTCGAGGTAAGTCCCTTCGTTGGCACTCAGAGAGGTAAATCCCTTCGTGGTACTCTAATTTATTTTATTTTTGAGGTAAGTCCCTTCGTTGGCACTCTGTGAGGTAAGTCCCTTCGTTGGCACTCTGAGGTAAATCCCTTCGTGGTACTCTTTTCTTATTGATAAGGGGGTAAGTCCCGTTGTGGTTCCCCGAAGCGTCTGAGCCGAACTCTCTAAGGACATAGGTGTATAGGTCAATACAAATGATTTATACGCGTATACCACAAAATTAATAAAGGTTAAGGTATAATTGAGTTGATGTCAAGTTTGTGATGAAGTACTTTGATTTGGGATGTTGGTATGTATTTGTATGTACATGACTTATCTTGGAAATCTGAATTTTGATGATATTGATTATCCACTTGGAATGTTTTGTACTATTATTTGAAATAGATAATTATGTGATATGCTGAACTTGAACTTTATATGTTGTATGTGATGCAGCTAACAAATAAGGGTAAGATCCCTGATACATGATTGTTACTATGAGAATTATGCATGCTTGTATAAATTGATAAATTTGCTTTCTATTAATCATGATGAAGTATACTTAAGTAATGTAATATGAAATTTATGATCTGTCATCTTCCTATGTGAACTTTGAATTGATGTTTGGGATTTATTAGTTACTCGTCACTAAGTGGCGCTGTTGATATTTTCAGATTTTGCCGGTGCAGAATAGGAGATGCCTGATGTCTGTTCTCGGGGATTGTGTGGAGAGTTTCCGTCATGTTATTTTATCATCTATTCGTAGTTATGGATGTTCAAAGATTTATTTATTTATTTTTTTTTTTTTTTTTTACTCCGTTATATTACCTTTTGAAATACCTATTTATGTTAAATTACTGTTTTTGAAATGGAAATTTTCGAGTACTCATTTATGATTATGTTATTTTAAAGATAAAAAGGAAGTTTTGAAAATGATGACCTAAACTTTATGTAATGTTTCCGCCATTGCATGCTTGCAAAAGTTAGGGTTGTCACATACGGTTTCTATTGAAGTACTAAAAAATATCGTTCCCACAAGGAATGGTTGTTTCTTACTAAACTTCAGTTGCTTTTTTGTCTACACTTATAATTAAATGCCCATTCTTTTATTTATTCTACTCCTAAACTAATTTTAGTTGTATTTGATCAATTTAGAGTTTCAAGAAGAAAATTTTGGTGATTTGCAAACTTAATCTCTTATAAATGTTAATTCAATTAATTAAGTTATACTAAATTTTTTCAACAAGCCATAGATTTACTTAAGACATAATTATACCAAGCATGATACTTTGTTCTCATTGTAGAATCAATTTATTGATATTAGCATGCTTAAGTTTGATGCTTAACATTATTAGAATAATAATCTTAGTCTCCCTACAACTATTATACTAGTAAACTCCTAGTGACATTTATAATATTATATTTTTCAATCATAAACTTATGTATAGAAGATTATAAAAGTAAATTTCACACAAAGAATTATATTAAGGAACAAGCAAATACTTGAAAACATAGTTCACAAATCTTGTCTAATGTGCACAAAGTAAGTGCAAGAAAAATGACTTAATAAAAATGGATTAAGAAACTTCTCAATCTTTTACTCATAATAAGAGAGCTTGACCTTCTTTGCACTTCTTGTCACTAAATTGGTTCTTGAAAAATTATAATTTTATTCTTCTAATGTTCTCTGAGACGATTAAAATGATGGCTTCTTGCCCCTTTTATCGCTATTGAACCAACACAATGGTTCATGTTGGTATCCCTCCTTAAAGCCATAACTTTTGGAAAAAAAATTTTGTGAGAGGATAAGTCAATTTCCGCATAAGAATTTTCTGTTGCAACCATGCCTAGTTCCTTACTCGTGATAAGATTTGGTTTCTTCTGTTTTTCTCATTCCTGCTTATGTTGTGCTGGCGACATATGTCACGACGCGACAAAGACTTTTCTCTAGCTTTCTTATTTCTTCTTTGTGCTTTTTAGCCACTTTTCATTCGATATCTCTCCATTCGAGCTTCTCTACTCCTAAGGTCATAAAAACACAAACAAAGTATCAAATGGAACAAAAATTTTAATAAAACTACATAAAACACATATTTTATGGGGATAACTAACACAAAACTATGAGAATTTTAAGCTCATATCAGAACTAAACAATTATAGAGAAAGAGTTTTTAGCAGTGGTTTTGCCTTTGACAAGTTCATATCATATCTCATTCTCTCAGAGGTTTTTTTTACCACTCTACTTTGAAATATTTTATAGCAAAATAGGATGCAAAGCCACACCTTAGAAGGTGCCTGCTTTTTCTTCAAGAGTCTGATTTGGAAAGGAAATATAAAAAAGTGTGTAGAAAAAGTGCATGCTGATAACTTATTAAGATTGGATGCAAGTTATTTACCTAAAAAGTTACTTGTTCAACATTCATATCTTGATGAACAACTTGTCTCAAAAAGTTACCTATGTTTTGAATCCTACACTTAATTATCAATAAAGGAAAAAGTTATTTTCTAATATGAAGTGTTACATATGGGATAACCCTTTTCCTTACAACTTGTGTGCATATCAAATTATTAAGAGATATGTTCCTGATGATGTGATCTAATCTATTCTTACTCACTCCCATTATAGATAGGTAGAATGACATTTCAGAGTTGATAGAACTACTGTAAAGGTTCTACAATCTGGTTTTTATCGACGTTCCATTTTTATGGATGAAAATATGTTTGTGATGTCTTGTGATGAATGCCAAAATTCAGGTAACTTTTCAAAGAAGTAAGAAATGGCATTAAACAACATTTTTGAATGTGAAATCCTTAATGTTTGAGGCATAAACTTTATGGGTCCTTTTCCTAATTCTTTTGGATATCATTATATTCTTGTTCTTATTGAATATGTTTCTAACTGGGGTAGAAGCATGACTTTGTTCTACTAATGATGCTAGGATTTTAGTTAAATGTCTTAAAAAATTATTTACACATTTGAAGTTCCTAGAACCATCAGAAGTAAAAATGGTACCCATTTTTGCAATGCTTATTTTGAAAAATTAATGAAGCAATATGGTATTGCTCATAGATTAGCTGCCCCATATCACCTTTAAACAAGTGGGGAAGTAGAGATATCAAATAGAGAGATCTAAAGGATTTTAGAGAAGATTGTAAGCAGTTTTAGGAAAGATTAGTCAAAGAAATTAGACAATGCTTTGTGGGCTTACAAAATAGCTTACAAGACACCTATTAGATGTCTCATTTTCAATTGATTTATGGAAAACCTTGCTATTTGCCTATTGAATTAGACAACAAAGCTTATTGGGCTTTGATGTTCCTGAACTTTGATGAAAAAGCAACAGGTAATCATAGAAAACTTCAACTTGTTCCACTTGATGACTTTAGACTCTTTGCCTATGAAAATGCTAAGTTATATAAAGAAAATATAAAACTTTGGCATGATAAGAATATCTATAGGAGATAAAAATTTTATTGAAAAAAAAGTATAATTGTTTAACTCTCATCTTAAGCTATTTCTAGGTAAACTCAAGTCTACATGGTTAGGCCCTTATGAAGTTGTTCATGTCTATCCTTATGGAGTTGTGATGATTACTCATCCTGAGAATGGAGAATTCACTGTGAATGGACAAAGGCTTAAGAAATACCTGTATAAGGAAGATTCCTGTCACTTTATAGGACTTCACCTATTCTAGCCTCCTTAAGAAAAGAAGAAAGTGAAGGTTGTGTTACTTTTCATAGCTGCAACAAAAAGAAGCATTGTTTACCAAACCAGTTTGGTAACCTATTTTATATATAGTAGTTAACTTGTCTTTTAAATTCTTAGTAGTAGTATTTGTATAATTAATGTTTAATTTTGATATTTTCTTAATATTTTTCCAGCTAGCTACGTGTCAAAACCATGTGCATTTACACAAAATTTTAAATTTCTATTTTCGACATAAAGTAAAATCACTTTTTCATAGCAGAAAGTAAGTTACTATTTTTGCATGCTTCCCTCCATTTTCTTACTCATGTTGCACATTTTTCAAAATTTAAAATTTTTTAAAACTGTAAAAGATACACAACTTTTACTGTGGATGTCCATGTGTCAAGTAGGAAAGCTCTAGCATGTCTTGTCCATCAATTTTCAATTTTTAATCATTGCATAGAGAGAGGGGACATAAATATCTTTTTACTCAAGGATTTTAACCATAATTTATGGAAGAGAGATGAAAGATTCAATATGCTTTAATTTCTCATTCAAATACAATTTCTTTCCTTTAACGGTTATCTCCCACCTCTCAACTTCCCTTCTTTAAAAATCATTTCCTCTCTAAACTCTATCACTTTAGCATTTTCTTCTTTGTGAGTTTTCTTTCAAAATTTTGACCTTTCACTTACTCATACATTGTTGAATCCTGTTTTGATGATAACAACAAATTGGAAAAGCTGACATATATGATAAATAGAAATATCATATCTACCTTAATATTATTACAATTATGTTGTAAATAATAAAGAACTAAAATATGATTTTTTTAAAGAAGATGAAGCAACCATACAATAGGAAGAAGAATATTAACAAGTCTTGCAATCAGAAGCTTAAAAAAGCATCAAGAGATCAAAAGCTTACTACATTACAAGCTGATAATCTAACAATCATCTTGCTTCATATATTCAAAGCTTTCCAACAGCTATATTAGCTTCAAAAGAAGATGAAGCCTTCCTTAAGAGCTTCAAGGTTCATTAGGTGAAATGATATTGCTTTAAAAGTTATAAGATTCATTAACTTCGTTCTCCAACTGCTATATCTCATTTATAAGCTAGAAGTAACAAGCAACTTATGATTCAAGACCTTGATACAACTGCCACATCTTGCTTATAACCTTCAACTAATGGCCATATTTTGCTTTAGGAGCTCCAACAGCTATCATTCCTTCAAGAGGTGAAAGTAATAGCCATATTCCAGTTAAGACCTTAATGCAACGACTAGTTCACATCCTAAAGTGCATTTCTTTCAGCTATAAAAGCAAAGCAAATCAAATTAAAGAAGTAAGGAAGACTAAGTAATATTTCACACTTTAAGAGAAAATTAATTAAGTCTTCCCAACAAAATCCTTCAAGGAATCACAGAAAGAAAAGCTTCATCCTTGTTTATCCTTTCAAATATTCATATTCAAGGGAATTGTATTTTCACATAAAGGATTTTATGTGAAAGGGGTTTACTTTGTTGATAGTGTGATCAATAAAGTTTGTAAAAATTTGGTGCTTAAGCTTTGAAAAAGCATTTGGAAAAGTTTGGTATTTGAGCTTGTAAAAAATACCGGATAAGTTTGGTGTTTGAGCATTGAAAAAGCATCGGAAGAGTTTTGTTACCTGAGCTCGGAAAAAGTAATGGTTGAGCTTTGATACTTAGCCTGCAAAAGTATTGTTTGTTACTTGAACTCATAAAAAGTAACACGAGCTTGTTTCCTGCCCATAAAGGAAAGATAGTGGAAAACCTCAACTGTTTGGCTTGGGGACTAGACGTAGACCATTTGCGTCGAACCCGTATAAATCTCAATGTTTTCAATTCTCTATCCCTACACTCTTTATATTTATTACTAATTAATTTTCTGCAATTTAATTTAATAGCATTATTATTTGATGATCTTTTATTTAGTCAAGAAAATTTATATTCACAAGTTTTACTATTTTATCAATTCTGCATTTTTATAAAACTTGTGTTTATTGAAAGAAAATTTTTTTTATTAAAAAGAATTTTCTAAATTATTTGTGAAAATTTTTTTTGGTATATAGTACTATTCACCCCCCTTAGTACTATAACTAGCTTATTTGGGACCGTCACACATTATTCATGTCATCACCATGGCCTCTAAACTCAAAAGTGTTGCTAAAAATCCCAAAAGTGATAAAGGCAAGCAAACAACTTTGATTGCCATTCTATTGGATGATGAACAAGTTAAGCGCCTCATAACCAGCATGCAAACTTTTAAGGATCCTTTCAGCTTTTCAAAACTTGTACTTTTATCCTTTTTTGATGTGTTTATGAGAAAAGCCTTAAGAACATCATGCTCCATAAAGATGTCATGCCTTTACTTCATAAAGCAGTTTTCAAGAAGTTTTTAGAGATTTGAGAGCCAACCTATAAGTGCAACACTTCTCATCTTTTCTTGTTAAACAAAATTCACGATAACTTTTTTTTTTATAACACAAACCGCATCTACTAATTAGATATCAACTTTATTGTTAGACATATCAGAATCCACACATATATCACATTGTTCTCAACCCGAACTTATTTATTTTACATGTTTGTGATGAGAGGAGAGGGAGTGAAATGGAACTCAGCCAGCCGACCTTTCATCCATGGTATCTACTATACTATAACTTCTATTTCCAAGCTTTTATCTTACAACATGGGCTAGCTAGAAAAATTAGTGATTTTTATGATCACTATTAGTGAGTATAAACAATCAATGTAAACACAACCATACCATAACACAAATACAAAATCTTATCGAATATCATACATGTGCACATGAATGAACCATTTCTTTATTTGTTGTCACACAACCAGCCAAACTACTGCCCCAGGATCATATACCAGATATCAAATGATTTCGCTAGGCAGCTCATATAAACATGTATTTGACCTTTCGGTCCATATAATCAGATATTCCATATATTTGACCATATAGATCCAGATAATCCATGTGATTCATGTATTTGCAGTGTTTAGTCAGGTATGTCACAACGCCTCTTATCTTTCATGTAACTATGTACACCAATTTTCACATATGACATTTATTCCAAATAATTCCATAAAATTCATGTAGTACATATAATCGGTTTAATAATATTTCACTTTTGTACACAATGCAGTCACCATATATTCAACATGCACTCATATACATATGGTTTCACCTCAACACATAAATCCACTTAAAATTCCCTTCCTACAAATCATGGCAATACAAATACAAACATATCAATATATCAAGTCACAATCTTCATTAGCTCATATCACATAAATCAATTCACAACTATCACCACAACACATGCAAATTCAAATCAAGTTTATACTCACAACATTAACAGCTAATTTTCCTCAAAGCGGCCTGTATCCTCTTCCGGAATACCTTCAAGATTTTGAGCTCCTAAAATATAAATTCATATCAAATACAAATACATCATATATGTTTTTTCCCATTCTATGAGAACACTCTTATGCATAACTATCCGGACTTATATATATAGGTTTTTATGACCTTACCACACTTAGAAATTCATAACTTTCGCTATATATATTCAAATAATCTGATTCTTGTTTTATTTTACTCCTAACACACAGATACATAACATAATAAAATCACATAATTATTATAAAATTTACTTTCAAGTCCTGTTTCTGCCTAGTTTTACCTAAATAGCTCTTAGTAAATTCATTGTAACTTTATCCATACAACTTGGATCAAGCTAGTTCTTTTTTATGCTTAAACTAGACACATAAGAGAACAATAGATCCAAAAATCAACAACTTCTAGGCGCTATTATAATTATGGCATAAATTTGAATATGACCCTATCTCTATAATCATCCAATTTTGAGCACATCCATATTCAAAAGTTCTAGTTTTCACTATGCTTGCCTAAAAATTATGAAATTTTGCACAAATATTTCTGAGACATAGATAAACAATTTACTCTCTTATAACTTTTACTGATTTTACCTCTAAGACCATGAAAATAATTTCACAAAGTGTAGATCTTACCTTTCTCTTATTTCTCTCCACTTCTTTATTTCTCTTCTTTTCCTCTTCTATGTTTCCTACAAATTTCTACAGATTCTAGTAGATTTCTTTCTTAAGAGGATTAATGATAACCCTTATCATCCTTATCTCTTTCCAATTGGTTCATTTGTCTTTCATTCTTAAGGTTATTGGTCCATTTGTCCAATATTTGACTAATAATTCTAATAATAATAATAATAATAATAATAATAATAATAATAAATCAGCTGTAAATATCCTTCCTAAGTCAAATTTTAATCCCTTGATTTCTAATTTATTCGATTATCTCCTTAGACATTTAAGACACATTTAATTTCTAGTGTTGTATTTTTTGTATAGGCAACTAACTAAACTTTTACCTGTTGTACCTTAATCCATAACATATATGATGAAATTAGATATACACTCTATTAGTGTTATGTAATGTCCGTGCACAAATGCAAAATGGATGCAAAGAAATGTGATGAGTGAAAATATTACCAAGTAATTTAGCAAGAATTCAGCATGTAATTGATTAAAATTCTTTGAGAATAGAGAAAGCATGGCTAATATTGAGCATTTCTAGGTCTGATGCCTCGTTCAGCAAGATCACTGGATTTAGGAAGTCTCAGAGTGCAGCAGAAGAAGAAGAGAGAAATGTAGAAGGCTGTGGAATGGATGGGTTGAATTTAAAGAGAAGGGCGCGGCCCAAAGAGAGGAGGAGGAGATATTTTTTTTGGTGGAAATTCCACTGCTGTCCTTGGCTTCTCAAGGAAGCCACTTGCTCTTGTGGTTGTAAATTTTTGGCAATATTGTAATTTGTACTTGCACCATAGATTGTTGACACCTCATGATCTCTAGATCTTACTTTTTAGGACTATAAATACTTTACTATTTGGGGATGTGAGAGGCAATTGAATTCTCTCAACTACTTGTTAATTTGAATTAATTTTAGTTTGCAACTGTATTGTTTCTTTGCAAGTTTTCTGTATGGGAAATCTCATTTTTATTGCTATTCTGTGCTGTGAGTAGGTTTCCTAACAGGCTAAAACTAGCTTAGGCTGGTGGTCTTGGTAAGTCTTTCTATGTTTTTATTATGAATATCATATTGAGATGATTGAGTGGTGAAATGCTTAATTAATATGGGAAAGGGCCCTCTCATATTCTTAGTATTCCTATGAGACCAAGAAGAGATTTAGGAGTATGAAAAATCACACACACACATACTTTCCATGAGACCGAGAGGAGATTGGGAGTGTGCTAAAGGTTTCTACTTGAGGTGGAATGCTTGCTGGGTTTAATGCATGATTACCTATGCTAAGTGAGGTCGAGAGATAAGCTTAGTTGTGGGTCATAGATCCAAGTGAGGTTTAGAGATAAGCCTGGTGAATAGAGGGCAAGAGACCTTAGATCTATGTTTCTTAACATATTCATAGTAAATTTCAGAGGAAGATATTTTGAGATTGCCTGTTTAGCTGGTGAAATCCTATGTTTTTATCATTTTTATTTTATATTATTCTATTCCAAGCAATCTTTCTTACACTGTCTTGCATGTTTTCTGTTTTCAGCTTATATAAATTCTTTGTACTAATTTAATTTGCATGTTTTAGAATTTCCCTTACTCGCTGTGGATACGACACTTGTCTTGTCCATTAGTACAACTGACCTAGTATACTTGCCAGTGCATAATCTTAAGGCAACAAGTTTTTGGCGCCATTGTTGGGGAGTAACGGTTGCAAATTTTTAAAATTTCCTGTAAAGTTGTGTGCTTGATTTGGTGTTCTATGTTTTTGTGCAGAAATTCTCTGTTTAAGTAATCTCCTGGTGTATGCGAAGAGCAGGTATTCCTTTAATTCCTATAGATCCAGAAATTGACAGGACTTGTAGGAGAAGAAGTGGTGCTGCCAGAAGAGCTCGCAGAACATAGAGAATGGCTGAACAAAATCCACCACCTCCACCACCAGAAGGAGAGGGAGAGGTTCACCTTCCCCCTCCAAGGCAAAGACTCAAAGAATATTCGAGACCTATCACTGAGGGACACTTTTTCTGTATTCTGATACCCAATGATGGGGATGATGTTTTTGAGATTAAAGCTTCTATGATTCAAATGCTTCAAGATGTTGTTCAGTTTGGAGGATTGCCCAGAGAAGATCCAAATGCTCACATCCAAGATTTTGTGACTATGTGTAACACATTTCGTACCAATCGTGGAGTCTCAGATGATGTGATAAGATTAAAGCTTTTCCCTTTTTCACTTAGGAATAAGGCTAAAATTTGGCTGAAAAACCTTTAACTAGGCTCAGTTACAACTTGGGATGAGATGGCATGTGTCTTCCTAACTAAGTACTTTCGCCCAGGCAAGCAATCAAGCTAAGGAATGAGGTTACCCATTTCCGTCAACAACATGATGAATCCTTGTCAGAAGCATGGGAGAGATACAAGGAACTCTTGAGAATAGTACCAAACCATGGATTTCCCATGTGGATGCAGATTCAGAACTTTTACAATGGTTTAACCAATGCATATAAGATTCAAATTGAATCCGCGGCCAATGGAGACCCAGAAGAACTTGCACCTGAAGAGCTTTATGAGCTGATAGAAAGATTGGTTAATACCAGCTATAAATGGCACTTAGCAAGTGAAGATCAAGAAAAGACGGTAGAATCAGATGCTGTTGCCAAGCTTTCCGACAAAGTAGACTTGATTCTTAGACAGTTGGCAAAACAGAATATCTCAGCTATTTCAAGTTCAAAGCTTTCTTACGAATTCTGTGGTGGTAACGATAGAAATATTGATTGTGAGACTTCACTTAAGAGCAATGTGATTACATTGAAAACAATCAAAGGCAGAACAATCCGTTTTCCAACACTTACAATCTAGGTTGGCACAACCACCCTAATTTCTCCTAGAATCAGCAACCTGGCAAGCAACCTCAAGCACCTTTTCAGCAAAATCACAAAAACTTTCAAGCACTTCAGCAACCTCATAATATTCAACAAGCTGGACCTTTTTATGCTACTAAGAAGTCTGAGACTGAGGAGATAAAGGAAATGATGTCTCAATTCATGAAGCAGACCCAAGCTTACATGAAGAATACGGAGACTCAGCTTCAACAACTCACAAACATTGTCACTCTAAAGAACAAGGGAGTCATTCAGAGTAATACTGAACCTAATCCCAGAAAGGAATGCAAAGCCATCACACTTTGGAGTGGTAAGAATGTTAAGCAATCTATTGTTGATGAGAAGAAAGAATCAGGAGAGAAGATTGCTGTGGAGAATAAGCAACCTGAGAATACATAAGTCTCACAACCTCAGACTGCCCAGAGCACTAAGAAGCCTTTCGGTGCAGTCGAGCAACCTTAAGCTCAACCAGAGACTGCTCAACCAGATTAAAGTCAAGCAACATCAGATCCTATTTAAAGCACTTCTGTTCAAGATAAGCAGCATGTACCTGCTTATCAACCGAGGATTCCTGACCCACAAAGGGCCAAGAAATTTGACAAGTTGTTGGAAGTCTTCAAGAAGCTTCACATCAACATACCCTTTGTGGAAGCACTTGCACAAATGCCTATGTATGTGAGATTCTTGAAAGAACTTCTAGCCAACAAGAAGAAATTGGAAAATGTAGCAATGGTTCAACTCAACAGAGATTGTTCATTGATCCTTCAGAGCAAGCAACCTTTGCCTACCAAGATCAAGGATCCAGGGAGTTTTTCTATACCCTGTTCTATAGGCAATCTTAATATTAAGAATGCACTGTGTGATCTAGGAGTGAGTATCAATCTTATGCCATACTACATTTACAAATAATTAGGATTAGGAGAACCCCAACCTACTAGGGTTTCTATACAGCTTGCTGACAGAATTATGAGGTATCCTAGGGGAATAATTAAGGATGTCTTAGTCAAGGTAGGGGAATTTATACTTCCTGTTCATTTTATTGTGATGGCTATGGATGAAGACTTGCATGTTCCTATCATATTAGGAAGACCTTTCTTGGCAACAGGCCGTGCATTGATTGATGTTCATAATGGCAAGTTAATTTTGAAAATTCATGATGAGGAAGTTGTTTTTAAGATGAATGAAGCTATGAAATATCCCCCTGCTTGTGATGATTATTGTTATTTCATTGATGCTACTGATGTGAATTTAAATCCTTCTTTATGCAGGAATTTGAGGATGCAGACTTTGAAGATGATGAAGAAGACATGAAAAAGCAAATTGAAGCTAAAACTAGCTGTCCAGCAATCTCAGGAAGCAGGCAGTTTATAGAACCTTTGAATTATGCACCTACATTACATTCCAAACCTTCCATTGAAGAGCCTCCCACTTTAGAGCTTAAACCATTACCTTCCCACTTAGAGTATGCTTTCCTTGATCCACCAAACAACCTTCCTGTAATTATATCTTCCAAGCTTACCTAAGATCAAAAGCCCAATTGCTTTATGATTTGAGGAAGAACAAGGAGTTGATGGCCTGGACAATCTCAGATATTAAAGGGATTAGTCCTTCTGTTTGTGTCCACCATATTTTAATGGAAGAAGATCATAAGCTTGTTGTACAACCTCAGAGGATACTAAATCCTAACATGAAAGAAGTTGTGAAGAAGGAGGTGATTAAGTTACTCGATGCTGGTATTGTTTACCCAATCTCGGATTCGGTGTGGACAAGTCCTGTTCAAGTAGTGCCTAAGAAAGGTGGGATCACTGTCATTCAAAATGGGCAAATTGAACTTATTCCCACGAGAACAGTCACCAGATGGAGAGTTTGCATTGATTATCATAAGCTTAATGATGCCACAAGAAAGGATCACTTTCCTCTGCCATTCATCGGTCAGAAAGTCTTACTGTACAATTCAAAATTAAGACTCTTTCCAGGAAAGCTTAAGTCAAGATGGACCGTAGCTCAAGTCTTCCCGCATGGAGCTATTGAGATCATCAATCAAACTGGAGAAGTTTTTAAGGTCAATAGTCAAAGACTGAAACCTTTCCTAGCATACAGTTCATCTAAGGTTACTGAAAGCACCCAGTACCTTGAGCCTCTTTAAGCAACCTTAGACTGCTTGGTGTTTACTTCAAACACCAATTGAAGCAATTTTGTTTGGAAAATCCCTAACCCCTCAATTATCTGAATATTTTAATTTAACTTTTTCATGTAAATATTTTAATGATAAATTTCTTATTTTGCCGATACTTGGTTAATTAAGTATGGGAAGTAACATCAAGCTAAAAATTTCTGCTTTCTTCTTGTTATACTCCATACTTTATTTTTGATTTTTTTTTTGTTTTTACAACCACCAAATGAGTGAAAGCTTTCTTCCTCCTCCATCTCAACGCTTCTGGCATGTCTCTTTCACCTTCTGCTTTCACCATTTCAATTCAATTTTGCCATAAGATAGGTAGTTTCCTTTTACCTTGCTTTTGTTCATTTAATTGCGTGAATTAGTTGCTTTGAGGACAAAGCATAATTGAAGTGTATGGGAGAAGATAGATTACCTAGTTGAATTATTAATGAAAATTTTGACAATTTTTTGATAATTTTTGATTGATCGATTGAATTGCTTGGTATTGGTGAACTACTGATTGAGAATCCCTACTTGAACATATGTTGTTTTGAGTAATCTTAAGTTTTCTGTGTTGATTTTGCGAATTCTGTGTCAGTTTTTTTTAGTTTAGTAAAAATTTTGTAAAAACTTGTCAAAAATTTTTCGAATTTTCTATGCTTAATTGAATTGCGGCAGCCAATGAGATTTTCTGAACCTAATGATGCAGGAAGTCTGTATAAAACACTTAAAAGTTGATTGCCTGTTGATTGGAAAAGACCTTAAGTAATGTTGGTTCGGCTGATTAAGCAATTTAGGGCTTTGAGACCACAAATTGTATTTCATCATGATAGCTTGAATTAGGCCAACTACAATAACTTTATATTTCTCTGCGAGGTTTTTGAGCCTGTTTTTCTTGATTAATCAATTTGAATTTTTGCTTGCATCCTTGCTGAGTGGGCATGCATAATCAGTTTTAAGCTAGAACTTGGTATGGATAGTCCCTGTCAAGACCACATGGTTTTTCACATGCATAAAGTGATTAAGGCATTTGTTTTATCCCTTTTATGTTAATCCCAAAAAGCCTCCCTAATAATTTTCTACCCATTTTTTTTATATAGCCACTTGAGCCTTTAAGCCTATTTTTGTTCAACCCACAATTTGTTTTACCTTATTCACTTCACATTATGTTGTCCAAAAACACCATAGGAATGCCAAAGGAATGAATTTATCTGTTTGTGCATAGCAAGCATGTTGCATTGATTGAACTTATGAAATCTATCTTTCTAGAAAACCTGCTCTTATTCAAAAAGGTATTCTTATGAAAGCCCTTTTTAAGAAGATATTCCTTGCAATCACTTTTCAAATAATTGCAAAAATGCAGTCAGAATTCTCATCTTTCTTTTAAAGACTGCTTAAAATAAAAGTTTTGAGCAAGCTCAGTCTCATATCATATCATATCATCAACGCTTGCCTTTAACACCTTATGTATTGTTTCTTTGTAAAAAAAAAAAAAAGCAAATTCAAAATCTTTTTCAAGTTGTATTCAATTTTTGAAAAAGCTTATAAGTCTTTATCAAATTGCTTGATATTCCTTCATATGCTTAATCTTTTAGCTCATAAGAATGCATCTGAATTCATGAGTATTCCTGTTCCTCATCTGTTAAAGGTTGCATGAGTTCTTTTGAGATGAATTACTTGTTGTTTTGTTGTGCTGCTATATTAATGGTATTCCTTTAGCCCAAAAAGCCTTTTCAACACACCCCTAGCCTAAGCCTTTTGTTACAACCCTTGTATAAGACCTTTTGATTATGCATGTGTTTAACTCGAGTGGTGGCGATAGGACTGATCATCAAGCCTATGGTCTAAGATTGTTATGCATTGCTGCTGAGAGTTCTTATAAAATTGCCTGAAAAACTTGAGAGTTGAGTGAACTCTATTAGACAGGTAGTCTTGGTCTAATTTCTTGCTAATTCGCTGAAATTCAAGGTCTGGTCTCACTGCCTTAGGTTGTTTCTGAAGCTGAGTCAGTTTACTTGGGAGTGCTCTGATTAATTTGGTAATCTCAATTTTCGTGTTTTGCATGGAAGTCTTGCTGTCTAAGGGTGATGAGATGATCATTGGTTGCTGCTCAAGTCAATTTAAGAAAGTTTTTTGAGAGTTTCTGAGTTATGTTTTCATTTTAGTTTTTCTTTTCTTTTCTTCATTAAAAGCTTTTCTTTTCTGTTTTCTTCTGAGATTGCTTGAGGACAAGCAATGTTCAAGCGTGGGGGTTCTTGATGAGTGAAAATATTACCAAGTAATTTAGCAAGAATTCGTCATGTCATTTATTAAAATTCCTTTGAGAATAGAGAAAGCATGGCTAATATTGAGCTTTTCCAGGTTTGATGCCTCGTTCAGCAAGATCGTTGGATTTAGGAAGTCTCAAAGTGCAGCAGAAGAAGAAGAGAGAAATGTAGAAGGCTGCGGAATGGATGGTCCGAATTTAAAGAGAGGGGCACAACCCAAAGAGAGGAGGAGGAGATATTTTTTTGGTGGAAATTCCACTGCTGTTCTTGGCTTCTCAAGGAAGCCACTTGCTCTTGTGGTTGTAAATTTTTGGCAATATTTTAATGTGTACTTGCACCATAGATTGTTGACACCTCATGACCTCTAGATCTTACTTTTTAGGACTATAAATATTTTACTATTTGGGGATGGGAGAGGCAATTGAATGCTCTCAACTACTTGTTAATTTGAATTAATTTTAGTTTGCAATTGTATTGTTTCTTTGCAAGTTTTCTGTATGGGAAATCTCATTTTTATTGCTATTCTGTGCTGTGAGTAGGTTTCCTAACAGGCTGAAACCAGCTTAGGCTGGTGGTCTTGGTAAGTCTTTCTATGTTTTTATTATGAATATCATGTTGAGATGATTGTGTGGTGAAATGCTTAATTAATATGGGAAAGGGCCCTCTTATATTCTTAGTATTCCTGATGAGACCTAGAGGAGATTTAGGAGTATGGAAAATCACACACACACACACTTTCCATGTGACCGAGAGGAGATTGGGAGTGTGCTAAGGGTTTCTACTTGAGGTGGAATGCTTGCTAGTTTTAATGCATGATTTCCTATGCTAAGTGAGGTCGAGAGATAAGCTTAGTTGTGGGTCATAGATCCAAGTGAGGTTGAGAGATAAGCTTGGTGAATAGAGGGCAAGAGACCTTAGATCTACGTTTCTTAACATATTTATAGTAAATTTTAGAGGAAGATATTCTGAGATTGCCTATTTAGCTGGTGAAAACCTGTGTTTTTATCATTTTTATTTTATATTATTATATTCCAAGCAATCTTTCTTACACTACCTTGCATGTTTTCTGTTTTCAGCTTATATAAATTCTTTGTACTAATTTAACTGGAAACCTTTAGGTCTGGTGATTTACTAGGAATTTTTAGAATTTCCCTTACTCCCTATGGATACTACACTTGTCTTGCCCATTACTACAACTGACCTAGTATACTTGCTAGTGCATAATCTTAGGGCAACAAAATGGAATGTTACATTTCTCCCCCTCTTTTAAGAATTTCATCCTCGAAATTCATTACCTGTATCTTGAAACAAATATGGATATTCCTTTCTCATCCTTTCTTCTATTTCCTATGTAGCTTCTTCTACCGAATGACTTCTCCAAAGCACTTTCACCAATGGTATCTCCTTGTTTCACAGTTATTTTTTTATGCACAATAATTGCTACTAGTTCCTCCCCATAACTTAGATTATCTGCAATCTCCATTTCTTGATCCTTTAATATATGTGTAGGATCTGAGCGATACTTTCTTATGTGAAAAACATTATGGATTTGAGCTAACTCTGGTGGTAATGCCAATTTATAAGCAAGTGGACCAACTTTTCCAAGAATTTCATAGGGTCCTATGTTCCGCGGACTCAATTTTCCTTTCTTTCCAAACCTTAATAATCCTATCCAGGGTGACAGTCGAAGAAATACTTTGTCCCCTACTTCATATTCCATATCCCTTCTATGTTGATCTATTGTGCTGCTTAAGTCTACTTCTGATTATCTTCACCTTCTCTATTATATCTTAATCTATCTCAGGACCTTCTAAAACATTCATTCCTTCTTCATCCCAATAGATAGGACTTCTGCATTTCCTACCATATAATACCTCGTATGGTACCATAACAATACTGCTATGATACTAATTATTATAAGCAAATTCCATCAAAGCAATATATTCATCCCACGAGCCTTTAAATTCCAGAACACAAGCCCGAGCATATCCTCTAATGTCTGAATTATTCTTTCTAAGTGACTGTCTATTTGAGCATGAAATGCAGTGCTAAAGTTTAACCTTTTACCCAATTCCTGTTGCAAACATTTCCATAATCGAGATGTAAATCAAGGATCCCTATCTCATACAATAGATACCGATACCCCATGTAGTTTGACAATTTCATTCATGTACTTCTTAGCTAAATTCTCCAATGAACAACACCATTGAATAGGTAAAAAGTGAGTTGACTTTATCAATCGATCAACAATCACCTAAATAGCATCATTCTTTCTTGGAGTCTTTGGAATTCCATATACAAAATCCAAGGTAATTCTTTCCCATTTCCAAACTGGTATAGATAATGGCTATAATTTCCCTGTTGGAGCTTGATGTTCTATTTTCACCTGTTGATAGGTCAGACATTTAGAAATATATTCTACAACATCTTTCTTCATTCCAGGCCACCAAAATGACACTGAAGGGTATGGTACATTTTTGTCATTCCCAGATGCATGGTATATGGAGCAGTATGAGCTTCTTCCAAAATTTCTTTCCGTAGATTATCAACATCTGGCACACAAATTCTCTGTCCTATCACCAATGTACCATTATCAATTGTAACATTAGTACTTTTCCCTTGCTTAACATTTTCCACTATCTCCTTTAATTGTGGATCTCGAACCCTTGCTTCCTTTATTCTGTCATGCAACACTGGTCTCACCTTAAAGTTAGCTAGTAATGCCCCATTTTCTCCTAATTTCAGCTCCACATTCATAGTCCATACCAAATAAGGAAATTTTGACACTTGAATATAAGCCATCACACTGCTACATTTTTTGCTTAAAGCGTCAGCCACCACATTAGCTTTTCTTGGATGATACTCTATTGTGAAATCATAATCTTTCAGCAATTCTAGCCATCTTCTTTGCCTCATATTTAATTCTTTCTGAGTCAACAAATATTTCAGACTTTTATGATCAGTGAAAATCTAGAATGTTTCTCCATACAATTAATGCCTCCATATTTTCAAAGCAAACACAACAGCAGCAAGTCCCAAATCATGTACTGGATAAGATAATTCATATGGTTTTAATTGCCTTGATGCATATGCAAATACCCTACCATGTTGCATTAAAACACACCCCAAGCCTTGGTGAGACGCATCACTGTATACAACAAATTCTCCTGTTCCAATTGGAATTGTCAAAATTGAAGCCGAAGTTAACCGTCTCTTTAACTCATCAAAACTCTTTTGAAAATTATTTGTCCACTGAAATAGAGTATTCTTCAGTAATAATTTAGTTAATGGAGCAGCAATAAGAGAAAACACATCAACAAATCGTCTATAGTACCCAGCTAACCCCAAAAAACTTCTTACCTCTGCTACATTTTTCGGTGCTTCCCATTTGACTACTGCTTCTATCTTCATAGGATCCACCTGTATACCTTGACCAGAAACTACATGTTCCAAAAATAAAACATGGTCCAACCAAAATTCACATTTGCTGAATTTCGCATATAACTGCTTTTCTCTCAAAATCTGAAGCACAATTCTCAAATGTTGCTCGTGTTCCTCGTTACTCCTTGAATATACAAGTATGTCATCAATACAGACAATAACAAACTTGTTAAGATATTTTTTGAAATACCTTGTTCATTAATGCCATAAAAGCTATAGGTGCATTTGTCAACCCAAACGGCATCACAAGAAATTCACAACGCCCATATCGAGTTCTGAATGCTTTCGAAGTATCTTATTTTACAATTCTAAGTTGATGATACCCCTATCTCAAATCAATTTTTGAAAATACCTGTGCTCCACGCAATTGATAAAATAAATCATCAATTCGAGGCAGAGGATATTTATTCTTCACAGTGACCCGATTCAACTGCCTATAATCAATACAGAGTCGCATAGTACCATCCTTTTTCTTCACAGACAATACTGGAGCACGCCAAGGTGATACACTAGGTCTAATAAACCCTTGCCAAGTAATTCCTGTAACTGTGTTTTCAACTCTTTCAATTTAACTGGAGCCATTCTATATGGTGAAATAGAAATTGGTGCAGTTCCAAGAATCAAATCAATTGTAAATTCTGCTTCTCTGTCAGGCGGCAATCTCGATAAATATGTAGGAAATACATCTAGAAATTCTTTGACCACTGGAATATTTTCAAGTGATATACCTGATTTTTTTGTATCAATAACATATGTTTGGTATGCTTTACGTCCACCCGGATTAAATGAAAAGCTTTCACTGCAGAAATCAAACAAGTAGGCATTACCTGACATTCACCCTAAAAAACAACTGTTGGCTGATTCGGCGACTCTAAAAACACCTCTTTAGTAAAATAGTTAACAACTAAATGATGTCTTGTTAACCAATCCATACCCAGTATCAAATCAAATTCTCTAATATTTAACCTTAGCAAATCTGCACTTAATTCTGCCTTATTAATTTGGATCAAACAATTGCGATACACATGATTTACAATTACTAGTTCACCCAAAGGAGTCCCCACATTTAAATCAAATCCTAAAGGTTCACAACTCACATACAAAGGTGGTGCCAAATGTGATGATATAAAAGAATGACCAGATCCAGGATAAATTAATGCATAAGCTTCTAGGTTGCGAATAAAAATTTTACTAGTAACAACTTCTGGTGCAGCAACTGCTTCATGTCTAGTCATGGCAAATACCCAGGTTTGTGTTAAAGGCCTAGAACTCTGAGCTTTAGGTCTACCAATACCACCAGCAGTACTTACTATTGTTCCTCTACCTCTACCTCTACCTGCTACCGCTCCAACTCCACTAATTCTTGTGTTTTGAACTATAGCCTCTGATGTAGCCCTTTTAGGTACTCTAACTCTTTTGGGACAATCAAGTGTCAAATGTTTAAAAGAGCCACATAAATAACATGCTCCAGTTAGTTTCCTACATTCTCCCTTATGAAATCTTCCAAATTGATTACATTGGGGTTTTTACCCCAAACTCTATCCTTTACTTTGTTTTGAAAAAGTTGGAGCACTTATTCTTCCACCTCTATTTCCAAAATATCCTCCTTTGGAGCTAAATTATAATAAAGATGAATTGGTTTGGCTTTTTGCAAACTTTGTACTTTACTCTATTCCCGTGTCACTGTAAACCCTTTTTGGTTTATACTCCACACCTTCTCTCTCTAATTGTTCAGCCCTAACAACTGCATGTTTCAGTTTTACAAAAGTTGCAATATCTGAGACTGTAATTCTATTTTGGATTCCATATCTCAGCCCTTCCTCAAATTCTCTACACTTATCTCTCAGTAGCTACCAAAGAAGGCATATAAATGGATAATTGATTGACTTTTACTTCATACTCTGCCACTGTCATCCTCCCCTGTTGTAGGTTTAGAAATTGTCTTCTTTTATCATCCAAATAAACCTCCAGCATGTAGTTATTTTTGGATTTGTGTACAAAATCTTCATAGATCAAAACTGGAGGCTGAACAGTACTTCTAGGGATAGTCTCCCACTAGTCATTTGCATCTTCTTATAGTAAATAAACTGCATAGTTAAATTTTCCCTTTGAAGTACAATGCTCCAGAGCAAACACTCTTTTAATCTTTTCAACCACCTCTCTGCAATTTTTGGATCGGTGGTACCAGTAAATTCTTCAGCAGCCTGTTTCCTCAATTTATCAAATCTCCTCTCCCTATTACAATTGGAACATGCATCTCTCTAATAGGAACTTCTGCCGATGTGCATATGATGCATGAGAATGTGCAAGTGACAGAGGTCAATTTTATGGTTGAACATTTTGATGTCATTGATTTACATTTTGTGCATGTGTTCCTATAGAAGTTGGTGCTACTGGTTCCTCTCTCATTTGATTTTCATCAGTCCTATATGATTATGTAATGTATTATATGATAGTGTAAATCAATTGCAATGTCATGTATGCATATGTCTGTCCCTTTGGTCATATCCCTGCTCTGATACCAATAAAACTGTAACACTTCTCATCTTTTCTTATTAAACAAAATTTAGAATCCACACATATATCACATTGTTCTCAACCCGAACTTATTTATTTTACACGTTTGTGATGAGAGGAGAGGGAGTGAAATGGAACTCAGCCAGCCGACCTTTCATCCATGGTATCTACTATACTATAACTTCTATTTCCAAGCTTTATCTTACAACATGGCTAGCTTTATGAGCCACTATTAGTGAGTATAAACAATCACTGTAAACACAACCATACCATAACACATATACAAAATCTTTTCGAATATCATACATATGCAAATAAATGGACCATTTCTTTATTTGTTGTGCCACAACCAGCCAAACTATTGCCTTGGGATCATATACTAGATATCCAATGATTTCGCTGGCCAGCTCATATAAACACGTATTTGACCTTTCGGTCCGTACAATAAGATATTCCATATGTTTGACCATATAGGTCCAAATAATCAGATAATCCATGTGATTCATGTATTTGCAGTGTTTAGTCACGTATATCACAATGCCTTTTATCTTTCATGTAACAATGTATACCAATTTTCACATATGACATTTATTCCAAATAATTGTTGGGATTCGTCACCGGAAATCGACCAAAAAAGCGGAAATACGCGTCGATTTCCTCAAATCCGGTCCCAGGAGCTTAAGTAGTGGAAATCAAAAACACAAAGCACAAGGAAGAAGGTTTTAAAATTTCACCTTAAGTCTCTCCAAGAGACAGATGATGACTGCAAAAACCAACTTAGATTTCCTCCTTCGTCCCGTACACGAACGACTCTCGGACTAAAACCCGTGCTAGCGGTTCGGAAAATCAATAAGAGAGAGTGAGGGGAGATGAGATTTTCGGCCAAGAAGTGAAGAAATATGGCTGCCATATTTCTTTTATATCACCAAAGGATAAACCATGACTCATCACACAAATATCTCAAGTAGAAAAGTCCAACTTTTCCACCCTAAGTCAAACCATGACTCATCACAAATGATCATCACCTTTTGTCCTTAATATGAGTCATCCTTCTTATCACATATGACTCACCACCACTTGGCAAAATATCTCCAAAAATTCGGCCAACATGTCACCAAGGAAGGGCATCACTTTTTCATGCCCAATACCATACTTACATCTTTGATTTTATGTGATGTCACATTAAATTTTATTCCTACATGTATGTAACACTCTTATACCATATAATATGTTACTTACACCAAAAATAAAATTCATTTGACATATAAAATAAACCAAGAGATTAAATATGACATCTATAAGATGACAAACATGTAAACCTATACATGTAGAATTATTCCCACCTAGGAAATAAACACTTAACTTAATTCATTGAATTAATTAAGTGATGGCCTAAGAAATATTAATCATATTATATTTGACCAATCCAATTGAGCTAAATAATATAATTAAGACACCTCTCTTGCTTTGATGTGTATACACCAAGTACACACTTAATCAGACTAGTCAAAGTCCAGACGTTCAATGTGTACGATCCGATGGGCCCGTCTTTATGTTGGCAGTGAGCTAAGGCCCACAGACTCCAGTTGGGCTCTAGCAAGCCACTGTAGCCCCCAATTAAGATGGAGTAAGCAGTCAAACTGAAACTTTAACCCAGTAGTTAAACTTGTACATCCCATGTCATCGATATCGGAGTCCAACACAGAGGCATGGTGTGATCACCCTCTATTGTGTATGGACATTAACTTGATCCCGAATGCACTGATATTCACAAACAAGTTCCAACTTGTTTGGGTGTGGCCACACTCTTATCAGCTGTATTCATCAAGAGGCCGGTGATATCTTCTCAGTGGAACACTGAGTGACATTCCCATCTGCATATCCATAGCACTGCAATGTTCATTAACATACTCGAACGTACCCGTACTTGGCACCTTTTTACAGGCCCGTTGGGCGTACACCAAAGTATGCCAATTCACATCCAGTACCATCATATGGTCAGGTCAAAGGATCCATACAAGTACTACACGAGAATCCGATGTGATGTGATACCATGTGGATTCTCGTTAAGTGGATCGATCCAGTACCATGCCCTTTTTGCATGTACCCATTAACCTGGTTGACATTCCATGTTCTATGACCGGTAAGACACCGTCATACAACCAAGGTTAATGATAGTCTTTAGTTCCATTCATTCCCATGATTGGAACAGACTACGGATGACTTTATGGCCATATTGTTTTCCCTATCCAAAGTCTTACTGCCAAGTGCCTCACACTTGACAACATGGATATGGATATGTCCATTGGATACTCTATTTAAAATATTGCACAAGACATATAGTAAATAGATTGATGCCTTTATTGATTAACACAAATTGTATCATACATATCTTACATAAAAGGTACAATGTATCATACAAACACAAGGACCAAGGCCTTGGGACTAGGGCATATCCAACAATCTCCCACTTGCACTAGTACCAACTAGGCATGGGCCTAATCCCTATAGATCTAATATGACCCTCGTGCTTGGGCTAAGCCAGCGCCTTGGTCAAAGGATCTGCTGCATTCTCCTCGGTGTCCACCCGTCGTAATGAAATATCACCCCGCTCAACGATTTCTTTGATGAGGTGAAACTTCCTGAGTACGTGCTTCGAGTTTCTGTGTGACCGGGGCTCCTTAGCTTGTGCAACAGCCCCATTGTTGTAACAGAAGATATCAACTGGGTCCTGGATAGTTGAAACTACCCCCAGTTCCATGATAAACTTCTTTATCCATACAGCTTCCTTAGCTGCATCACACACTGTAATGTACTCAGCTTCTGTGATAGAATCCGCTATGGTCGGTTGCTTGGAGCTTCTCCAGCTTATAGCACCACCATTAAGCATGAATACATATCCTGACTGCGACTTATATTCATCCTGGTCGGTCTGGAAGCTTGCATCAGTGTACCCAGTAACTGATAACTCTTCCTGACCTCCATACACTAAGAAGCTATCCTTAGTCCGGTTAAGGTACTTTAGGATTGCTTTGACAGCTTTCCAGTGATCCTCCCCAGGATCTTGTTGGTACCTGCTAGTCATACTTAATGCAAAGGTGACATCAGGTCTTGTACATAGCATGGCGTACATGATGGATCCTATAGCCGAAGCATATGGGACTAATTTCATGTTCTCCCTGTCCTGCCTTGTGTTAGGACAATTTTTCTTTCTAAGTTTCAGCCCATGACCTATTGGCAAGAACCCTTTCTTAGCCTGGTCCATCCTGAATCTTTTCAGAACTTTGTCTATATACTTGGCCTGACTTAGGCCCAGGAGCCGATTGGGTCTATCCCTGTAGATCCTGATCCCTAGGATCGTCTCAGCTTCGCCTAAGTCCTTTATTGCGAAGCACTTACACAACCACTGCTTTACCCCTTGCAGTGTTGGTATGTCGCTTCCAATCAGAAGGATGTCATCCACATATAAGACCAGGAATGTGACAATGCTCCCACTAATCCTTTTGTACACACAAGGCTCATCTTGATTCTGTATGAAGCCATATTCCTTTATAGCCTCATTGAATCGAAGATTCCAACTTCGGGATGCTTGCTTCAATCCATAAATAGACCTTTGAAGCTTGCATACCATTTCAGGATACTGTGGATCGACAAAACCCTCAGGCTGCGTCATATACACATCCTCGAGTAGCTTTCCATTAAGAAAAGTGGTTTTGACATCCATCTGCCAGACCTCATAGTCGTACCATGCGGCTATGGCCAGCAGGATCCTTATGGATTTGAGCATAGCGACTGGTGAGAAAGTTTCATCATAGTCGATTCCATGGACTTGCCTGAAACCTTTCGCTACTAGCCGCCCCTTGAAGGTGTTATCTGGCTTAAGCTTGTAGCACCACTTGCAACCTATTACCTTAGCACCCGGAGGTGGATCAACCAGATTCCAAACCTGATTATCGTACATAGATTGCATTTCTGCCTCCATGGCCTTTTGCCAATTTACGGACAGTGGGCTAGCTATAGCCTCCTGGTAGGTTTTCGGCTCTTCTTCGTCGAAGACAAAAAGAGTATTATCATCGGTAACAAGAAACCCATATCTCTCAGGTTCTCGACGATCCCTACCAGACGTTTTAGGTCCTGTGTGACCTGGGCTAGTGCTTCCTCCTGTGGAAGCTCCACCCTGGTCTCCGAGTTATCCTTTTCAGGAGTTTCTGAGCTTTGAACTTCCCTGAGTTCAACATTATTCCCACTATCTTTCTTGGAAATGAACTCATTTTCAAGAAAGACCCCTTTCCGTGCCACGAACACCTTGTTCTCGGTGGGGTTGTAGAAGTAATTATTGGGATTCGTCATTGGAAAAATAACGTGGCGCAGTGGAAAATACACCGTTTAAAATTTCCTAGAATCCACCTATCGTGTCCAATTACCATTGATTAGAATAAAATCAATTTGAATCAAGAGAGATTAACTCACCGGATTCGTCTCTTCTAGAGACTGCTGCAGAATCGTTTCTTGAAACTGTGATCTCCAAAGTCCGGTGCACGACCAACTATTGAGCGGGAACCGGTGCTAGCCGAAGACGCGAAGGAATGGAGGTTTAATGATGGGATTTTCGGCTGTTTTGGGGCTGCTATTGGTGGCTGAAATTTCCAGCAATTAATTAGAGTTGAATTAGGTTTTTATTCCTTAAGTGTGCCCTTTTATAGACTCCTTGTCTAATTGGGTTCTAATTAGGTTAATTAAACCCAAGCCCACTAGGATTATAATTACATAAATAAACTTTAATTAAAAAGTATATACTATGTAATTTAATTCCATTTGGCTAAATTTAATTACCCCTAAATAAAATTGAATCACACTTAAGTTAATACAATACATGTATTTAATTTTCCTACTTAGGGAAATTATTTAATTAATTGTTTACTTTATGTAATTCAATTAATTGATAAATTAATTAATTACATTATGTAAACTTATTAATTAAATTAAATTCAACCCAATGTTAATTAATTACCTTGACACCGAATGTCAACTAATTAATTAACGCGTTCCTTCCAATGTACATTACATGTACAATTTCTATAAGTTCCAGCTCAGTTGATCTATGTGCACGATCCTATGGGTCTATCTTTATGTTGGCAGTAGGCCCAAGGCCCACAGACTGTAAGTGGGTTCTAGCAAACCATTACAGCCCCCAATTAAGACAGAGATGCAGCAGTCTTTAGAAGACACTCACCCGGTAGTAATCTCATAGTGTCCTTTGCCTAACGATATCGATATGAATAAACAAGAGGCATGGTGTCTGTCATCCTCTTCTGTTGTTTATTATATTTCTTGATCTTGAGTTGACTGATTAATCAAATAAGCAACCAACTTATTTGGGTATGGCCATACACTTATCAGTCCCACTCATCAAGTGGCCAATGATATCACCTCGGTGTCACCCGAGTGGCAATTCCATCACTTCATCATCAATATCAACATGTTCACCGGTCCATCCAATCATACCCGTATTTAGCATCCTTTTACAGACCTGTTAGGCGTATGTCAAAGTGAACCGGATTCCACATTGATATTATAATGAAATCTGGTCTGAGGACAAAAGAGACCTACTCAAGAAAGACCTATGACATGACAACCATGTGGCTTTCATGTGCGGATCGATCCAGTCCCATGTCAATGACATGTACCTATATTCATGACTGACTATACAAGTACTATGGCCAGTTAAGAACTACCATACAATCATCGAATATACAAGTCTGTGGTTCTATTCGTTCCCACGATTAGAACAGACCTGGGATAGGTTTTATGATTATCAATCAATGGATACTCTACTCATATTATAGCACAATATATAAATGAAATAGATTAATTGCCTTTATTAATGTGACACAAATAATGTATTCATACATGACTCTTAATGTATAATACAAAATACAAGAATCCAATGCCCTAAGAACTAGGACACACCAACAATCTCCCACTTGCACTAGTTCCAAGTGGGCATTGCCCTAATTCCTATAGATCTGGTATGACCGTCGTGCTGTGTCTGCAACAGCGCTTTGGTCAATGGATCAGCGACATTATTCTTGGTGTCACCCCTCTGCAATGATATGTCACCTATGTTCACGATCTCCTGAATGAGGAGAAACTTTCTGAGTACATGTTTGGATCTCTTGTGTGACCGGGGCACCTTAGCTTGTGCGATGGCCCCGTTGTTGTCACAAAAACATCAACTGGGTCTAGGATAGTGGGCACTATTCCCAACTCAGTTATGACTTTCTTGATCCAAACGGCTTCCTTTGAGCTTCGCACGCAGCTATGTACTCAGCTTCCATTGTAGAGTCAGCAATGGTGGCCTGCTTCTTGGACCTCCAACTAATGGCACCGCCATTCAGGAGAGAAACATAACCAGACTGTGACTGGTTCTCATCCTCATTGGTCTCAAAGCTTGCATCAGTGTAACCTGACACTACCAGCTCATCTTGACCTCTATACACTAAGAAAGCATCCTTAGTCCGGTTAAGGTACTTCAAGATAGCCTTGACTGCCTTCCAGTGTTCCTCACCGGGCTAGTCATACTTAGTGCAAACATGACATCAGGCCTCGTACATAACATGGAGTACATGATAGATCCAATAGCAGATGCATAAGGGATCTTTTCCATGTTCTCCCGGTCCTTCTTTGTTTTAGGACCATCTTTCTTACTCAGCTTCAACCCATGGCGCATAGGCAAGAATCCTTTCTTTGCCTTATCCATGCTGAATCCTTTTAGAACCTTGTCAATGTACGCGGCCTGACTTAGGCCTAGAAGCCGATTGGATCTATCTCTGTAGATCCTGATCCCTAAGATCGTCTCAGCTTTGCCTAAGTCCTTCATTGCGAAGCACCTACTCAACCACTGCTTAACCCCTTGCAGTGTTGGTATGTCACTTCCAATGATAAGGATGTCGTCAACATACAGCACTAGGACGGTGGAAACGCTCCCACTAACCATCTTATACACACAGGGCCTTTAACTTGAAACACCACTTGCAACCTATCATCTTAGCACCCAGAGGTGGATCCACCAAGTTCCATACTTGGTTATCGTGCATAGATTGCATCTCAGCCTCCATGGCTTTGCGCCATTGATCTGAGTGTGGGCTTTCAATAGCCTCTTGATAGGTCTTGGGCTCCTCTTGGTCAACGACCATAAGGTCCCCATCATCAGTCATGAGAAAGCCATACCTCTCTGGCTGATGACATGTCCTACCAGACCTTCTAAGGTCCTGTGCAACCATTTCTGGTGTCTCAATTTCTTGAGTAGTCAGATTGGTTCCCAAAGCATCCTCAGCAGTAGCTGCAGGAGTTTGTGAGTCTTGAACTTCTGAAAGTTCAACATTACTCCCACTGTCTCTCTTGGAAAGGAATTCCTTCTCCAAGAAGACTGCATTTCTGGCTATGAAAACTTTGTTTTCGGCCGGATCGTAGAAGTAATAACCCTTAGTTTCCTTAGGGTAACCCACAAACTGGCACTTGACAGATTTGGACTTGAGTTTGCCACTTGTCAATTTCTTAACATGTGCATCACAGCCCCAAATCTTCAAGAAGGAAACATTGGGCTTTCGGCCTTTCCATAGTTCATATGGTGTTCCCTCAACTGCCTTGCTTGGTGTATTATTAAGAATGTAAGCAGCTGTCTCTAAAGCATATCCCCAAAAGGAGACAGGGAGTGTAGCATGACTCATCATCGAGCGGACCATGTCAAGTAAGGTCCTATTCCTCCTTTCTGACACTCCATTCCACTGGGGTGTACCAGGAGGAGTGAGTTGGGATATGATCCCACACTCTCTCAAAAACGAGTCAAAATCTTGGCTCAAATATTCACCCCCACGGTCAGACCGAAGTGCTTTTATTTTCTTGCCAAGTTGGTTTTCTACTTCATTCTTAAAGTCCTTGAACCTTTGGAGAGTCTCAGACTTATGCTTCATTAGATACAGGTAACCGTATCTGCTGAAGTCATCCGTGACGGTGACAAAGTACTGAAAACCAGATCTAGCACTAGTGCTCATTGGGCCACATACATCGGAATGTATTAGCTCCAATAGCTCTGAGGCCCTTTCAGCAGTCTTGCTAAAAGGCGCCTTTGTCATCTTGCCTCTCAAACAAGATTCGCATGTGTCATAAGGCTGGATGTCAAATGATCCTAGCACTCCACTAGAGTGAAGCCTAGCTATGCGCTTCTCATTTATATGGCCAAGTCGACAATGCCAGATGTAAGTAGGATTAATTTCATTTTGTTTAATCCTTTTAGTATTTATGTTATAGATTGAACTTTCACGTTTTAGATCAAGGATATATAAGCCATTTTCAAGAAATGTTGTTCCATAAATAATATTGCCACATTGCATAGAAATTCTACCATGTCCAATATTAAATACAAAACCAGAAATATCCAACAAAGAAACGGAAATAATATCCCTGCGCATCGCAGGTACAAAATAACAGTTTCTTAGTTCCAAAACAAGTCCACTAGGCATCTCCAAGAAATAATCTCCGATCTCCATGGCCTGAACCCGAGCACCATTTCCGACTCGAAGATCTACTTCTCCAGATCCTAATAATCTCCTATTTCTTAGACCCTGCACATTTGAACAAATGTGAGATCCACATCCAGTGTCTAAGACCCAAGATGTAGAAATAGCCAGATTAATCTCAACAACATAAATACCTGAAGCAGCAGTTTTGCCCTTCAGTTGCTCTCTTAGCTTTGGACATGAGCTCTTCCAGTGCCCCTTCTCATGACACTCATGGCAAACCTCGTCAGGAGAGGCAACCCTTGCTTTAGGTTGGGCCACCACCTTTTTGCCCTTAGCCTTGGCCTTAGATTTGGCCTTTCCCTTAGCAATGGGCGTATTGCCCTTGTTCACCAGCAATACTTCAGGAGTCTTCTTAAGAGACTGCTCAGCAAGCTTGAGCATGCCATGCAGCTCAACAACCGATTTATCCAACCCTTGCATATGGTAATTCATGATAAACTGGTTGTAAGACTCAGGAAGTGACCCGAGAATAATGTTTGTTGCCAAGTCCTGCGGAACTGGCGAGCCGAGGCAGGCAAGTGTATCAATATACCCCTTCAAATTTAGCACATGAGTGCTAACAGAAGTCCCAGCTGCCATCACAGTCGTGCAAAGTGCCTTAGTTGTCAGATAACGTTCCTGACGAGCCTGATCTTGGAACATCTTTTTAAGTCGATCCATCATCTCATAAGCATGCTCGTCCATGAATTGTTTCTGAAGATCAGAAGCCATGGTACCCAGCATGAGGCATGAGACATCTCGGTCATCCCTCACATGCCGATCGTACTGCTCCACCATCGCCGTGGTGATGCCTCGACCTGCGGGAGGGCCAGCTGGTAAAGGAGCATTCAGTACATACTGCTTAGACTCTTGTCTAAGAACTATTTGTAAGTTCCTAGCCCAGTCCAGGAAGTTAGTCCCCGAAAGCTTCTCCTTCTCCAAGAGTGACCTAAGTGAGAGTGAGTTGTTGTTTGTTGCAGCCATTTAAATTGCTTAACTGAAATGGGATTATCTACATGGAAGAAATCATTGCTTGAGTTAGAAATAAAGGACTTTTAAGCCAATTCAAATTAATAATCCGATTTTAATTTGTTTGTTGGTGTTGTTAATTGGCTGACTTGACCAAGATCCACAACTTATCAATGACTGGCCGAACTAGGGCTCGCTAACCAACCATTGATTCGTTTGGTAGGACAACCTATCCAATCCTTCCACGAAGGACTCTTGGTTTGATGGGCTTATTGACACTTTACCCATCTGTGCTTAGGGCCCGCTCTGAGCTAATGCTACCCATGTTGAGTCAAACCACCATTCACATGTTAACCATACCAAGTATCTTAACCCTCGACGGCCAGCCGAATACTACAATATACCCAGCTAGGGCATGGCGCACATTGCAGCATCAATGGGAGGAAGAGGTGTGAATGTGGGAAGCACTTTTAAGCGACTCAATATTTTAATTTCCGGATTATAATTAAGTGATACGGCTTAGTATGCATACGGGTAATAATTTGGTGATCCATACATCCATATTATATGAAAAATGCAATAGCATACTTAATTTAAAATAAATGAGATCCTATGGGCCTTTAATTACAACCTAATGAAAAACTAGATATCCTATCTAATTCTTCATGGGTCGGACTGCAATCCTTCTTGGGCTCCCACCATGAGCTTGCTCCATTTGGGCCTTCCTCCATACTTGATGCAATTACAATAATTTTGTAAAATAAAATCTATTCTAAAATTACATCAAAATAAAAAAATGGCACGCAGGCCATATTTCCCAAAATTAAATTACAACCGATAATAACTTAGGGCCCATAGAACTCAACATAACATTTCAAACAAAGTACCTGTCGTGCACATACATACCAATATGATGCATGATCATGGCATTCCAAATTATAAATATAAATGTTAAGCCGAGTTACTTAGGGTGAAATCGCCAATTTTAACAAATGTGACTAAGGCCCATGAAGGCCCAATGGATAACATCCATAAATGCAAAATTAACAATTTTGCTCCCACTTGAATTTGGGTTGTCACAAATTTAAAATTTAGCTCTCCCAATTTTAACCGGTGTCACGGTTTATTGGGCCAATTTCACAAAGTCCATATTCAATTTAATATGCAAACAATTAAATTAAATATGCATGCCAACAAAATAAATAATTTAAACACAAATTAGTTTTTTTTTAAAAAAATTAATTTAATTTGCATTAGGGTCCGGGATAAAAAAATACACGTAAAATCCAAAATTGGACCCAAAACCCGCGCGCGGCGCTGCTGTCCCGGCGGGGCAGCAGTGCCGCTGCGCGGCAGCCTGCCGCGGCAGTAGCAGCTACTCATGCAGCAGCCTGCTGCAGGTGAGGGAATCGCAAATTTGCGATTCCCTTCACCCAAAATCAATTATTATTATTATTTTTTTTTAAAACATAAACAAAAAAAAAATGTTTCCAACAAAATATATATAATAATTTTAGATGGAAAATAATTGGTAAAAAAAATCAAAAACCCCAATCCAACAATTCTAGGGTTTATCCAAAACAAAACCAATTAAGCAAAAACCCTAAAATCACAAACTTGAAACCCATTCTTTCTCAAAGAACGCTTTCAAGAACTAATTCCAATCAATCTAATGGACAAAACCTAGGCTCTGATACCACTGTTGGGATTCGTCATTGGAAAACTAACGTGGCGCAGCGGAAAATACACCGTTTAAAATTTCCTAGAATCCACCTATCGTGTCCAATTACCATTGATTAGAATAAAATCAATTTAATCAAGAGAGATTAACTCACCGGATTCGTCTCTTCTAGAGACTGCTGCAGAATCGTTTCTTGAAACTGCGATCTCCAAAGTCCGGTGCACGATCAACTATTGAGCAGGAACCGGTGCTAGCCGAAGACGCGAAGGAATGGAGGTTTAATGCTGGGATTTTCGGCTGTTTTGGGGCTGCTATTGGTGGCTGAAATTTCCAGCAATTAATTAGAGTTGAATTAGGTTTTTATTCCTTAAGTGTGCCCTTTTATAGACACCTTGTCTAATTGGGTTCTAATTAGGTTAATTAAATCCAAGCCCACTAGGATTATAATTACATAAATAAACTTTAATTAAAAAGTATATACTATGTAATTTAATTCCATTTGGCTAAATTTAATTACCCCTAAATAAAATTAAATCACACTTAAGTTAATACAATACATGTATTTAATTTTCTTACTTAGGAAAATTATTTAATTAATTGTTTACTTTATGTAATTCAATTAATTGATAAATTAATTAATTACATTATGTAAACTTATTAATTAAATTAAATTCAACCCAATGTTAATTAATTACCTTGACACCGAATGTCAACTAATTAATTAACGCATTCCTTCCAATGTACATTACATATACAATTTCTATAAGTTCCAGCTCAGTTGATCTATGTGCACGATCCTATCGGTCTGTCTTTATGTTGGCAGTAGGCCCAAGGCCCACAGACTGTAAGTGGGTTCTAGCAAACCATTACAGCCCCCAATTAAGACAGAGATGCAGCAGTCTTTAGAAGACACTCACCCGGTAGTAATCTCATAGTGTCCTTTGCCTAACGATATCGATATGAATAAACAAGAGGCATGGTGTCTGTCATCCTCTTCTGTTGTTTATTATATTTCTTGATCTTGAGTTGACTGATTAATCAAATAAGCAACCAACTTATTTGGGTATGGCCATACACTTATCAGTCCCACTCATCAAGTGGCCAATGATATCATCTCGGTGTCACCCGAGTGGCAATTCCATCACTTCATCATCAATATCAACATGTTCACCGGTCCACCCAATCATACCCGTATTTAGCATCCTTTTACAGACCTGTTAGGCGTATGTCAAAGTGAACCGGATTCCACATTGATATTATAATGAAATCTGGTCTGAGGACAAAAGAGACCTACTCAAGAAAGACCTATGACATGACAACCATGTGGCTTTCATGTGCGGATCGATCCAGTCCCATGTCAATGACATGTTCCTATATTCATGACTGACTATACAAGTACTATGGCTAGTTAAGAACTACCATAAATCATCGAATATACAAGTCTGTGGTTCTATTCGTTCCCACGATTAGAACAGACCTGGGATAGGTTTTATGATTATCAATCAATGGATACTCTACTCATATTATAGCACAAGATATAAATGAAATAGATTAATTACCTTTATTAATGTGACACAAATAATGTATTCATACATGACTCTTAATGTATAATACAAAATACAAGAATCCAATGCCCTAAGAACTAGGACACACCAACAGTAATACCCTTTGGTTTTCCTAGGGTAGCCCACAAACAGGCATTTGTCGGTTTTGGGTTCTAGTTTGCCCCTAGTCAATTTCTTGACATGGGCATAACAACCCCAAATCCGTAGGAAAGACACATTGGGTGCCCTGCCCGTCCATATCTCAAATGGGGTCTTTTCCACTGCCTTAGTCGGAGTACTATTCAAAATGAGAGCAGCTGTCTCAAGAGCATATCCCCAGAAACTTGTTGGGAGAGAAGCATGACTCATCATTGAGCGGACCATGTCTAACAGGGTCCTATTCCTCCGTTCGGACACCCCATTCCATTGTGGTGTTCCTAGAGGAGTGAGCTGTGGAACTATTCCATGCTCTCTCAAGTATGAATCAAACTCTAGGCTCATATACTCGCCACCTCGGTCCGACCGAAAGGCTTTGATATTTCGGCCTAATTGGTTCTGTACTTCGTTCCTAAATTCCTTGAACCGATCAAGTGTTTTAGACTTGTGTTTCATCAGATAGACATAGCCATATCTACTGAAATCGTCTGTAAAGGTGACAAAGTATAGAAACCCACCCCTGGCAGCAGTGCTCATAGGTCCACATACATCCGAATGTATTAGGTCTAATAAGCCAGTGGCCCTTTCAGCTTTCTTGCTAAACGGCGCTTTAGTCATTTTACCCCGTAAACAAGACTCACAAATATCAAGTGACTCCAAGTCAAAAGATCCTAGAATTCCAGCTTTGTGGAGTCTAGCTATGCGTTTCTCGTTTATGTGGCCTAAATGACAATGCCAAAGGTACACAGGATTAAGTTCATTTGGTATAATCCTTTTAGTATTTATGTTATAGACTTGATTAGTTTCATTTAAATTCAGGATATAAAGGCCATTATTTAATAAAGCATTTCCATAAAATATGCCTTCTCTAGATATAACCATTTTACCATTACCAATAGTAAATACATATCCAGAAGTATCCAAAACTGAAACAGAAATAATATTCCTGCACATTGCAGGTACAAAATAACATTGTTCCAGTAACAAAACTAATCCACTAGGCATCTTAAGCTGGTACTCGCCGATCTCAATGGCTGCAACCCTTGCTCCATTCCCGACCCGCAAGTCCACTTCTCCTGATCCCAGTGATCTTTTGTTCCTAAGTCCCTGCACATTACAACAAATGTGAGAACCACATCCAGTATCCAATACCCAAGATGTTGAAACAGTAAGGTTAATGTCTATGACATATATACCTGATGAAGACGCGCCCTGCGCCTTCTTTTGCTCTCCCAGAAGCTTTGGACATGATCGTTTCCAATGTCCCTTCTGCTAGCACCCGAAACAAACATCCTCAGGACGGGCCTTAGGCTGGACCTTGGCCTTCTTAGCTTTGGCTTTCTTAGCCTTTGCTTTAGCCTTTGTCTTAGCCTTGGCCTTTACAAGAGGAGCCTTCCCCTTGTTTACCATAAGTACCGGTGGAGTCTTTTTGACCAACTGTTCAGTAAGCTTAAGCATCCCATGCAGCTCACTAACAGCTTTGTTCATCCCTTGCATGTTGTAATTCAAGATGAACTGATCATAAGACTCCGGCAAGGAAGCCAGGATGGTATCAACCGCCAATTCCTGTGAAATGGGCGACCCGAGACGGGCTAAAGAATCCAAATAGCCCTTCATCTTGAGCACGTGAGCTCTCACAGATGTCCCAGTCCCCATTTTGCAGGAATGGAATGCCTTATTCGTCAGGTACCTTTCTTGACGTGCCTGCTCCTGAAACATCTCATTTAGAGTTGTCATCATAGCAAAGGCCTCATGGTCCATAAACTATTTTTGCAGTTCGGGGACCATGCACGCCAACATAAGGCAAGTAACATCCCGGTTATCCTTCACATGCACCCCGTATTCCTCCAGCTGAGCAGCTGGTGGATTACGCCCAGTAGGTGCGGCCGGTACAGGCCTTTCCAGTACATATTCCTTAGACTCCTGTCTTAGAACTATCCGTAAGTTCCTAGACCAGTCCAGGAAATTAGGACCAGAAAGCTTGTCCTTCTCAAGGATAGTGCGCAGTGATAAAGTGTTATTCGATGCCATTGATTACTACACAGAAAAATAAATGAGTGTTAATAAAGGACTTAACAAATTTTTCCCATAAAATAATTAATAATGAATCATGTTATTAATTAATCCGAGTTGTTGGGTTCATGGGCCGAGATCCATATTATATCAAGATATAGCCAGACGAGGGCCTGGAACAACTATACCCTAATTTTTAGGTAGGAACACAGTCCAATCCCAACCTAGGGACTCTCAGTTTGATGGGTCTGTTGGCACTTACCCATCTGTGCTTAGGGCCAGGAACATCCTACTGACCATGCTAAGTCCAAACCTCCATCCAAATGTCAGAGTAACCAATACTCCAACCCAATACAAAATGACGATGCTCCAGCGCATCCAGCGAGGGCTGGTCTACAACTGGCCCATCCCCACTTCGAGTAGGTTTTGGATGAGGGAAGCACTTTTAAGAGACTTAGTAATTACCTTTTGGTTATTAGATTCAATTAATAACGGCTTAGATGCAAAAGCGGGTGAAATAGGATATGGACATACATTCGCACATGCCAATAAAATATCGCATAATTAAATAAAGAATGGAATGCAACGGGCCAAAATTTACATCCTAATATCATTCTAGTAAACCTATATTAGAACAGTAGCAGGTGGGCCGCCTCCGATTCCTTCTGGGTCCGCCAATCCAATCGGCTCCTTGCTTACATAATTTCAGAATATGTATAATAAAATTACATAAAAGGAAAAACGACGCGCAGGCCGTAAAAAACAACATAAATAAGGCCCATATACATCCATCCACACATTCAATCATACAACATATAATTCAATACATCATGTAAACCAATACATGTAATTTATAAGCATGTTACATGCATGAATTAATCCGATTTCATTTGTCTATAGCCATTATCTTGAAATCGCCAAATTTTGGTCGATCATGGTTCTTAACCCGTGTGGGCTTTGGGCCTCCAACCCAGGCAAAATTGCTCCCAATCCGATTGGGAAACCATGAATTCCAAAATGAGCCGTCCGGGTAATCGTGCCAAGAAAACCCAAACCAATTTCAATTTACCGTATTTATTTCCAATAATAAATATCACATGAACGAAAAATAAATTCCATTCAAGAAACCACGCGCATTAAATTTCCAAAATTTAAACACGCAAATTTTAAAACATTTTACAAATTTTAAAACCCGGTCCGGCCCAAAAATCCTGCCAAATCCAAATTCGGGCCCAGCCCGCCGCGCGGGACAGCCGCGGTGCTGCTGCCCTGCAGCAGCAGCGGCTGCTGCCTATGGCGCGTAGCGCCGCAGGCAGCCCCGTTTCCGCCCGAAACGATCCGTGATTTTGTTTTTTTTCAAAACAACATATGCAAGATATTAAATCCAAGAAATAAAATCTAGCATACAACCTAGATGCAAGAAATTAAATCAACCAAGAATTAAAATCAAGCATCCATAATATATATATATATTTGCAAAAAGAAATAGGAACCCTAGCATGCGCCATATGCTAATCAATTCCATATGCAAATAACATATATAACCAACACAAATAGAAAATTAAATCTAGCAGAAATCCTATGCATATAATTTTCCATTTGTAAAATTCAAAGGGGCAAAATCACAAACCCCAAACTGAAAACAAATCCCATCCACAAAGCCGCCAAATTTTAAACCATGGGATTCACTTCAAGTTAGAGATTTCCACGGAACATAAGCCCGCTCTGATGCCACTGTTGGGATTCGTCACCGGAAATCGACCGAAAAAGCGGAAATAAGCGTCGATTTCCTAAATCCGGTCCCAGGAGCTTAAGTAGTGGAAATCAAAAACACAAAGCACAAGGAAGAAGGTTTTAAAATTTCACCTTAAGTCTCTCCAAGAGACAGATGATGACTGCAGAAACCAACTTAGATTTCCTCCTTCGGCCCGTACACGAACGGCTCTCGGACTAAAACCCGTGCTAGCGGTTCGGAAAATCAATAAGAGAGAGTGAGGGGAGATGAGATTTTCGGCCAAGAAGTGAAGAAATATGGCTGCCATATTTCTTTTATATCACCAAAGGACAAACCATGACTCATCACACAAATATCTCAAGTAGAAAAGTCCAACTTTTCCACCCTAAGTCAAACCATGACTCATCACAAATGATCATCACCTTTTGTCCTTAATATGAGTCATCCTTCTTATCACATATGACTCACCACCACTTGGCAAAATATCTCCAAAATTCGGCCAACATGTCACCAAGGAAGGGCATCACTTTTTCATGCCCAATACCAAACTTACATCTTTGATTTTATGTGATGTCACATTAAATTTTATTCCTACATGTATGTAACACTCTTATACCATATAATATGTTACTTACACCAAAAATAAAATTCATTTGACATATCAAATAAACCAAGAGATTAAATATGACATCCATAAGATGACAAACATGTAAACCTATACATGTTGAATTATTCCCACCTAGGAAATAAACACTTAACTTAATTCATTGAATTAATTAAGTGATGGCCTAAGAAATATTAATCATATTATATTTGACCAATCCAATTGAGCTAAATAATATAATTAATACACCTCTCTTGCTTTGATGTGTATACACCAAGTACACACTTAATCCGACTAGTCAAAGTCCAGACGTTCAATGTGTACGATCCGATGGGCCCGTCTTTATGTTGGCAGTGAGCTAAGGCCCACAGACTCCAGTTGGGCTCTAGCAAGCCACTGTAGCCCCCAATTAAGACGGAGTAAGTAGTCAAACTGAAACTTTAACCCAGTAGTTAAACTTGTACATCCCATGTCATCGATATCGGAGTCCAACACAGAGGCATGGTGTGATCACCCTCTATTGTGTATGGACATTAACTTGATCCCGAATGCACTGATATTCACAAACAAGTTCCAACTTGTTTGGGTGTGGCCACACTCTTATCAGCTGTATTCATCAAGAGGCCGGTGATATCTTCTCAGTGGAACACTGAGTGACATTCCCATCTGCATATCCATAGCACTGCAATGTTCATTAACATACCCGAACGTACCCGTACTTGGCACCTTTTTACAGGCCCGTTGGGCGTACACCAAAGTATGCCACTTCACATCCAGTACCATCATATGGTCAGGTCAAAGGATCCATACAAGTACTACACGAGAATCCGATGTGATGTGATACCATGTGGATTCTCGTTAAGTGGATCGATCCAGTACCATGCCCTTTTTACATATACCCATTAACCTGGTTGACATTCCATGTTCTATGACCGGTAAGACACCGTCATACAACCAAGGTTAATGATAGTCTTTAGTTCCATTCATTCCCATGATTGGAATAGACTACGGATGACTTTATGGCCATATCGTTTTTCCTATCCATAGTCTTACTGCCAAGTGCCTCACACTTGATAACATGGATATGGATATGTCCATTGGATACTCTATTTAAAATATTGCACAAGACATATAGTAAATAGATTGATGCCTTTATTGATTAACACAAATTGTATCATACATATCTTACATAAAAGGTAAAATGTATCATACAAACACAAGGACCAAGGCCTTGGGACTAGGGCATATCCAACAATAATTCCATATAATTCATGTAGTACATATAATCAGTTTAATAACATTTCACTTTTGTACACAATGCAATCACCATATATTCAACATACACTCATATACATATGGTTTCATCTCAACATATAAATCCACTTAAAATTCACTTCCAACAAATCATGGCAATACAAATTCAAACATATTAATATATTAAGTAATAATCTTCATCAACACATATCACATAAATCGATTCACAACTATCACCACAACACATGCAAATTCAACTCAAGTTTATACTCACAACATTAACAGTTAATTTCCTTCAAAGCAGCTTGTATCCTCTTTTGGAATACCTTCAAGATTTTGATCTCCTAAAAATATAAATTCATATCAAGTACAAATACATCATATATGTTTTTTCCCTTTCTATGAGAACACTCTTATGCATAACTATCCTTACATATATATATAGGTTTTTATGACCCTACCACACTTAGAAATTCATAAATTTCACTATATATATTAAAATAATCTGATTCTTATTTTATTTTACTCTTAACACATAGATATATAACATAATAAAATCACATGATTTTTGGACTATCATACAATTTATTATAAAATTTACTTTCAAGTCCTGTTTTTGCCTAGTTTTACCTAAACAGCTCTTAGTAAATTCACTGTAACTTTATCGATACAACTTTGATCAGGCTAGTTCCTTTTTATGCTTAAACTAGACACATAAGGGAACAACATATCAAAAAATTAGTAATTTTTAGGTGCTATAATAATTATGGCATAACTTTGAATCTGACCTTATCTCTTTGATCATCCAGTTTTAAGCATATCCTCTTTAAAAAGTTCTAGTTTTCACTATGCTTGCCTAAACATTACGAAATTTTACACAAATATTTCTGAGACATAGATAAACAATTTACTATCTATAACTTTTATTGATTTTACTTTAAGACCATGAAAATAATTTCAGAAAGTGTAGATCTTACCTTTCTCTTCTTCCTCTCCACTTCTTTATTTCTCCTCTTTTCCTCTTCTATGTTTCCTATAAATTTCTATAGATTCTAGCAGATTTCCTTCCTAAAAGGATTAATGATAACCCTTATCATCCTTATCTCTTCCCAATTGGTCCATTTGTCTTTTATCCTTAAGGTTATTGGTCCATTTGTCTAATATTTGACTAGTAATTCTAATTCTAATAATAATAATAATAATAATAATAATAATAATAATAATAATAATAATAATAATAATAATAATAAATCAGCTATAAATATCCTTTCTAAATCAAATTTTAATCCCTTGATTTCTAATTTATACTATTATATCCTTAGACATTTAAGACACATTTAATTTCTAGTGTTGTATTTTCGTATACTCAACTAACTAAATTTTTACCTATCATACCTTAATCCATAACATATATGATGCAATTAGATATACACTCTATTAGTGTTATGTAATGTCCATGCATAAATGCAAAATGGATGAATAGAAATGGAATCTTATAATAAGTAGCTAACTTTAGTGTTCCTGATTCCTTTTGTCATAACAAAGAAATAATAAACCCCAACAATAAAGGGAAATACACATTTCAGCTAATGGGTTTGGAGATGAATTTCTCTCTAGACAACTTCAATAAGATGTGTGGGTTTATAGATGTTAAAGCTCTTGAGATGGATAAGTACTATAAAGCAATGATGGAGATGTCGTCGGAGTTCATCCCATTTGAGTTCTGGAAAGAAATCTTAGAATAGGATGATTATCAATCCTCTTCCTCAAAAATATCAACTATTATCCAACCTAATTTGAGATACTTGTAAAAGTTTATATCTTGCCCTATTTTTGGTAGAGGAAATCAAAGTACCATCCCTCAGCCAGATCTTTTCTTCAGTTGGTACTGTGTCAAGGGTTTAAAGTTCAACATTACTATTGGTTTACGAAGCACAACATTTCCATCCAAACTAAAAAGAACAACCATAGTGGGCCACTATATGACTCAACTAGCTAAAAACTATAGCCTATTCCATCGATCCATTCACCCACTGGCTGCTAAGAAAGACATGGATCCATTTAACCTTCAAGCTATGGCAAAGCTCGGTATTTGTTCAAGGCTGACTAATGGCCAGTATATCCTATTGACTTTAGAGGAGAGAGTTGAGAAGAGAAAGAATGCACTGCCAACTTTTCAAAACAAGAAGGAAAATGTTGGCCAAACCATATAAGTTGGTGCAAAAATACCTACTTTTGATTTGCCTTTTGGAGATCACCTCTTGATAATTGAAGATCAGAAAGTAAAAGTTACTTTTGATAGAGTTGTTGTAAGCATGAATTTTTTCCAACCTCTATGATGAAATCTGAGTTAGTTATCCTTTGTCTTGAGCTTTCCAGAGGCACAGGCCTAAGAAGCAAGGTTCAGATTCTAACTTATGTCGAAATGGGATGAAAACTATCAGAAGTTTAAAAGGAGTGTGTTGACTACACAGGATAGGCCATATGGCCTAAGTGAAAGTCAGTTAAGCCATGTCAAGAAGGGTTAAGCTGCACAAGAGAGATGCTTAAAGTGGAAATAAAAGTACCTGAGTGTTAAGCCACACGACTTAACTTTTAGGCTGTACGGTCTATCTTTAAAAGCAGAAAATCAGAACCAGTTGCCTACGCAGACAGAGTATATAAACCTTTTTCTTCTCAAATAAGGAGAGGTGAACATCATTACAGAGGAAAAGAAAGGTATTATGGAAAGACTTAACCCCAACCTTCAACCCTAAAAGAAAAAAAAGCTTGAACCTTTAACAACTTCGTCATCTTCAAACCAAAGATCTCTGTGAGCGGACGAAGCGAATCGGGGAAAATGTTTTCGTTTGGTGTTGATTTTTGGAAAACGGGTTTTGTTTATCTTGGAAAAATCATGGATTTGGAAATTCCTTTGTAGAAAACATTTTCCTGTTTTAACTTAAAGACCTCGAAAATTAAATCCTGAGATCAGTGATAGAGTCGCCACCGGAATCAGCTCATCTGAGAAATTCCGGTACAGCTCCCTACCGAGGCAGACTACTGTACCTAATCCAGAGATTTAGGGTTTGGGCAAGTGACTTACTTTAACCTTTAGCTTGCTTTCACTTTACAGCTTATTTTACCATATTTAATTCGCTTTATTATCTTTCTCTAACCCCAATTTGTTATTTTAATCAGCTGATGCTAAAGCAAAAACGCAGAAAATAAATTGCAGAAAAATAAAGCATACATCCAAAATATATAAGAAAATAGTAGAGGCCGATTATACAACCAAATCGAATAAAAGATAAAAACCCTCATCCTTACATTACAATCGCCTAAGTACACGAGGATCTAAAAAATTACAACCGCCTAAAACATACACGAAATCTATCAATTACATAAAAAATGAAAATAAAAGAAAGATAAATACTGCGAAACAAATGGTTAGCACAGTTTATATCGCACACACAGATAGGACTCAAATAGGACAAAATTGGGAATTTAGGAAATGGGGGCATGCACTTAGGGGGTAACCGGGTCGACCCGACTGGTCGGACCTGTTAGACCTGGAAAGGATTTTTTAAAAGGCCCTGTAATTTTTGTATAGAAAAATCTTTTTTGGAAAACAATTAGCTCGGTTACATGCAAATTTCCATTTTTTGTGAGTCTGTTATTCCGAAATCCAGGGTTCCGTTCGTGTGGGTTCCTAAATTCAACATCCATCTAGGGTCCAAAGGGCAATAAACACACCAAAAACATTAGTGAAAATATTGTTTTGCTCATTTTCGATATTTTCCGGGGATTTTATAGGACTCGGGGGTCCGCTAATGTTGGACTACAGATCCGATTTGGATAAAATAAACCCGAAACTCAGAAAATAAAACCACGGGAAAACCAAAAACCCTAATATTCGTATGTATAGATATCCGAAAACCAAAATTTCACAACGTACGGATGAATTTGGGTGGAAATTGATCACAACAGAATGCACGAAATGGAAAACGGACTGTTTTTGGTCGATCGGGGCAAATCAGGAATCTGTCCCTGTAGAACAGAGTTGGGCGGCTCTGGACACCAGAGCCACCAAGCTCTGTTCATCATGAACACAGCCGCTCAGCTCTATTCGGGTAAGTCCGGTTCCGAAAATTGCAAAAATGAAGAAAACGCACAGAAAAGACAATGCAAACATGTTTAAGGCCTCTCAGAGATTACCTTGATGTTGTTTTGATGCTTTGAACGTCAAGAAATGGATTGGAAGCTTGGAATTTGTCCTGGAAGCTCAACCGGCCAAAAACCGAAATTTGATCCGAAACAACCCGAAACGAATCCGAGACGATCCCAAACCAATATGCAAAGGTTGTAGAACTTGTTCTTGATGTTTTAAGATTGGTTTTAAGTCTTACCCTTTGTGTTTTGGATCACTCTTTTGGCTTAGAATGTCTCGGTCTCTATCTCTCTTTTTCTCTCTGTTTCTTTGGTTTTCAAAGTATTCTGCCCAAGGTTACCAACCTCTTCCCCCTTTGATTTCATTTTTGCTTTTCTTTTTATACTCTCCTCTCCTTATGATTTCAAACATTAAATGGCCACCTGACTTTCTGATTTTGCCCCATTTCTCTCCTGTTGAGCCAAGTTGCTCTGCTTTTCAGAGCAACTTGGTTCACCCACTAGAGCCGTAGGGCTCTAGTTAGCTTAAAAACTAGAGTCGCTTGGCTCTAGCTTAAAAGCTAGAGCTGTGCAGCTCTAGCAAGAGCTGGGGTAAAATTTCGAAACTTGACGCGCACCCTAAACCCTAGAAACCACTCGGGAGACCTTCTCAGGGATTTTGGATCGCGGATAGCTTGGTTTTCAGGATGTTTGAGATACTCTGGGTGACATTCCGGGTGTTTTCAAGTCCGATTCAAGTCCGTTTGCTCCATAGGTAACACTGAAATTCTTATCATAGAGGTCGCAAAAAACCCAGCGCTTACAATCTCCAAAAGACCCATCTCGTGCTCACCCATTTTTGAAAAATCAACATCCCAAATTGCTTCCATACACAAACAAGCTGCAAATTCAGGCGTGATGCAGTTGTTTTTGAGTTTTTGACAAGTTTTAGTTTGAATTTGTTACGTTAGAATCCATTTTAGCTTCAAGGATCAAAACATAGGACTTAATCAAATCTTGGATACATGCTTCAAAGGTAACATCTGAGAGGCCATGAATCCGCTTTTTTTCCATTTTTAACCTGTTCAATTCTATTTAGGTGTGTTTACTGCTTTCTACCATTTTAAACATTTTCTACGAATTTCAGTATTAGAGCATACAGTTTATCTTTAAGCTGCACAGCTTTGTTCTTTAAAACCCATCTTCTCCAAAATCAATTTCGAGCATTTTCTGCAAATTTTAGTTTTAGATCATATGACTTATCTTTTATGTCGCACGACTTATCTTGCATAATCTGTTTTCTTATGATCCAGTGAGCTCAAGCTCCCCGAGGTGAGCTAAAATAGTCAATCTTGCAAGGAGAAGAAATATTTTAGGAATTTTTATATTTTAGAAGTATTTTACTTCATATTATATGTAAATAATTATTATTTAAGACAATTATTTTGAGTATAAAATTTTTTATATATATTTTTGTATATTTTTGTAAAAGTGATTTTTGTTGAGTTTTTTGTTTTAGACTTAGTTTAATTCTGAAGAAAAGGAATTTTTGAATAAAAGGAATTTTCAGTAGAGTCCTAGTGTGAGCGGACGACCTTTTTTGAAAAATGGGAAAAGGAATGCGGCGAAGCAAACCGGGGAAAACGCTTTCGTTCCGTTTGATTTTGGAAAACAAGTTTTGTTTATCTTGAGTTAGGAAAATCATGGATTTGATTTGGAAATTCCTTTGTAGAAAACATTTTCCCGTTTTAACTTAAAGACCTCGAAACTTAAATCCCGAGATCAGTGACAAAGTCGCCACCCAGATTAGCTCATCCGGGAATTCCGGTATAGCTCCCTACCGAGGACAGACTACTGTACCTAATCCTAAGATTTAAGGTTCGGGCAAGTGACTTACTTTAACCTCTAGCTTGCTTTTACTTTACAATTTATATTACCATATTCAATTCGGTTTATTATCTTTCTCTATCCCAAGTTGTTTATTTTAATCAGCTGATTCTAAAGCAAAATGCAGAAAATAAATTGCAGAAAAATAAAGCATACATTCAAAATATACAAGGAAATGGTAGAGGCCGATTATACAACCTAATTGAATAAAAGGTAAAAACCCTCGTCCTCACATTACAACCGCCCAAGTACACGAGGATCTAATAATTACAACCGCCTAAAAATACACAAAATAATCTATTAATTAAAGCGAAAATAAAAATAAAAGCTGCAAAACAAATTGGTTAGCACAATTTATATTGTACACATAGATAGGACTCAAATAGCACAGAATTGGGAATTTAGGAAATGGGGGTATGCATTTAAGGGGTAACCAGGTCGACCCGACCGGTCAGACCGGTTAGACCTGGAAAACGGTTTGAAATGCAATGTAATTTTCGTGCTGAAAAATCATTTTTGGAAAACAATTGGCTCGGTTACATGCAAATTTCCATTTTTTGTGGCTCTGTTTTTCCAGAATCCAAGATTCCGTTCATGCAGGTTCTAAGTTCAACATCCATCTAGGGTCCAAAGTGCAATAAACATACCAAAAACACTTGCGAAAATACCGTTTTACTCGTTTTCAATATTTTCCGGGGATTTTATAGGGTTCGGGGGTCCGCTAATGCTGAACTACAGATCCGATTTGGATAAAATAACTCCAAAACTCAGAACATAAAACCCCGGGAAAACCAAAAACCCTAATATTCGTACATACAGAAATCGAAAAACCAATATTTTACAGCATACGGATGAATTTGGGCCGAAATCGATCAAACAGAATGTGCAAAATGGAAAACGGACTGTTTTCGGCCGATCGGGATGATTCAAAAATCTGTCTCTACAGAATAGAGCCATGCAGCTCTGTTCATCATAAACACAGCCACTCGGCTCTATTCGGTCAATCCGGTTTCTAAAAGTTACAAAAACGAAGAAAACGCACAGAAAAGACAATGCAAACAGGTTTAAGGCCTCTCAGAGTTTACCTTGATGTTGTTTTAATGCTTTGAATGTCAAGAAATGGATTGAAAGCTTGGAATTTGTCCTGGAAGCTCAACCAGCCGAAAACCAAAATTCGATCCAAAACAACCCGAAACGAATCCGAAACGATCCCAAATCAATGTGCAAAGGTTAAGTAACTTGTTATTAGAGTTTAAGGATTGAGTTTAGGTCTTAGCTTAAATGTTTCTGAGTTTTCCCTTAGCTTATGTCTCGAACCCCTTTCTTTTTTTTTTCTCTGTTCCTCTTTTTCTCTTCTATGTTCTTTAGAAAGTAGTTTCTGCCTAATATTGCAAAAGTCTCTTCCTTTTTATTTTATTTTTTTTCTTTTTATACTTTCCTCACACATATCATTTTGAACATTAAATGGCCACCTGACTTTCTGATTTTGCCCCAATTTCTCCTCTGCCAAGCCAAGTTGCTCTGCTTTGCAGAGTAACTTGGTTCACCCACTAGAGCCGGGGTAAAATTTCAAAAATCGGATGCACACCTTAAACCCTAGAAACCACTCGGGAGACCTTTTCGGGGATTTCAAATCATGGATAGCTTGGTTTTTAGGACGTTTGAGACACTCCGGGTGACATTCCAGTCGTTTTCAAGTCCGATTCAATTCCGTTCGCTCCATAGGTAACACTGGAATTCTCATCATAGAGGTCGGGAAAACCCGGCGCTTACAGCTGCCCCTCGCGTGATCAAATTCAATACCCAATACCTGGCCTGGGTTACTTGTGGCGAATTTAAGAACGCGAATTGAAGAACCATAAGCAGAAGGAAAGAAAGACATACCTGAGTTGCAGCTAATCCAGGCTGACATTGGGTTTATGTTACCCGCGACGGATCTGCTGAAGTTCGGGGTGGAAGCAAATCTGAGCCTGACACCGGGTTTAGGTTAACTACGACGGATCTGTTGAAGTTGAGATGGAAGCAAATCTGAGCCTGACACCAGGTTTAGATTAGATGCGACGAATCTGCTGAAGTTTTGAGGTGGAAGCAAATCTAAGCCTGACACCGGGTTTAGGTTACCTGCGACGGATCTGCTGAAGTTGAGATGGAAGCAAATCTAAGCCTGACACCAGGTTTAGGTTACCCGCGGTGGATCTGCTGAAGTTGAGATGGAAGCAAATCTAAGCCTGACATCGGGTTTAGGTTACCTACGGCAGATTTGCTGAAGTTTTGAGGTGGAAGCAAATTTAAGCCTGACACCAGGTTTAGGTTACCCACGGCGGATCTGCTGAAGTTGAGATGGAAGTAAATCTAAGCCTAACATCGAGTTTAGGTTACCCGCGGCAGATCTGCTGAAGTTGAGGTGGAAGCAAATCTAAGCCTAACACCGAGTTTAGGTTACCCGCGGCGGATCTGCTGAAGTTGAGATGGAAGCAAATCTAAGCCTGACACCGAGTTTAGGTTACCCGCGGCGAATCTGCTGAAGTTTTGATGGAAGCAAATCTGAGCTTGGCACCAGGTTTATGTTAGCCACGACGGATCTGCTGGGGAAATAAGCCGACACTGGGTCTAGGTTACCCGAGGCAAAGTTGATGAAGTCGATCTGGACTGATACCGGGTCTAGGTTACCCGAGGTAGATCTGCTGGATTCTTGAGGGTTTCTGAAGTTGCATAGGTGATGTGTATTTATTCTTTGATCGATAATTTTAGAACAAAACTTTTTGCCCTTTCGATCAAGAATAAATATGGTTTGATTGACTTGCCCCTGGATGCTTGAGATACTGAGGCTTGGGTCCGCCCGACTTTGACTCGTCTCTTGAGATCTCATGGATACCCCTATATTGGACTATTTCTGCTTCGAGAACGATCTTGATTTGGGATGGTCCGACGATGGTGGTGGGTACCTGTACTTGGATTGGTCGTGATGCATGTATGTGTGTTTATGTACGTGTTTTGAATACTTGTGTGTGCATGTTGCAATGTATGCATATGTGAATGGACTCTAAGAGATGCATCCCCCGTTATTCATCTAGCCTTGAAATGCTAAGCTCTTGCTGGGGATATCGAGTCCCGCCTTTGGCTAGGGAAAGCATATCACACTTAGGACTGATCTAGCTAGGGAGTATATTCTTTATGTGATGTGACTCTTGCACCTCTGCTGGGGATATCGAGTCGCGCCTCTGGCTAGGGAAAGCATATCACACTTAGGGCTGATCTAGCTGGGGAGGAAGTGGTCTTATTCTTTGTGATGGTTCTGCTGGGGATAGTGCAGCGGACCCTGCTGGAGAATAGTGGAAGAGTTTCTGCTGGGAAATGGTGAAAGGGATCTCCGCTGGGGGATGAAAGTGTCTCCACTAGGGAATGACGAAAGTGTCTCGTGTTTCTGCCTCTAGGAGTGGTGAGTTCGGAAGTGATCTAAATTTTGCCTGAACTACTCGGAGTGGGTTTTCATCTCAGGGAGCTGCTCTAACTTTTGCCTAAGGCGCCTTTTTGGTTTTCACCTTAGCGAGCTCTCTCTTTCTTTTCTTTTCTCTTTTTTTTTTGTCCTTTGGCTCTTGAACTTGGATCTATTTCGAAATTTTCAACCGCTCAAAGGAATGATGAATTGAATTCACAGGAAGAGAATATATTGTAAGTTACAAGCATCTTAGCACATTTCATCATTGAATAATGCGAGTCTTTTAACCAATTTAATGCAAAGGGCTTTCTTTAAATGGGTGTTGAGGCAAGATAATCTTGTTTATGCATTTGATATAACCATGCGAGCATATTTAAACAAAACATCACACTTTTATTGATGAAATTAACATGGATACATTTGAAAAGGTTGGTTCCCTAAAATGGTATATATTCCACACAGAACCAAATCCGTCACCAGCCATCCCTTGGGGATTTTCCGACTAATCATTTTCTCTCGTGTCTTGACTTTTGCCTAGGCCGCCCTTTTCTAGTATTCAACCTAGCAGACTTTTTTTTTCTTACACATAGTAGTGCTTCAGGCAGTCTTGGTTGACAGGGTTTGCAAATTCATTCCCATCCATGTTTGCGATGCTTACACTACCCTTTGATAGCACTTTCTTCACGACATAAGGGCCCTCCCAATTCGGTCTGAATTTCCCACGGGCGGCCACATTTGTAGGCCTTAACTGTTTCAGACTCAGATCCCCGACCTTCAGCTACTGTCTGGGAAACTTCACGTTTCGATTGTAAGCTCTGGCCATTCTGCATTGATACATCTGTAGATGATCCAGTGCTTTCAACCGCTTTTCATCTAATGCAGCCAAATGCTCATATCTGACCTGAACCCATCCCGTTTCTGGTAGCTAGGCTTCCAAGGCTATTCTGAGTGACTTGAATTCCATTTCCACTAGCAACACTACTTCCATTCCATTCACCAAGGCGTAAGGAGTCTCGCCGATTGGTGTTCTGACACTGGTTCTATAACCACAAAGAGCATATGGCAAATTGTCAGCCCAGTCCCTGTAGGTGGTTACCATTTTTTATAGGACCTTCTTTATCGACTTATTAGCCGCTTCTACTGCACCATTGGCTTGTGGTCTATAAGGAGAAGACTTGTGATGTTTAATGCCATGTTTTGCAAGTAGCTCAGCAGTTGCCCTTTGAAACTGCACTCCATTGTCAGTCATTATATGGTGAAGGATCCCATATCGGGAGAAGATATTCTTCTAAATAAATGATAAGGTCGGTTTTTGACCTTATCTTTTAGGCAATTTCGTGGTTTGAACGGCAATTTTGAGCGTCTTTTGCGTGAATGTTTGTGTGGTTTTTGAATATTTTGTGATTTTTATGTTTTGGATAGTTTTTATAACTTTTAGTATTTTTCGTGTTTTCTAGGGTTGTTTTTGTATTTTTGTTAATTTGTGTTTTTTGGTCCGTGGCATTGGTGCCGTTATGTTTCTTTGTGCTTGTTTTGGACAGGTATTATGACCCGGACCGGAAGTGGAGCGTCGACGGCGAAGAAGAGTTCAAAGTGCTGAAAATCAAGGTGGCATGGCGTGCCACAATTAGGGCACGGCGTGCCAACCCGGCATGCCTGGTTAAGTAGTCCAGTGGAGTGGCACGAAAACATGCCACTCAGATCAGCGTGGCGTGCCAACCCTAAAATCACACGGCACGGCGTGCCAACTCCAGCAGCATGGCGTGCCACCTTCAGTTCTGCATAGCACGGCGTGCCAACTCTACCAGCACGGCGTGCCGAGCTCCGAAACCTGCTGTTGCCCTACTTTCATCTCTTCTTTTTCTTGGTTTTAACCTAGCCGTATAAATAGGTTATTTTCTATGTTTTAGAGGATCTTTTTCCAGTCTTTTTGGGTGAGAGCAAAAACTTGTAGTGAGGTTTTGAGCTTGAACTATTTGTTTTCTTTGAGTTTGAGCCATCGTTTGGTTGTAGTTTTACTTAGAATCTTCCCCTTTTGCGACGTTCCTAGCTCCGACTCGAGTTCGTCTATAGAGGTACACCCCAAGCATCTTCACACCGTCGGAATCCGGTTAATCGGACCAAAAGGGCATAAGTTTTTCTTCTTCTCTTTTGTAATTTGATTAAGTTAGTTTTGATTCCGCAAATCGATTATGTTTGGTTGTAAACACTGAATTCATTCATCTTTCTTAATTAATACAATTGATTGCAAGTTAATTTCAATTTTTATTCCTTCTTCTTTATGCAATTCCTTTAATGAATGTCTAGTCTCATAAGATCTTAATTTATTAAAGTTCATATTTGTGGCATTACCTAGATTGACACCTAGGAAACCATTAGTATTGACGACACTGTGGAACTTACGTGCCCCTATTTTCTGAGCTTTAGAATTAGACCGCCTTTAAACAAGGGAAACCGGCTAAGGACCTAAAAGGTCTAGATACGCTAGGTTGTATTATCGAAAAAGCATAATTAAGGGTTAATTGTTGAGTTAAATTCATCTTTTGTAGTTAATTGATAAAGCCATCCCCATTAGCATTCATAGGTCGGTAAACCACCAATTGATAACACAAAACTCAAGTGCAAAGTAAGCTGGAATAGATCAACTAGGAGTAGGATAGTTTAGTTGTTAACATAATCAACCCAAACTACGTTCCGCCTAGGACACGCAAGGAACCCGAGTAGTTTAGTGTTTGCAGATTATTCTTTTCTCTGTGGGATCGATACCTGGACCAACCAGAATTATTACTTGTCAACGATAGGTACACTGCCTTAGTTGTGCGTTTCTAGGTTTAGTTTTACTACTACGCCTAGGACCCATCAAGTTTTTGGCGCCGTTGCCGGGGAAATTTATATTTCTGCATCATTTAGCAAAAGGTCTATTTGCTGATCTAGGCAACATTTCTGTGTATATAGTTAAATAATTTTTCTTTTCTGTGAATATTTATTACAAATTAGTTTTCTTTAATTTCTGTGTGTGTGTGTGTTCTAGCTTATGCGAACTCGCTCTCAGCATCCTGAGCTTTTACCTTATAACCCTGAAATTGAACGTTTGTGTAGCAGGAACCGTAGAGTACGCCAAGAGCAGATTGTTCAAATGGAGCATCAGCAGCATGATGACGAGGAGAGACAACTCCGGGAAAGAGTTGAGCAAGAGCAACTCCGGCGAGAGCTGGAGGAGTTTGATAGAAGAAGGGGTGGTGATAGAGACAACATGGTCATGACTGACTTAATGGCTCCACATCGGCCCCGGAACAGATCCGGAGTGGTTATCCCAGCCATCACTGCCAATCAATTCGAGCTGAAGTCCAGTATGATCCATTTGATCCAAGGGAACGGTCTATTCAGTGGCGGAATAAGTGACAACCCCAATGATCACTTAGACCGGTTCCTCATAGTGGCTGATACAGTCCGAATCGGTGGGGTGCCCCATGATGCTGTGCGGTTGAAGCTGTTCCCCTTTTCACTATGCGGGGGGGGGGGGGGGGGGGGGCAATGGAATGGTACAAATCCTTGAGGCCCGGATCAGTGACATCATGGGACCAATTGGAAGAGCAATTCTTAGCATATTACTTCCCACCATCAAAGACGGTTCAGCTAAGGAACGAGATCATGGGATTCCGGCAATTTGGGACGGAGACTCTTAATGAAGCATGGCAGAGATTTCAACGGTTGTTGTGGAACTGCCCCCACCATGACATGCCGCGTTTCACTCAGGTAAGCACGTTTTATCATGGTTTAACACCAGCTAACAGTGCCATTATTGATTCTTCTGCAGGTGGGGACATTTTTAAGAAGACTGCTACACAAGCCGAGGAGTTGATTGCGGAGCTGGCTAGAAAGAGTACCTTGTGGCAGTCGGACACGCCAACAAGGAATGAGGTTCGAGCTGCAGATTTGGGACGCCAAGATGCAGCTATGGACCATGTAAACAAGAAGTTGGACCTGTTGATGTCCCGCCTGAACTTAAATGGACCACAATACCAACCGGTGTTGTGTGTATCATGCGGAGCGGAGCATCCCGAGCAAGATTGTGAATTGGGTGACCCATTCGCCCAATCGTCCGAAAACGTAAGTTTTGTGGGAGGAAACCAAAGGTACAATAACTCTAACTCTTATTCATAAAACTTCAATAATAATAATAATTACGGAAGAAGGTATCAACAGCCGAATATGTCCTATAGTAACAACCAAAATGTGTTGAGACCTCCTTCCGGATTTCATTATGAGCACCGTGAGTAGGGGTTAGGTAAGGCCCCATTTATTCCTAATGATCAATCTCCACAGCAGCCTCAACAGTCTAAGCAAGATGAGACGGTTTTGTCGTTACTAAAAGACATCTCGTCTCGGCTTGCTGATAATGAAGCGTACTGTAGGGATTTGGGTAAGCAGGTGGCTCAATTGAGTAGGGAGAGGCAGGAAAGACCTCAAGGAGCACTTCCGAGTAGAACTGAACAAAACCCTAAGGGCAATCATCGGGAGACAGCTCAAGCTATAACCCTACGAAGTGGTAGGCAAGTGGAGGACAGGGTGCAAAATGCTGATATCCCATCCCAACCTACCGAGGTAAGTGAAGAGTCGGGAGAGGTAAGCAACCCCGACTCGATTTCTGAACCCGAACCTAGTACAACTGAAAAAGGGAAAATTCCTGACCCAGTGAGAGCCTACGCGCCTAAACTTCCTTATCCTCAAAGGGAGAAGAAAGATAAACTGGGGCAGAAATATTCCAAATTCCTGGAAATTTTTAAGAAGTTAGAATTTAATTTGCCATTGATTGAGGCTCTCCAAGAGATGCCTTCTTATGCTAAATTCTTTAAAGAACTTCTTGCAGGGAAACGAAAGCTAGGTGAGGACGAAGTGGTGGTCTTAACAGAGGAATGTTCGGCAATTATAACTAACAAACTTCCACCCAAGCTCAAAGATAAGGGCAGTTTTACTATCCCATGCCGGATAGGGAACTTGGAGATCGCAAATGCCCTATGCGACTTGGGTGCAAGTATAAATCTTATGCCTCTGTCGTTTTTCAGGAGACTCGGACTGGGAGACCCAAAGCCAACTAACATGACCCTCTAGTTGGCGGATAGATCTCTCACGAGACCAAAGGGGGTGGTCGAGGACGTGCTAGTAAAAGTGGACAAATTTATTTTCCCCGCGGACTTCGTGGTGATGGATATGGAGGAAGATAGCGCGGTGCCCCTTTTGCTTGGAAGGCCATTTCTTGCAACCGGTAGGACTCTGATAGATGTCCAGGAAGGTAAGATTATTCTTCGGTTGCACAATGAGGAGGTAAAGCTCAACTTCTATAACTCAATGAATTATCCATTAGATGTTGAAAGTTGTAATTTTGTAGACCCTTTTTGCCCTATTGATGCTTATGTGATAGAAAAGAGTTTTAACCAAGGGGAATTGGAGCTCTTGTCCAATTTCCGATTGAAACTCTTTCCGGGCAAACTGCGAAGTCGATGGACGGGACCATTTACCATGCATAAGGTTTACCCCTCTGGGATGGTGGAAATTGAAACCCCGGAGGGAATTCAACAAGTGAATGGGCACCGGTTGAAGCCCTATGTCAGCAGAGGAATAAAGGAGGAGAAGCAAGTCTTGCTCCTTCGGGATGTTTAATGCTAAACCGCGGGCGTAGAAGTCGAGCTATTCCGACTATAAACATAGCACTGAGGTACGTATACCTCCCGTGTACATTAGTTTTTTTTTTTACGTTAATATGTTTTTGTGTGTTTTTGTGTGTAGGATTAGGTACTTAAGCAAGTTAATCGGAAATCGTGTTCAAAATGTGAAAAAAAGGCAATAGTTGGCAGAATTCATGGTGGCACGCCGTGTCATTACTCAGCACGCCGTGCCAAGGTGAAGTTGGGTGTGGCACGTGGCGTGCCAGGGTGGCACGAAATCGTGCCAGGCTGCTGTTCCGGAAGAAAAGTGTGCATAAGAACACAGCACGCCGTGCCACATTCAGCATGCCGTGCCAAAGTAATGGTATGCAGGGCGGCACGGCGTGTCATTTCAGCACACCCACGTGCCGCTGTTCTGTTCCGCGAGAGGTTTGTGAGAAAAAGGGCAGCACGTCGTGTCAAGAATCTGCACGCCGTGCCAATCACAGTTCTGAAAAATAGCACGCCGTGCCAAGTTGGCACGCCAACGTGCCGTCTTTCTGTTCCAAAAAGTGAGTTGCGAGAAAAAGGATCAGCACGCCGTGTCAAGACTTCAGCACACCGTGCCATATGTTCAAATTTCAAGGCAGCACGCCGGCGTGCCATCATTCTGTTTCCAGGTAAGTATTTTTAACCCGCTCAGCACGCCGTGCTGAGTGTTTGGCACGGCGTGCCGAGTGTTCAAATTTTGAATCCCAAGGGAATTCCACCGCCTATTTAATGCTCTTTTCCCCTTTCCCCCTTCTCATAACCGCCCACTTCTCCTTCTTCTTCTTCCTCTCTCTTACTTTCTCTCACCTTCTCACTTTCTCTCTCCCCTTTTCACTCTCTCTCTCTAGAACCCATTCTCTCCTTCTCCTTCTCCATTCTTCTTCTTCTTCCTTCTTTTCTCCCCTTCTCCCTATCTTCTCTTATTTTCTTCTTCTTCTTCATCTTCTTTTTTCTTTTTCTTCTTCTTCTCCATCTCATCCCTTTTTCCTCCATTCTTTTGCCCTAGGGTTTTATTTTGTTTCAATTTCCTTGAATCAGGTATGAATTCTTGCTTTATTCTTTCTTTTATTCATTATTCTTATTATTGTTGTTCTTTTTCTCATTTTGGCTTGATGGATTGACTTCTTAATAGGGTTTTATTTTACTTTCTTTTTCTTCTTTGGGGTTTGTATCTTTGACAGTAGTTGTTCTTTGGCTTTGTGTTCTTGTGTTTTTGATTCTTGTTTTATTTTTATGTTTGTGCAATTGTAGGATGAAGAGGAAAACCGTCGCCGATCGGAGACACGGTTCGTCTCGCCAACCCCTGGAACCGTCACCGGAGCCGGTGCCACGTGACGCGCCGCCCACCGACCCATTGATGGCCCCGCTGACAAATCTATCAAGGAAATACAAATGTCACTTTCCCTTACTTTCGGACGATGAAGGTAAGAAGTATAAAACTTTATTTCCTTTAGAAAGCACTCCATTTTGCACTTTCGATTGGCAATTTCTTTTTGTGCAAGATAGGTCGGAAGGAGTGAAAGCTAAGTTGACTAATCTAGGGTGGTACAAATTTGTGAAATCTAACCCTCCGGTCTTTAGGGAGCTAAACCTAGAATTTTACTCTACCTTGAGTTTTAAAACCAACCCGGATACGGGCCTTAGGAGCATGACCTTCCGCCTCTTTGGCATTGAGCGAACTTTGGATATTGATGGCCTTAGGGCTTGTATAGGGATTGACGGGAATGGTTACAAGTGGCCCGAAAATCTGGATGCCAAGAAATTTTGGCGATTGATAGGGCAAGGGGTTTACCAACCCCGGTTTGCCAAAACCTCCCAAATCCAAGACCCTGTTTTGCAATTAGTTCATAAATTTGTATGCTTTAATTTTTCGGGAAAGACTGAGAGCAACCGGGTTAATGCATTTGAATTGTTGATCCTGTGGCATGTGCATAGTGAAATTAAGGTGCATTTGGGCTTCTTTGTCATGGAAGCTTTATACAATCATCACAACCGACCCAAGTCCGAACTAGGACTAGGGCATATTGTGACTTGTATTGCTTGTTTTTTTCATAGTAATACTTGTTATAGGAACCTCGAGAGCATTCTTCCCAAGAAGCTTTCGAAGGGAATCTTGTCTTGTTCCTATATTGGTGCAGCTGCAGGTCCTTCAAGTGCAGGAGGTTCAAGTCGGGAAAAGGCCCCTATGGAAGTAGACGAGGAGGAAGAGAGTGAGGAAGGAGAGGACGACGAGGAGGACGCGGAGAATGTATCGGTGGGGGTAGATTTTATGGGGCGGATTGAAGGACGGTTGGATGGCATTATTGAGTAATTGGAAGGCTTAACCGTCCATCAGGTTCTGCTGCAGCAGCGGCTGAACGCGCGCCTTGATCGGCAAGCGGCTCAGCTCGCCAACGTCGAGGCGTTCGCCTCCCGCTACTGTGCCGCCCAAGGGTGGCCGTACCCGCCGCCACTACCACCAGCTCCCGATATGTGAGGTAACCCTTCTCCTTCCCCATTTCGTTTGCTTCTTCTTCCATTGCACTTTTGGAAGTAAGTGCAATCTAAGTGTGGGGTGGGTAAAGGGACTTCTCCTTTTCTTTTTCTTTTTCTTATATTGCACTTTTTGATTGTTGTTTAGCATGTTTGTTGGTGTTTGTTGGTGTTTTTGCATGATTGAATGTTTTGTGTTGGTTTTTGGTTAGATTTAGGATTTACTTTTCAATGCATGTGAAGTTGGTTTTGGTTGTTTTGGTTTGTTAGTATTTTTAGGTTGCTTATGAATCAATTGCCGTTTGAATAACATTGCTTAATCCACCCTCGAACCTAAGTCTCTGTGCTTGGATTGATAGCAATTGGCTAGGGATATTAGGAGTTGTTTGCAAGTCATTAGCTTGTTTGTGCGTGGTTTGTGATTCTTGATGGTAACCATTGGTTAGATTTGTCATTTAGGTTGCATTAGGGAATTAGTCCTCTACCCCGACTTGCATGATTGAGCTAGGATTACGCCTTGGAACATTGGTTGAGTCACACGACCTAGCATACAAACCCTAATACACTTGTGCGAATTTGAGCCTTTAGAACCATTTCACATCGGTTCTATTTCTTTGTGAGGGTAAAAACAATCGTGGCACACTAGATCGTAGAACCCGGTGTTGTTTTGCACTTGGCATCGAGAGCTTAATATGTGGAGACCCTTAGGATTAACCCCTTGACTTAAATAACCCTAACCCTAACTACTAATTCATCCCTTAGATCACCCATAGCCACTAAATTAACCTTTTTGACTTAAAAAAACCTTCACCAAGCCAACTCTATGATCCTAACTTTTTCCCATTTCACTTTGATTTTCCTTTCTCACCCTCCTCTCCGAAATCAAGTAATTGGCTAAGTTGTTCATTCATTTTGGGGTCAATCATCATTTGCATTTCAACTCTTCCATATCTAGTCCTATGGAAAAATTGTGTTCAAAAAAAAAAAAATAAAATAAAATAAAAATAAAATAAAAAAAAAATCCAAATAGAGTCAATGTGTTTGTTCGGTTTCTTTTTGTAAAGCTCGGAGTTTGTAAACGCCTGTCTTGGTTATCCGGTTTGCATCTTTAAGCCGGTATTTGTGTTCCATGTTTTGTAATTTTTCATTGGTTGAATAAAGGATTAGGGTGATCATCTAATTGCCTTGATCCATGTCTTGTAATTTTTGTTTTCGTTTTCTCATTAAGTTGTGTTTCGGCCATTGGGTGTGGATAAGGCCTTCTTTTTGTCAAGTTAATTTCAAAAAAAAAAAAAAAAAAAAAAAAGCAAAGCAAACACTCTTAGGACTAGTTCTGAGTTGAAAGTTGCATGACCCGTCTTTAGTACTTAGTCAATTTGTATATTTTACTTGATTCGTAGGAGTTGTACACCTAAATTTTCCCTTATCAAACCTACCCTAAGCCATAACATTACAAGCCCCAGGTTCTCTGATTTTGCTCCTTGACCAATGACTTCACCGGGATTGCCATTAGTTCGCTATGTGATGTGTGCCATTGTTTGTTTTTGTGTGCTCATCCGCCTTGCCTTGAACTTGAGCGTTGGAGTGACATCTTGTGAGGTGCTTTGTGGTCGTATAAACTCTGTTTGTTCCTCGCCCTTTGACTAGCTAAATTGTGTTGGGTTTGGGTATTGAGTGGTTTTGAACCTTCACCTAATGTCATTTCAAAGCTGATGCTTTACTTTCTTGAGTTTATGAATCTCGTACGGTTAAACCCTTAGTTGGATTTGCAAGTGAAAGCGAGCAAGTTTACTCCTTTATCTTTAGTTGATTCGCTTGAGGACAAGCAAGACTTTAAGTGTGGGGTGGTTGATAAGGTCGGTTTTTGACCTTATCTTTTAGGCAATTTCGTGGTTTGAACGGCAATTTTGAGCGTCTTTTGCGTGAATGTTTGTGTGGTTTTTGAATATTTGTGTGGTTTTTATGTTTTGGATAGTTTTTATAACTTTTAGTATTTTTCGTGTTTTCTAGGGTTGTTTTTGTAATTTTTGTTAATTTGTGTTTTTTGGTCCGTGGCATTGGTGCCGTTATGTTTCTTTGTGCTTGTTTTGGACAGGTATTATGACCCGGACCGGAAGTGGAGCGTCGGCGGCGAAGAAGAGTTCAAAGTACTGAAAATCAAGGTGGCACGGCGTGCCACAATTAGGGCATGGCGTGCCAACCCGGCGTGCCTGGCTAAGCAGTCCAGTGGAGTGGCACGAAAACGTGCCACTCAGATCAGCGTGGCGTGCCAACCCTAAAATCACACGGCACGGCGTGCCAACTCTAGCAGCACGGCGTGCCGCCTTCAGTTCTACACAGCACGGCGTGCCAACTCTACCAGCACGGCGTGCTGAGCTCCGAAACCTGCTGTTGCCCTACTTTCATCTCTTCTTTTTCCTGGTTTTAACCTAGCTGTATAAATAGGTTATTTTCTATGTTTTAGAGGATCTTTTTCCAGTCTTTTTGGGTGAGAGCAAAAACTTGTAGTGAGGTTTTGAGCTTGAACTATTTGTTTTCTTTGAGTTTGAGCCATCGTTTGGTTGTAGTTTTACTTAGAATCTTCCCCTTTTGCGACGTTCCTAGCTCCGACTCGAGTTCGTCTATAGAGGTACACCCCAAGCATCTTCACACCGTCGGAATCCGGTTAATCGGACCAAAAGGGTATAAGTTTTTCTTCTTCTCTTTTGTAATTTGATTAAGTTAGTTTTGATTCCGCAAATCGATTATGTTTGGTTGTAAACACTGAATTCATTCATCTTTCTTAATTAATACAATTGATTGCAAGTTAATTTCAATTTTTATTCCTTCTTCTTTATGCAATTCCTTTAATGAATGTCTAGTCTCATAAGATCTTAATTTATTAAAGTTCATATTTGTGGCATTACCTAGATTGACACCTAGGAAACCATTAGTATTGACGACACTGTGGAACTTACGTGCCCCTATTTTCTGAGCTTTAGAATTAGACCGCCTCTAAACAAGGGAAACCGGCTAAGGACCTAAAAGGTCTAGATACGCTAGGTTGTATTATCGAAAAAGCATAATTAAGGGTTAATTGTTGAGTTAAATTCATCTTTTGTAGTTAATTGATAAAGCCATCCCCATTAGCATTCATAGGTCGGTAAACCGCCAATTGATAACACAAAACTCAAGTGCAAAGTAAGCTGGAATAGACCAACTAGGAGTAGGATAGTTTAGTTGTTAACATAATCAACCCAAACTACGTTCCGCCTAGGACACGCAAGGAACCCGAGTAGTTTAGTGTTTGCAGATTATTCTTTTCTCTGTGGGATCGATACCTGGACCAACCAGAATTATTACTTGTCAACGATAGGTACACTGCCTTAGTTGTGCGTTTCTAGGTTTAGTTTTACTACTACGCCTAGGACCCATCAATAAACTTAACCATCCGCTTAGCTGTCACACTGGAGAAGGATTTTGCTTCTACCCATTTTGAGAAATAGTCGACTGCAACCACTATGAATCTGTGTCCATTATAAGCTACGAGATGAATTTCTCTGATCATGTCAATCCCCTACACCGAGAATGGCCAAAGAGATGCCAAGTTTTGTAATTCGAGTGGTGGTAGATGACTGATATCTGCATAGATTTTGCACTCATGACATCTTTTTACCTCCTTCACACAATCAGAATGCATTGTCATTCAGAAGTATCCCTCTCATTATCTTTCTAGCCATGGCAATCCCATTCATATACGGCCTGCAGGATCCCGCATGTACTTGCTGCATTACTATTTTAGCCTCTTGTTCTGTTAAACATCTTAGAAGAACCCCATTTGCAGTTCTCTTGTACAGCTTATCATCAAAGATTCTGAACTAGCTGGCTAATCTTCTTAATGACATCTTATCAGCAATACTAGCTTCTTCTGGATACTTTTCCTCTTTCACATACCAATAAATGTCAAAGAACCAGGGCTTTTCCTCCACTGTTAACTCCATCACTTCATGCATATCAAAGCAGGGTTGCCTGGAAGTTGCTATGACTAGAGGCTATATCTGTGTCTTCTCTAGATTTTCCCACATGGAGGACAGTGTCGCTAGTGCATCCGCCATTTTATTCTCCTCTCTGGGAACATGTCTGAACTCGCACTGGTCAAATAACCCCCTCTAGTACTGCAGCAGTTCTAAATAAGGCCTTCTCTTAAATCCCAGTCGCCTTGTGCCGGCCTAATCACCAAGAGTGAATCCCCAACAACCAAGACATTGTCTGCCCCTAGTGTCAGAAGGGCTTCCATTCCGAACAAGCATGCTTCATACTTCACTCTATTGTTGGTTATGGAGAAATCCAATCTCTTTGATAGTGGAATAATCTCGCCATTTGGCGTTGCTATGATCACCCCAATTCCAGCACCTTTTCTATTTACGGCACCATCGAAGCACATAACCCATCTCCTTACTTCCACTACAACCAACTGTTCATCAGGGAACTCTAGATTTTCTGCATGATCCAATTCTAGTGGCTGGTTTGCTAGGAATTCTGCCACAGCATGCCCTTTAATGGTTTTTCTAATGATGTACTCAATGTCGAATTCTGACAGAAGTAATAGCCACCTGGATAATTTTCCAACCAACACCGGTGCTTCGTACAGGTACTTCATTGGATCCACTTTAGCCACGGCTTGCACTTTGTATGACTGAAAGTAATGGCGTAGCTTCTTAGTTAGCCAGATCATCGCCATATATGTCTTTTCTACCAGTGTGTACTTGGTTTCATATTCTAGTAGCTTCTTGCTGAGATAATAAATGGGGTACTCCTTCCTCTCGTCCTACTCCTGTGCTAGCATTGCCCCAATGGAGGAATCTTCGACAGCTAGATACAAAATTAAGGGCTTTCCCAGAGTTGGCGGGTAAGAACTGGTGGATTTACTAGATAAGCTTTGATCTTATCGAAAGCCAATTGACATCTGTCATCCCATACAACCAGCTGATCTTTCCTTAAGAGCTTGAAAATTGGCTCACAAGTGGAAGTCAATCGTGCTATGAAGCGGCTGATGTACTGTAAGGAGCCCAAAAATGAATGGACTTCCTTTTCTATCTTAGGAGCTGGCATATCTCGGATGGCTTTGATTTTTTCTGGGTCCATCTCTATTCCTCTCTGGCTGACCACATGACCCAGCAGCTTTCTAGTTGTAACCCCAAATATGCATTTCTTGGGATTGAGCCGCAGGTTGTATTCTCCGATGCTTGTAAGAAATCTGTCCAGTATAGCATGGTGCTCCTCCCGAGTCATCGATTTAATAAGCATGTCATTGATGTACACCTCTACTTCTTTGTGAATCATGTCATGCAGCAATGTTGTGACAGCCCTCTGGTAAGTGGCCCCAGCATTTTTCAACCTGAAGGGCATTACCCTATAGCAGAAGGTGCCCCACTTTGTGATGAAGGACATTTTCACCTTGTCGATCACATCCATTAAGATCTGGTTATATCCCGAAAATCCATCCATAAAAGAGTACATTGCTACCTTGGTTGCGCTGTCTATCAAAACATCAATGTGAGGCAAGGGGAAATTATCTTTCGGGCAGGCCTTGTTCAAGTCCTTGTAATCAACACACACCCTGACCCTTCTATCTTTCTTAGGCACTGGCACAATGTTGGCTAACCATTCTGTGTATTCCACCACCTCGAGGAACTTAGCTTCAATCTGCTTAGCCACTTCTTCCTTACTAATGCAGCCCATTATGGTCTTAGCCATCTCAACTTCTGCTTTACCAGTCTGAATCTAGGATCTGTTGGAATCTTATGAACTGCTATTTCTATGTCGACCCCTGGCATCTCTTCGTATGACCATGTAAAAGCCTTAACTTGTTTTTGCAGTATTCTTATCAATTCTCTCTCTTCTTCGGATTTTAGTTCATGTGAAATGAATACCATTTTGGGTTTTCATCTGTACTTATGTTAATTTCATGCAATGTAGTGTCATGAATGCTAAATATGCTTGATGGTGATTCAAATTCATGCACAGAATGTTGGGATTCGTCATTGGAGAAATAACGTGGCGCTGCGGAAATTACACCGTTTAAATTTCCTAAAATCCACCTATCGTGTCCAATTACCATTGATTAGAATAAAAACAATTTGAATCAAGAGAGATTAACTCACCGGATTCGTCTCTTCCAGAGACTGCTGCAGAATCATTTTCTTGAAACTGCGATCTCCAAAGTCCGGTGCACGACCAACTATTGAGCCGGAACTGGTGCTAGCCGAAGACGCGAAGGAATGGAGGATTAATGCTGGGATTTTCGGCTATTTGGGGCTGCTATTGGTGGCTAAAATTTCCAGCAATTAATTAGAGTTGAATTAGGTTTTTCTTTCTTAAGTTTGCCCTTATATAGACACCTTGTCTAATTGGGTTTTAATTAGGTTAATTAAACCCAAGCCCACTAGGATTATAATTACATAAATAAACTTTAATTAAAAAGTATATACTATGTAATTTAATTCCATTTGGCTAAATTTAATTACCCCTAAATAAAATTAAATCACACTTAAGTTAATACAATACATGTATTTAATTTTCCTACTTAGGAAAATAATTTAATTAATTGTTTACTTTATGTAATTCAATTAATTGATAAATTAATTAATTACATTATGTAAACTTATTAATTAAATTAAAATCAACCCAATGTCAATTAATTACCTTGACACCGAATGTCAACTAATTAATTAACGCATTCCTTCCAATGTACATTACATGTACAATTTCTATAAGTTCCATCTCAGTTGATCTATGTGTACAATCCTATGGGTCTGTCTTTATGTTGGCAGTAGGCCCAAGGCCCACAGACTGTAAGTGGGTTCTAGCAAACCATTACAGCCCCCAATTAAGATAGAGATGCAGCAGTCTTTAGAAGACACTCACCCAGTAGTAATCTCATAGTGTCCTTTGCCTAATGATATCGATATGAATAAACAAGAGGCATGGTGTCTGTCATCCTCTTCTGTTGTTTATTTCATTTCTTGATCTTGAGTTGACTGATTAATCAAATAAGCAACCAACTTATTTGGGTATGGCCATACACTTAGCAGTCCCACTCATCAAGTGGCCAATGATATCATCTCAGTGTTACCCGAGTGGCAATTCCATCACTTCGTCATCAATATCAACATGTTCACCGGTCCACCCAATCATACCCGTATTTAGCATCCTTTTACAGACCTGTTAGGCATATGTCAAAGTGAACCGGATTCCATATCGATATTATAATGAAATCTGGTCTGAGAACAAAAGAGACCTACTCAAGAAAGACCTATGACGTGACAACCATGTGGCTTTCTTGTGCGGATCGATCCAGTCCTATGTCATCGACATGTGCCTATATTCATGACTGACTATACAAGTACTATGGCTAGTTAAGAACTGCCATACAGTCATGGAATATAGAAGTCTGTGGTTCTATTCGTTCCCACGATTAGAACAGACCTAGGATAGGTTTTAGGATTATCAATCAATGGATACTCTACTCATATTATAGCACAAGATATAAATGCAATAGATTAATTGCCTTTATTAATGTGACACAAATAATGTATTCATATATGACTCTTAATGTATAATACAAAATACAAGAATCCAATGCCCTAAGAACTAGGGCACACCAACAATCTCCCACTTGCACTAGTTCCAAGTGGGCATTGCCCTAATTCCTATAGATCTTGTATGACCGTCGTACTGTGTCTGCAGCAGTACTTTGGTCAATGGATCAGCTGATGGGATTTTTCACCGGAAATCACCCGATAAAAGCGGAAGAACGTGGTGATTTCCTCAAATCCAGTCCCAGGAGCAATTGAAATGGAAATTGAAAAACTTTAAATTAGATAGAAAGAGTTCACATTCTTACCCGGAATATCTCTTTCTAGAGATGGATGAAGACTGCAGGAATCAAAGGAGATTCCCTCCACTCTCACGTACACGAACGCCTATCGAGTCCAACCCGTGCTAGCGGCGGATCAAAAAGAAGAGAGAAGAATCCATCACCCTTGGCCGAAAATTTCAGCTCCATAAAACCATAATGGCCGAATTTTCCAATTAAGGAAATTCCCCGTTTAGCTTTGAAATTATGTCCTATATTTATTGGGTGATTTACTTTGCTTCTATAAATGGAATTAATGCCATAATTCCATAAATCCTAATTAATTAATATGGTTTAATTCCTAATCAATTCTAATTTAATTTCTATGCATGTATTTATATAATACCATATTATATAAGATACATGTCATTTAAATTAAATAGATTTGCCATTTGGAATTAACCCAATAAATTAATTTATGATTTGACTAGAAACAAATACATATAAACCTATATATGTATTAAATTTCCACCAGGAAATTTATTCACGAGTTAATTTATTCAAATCAACTTTGTCCAACCCAATAAATATAAATATATGTTAATTAAATTATATTGACCAATCCAATTGATCTTTAATTTAATTGATTAATATTTATCTCTTCAATTAGTATACTCCAAGTATACAGGTGATCCGACTAGTTCGAACTCAGACATTCTATGTGTACGATCTTGTGGGCCCGTCTTTATGTTGGCAGTGGGCCTATGGCCCACAGACTATAGGCGGGCTCTAGCAAGCCACTGCAGCCCCCAATTAAGACAGAGATAGCAGTCCGACTGTAATCGTAACCCTGTAGTTTAAACTTGTATATCCCATGTCATCGATATCGGTGTCCAACACAGAGGCATGGATCGATCACCCTCTTTTGTGTCCGGACATTAACTTGATCCCGAATGCACTGAAGCTCACAAACAAGTTCCCACCTGTTTGGGTGTGGCCACACTCTTATCAGTTACATTCATCAAGAGGCCGGTGATATCTTCCCAGTGGACTACTGAGTGACAAATCCCTTCTGCATATCCATAGTATTACCATGTTAAGTGACATACCCGAATGTACCCATACTTGGCACCCTATTACAGGCCCTTTAGGCGTACCCCTAAGCATGCGACCTCACATGTAACACAATCATATGGTCAGGTCAAAGGATCCATACAAGTACTACACGAGAATCACTTGTGATACTATACCATGTGTATTACTCGTTTAGTGGATCTATCCAGTACCATGCCCCCATGCATGTACCCATTAACTTGGTTGACATTCCACGTCCAATGACCGGTAAGACACCGCCATACAACCAGGTTAATGATAGTCTCTTGTTCCATTCATTCCCATGACTGGAATAGACTACGGATCTATTTATGGTCATATCGTTTACCCTATCCATGGTCTTACTGCCAAGTGCATGACACTTGTCATCATGGATATAGATATGTCCATTGGATACTTCATTTAATATATTGCACAAGTTAAATATAATAAATGAATTGATGCCTTTATTAATAAAACAAATAAGTATAATACATGAATCCAATCAATGTATGATACAAATGCAAGGACCAATGCCTCGGGACTAGGGCATTTCCAACAATCTCCCACTTGCACTAGTACCTACTGGGCATGGGTCTAATCCCTATAGATCTAGTATAACCTTTATGCATAGGCATAGCCAAGAATGTTGGTCAAAAGATCTGCGACATTGTGTTTGGTGTCCACTCTTTGTAATGAGATGTCACCCCCTCAGTAATTTCTCGTAATAGGTGAAACTCCCTAAGTACGTGCTTCATGTATATGTGTGACTGGGGCACATAGCATGTGCAACAGCCCCTCGTTGTCATAGAAGATATCAACTGGTTCCCGGATAATAGATACTATCCCCAGTTCTATGATAAACTTCTTTATCCAAACAGCTTCCCTAGCTGCTTCACACGTTGCAATGTACTCAGCTTCTGTTGTAGAGTCCGTGATGGTTGGCTGCTTTGAGCTCCTACAGCTTACAGTACCACCATTCAGCAAAAATACATACCTAGACTGTGACTGGTACTCATCCTAGTCGGTCTGGAAGCTCGCATCAGTATACCCAGTAACTGACAGCACTTCCTGACCACCATACACTAAGAAGCTATCCTTAGTCCGATAAAGGTACTTGAGGATTGCTTTGACAGCTTTCCAGTGATCCTCCCCGGGATCCTGCTGGTATCGGCTTGTCATACTCAGTGCAAAGGCGATATCAGGTCTCATACATAACATGGAGTACATAATTGATCCTATAGCCGAAGCATATGAAACCAATTTCATGTTCTCCCTGTCCTCCCTTGTTTTAGGACAGTTCTTCTTACTAAGTTTCAGCCCATGGCCCATTGGCAAGAAACCTTTCTTGGCCTGGTCCATGCTGAACCTTTTTAGAACTTTGTCAATGTACGAAGCCTGACTTAGGCCCAGAAGCCGATTTGATCTATCCCTGTAGATCCTGATCCCTAGGATCATCTCAGCTTCGCCTAAGTCCTTCATTGCGAAGCACTTACTCACCCACTGCTTTACCCCTTGCAGTGTAGGTATGTCACTTCCAATGAGCAGAATGTCGTCTACATAAAGTACCAAGAATGTGACAATGCTCCCACTAGTCCTCTTATACACACAAGGCTCATCTAGATTATGTATGAAGCCATATTCCTTTATAGCCTCATTGAACCTTAGATTCCAACTACGGGACGCTTGCTTCAGTCCATAAATGGACCTTTGAAGTTTGCATACCCTACCCGGATACTTAGGATCGACAAAACCCTCAGGTTGTGTCATGTACACATCCTTGAGTAGCTTTCCATTAAGGAAAGCGGGTTTGACATCCATCTGCCATACCTCATAGTCATACCATGCAGCTATGGCCAGTAGTATCCTGATGGATTTGAGCATGGCTACTGGTGAAAAAGTTTCATCATAGTCTATTCCATGGACTTGTCTAAAACCTTTTGCAACCAGACGCCCCTTGAAGGTATTATCAGCTTTTAGCTTGTAGCACCACTTGCAACCTATTACCTTAGCACCCGGAGGTGGATCAACCAAGTTCCGAACTTGGTTATCGTACATAGATTGCATTTCTGCCTCTATGGCTTTACGCCAATTTGTAGACTGTGGGCTAGCCATAGCCTCCTGGTAGGTTTTGGGTTCTTCCTCATCCCAGATGAGAAGAGTTTGATCATCGATGATGAGGAAACCATACCTCTCCGGTTCCCGACGATCCCTACCAGACCTTCTAGGTTCTTGTGTGGCCTGGGTCGGTGCTTCCACTTGTGGAAGCTCCACCTGGGCCTCCGAGTTATCCTCTTCAGGAGCTTGTGGACCTTGAACTTCCCTGAGTTCAACATTGCTCCCACTATCTTTCTTGGAAAGGAACTCCTTTTCTAGAAAGACCCCCTTCCTTGCCATGAACACCTTGTTCTCGACGGGGTTGTAGAAGTAATACCCTTTGGTTTCCCTAGGGTAGCCCACAAACAGGCATTTATCGGTTTTGGGCTCCAGCTTGCCACTAGTCAATTTCTTGACATGTGCTTTGCATCCCCAAATCCTTGGGAAAGACATATTGGGCTCCTTGCCCATCCATATCTCATATGGGGTCTTTTCCACTACCTTAGTCGGAGTATTGTTTAAGATGAGAGCTGCTGTCTCGAGGGCGTGTCCCCAGAAACTAATTAGGAGAGATGCTTGACTCATCATTGAGCGGACCATGTCCAACAAGGTCCTATTCCTCCGTGTGGACACCCCATTCCATTGTGGTGTTCCGGGAGGAGTGAGCTGTGGAACTATTCCATGCTCTCTCAAGTATAAGTCAAACTCTAGGCTCATATACTCACCGCCTCGGTCCAACCGAAGGGTTTTGATATTCCTGCCTAGCTGGTTCTGTACCTCATTCCTAAATTCCTTGAACCTATCAAGGGTCTCGGACTTGTGTTTCATCAGATAGACATAGCCATATCTGCTGAAATCATCCGTGAACGTGACAAAGTACAGATGCCCACCTCTGGTCGCTGTGCTCATAGGCCCACATACATCTGAATGTATCAGGTCCAATAAGCCAGTTGCCCTTTCAGCTTTCTTGCTAAAAGGCACCTTTGACATCTTGCCTCGTAAACATGATTTGCAGGTATCAATTGACTCCAAGTCAAATGACCCTAGGACTCCAGCTTTATGAAGTCTAGCAATGCGCTTCTCGTTTATATGGCCAAGACGACAATGCCATAGGTAGACAGGATTAAGTTCGTTAGGCTTAACCCTTTTAGTGTTTATGTTATAGATATGATTGGTTTCATTTAAGTCCAGGATATATAGGCCATTATTTAATATAGCATCTCCATAAAATAATCCCTCTCTGGATATAGAAGTTCGACCATTAGAAATAGTGAAAATAAATCCAGAAATATCCAACATTGATACGGAAATAATATTCCTGCACATAGCAGGTACAAAGTAACAATGTTCCAAAATTAAAACCAATCCACTGGGCATCATAAGGTGGTATTCGTCGATCTCTATGGCAGCAACCCTTGCTCCATTTCTGACCCGCAAGTCCACCTCTCCCGACCCCAGTGACCTTCTGTTCTTAAGTCCCTACACATTGCCACAAATATGGGAACCACATCCAGTATCCAATACCCAGGATGTTGAAATAGTAAGGTTAACATCTATAACATAAATACCTAAAGAGGATGCACCTTGGCCCCTTCTTTGCTCTGCCATCAGCCTGGGACACGATCTCTTCCAATGGCCCGCCTGTTTGCACCCGAAACAGACATCCTCAGGACCTGCCTTCTGCTGGGCCTTGGGTTGGGCCTTGGCCTTCTTGGCTTTGGCCTTTTTGGCCTTGGCCTTGGCCTTTTCCTTGGCCTTACCCTTGGCAAGAGGAGGGTTCCCCTTGTTAACCAGCAGCACCGGCAGAGTCTTCTTGATCGACTGCTCAGTAAGCTTAAGCATCCAATGCAGCTCACTGACAGTACGGTTCATCCCTTGCATATTGTAGTTCAGGATGAACTGATCATAAGAATCCGGTAAGGACGCGAGGATAGTGTCCACCGCCAACTCTTGAGAGATAGGCGATCCGAGATGGGCCAAAGTATCCAAATAGCCCTTCATCTTGAGCACGTGTGCACTCACAGATGTCCCGGCCCCCATCTTACAAGAGTGGAATGCCTTATTGGTCAGGTACCTTTCCTGATGAGCTTGCTCTTGAAACATCTCGTTAAGAGTTGTTATCATAGCATAGGCTTGGTGGTCCATAAACTGTTTTTGCAGTTCGGGGACCATGCAGGCCAACATAAGGCATGTCACATCCCGGTTGTCCTTGACATACGCCTCGTATTCCTCCAGCTGGGCAGCCAGTGGATTACGTCCTTGAGGCGCAGCCGGCACAGGCCTTTCCAGTACATACTCTTTTGACTCTTGTCTTAGAACTATCCTTAAGTTCCTAGACTAGTCTAAAAAGTTAGGACCGGAAAGCTTGTCCTTTTCAAGAATGGATCGCAGTGATAAGGTATTTGTGTTTGCCATTTGGGTATTTCTACACAGAAAAACATTTAGAGTGTTAATAAAGGGCTTTACTTTGTTGTTCCCATATAAAATTAATAATGAATCAAGTTATTAATTTAAACCGAGTTGTTGGGCTCATGGGCCGAGATCCATATTTCATTAAGATATAGCCAAACGAGGGTTTGGTACAACTACACCTTAATTATTTAGGTAGGAATGCCGTCCAATCCCAACCTAGGGACTCTCGGTTTGATGGGCTTGTTGGCACTTACCCATCTGTGCTTAGGACCAGGAGAATCCTACTACCCACGCTAAGTCAAAACCTCCATCCAAGTGTTAGAGTATCCCATACTCTAACCCAATACAAAGTGACAATACTCCAGTGTATCCTGCGAGGGCATGGTCTACAACTAGCCTATTCCCACTTCGATTCGGTTTTGAATGAGGGAAGCACTTTTAAGCGACTTAGTAATTCCATTTGGTTATTAGATTCAATTATAACGGCTTACATACATAAGGCGGGTGAAATGGCTATTGGAACATACATTCATACATGCAAATGAATATAAAACATAATTAAATAAAAGTAAAATGGACTGCTATGGGCCTGTATTACATCCTAATATTATTCTAGTAAACCTATACTAGAAATGAATATCAGGTGGGCCTCCATCTTTTCCTTCTGGGCATGCACCTCCATTTGGGCTTGCACATCCACTTGGGCTCACCACTCCATGGGCTTTTTTTTTTACAAATTTTATAATATATGAATAAAATAAAATTACATTAAAAAAAAGAAAAACGACACGCAGGCCGTATTTACCCAAAAAGAAAAATACAACCCATCTTGTAAAAGGCCCAATAGCATCCAACCATACAAACATTTAATTACACATATGCATCCAATACAGACAATTCAAGAGCATGTTATAATGCATGATTTAAGCCCATTTCAATTATGTCCAAGCCATTATTAGGAAATCGCCAATTTTGGCCCACCATGGTTCTAACCTTTAACGGGCTTTGGGCCTCCAGCCCAGGCAGTCCAACTGCTCCCACTGGAATTGGGCAACCATGGGTCCAATTTAGCTGTCCAAGTAATTTTGCCAAAATTACCCGAACCAATTTCCATTAACCATATTAATTTCCAAAACTAATATCACATGAACGAAAATAAAATTCATCCAAGAAACCATACGCATTTAAATTAAATAAATTTAAACACACGAATTTTAAAACCAATTAAAATTTCAAAATTGGGCCCCCGGCCCAAGACCCACCAAATCCAAAAAATGGGCCCGGCCCGCTGCAACAGCCTAGCGGCTGCCCGCTGCTGCTGGAACCAGCGGCTGCTGCTACTAGCGCAACAGCAGGCAGCGACCGCCGGCGGCGATTCCTCCGCCGGCAGCCCCGCACCCCGGGAGGCAGATTTTTATTTTTTTTTAAAAAAAAAACAGAATTATAAAAAAAAAATATCATCATCCATTAAGACAAGGCAATTCTCCAAGAATTCCAATAACATACAACAAAATTAAAATAACATAAACCAATATGCAAATTTAATTTTCATTGTATAAAACATATGGGGAAAAAATTATAAAACCCATATCAAGAACCCCAATAAAAATTCTCCAATTTCAAAAATGGGATTCAACCAAAATTATCAATTTCCACGGATCAAAAGCCCGCTCTGATACCACTGATGGGATTTTTCACCGGAAATCACCATATAAAAGCGGAAGAACGCGGTGATTTCCTCAAATCCAGTCCCAGGAGCAATTGAAATGGAAATTGAAAAACTTTAAATTAGATAGAAAGAGTTCACATTCTTACCCGGAATATCTCTTTCTAGAGATGGATGAAGACTGCAGGAATCAAAGGAGATTCCCTCCACTCTCACGTACACGAACGCCTATCGAGTCCAACCCGTGCTAGCGGCAGATCAAAAAGAAGAGAGAAGAATCCATTACCCTTGGCCGAAAATTTCAGCCCCACAAAACCATAATGGCCGAATTTTCCAATTAAGGAAATTCCTCGTTTAGCTTTTAAATTATGTCCTATATTTATTGGTTGATTTACTTTGCTTCTATAAATGGAATTAATGCCATAATTCCATAAATCCTAATTAATTAATATGGTTTAATTCCTAATCAATTCTAATTTAATTTCTATGCATGTATTTATATAATACCATATTATATAAGATACATGTCATTTAAATTAAATAGATTTACCATTTGGAATTAACCCAATAAATTAATTTATGATTTGACTAGAAACAAATACATATAAACCTATATATGTATTAAATTTCCACCAGGAAATTTATTCACGAGTTAATTTATTCAAATCAACTTTGTCCAACCCAATAAGTATAAATATATGTCAATTAAATTATATTGACCAATCCAATTGATCTTTAATTTAATTGATTAATATTTATCTCTTCAATTAGTATACTCCAAGTATACAGGTGATCCGACTAGTTCGAACTCAGACATTCTATGTGTACGATCCTGTGGGCCCGTCTTTATGTTGGTAGTGGGCCTATGGCCCACAGACTGCAGGCGGGCTCTAGCAAGCCACTGCAGCCCCCAATTAAGACAGAGATAGCAGTCCGACTGTAATCGTAACCCTGTAGTTTAAACTTGTATATCCCATGTCATCGATATCGGTGTCCAACACAGAGGCATGGATCGATCATCCTCTTTTGTGTCCGGACATTAACTTGATCCCGAATGCATTGAAGCTCACAAACAAGTTCCCACCTGTTTGGGTGTGGCCACACTCTTATCAGTTACATTCATCAAGAGGCCGGTGATATCTTCCCAGTGGACTACTGAGTGACAAATCCCTTATGCATATCCATAGTATTACCATGCTAAGTGACATACCCGAAAGTACCCATACTTGGCACCCTATTACAGGCCCTTTAGGCATACCCCTAAGCATGCGACCTCACATGTAACACCATCATATGGTCAGGTCAAAGGATCTATACAAGTACTACATGAGAATCACTTGTGATACTATACCATGTGGATTACTCGTTTAGTGGATCTATCCAGTACCATGCCCCCATGAATGTACCCATTAATTTGGTTGACATTCCACGTCCAATGACCGGTAAGACACCGCCATACAACCAGGTTAATGATAGTCTCTTGTTCCATTCATTCCCATGACTGGAACAGACTACGGATCTATTTATGGTCATATCATTTACCCTATCCATGGTCTTACTGCCAAGTGCATGACACTTGTCATCATGGATATAGATATGTCCATTGGATACTTCATTTAATATATTGCACAAGATAAATATAATAAATGAATTGATGCCTTTATTAATAACACAAATAAGTATAATACATGAATCCAATCAATGTATGATACAAATGTAAGGACCAATGCCTCAGGACTAGGGCATTTCCAACATCAGCGACATTATTCTTGGTGTCAACCCTCTGCAATGATATGTCACCTCTGTTCACGATCTTCCGAATGAGGTGAAGTTTTCTGAGTACATGTTTGGATCTCTTGTGTGACCGGGGCTCCTTAGCTTGTGTGATGGCCCCGTTGTTGTCACAAAAACATCAACTGGGTCTAGGATAGTGGATACTACTCTCAACTCAGTTATGAATTTCTTGATCCAAATAGCTTCCTTTGAGCTTCGCACGCAGCTATGTACTCAGCTTCCATTGTAGAGTTTGTTAGAGATTGTGCCCTAAGCCAATGTTGGATTATCTAAACAATCTTCTTAAGTCATTAATAAAGACTTATTTTATCATATATATTTGTATGTTAGTATTTATGATAATGTATCCATGAATTAATTGTGTAATTCTAAATTTCCCTAGTCGATTGTTATTATGGGAATAATAACAAACTAAGACTAGTGTGAGTGATAATGGATATTCATAAGATGAATATAGTGTATACAGATACAGATTATACTCACGGGCAATATGTTAGAGAACATGTTGCTGGAGACCCACTATGAGATCAAGTTCATGGTCACGTGTCACAACTGATCTTGATTATAGTAGTGTCATCAGCTGATTCCTTTGACCTGAGGTCACCATGGATTCCGGGATGAATTCATGTTGTGCTTTGACGCAGTCAAACGCTGCTTGTAACAGAGTAGTTATAAAGGCTGTGGTTGGGTACAATATGACTCATGCTTTGGGATGTGAGTGACAGATATGGGATTTTGTCCCTCTCTAACAAGAGAGCGATATCACTGGGCCCCTCGATAAGTAAGACTGTTAAATGCATGGCCATGCTCAAATAATTGATAAGAGTATCAATTAATTTGTCTAAACAGTTTACTTTGAGATCGAGAAAGCATATGATTAATTATATAAGATTGACAAGTGTACCATGTCTTATGATTAATCATGATATCAAAGAGACAAAAGGGAATATGACATTCTATAAATAGGTATTGGATCATTCCAATCATATTAATTGGGTAGTCGTAATGGCTTGCTAGAGTCCGCTTGTGACCTATAAGGACATTATGGTAATTTCCTTATTGCCAATTAATATGATCCTATGGGGTCACACACAAGAGCAAAATGAAGTTCATCTTATCGGGTATAAATTATTATTGGATAATAATTTATGAATGAGAAAGAGAATAAATATATATATATAGTGATATATATTTATGTATGTGTATATAAATATTAATGTGATTAATATTGCATAAAGTATGCTACATATTATAATTAAATTATATAGAGATATAATTAATTATAATATTATATATATACATATGTGTATTATGGAGAATTGATTTGATTTAATATTAAGTGAGAATTAATATTAAATTATGTGGGTTAATTTATAATTATAATTAATAGGTGTATTAGATTATAATTATAATTAACTAATTAGGTGTTTTTTATTTAAGGAAATAAGAAAAAAAACCTAAACCTAATGTAATTCTTATATAACAAAAGTGGAGTTTTCGGCAGACCAAAAAAGTGGTGGAAGAAGAGCCAGCCGAAATTCATCCAAAACCCCAAAAAGAAAATTTGATTTTCTATCTCTCTAACTCTCGTTCGAAGAATTGTTCTTCAAATCCGGCGCTAGCACGCGGTGGACGTATTGCTCCGTGTGGATCAACCGTAGAGGGAAGCTATTTTAGTTCCTGCTTGATTCAATCTTCAAAGAATTAAGGTAATTCTTTAACCCTCCTTCCGATTCAATCCAATGTACATGGGTCCTTGGTGGGGATTAATCTGTTTTTCCGCTGCGTTTATATTTTTTTTTTTTTGTGCGATTAATTCCCAACAGAGTTAGCAATGGTGGCCTGCTTTGAGGACCTTCAACTAATGGCACTACCATTCAGGAGAAAAACATAACCAGACTGTGACTGGTTCTCATCCTCTTCGGTCTCAAAGCTTGCATCAGTGTAACCTGACACTACCAGCTCATCTTGACCTCCATACACTAAGAAAGCATCCTTATTCCGGTTAAGGTACTTCAAGATTGCCTTGACTGCCTTCCAGTGTTCCTCACCGGGGTCCGACTGGTATCGACTAGACATACTTAGTGCAAACACGACATCAGGCCTCGTACATAACATGGAGCACATGATAGATCCAATAGCAGATGCATAAGGGATCTTTTCCATGTTCTCCCGGTCCTTCTTTGTTTTAGGACTATCTTTCTTACTCAGCTTCAACCCATGGCACAGAGGCAAGAATCCTTTCTTTGCCTTGTCCATGCTGAATCTTTTCAGAACATTGTCAATTTACGTGACCTGACTTAGGCCTAGAAGCCGATTGGATCTATCTCTGTAGATCCTGATCCCTAAGATCATCTCAGCTTTGCATAAGTCCTTCATTGCGAAGCACCTACTCAACCACTACTTAACCCTTTGCAGTATTGGTATGTCACCTCTAATGATAAGGATGTCGTCAACATATAGCACTAGGATGGTGGAAACGCTCCCACTAACCATCTTATACACACAGGGCCTTTAACTTGAAACACCACTTGCAACCTATCACCTTAGCACCCGGAGGTGGATCCACCAAGTTCCATACTTGGTTATCATGCATAGATTGCATCTCAGCCTCCATGGCTTTGCGCCATTGATCTGAGTGTAGGCTTTCAATAGCCTCCTGATAGGTCTTGGGCTCCTCTTGGTCAACGACCATAAGGTCCCCATCATCAGTCACGAGAAAGCCGTACCTCTCTGGCTGATGACATGTCCTACTAGACCTTCTAAGGTCCTGTGCAACCGTTTTTGGTTCCTCAATTTCTTGAGTAGTCAGATCGGTTCCCGAAGCATCCTCAGCAGTAGCTGCAGGAGTTTGTGAGTCTTGAACTTCTGAAAGTTCAACATTACTCCTACTGTCTCTCTTAGAAAGGAATTCCTTCTCCAAGAAGACTACATTTTTGGCTATGAAAACTTTGTTTTCGGTCGGATAGTAGAAGTAATAACCCTTAGTTTCCTTAGGGTAACCCACAAACTGGCACTTGACAGATTTGGACTCGACTTTGCCACTTGTTAATTTCTTAACATGTGCATCACAGCCCCCAAATCTTCAAGAAGGAAACATTGGGCTTTCGGCCTTTCCATAGTTCATATGGTGTTCCCTCAACTGCCTTACTTGGTGTATTATTAAGAATGTAAGCGGCTGTCTCTAAAGCATATCCCCAAAAGGAGACAGGGAGTGTAGCATGACTCATCATCGAGCGGACCATGTCAAGTAAGGTCCTATTCCTCCTTTCTGACACTCCATTCCACTGGGGTGTACCAGGAGGAGTGAGTTGGGATATGATCCCACACTCTCTCAAAAACGAGTCAAAATCTTGGCTCAAATATTCACCCCCACGGTCAGACCGAAGTGCTTTTATTTTCTTGCCAAGTTGGTTTTCTACTTCATTCTTAAAGTCCTTGAACCTTTGGAGAGTCTCAGACTTATGCTTCATCAGATACACATAACCGTATCTGCTGAAGTCATCTATGAAAGTGACGAAGAACAGAAAACCAGATCTAGCACTAGTGCTCATTGGGCCACATACATCAGAATGTATTAGCTCCAATAGCTCTGAGGCCCTTTCAGCAGTCTTGCTAAAAGGCGCCTTTGTCATCTTGCCTCTCAAACAAGATTCGCATGTGTCATAAGACTAGATGTCAAATGACCCTAGCACTCCACTAGAGTGAAGCCTAGCTATGCGCTTCTCATTTATATGGCCAAGTCGACAATGCCAGATGTAAGTAGGATTAATTTCATTTTGTTTAATCCTTTTAGTATTTATGTTATAGATTGAACTTTCACGATTTTAGATCAAGGATATATAAACCATTTTCAAGAAATGCTGTTCCATAAATAATATTGCCACATTGCATAGAAATTCTACCATGTCCAATATTAAATACGATACCAGAAATATCCAACAAAGAAACAAAAATAATATTCCTGCGCATCGCAGGTACAAAATAACAGTTTCTTAGTTCCAAAACAAGTCCATTTGGCATCTCCAAGAAATAATCTCCGATCTCCATGGCCTAAACCCGAGCACCATTTCTGACTCGAAGATCTACTTCTCCAGATCCTAATAATCTCTTATTTCTTGGACCCTACACATTTGAACAAATGTGAGATCCACATCCAGTGTCCAAGACCCAAGATGTAGAAATAGCCAGATTAATCTCAACAACATAAATACCTGAAGCAGCAGTTTTTCCCTTCAGTTGCTCCCTTACCTTTGGACATGAGCTCTTCCAGTGCCCCTTCTCATGACACTCATGGCAGACATCGTCAGGAGAAGTAACCCTTGCTTTAGGTTAGGTCACCACCTTTTTGCCCTTAGCCTTGGCCTTTTGGGCCTTAGCCTTGGCCTTAGATTTGGCCTTTCCCTTAGCAATGGATGAATTGCCCTTGTTCACCAGTAATACTTTAGGAGTCTTCTTAAAAGACTGCTCAGCAAGCTTGAGTATGCCATGCAGCTCAACTACCGATTTATCCAACCCTTGCAATTGGTAATTCATGATAAACTGGTTGTAAGACTCAGGAAGTGACCCGAGAATAATATCTGCTGCCAAGTCTTGCGGAACTGGCGAGCCGAGGTGGGCAAGTGTATCAATATACCCCTTCAAATTTAGCACATGAGTGCTAACAGAAGTCCCAGCTGCCATCACAGTCATGCAATGTGCCTTCGTTGTCAGGTAATGTTCCTGACGAGCCTGATCTTGGAACATCTTTTTAAGCTGATCCATCATCTCATAAGCATGCTCATCCGTGAACTGCTTCTGAAGATCAGAAGCCATGGTACCCAGCATGAGGCACGAGACATCTCGGTCATCCCTCACGTGTCGGTCATACTACTCCACCATCACCGTGGTGACGCCTCGACCTGTGGGAGGGCCAGCTGCTAAAGGAGCATTCAGTACATACTCCTTAGACTCTTGTCGAAGAACTATTTGTAAGTTCCTAGCCCAGTCCAGGAAGTTAGTCCCCGAAAGCTTCTCCTTCTCCAAGAGTGACCTAAGTGAGAGTGAGTTATTGTTTGTTGCAGCCATTTAAATTGCTTAACTGAAATGGGATTATCTAGAAATAAAGGACTTTCAAGCCAATTCAAATTAATAATCCGATTTTAATTTGTTTGTTGGTGTTGTTAATTGGTTGACTTGACCAAGATCCACAACTTATCAATGACTGGCCGAACTAGGGCTCGCTAACCAACCATTGAGTCGTTTGCTAGGACAACCTATCCAATCCTTCCACGAAGGACTCTTGGTTTGATGGGCTTATTAACACTTTACCCATCTATGCTTAGGGCCCGCTCTGAGCTAATGTTACCCATGTTGAGTCAAACCACCATTCACATGTTAACCATACCCAGTATCTTAACCCTCGACGGCCCACCGAATACTACAATGTACCCATCTAGGGCATGGCGCACATTGCAGCATCAATGGGAGGAAGAGGTGTGAATGTGGGAAGCACTTTTAAGCGACTCAATATTTTAATTTCTGGATTATAATTAAGTGATACGGCTTAGCATGCGAAAACGCGGGTAATAATTTGGTGATCCATACATCCATATTATATGAAAAATGCAATAGCATACTTAATTTAAAATAAATGAGATCCTATGGGCCTTTAATTAAAACCTAATGAAAAACTAGATATCCTATCTAATTCTTCATGGACCGGACTGCAATCCTTCTTGGGCTCCCACCATGGGCTTGCTCCATCTGGGCCTTCCTCCATACTTGATGCAATTACAACAATTGTGTAAAATAAAATCTATTCTAAAATTACATCAAAATAAAAAAAAATGGCACGCAGGCCATATTTCCCAAAATTAAATTACAACCGATAATAATTTAGGGCCCATAGAACTCAACATAACATTTCAAACAAAGTACCTATCGTGCACATACATACCAATATGATGTATGATCATGGCATTCCAAATTATAACTATAAATGTTAAGTTGAGTTACTTAGGGTGAAATCGCCAATTTTAACAAATGTGACTAAGGCCCATAAAGGCCCAATGGATAACATCCATAAATGCAAAATTAACAATTTTGCTCCCACTTGAATTTGGGTTGTCACAAATTTAAAATTTAACTCTCCCAATTTTAACCGGTGTCACGGTTTATTGGGCCAATTTCACAAAGTCCATATTCAATTTAATATGCAAACAATTAAATTAAATATGCATGTCAAAAAAATAAATAATTTAAATACAAATTAATTAAAAAAATTTAATTTAATTTGCATTAGGGTCCGGGATAAAAAAATACCCGCAAAATCCAAAACCGGACCCAAAACCCGCGTGCGGCGCCACTGTCCCGGCAGGGTAGCAGTACCGCTGCGTGGCAGCCTGCCGCGGTAGTAGGCTGCTTCCAAGGCAGCAGATGGAATCGCAATTCTACGATTCCATCTTTTGCCCAAACTATATATATATATATATATATATATATATATATATATATATATATATATATATATATATATATATATATATATATATATATATATATATATATATATATATATATATATATATATATATATATATATATATATATATATATAATGAAACTAATGCAGAGGACTTAAGCCAAATTCAAAAATGATTATGCATATACAACAAGTTAAAATGCAGAAAATATATAAATTCAGAAATAAGAAGATAAAATGCTCAAGAACAAGAACAAAATTATGCTAGGCGGTATAAACCTGCCATATAAATTCTTAAAAATTAAAATGCAGAAATTAAACCTTAATCATAGGTGATTAAATTCAGGCGGTAATCCGCACAACTTATAACCACATATGATCAAGGGAAGAAGTTAGGAAGAACAAAATACTTACTCTTTATTCAACAAAATTCTTTTATTACAGCTCGGGGAAAGCTTAAATGCCAGAAACTAATTACAAGAAGAGAGAAAGAAATCTAGAGAGAAGGGAGAGAGATCTGGAGAGATAGAGAGAGAAAGCTATCTAAAATCCAGAGATGATTTTACAAATGCAGAGAGCTCCTTCTTATATAGGCAGGTAAGGAGCAAAAGACAAAAATGCTTTCGGTGCCTGGGACCCACTTCACTTTCGGCGCCGGGCCCACCAAAGATGCTGAGACAGATACTCAGATACGTCTGGCTACAGTAAATACGTAACCTTGTATGAATACATATACCAGTAAAGCTTACATTGGCAAGTATGCATATCAGGGAATTCCTGGTTATGAGCCAAGTACCCCTAACCACAATACCCGACCAAGCGGCTACTAGCTCGGTTCATATTCGTTTAGAACATTGGAACCATTTTTCATTTTTATTCTGGTATAATTCATTAGGTTATTGATTTACAATAAACCAAAAATATCTTCGTTCTCATCAGCCAGGGATGGTGGTTTAGACGATGAAGAAGAAGAGGATGCTTTGGATCCAGTAGCTGAGGTTCTGGACTCTATTAATTCTTTCATGATCTTGAAAAATTCTTCCTCGGACTTTGCAGCTGCAAGCTGAGGAATTGCAAATGATTTTTGTGCTAAAAATTCTGAATGTGCTTGGACCTGTTCAGTGGGCAGATCCATTTTGCCTTTAGATTTGAGCCACATTCTGACAGCGGCTTCATTACATTTATTGAATGCTTGGAATTTGTTCCACCATTTAATCTTAAAAATTCTGATAAGATCAATGGTTGCATTTTGATTCGTTTGATAAGAAAAATGCCAGGTTAAAGTCCATGGTACGAAAAAGATTGTACTAAAGACTAGAAGAGGAGAATGCCTTTTCTGAAGAGGTTAAGGATCAAAGTTTTCTTTAAAAAGGGTATATGCTTGGTTAACTGATTCTGGAAGGATTTCGGTAGAAGACCCAAAAAATCCCCACCAATGATTGAACCAGTTTGGTAATTTAGAAATGGCTTTTCTGGTATCGAACATTATTAACCAGGTATGCGATCCTTTAGAGTTTTGGATCATTAATGCATTGTACCAGGCTTGTTGATAATCCCAGTAGGAAAAGGTTTTACTGGTAGTTATTCTTTTAGTGAAAGATGCTGGAAAAGATTTCAAGTCAGAAGGACTTGATCCCCAATCTTGAGGATGAATGATCTTCAAGATTTTAAATTGGGAATATGCTGGTTCACCGGAATCACCATGTGAAGTATGCTTTATTTCCACAGATTCAGTTACATTTAGGATGGTTAAATAATAGTCTATGGGTTTAGAATAATCCCAAGGCTTAAAATTCCATCCATGAGGGAAAAGTTTTGATACAGCTACTGAGGGATTTTCATCATAAAAGCCATCCTCAATAGATGTAATATACTGGAAATTCTTTTTGGTAAAATATTCAGATTTAGGCTGGGAAGCCATATTCTGAGAAACCATATTTGCAGAAATACTTTTGGAAGAAGAAGGAAAAGTTATAAAATTTTCCTTAAAAATTTCTTTTGCTTCCTTTAAAGAAACTGGTCCAAAAGGACTAGAAACAGTTAATGCTTTTGAGGGTTGGGCAATTTCCTTTCCCTTTGGAATAGACGTTTTTTGTAAATGCTTTTGAGAAGAAGATTGTGCTGAAGAAGAGGATAATGGATCCTCCAAAACCTTTTTTGCTTCAGCAATAGTTGCAAAATAATTTTCAAATGCTTTTTCAAAAGATTGAGAGGCCTTGGTAAGGGCCAAAGTATTTGGATTATGCGGAGTTTGCTTGACAGAACTAGAGCTGCCTTTGCTTTCAATACTTTCACCCTGTGCATCCTGGAACATGGCTGTCCAGGCTTTTACCTTTTCTAATGCAGAAAGCTTTGCTGGATCCTTTGAGGATCCTTCTCCTTTCTTTTTCTTAGGAGGCATGGTCCTGCAAAAATTCACGGGTTAGGAAATCGGGAATAGAATTTTGTTCTCCCCGAATAAATTCTATATCAAAATCAAATATGCTTAATAAAGCTTGCCACCTTGCAAAAATTTGCTTAGAGGCAATATTTTTAACATCTTTTTGCAAAACTTCTTTTGCTGATTTACAATCAATCCTTAATAAAAATTTTTGATTGAGTAAATCACTTTGAAATTTTGAAATACATTTTACAATGGAAAGAATTTCTTTTTTAATAGTAGAATAATTTTTTTCAGTATCATTCCAGTGTCCGGAAGTGAACTGGACAATGTTCTCATGCTTATTCTGTACCTGCTTTAATATTCCTCCATAACCAAAATCAGAAGCATCAGTTTCAACGATTTTAGGTAATAAAGGATTAGCAATATACAAGCAAGGAATTTTATGCACATAATGTTTTATTTCCTGGACTATCCGAGTATGTTCTTCAGTCCATGTTGGTGGATTCTTTTTTAGTCTATCATGCAAAGGTTTTGCTATCCTATTGATATTAGGACAGAAATCTAAAACATAATTTAGACTTCCTAAAAACCTTTGAAGTTGTTGTTTTTCCAGAATCTGATCCGGAAATTTAGATGCAAATTCTAGAGATCGCTCAATTGGAGTGATCGTTCCTTGGGTAATATGATGGCCAAGAAACCTTATTCTGGTTTGAAATAAGGACATTTTGCTTTTTGAAACAACTAAGCCATTTTTCTTTGCTGTAAGAAAAAATGACTTTAAATGCTTGAAATGCTGTTCAATAGATTCTGAAAAAATAAGCACATCATCAATATAGACAATGCAAAATGCTGAATATGGATTAAAAATGTCATTCATAATGCGTTGAAATTCTGACGGAGCATTCTTTAAGCCGAAAGGCATAACATTCCATTCGTATTGACCAAATGGAACAGTGAATGCAGTCTTATACCTATGTTTTGGGTCAATCTGGATTTGCCAAAACCCAGATTTAAGGTCAAATTTTGAAAATATATATGCAGAATGCAATCTTTGTAACAGGTCTTTCTTATTAGGTATTGGGTACCTAATCCATCTAAGAACCTGATTCAAAGGCTTATAATTAATGACTAATCGTGGAACTCCACGTTCAATCTCAGATGCTTTAATAACATAAAATGCTGCACAACTCCAGGGGGACCTAGATTGGGCAATTAAACCTTTATCTAAGAGATCCTGGATTTCTTTTCTACAATGCTGCTCAAGCTCAGAATTCATTTGGATAGGTCTAGCTTTAGTAGGAATATCCCGTTCATCAAAAGTAGGCTCATAGGGTAAATCTACCATATGCTGTTTCCTATTCCAAAAGGCATTAGGAATATCTGCGCAAATTTCATTTTCAACTTGCTTTTGAAAATCTAAAATTCTTTTTTGAGTAAATTCATTTTTCAAATGGGTAGAAATTCTTTGAAAATTAATGTTATGCTTTAAATGCATGATTTCAAATTCTTTAGTTTTAATCAGATTGTGAATCTGATTATCAAAAATTGAATTTGCTTTTAATAAATTGAGGTTTCTGGTTCTGGGTTTTTCAATAAAAGGAAAAATAATATTTTCATTCTTAATTTTGAAAATAATACCAGAACTTGATACAGAAAAAGGAGTAATAAGAGTTATAAAAGGTGTTCCTAAGATAACACTATGATTTATGTTATCAACAAGAACAAATGCAGTTTTAATACGGGTTTTTTCATTTAACACATATGCTTCAGTCTTACTGCTAATATTCATTTTGGAATTATTAGCGGCAGACAGTTTTTCTTTGGTTTTTTCCCAAAATCTTTTAGGAACCAAATCAGGTTTTATGCAATTTAAATCAGCACCGGTATCAAATAATGCTATGGTACTGAGTTGAAAATCATCAGGAAAATGCAAAACAATGTTAATCAAATACTTTCTTAATGTAATTTCTTTCAAAACACATAAAAAATCTTCAGGTGCGCATTCTAGGTTATCTAACTTAGATTCCTCTAGGTTAGTGCCACCTTCATCCTCGCTTCCTGAATTATCTAACTGGTTGCTAAGTAATGCTTGGATTATAGCTGAATCTTTTTCCTGCTTTTCTTTGACCTGTCTGAGTTCAAGTTTAACATTCTTGATCTCAGTTTGCAGATCAGAAAGGGATAAGGGAGTATTCTTTCCCTTAGCCTTATGCTTTTCTAAAATACTGGTCAAGTTGTATGTGTTAGTACTAATCTTAGGAAGACTAACAGGCTTGACCTCAGTTTTGCCTTCTAGGGTTTTCATTAACCTGTCAAGGTAATCCTTTTGCAATTGAGGATCAGAGATATGCTTAATGACATCTAACAAAAGTTCTTGATCTTTTGTCAAAACATTTATGCTTTTATCGTCATCAGAAGATGATGATGGTGTTGATGAATCAGTTGCTAATTCATCAATCTGAAATGCATTCTCTTCATCAGTTCCTGAATCAGGATCTGATTCTGAAGAGTAGATGAGAATAGCCTCAAGTTTACTTAAGACTTCTTCATCTAAACCTAATGCATGCAATTTTTTGTTAAAACGGCAATACTTTGCAGTATGCCCTTTCCTATGACATTTATAACAAGTAACATGCTTTAAATCTCCAAAGGGTTTTATCCCTTCTGGGTTTTCGTTTCTTTTAAAACCAGACTTATGTTTATGAAATTTCTTTTTGTATGCAGGAAAATCTTTTGAACGATTTTTCTTTTGAAATTCCTTTTTATAAAAATGTTTTTTATGGGATCTCTTAGACTCCTTATGGCAAGAACCATTACAATCAGGCTTATCCATGGAAACATCAAATTGTTTACAGAATGAACCTAATTCTTGCCTAGTCCTTTTCATTTCCCATTTCAAATGCCTTTGAAGTTTCAAATCCTGGCAAATCTTCAGTCCTTCCTTCTGGATAAGACTAATAAGTTCACCATATGTTAATGTTGAGTAAGGGATTGGAACCCCTAAAGTTTCCTTAATTCTGTTTCTTACCTTTTCACCTAACAGGGTAGGTAAACCTGCAAGAAACTTTTCTTTCCAGAAAGGCTGGTTGGAATCTTCTCTCAACATAACACGAGATAAAAATGTATTTTTATAATACTGAAAATCACTGAGTTTTTTACATCTTAAATTTGATAAAAGCTCAGCGTTTTTATCCTTTATATGCGAAGAATCACCCAAAAAATGCAATGAAATGGTTAAAATTAATGTAGATACAGAATCCTGAATAGGTTGACCTTCGTCATCCAGAATGGGTTCTGCGTCTTCATCAATCAAGGGAAGAAGTATTGCCGTTTTAACAAAAAATTGCATGCATTAGGTTTAGATGAAGAAGTCTTAAGTAAACTTGAGGCTATTCTCATCTACTCTTCAGAATCAGATCCTGATTCAGGAACTGATGAAGAGAATGCATTTCAGATTGATGAATTAGCAACTGATTCATCAACACCATCATCATCTTCTGATGACGATAAAAGCATAAATGTTTTGACAAAAGATCAAGAACTTTTGTTAGATGTCATTAAGCATATCTCTGATCCTCAATTGCAAAAGGATTACCTTGACAGGTTAATGAAAACCCTAGAAGGCAAAACTGAGGTCAAGCCTGTTAGTCTTCCTAAGATTAGTACTAACACATACAACTTGACCAGTATTTTAGAAAAGCATAAGGCTAAGGGAAAGAATACTCCCTTATCCCTTTCTGATCTGCAAACTGAGATCAAGAATGTTAAACTTGAACTCAGACAGGTCAAAGAAAAGCAGGAAAAAGATTCAGCTATAATCCAAGCATTACTTAGCAACCAGTTAGATAATTCAGGAAGCGAGGATGAAGGTGGCACTAACCTAGAGGAATCTAAGTTAGATAACCTAGAATGCCACCTGAAGATTTTTTATGTGTTTTGAAAGAAATTACATTAAGAAAGTATTTGATTAACATTGTTTTGCATTTTCCTGATGATTTTCAACTCAGTACCATAGCATTATTTGATACCGGTGCTGATTTAAATTGCATAAAACCTGATTTGGTTCCTAAAAGATTTTGGGAAAAAACCAAAGAAAAACTGTCTGCCGCTAATAATTCCAAAATGAATATTAGCAGTAAGACTGAAGCATATGTGTTAAATGAAAAAACCCGTATTAAAACTGCATTTGTTCTTGTTGATAACATAAATCATAGTGTTATCTTAGGAACACCTTTTATAACTCTTATTACTCCTTTTTCTGTATCAAGTTCTGGTATTATTTTCAAAATTAAGAATGAAAATATTATTTTTCCTTTTATTGAAAAACCCAGAACCAGAAACCTCAATTTATTAAAAGCAAATTCAATTTTTGATAATCAGATTCACAATCTGATTAAAACTAAAGAATTTGAAATCATGCATTTAAAGCATAACATTAATTTTCAAAGAATTTCTACCCATTTGAAAAATGAATTTACTCAAAAAAGAATTTTAGATTTTCAAAAGCAAGTTGAAAATGAAATTTGCGCAGATATTCCTAATGCCTTTTGGAATAGGAAACAGCATATGGTAGATTTACCCTATGAGCCTACTTTTGATGAACGGGATATTCCTACTAAAGCTAGACCTATCCAAATGAATTCTGAGCTTGAGCAGCATTGTAGAAAAGAAATCCAGGATCTCTTAGATAAAGGTTTAATTGCCCAATCTAGGTCCCCCTGGAGTTGTGCAGCATTTTATGTTATTAAAGCATCTGAGATTGAACGTGGAGTTCCACGATTAGTCATTAATTATAAGCCTTTGAATCAGGTTCTTAGATGGATTAGGTACCCAATACCTAATAAGAAAGACCTGTTACAAAGATTGCATTCTGCATATATATTTTCAAAATTTGACCTTAAATCTGGGTTTTGGCAAATCCAGATTGACCCAAAACATAGGTATAAGACTGCATTCACTGTTCCATTTGGTCAATACGAATGGAATGTTATGCCTTTAGGCTTAAAGAATGCTCCGTCAGAATTTCAACGCATTATGAATGACATTTTTAATCCATATTCAGCATTTTGCATTGTCTATATTGATGATGTGCTTATTTTTTCAGAATCTATTGAACAGCATTTCAAGCATTTAAAGTCATTTTTTCTTACAGCAAAGAAAAATGGCTTAGTTGTTTCAAAAAGCAAAATGTCCTTATTTCAAACCAGAATAAGGTTTCTTGGCCATCATATTACCCAAGGAACGATCACTCCAATTGAGCGATCTCTAGAATTTGCATCTAAATTTCCGGATCAGATTCTGGAAAAACAACAACTTCAAAGGTTTTTAGGAAGTCTAAATTATGTTTTAGATTTCTGTCCTAATATCAATAGGATAGCAAAACCTTTGCATGATAGACTAAAAAAGAATCCACCAACATGGACTGAAGAACATACTCGGATAGTCCAGGAAATAAAACATTATGTGCATAAAATTCCTTGCTTGTATATTGCTAATCCTTTATTACCTAAAATCGTTGAAACTGATGCTTCTGATTTTGGTTATGGAGGAATATTAAAGCAGGTACAGAATAAGCATGAGAACATTGTCCAGTTCACTTCCGGACACTGGAATGATACTGAAAAAAATTATTCTACTATTAAAAAAGAAATTCTTTCCATTGTAAAATGTATTTCAAAATTTCAAAGTGATTTACTCAATCAAAAATTTTTATTAAGGATTGATTGTAAATCAGCAAAAGAAGTTTTGCAAAAAGATGTTAAAAATATTGCCTCTAAGCAAATTTTTGCAAGGTGGCAAGCTTTATTAAGCATATTTGATTTTGATATAGAATTTATTCGGGGAGAACAAAATTCTATTCCCGATTTCCTAACCCGTGAATTTTTGCAGGACCATGCCTCCTAAGAAAAAGAAAGGAGAAGGATCCTCAAAGGATCCAGCAAAGCTTTCTGCATTAGAAAAGGTAAAAGCCTGGACAGCCATGTTCCAGGATGCACAGGGTGAAAGTATTGAAAGCAAAGGCAGCTCTAGTTCTGTCAAGCAAACTCCGCATAATCCAAATACTTTGGCCCTTACCAAGGCCTCTCAATCTTTTGAAAAAGCATTTGAAAATTATTTTGCAACTATTGCTGAAGCAAAAAAGGTTTTGGAGGATCCATTATCCTCTTCTTCAGCACAATCTTCTTCTCAAAAGCATTTACAAAAAACGTCTATTTCAAAGGGAAAGGAAATTGCCCAACCCTCAAAAGCATTAACTGTTTCTAGTCCTTTTGGACCAGTTTCTTTAAAGGAAGCAAAAGAAATTTTTAAGGAAAATTTTATAACTTTTCCTTCTTCTTCCAAAAGTATTTCTGCAAATATGGTTTCTCAGAATATGGCTTCCCAGCCTAAATCTGAATATTTTACCAAAAAGAATTTCCAGTATATTACATCTATTGAGGATGGCTTTTATGATAAAAATCCCTCAGTAGCTGTATCAAAACTTTTCCCTCATGGATGGAATTTTAAGCCTTGGGATTATTCTAAACCCATAGATTATTATTTAACCATCCTAAATGTAACTGAATCTGTGGAAATAAAGCATACTTCACATGGTGATTCCGGTGAACCAGCATATTCCCAATTTAAAATCTTGAAGATCATTCATCCTCAAGATTGGGGATCAAGTCCTTCTGACTTGAAATCTTTTCCAGCATCTTTCACTAAAAGAATAACTACCAGTAAAACCTTTTCCTACTGGGATTATCAACAAGCCTGGTACAATGCATTAATGATCCAAAACTCTAAAGGATCGCATACCTGGTTAATAATGTTCGATACCAGAAAAGCCATTTCTAAATTACCAAACTGGTTCAATCATTGGTGGGGATTTTTTGGGTCTTCTACCGAAATCCTTCCAGAATCAGTTAACCAAGCATATACCCTTTTTAAAGAAAACTTTGATCCTTCACCTCTTCAGAAAAGGCATTCTCCTCTTCTAGTCTTTAGTACAATCGTTTTCGTACCATGGACTTTAACCTGGCATTTTTCTTATCAAACGAATCAAAATGCAACCATTGATCTTATCAGAATTTTTAAGATTAAATGGTGGAACAAATTCCAAGCATTCAATAAATGTAATGAAGCCGCTGTCAGAAAGTGGCTCAAATCTAAAGGCAAAATGGATCTGCCCACTGAACAGGTCCAAGCACATTCAGAATTTTTAGCACAAAAATCATTTGCAATTCCTCAGCTTGCAGCTGCAAAGTCCGAGGAAGAATTTTTCAAGATCATGAAAGAATTAATAGAGTCCAGAACCTCAGCTACTGGATCCAAAGCATCCTCTTCTTCTTCATCGTCTAAACCACCATCCCTGGCTGATGAGAACGAAGATATTTTTGGTTTATTGTAAATCAATAACCTAATGAATTATACCAGAATAAAAATGAAAAATGGTTCCAATGTTCTAAACGAATATGAACCGAGCTAGTAGCCGCTTGGTCGGGTATTGTGGTTAGGGGTACTTGGCTCATAACCAGGAATTCCCTGATATGCATACTTGCCAATGTAAGCTTTACTGGTATATGTATTCATACAAGGTTACGTATTTACTGTAGCCAGACGTATCTGAGTATCTGTCTCAGCATCTTTGGTGGGCCCGGCGCCGAAAGTGAAGTGGGTCCCAGGCACCGAAAGCATTTTTGTCTTTTGCTCCTTACCTGCCTATATAAGAAGGAGCTCTCTGCATTTGTAAAATCATCTCTGGATTTTAGATAGCTTTCTCTCTCTATCTCTCCAGATCTCTCTCCCTTCTCTCTAGATTTCTTTCTCTCTTCTTGTAATTAGTTTCTGGCATTTAAGCTTTCCCCGAGCTGTAATAAAAGAATTTTGTTGAATAAAGAGTAAGTATTTTGTTCTTCCTAACTTCTTCCCTTGATCATATGTGGTTATAAGTTGTGCGGATTACCGCCTGAATTTAATCACCTATGATTAAGGTTTAATTTCTGCATTTTAATTTTTAAGAATTTATATGGCAGGTTTATACCGCCTAGCATAATTTTGTTCTTGTTCTTAAGCATTTTATCTTCTTATTTCTGAATTTATATATTTTCTGCATTTTAACTTGTTGTATATGCATAATCATTTTTGAATTTGGCTTAAGTCCTCTGCATTAGTTTCATTATCACCCGTACGATCCCTCTAGTCCCTAGTGGTATCAGAGCCAGAAGGGGTGAGAGTACTGTTCATTCATCATCACACTGTTCACATTCATCCATTTTCAGAATTACTGTGCATATCATTCCTGCATCTACTAATATTGGTGAGTCATTTAAACCCTTGTTTGCCCAAAAGTACCGACGGACAGGGAAAGAGAGGCAGTGACTGGGTTCCGTAGTCAATATTAGTATGTGTTTGTTTTGATTTGCATTTTAATGATGGATCACACACTTCTACCTAGAACATACTCTGCATCTTCTGCATCTACATCATTAGAGAATATAAGGATCAACAGTAGTAATGAAATTACTGTTGAAGATTTTACCAAATGCATTAGTGATTGGCATATACCTCATGTTAAGAAGCATGAAATATATGAACTCAGCATTAGAGATAAGTTGTTCAAAACAAATTTGAACATAAAGACCGAGGAGAGGGATGTTCCTCTCACAAACTCATATGAAAGCATTAATCTTTTGTCACAGCATTCTTTAGACAAGCATAGACAAAAGAATTTTAGGTATATTCATATTGGCCTTGTTCAGATAGGAATTAAGCCCTTGACCAAGGAAGGCCTGAACACAAGCATCTTATGTGTTGTTAGGGATAATAGAATGGAAGTGTATGAGGAAGGCATCCTAGGCACGGTTGAGTCTAGTCTGTGTGCAGGTCCCATATCATTCTCATGTTACCCTAATTTAACCATTTCTTTAAATGATAAAAACATTTTGGATTCTCTTGTTTTACAAATTCAAACACATAATTATCGCATGAAAAAGGGATCTATTCCCATTGCATTGATTTTCAGAGTTCATTACAAAGCCATGACATCTGCATTTGACTCAAAACACAAGTTTTCATGTCATAAAGGAGAAACTTTGGTTTTGCAAACAGATATGACCAAGGCAAATGCTATTGTTCCAAAATTCATTAAATGGGAAGATGTAACTCTTCCTGATGAATGGGTATTGGAAAAAGCATGTGCAGTTGAACCACCAATTAGAATAATGCCTAATACGAATGTCAGAGAAATTAACCAGTATCCTAGTGGAAAAGTCACTCTAACCTTTGACAGAAAATCGGTAAGTACAAGGTTTTCTGATGACTCTTCCAATAGCGATACCATGGATTTGGGTAGAGTATCACAATTAGGTAAGATTGAACATAAGAATGTTGAGGATGAAGACAAGGATTCTTGCCATCTGTTTCACAGAAGAAGAATCCCTGTAAGCATGCCTCACAGGCACTCTACCTCTGACATCCCTAATACGCATTTAACTGGTGTTCTCTACGCTGATAATGTTCCCAGAGCAGTTTACACTAAAGAAGAATTAGGAGATGTAAGTGTTCAAAAATCTGAACCAACCTCGCCTACTTTTTCTTCAGTTACTGAGAATATTATCAATGTGTTAGAAAAAGAATTTGTTTTAGACAAAACCCTTTTGCATAAAGATTTTTACGCTCCTCATAATGAAAAGAAAAAACTTTGGTTCTTTAAGAATTTCCTGAACCAAAGAAAAGAAATTCAAGAAAAGTATTATGATTTTGTTTTGCAGCATAAAGTCCATATCATGTTTTTCGATTGGTTTGAACTTTATGCATCACAGAATAACATTGCATATCCATTCAAGTGCATCAATCCAGTCTCTAGCCAAGAAAAGGTTAGTACTTGGAATTTATCTGATGGCTCAAGGATTGAGTCTGATCATCCCCCTCTGAGAGGAATCAAAATTCCAGTCTCAGGAAATTCATCTGTTAATGCATCTGCATACAAGTATGTGACTGAAGATGTGCATAAGAACTTTGCATCTGTCATTGAGCAAAATAATTTCTCAAACACGCATCTGCATACCTTAGGTAAGCAATTAACTAGAATTGAGAAAACCCTTAAGCCTTCTGTTGTAAAAATAGAACAGAAGCAGGAAAGGCTTAAGAATCCTATTTTTAAGCCATCTCAAATTTCTAGGGATAGCCAAAAGGAATTTCAGAATAATAAAATGGAATTCGCCAAGGCTATTCAGGACCAATTAAGCAAGATAGAGGCCTCAACCTCTAACTTAATTGCTCCGGAAACACCTCAGTCTCGGTTAAGACCAGAGATAAACACATTAGATGAGGATTCTCCCTCAGAATCCCAGAGTTTCTGTGAAGAAAAGGTTGAACCTATTCCGGTTGAACCTATTCCTCAGATCAATAGAATTAATTGGCCTATTGTTCCTATTGCTAGTCATTTGGACGTAGGCAATCAAGCATCAAGTAGCCAGTCTAGGTTTAATGCATCTTCTGTCTATGAGTGGAATCTAGATGGATTATCTGAATATCAGATTTTGAATTTCTTGCAACAAATGACCATGGCTGCCAATGCATATAGAATACAGACCAACGTTCAGGATAGAGCCATTGCAGAACTTCTTACTGCAGGCTTTGCAGGTCAGTTAAAAGGATGGTGGGATTACCATCTTACTGAAACTGAACGTCTTAGCATATTAAATGCTGTTAAGATTGATGAAGACGCAGAACCCATTCTGGATGACGAAGGTCAACCTATTCAGGATTCTGTATCTACATTAATTTTAACCATTTCATTGCATTTTTTGGGTGATTCTTCGCATATAAAGGAACGCTGAGCTTTTATCAAATTTAAGATGTAAAAAACTCAGTGATTTTCAGTATTATAAAAATACATTTTTATCTCGTGTTATGTTGAGAGAAGATTCCAACCAGCCTTTCTGGAAAGAAAAGTTTCTTGCAGGTTTACCTACCCTGTTAGGTGAAAAGGTAAGAAACAGAATTAAGGAAACTTTAGGGGTTCCAATCCCTTACTCAACATTAACATATGGTGAACTTATTAGTCTTATCCAGAAGGAAGGACTGAAGATTTGCCAGGATTTGAAACTTCAAAGGCATTTGAAATGGGAAATGAAAAGGACTAGGCAAGAATTAGGTTCATTCTGTAAACAATTTGATGTTTCCATGGATAAGCCTGATTGTAATGGTTCTTGCCATAAGGAGTCTAAGAGATCCCATAAAAAACATTTTTATAAAAAGGAATTTCAAAAGAAAAATCGTTCAAAAGATTTTCCTGCATACAAAAAGAAATTTCATAAACATAAGTCTGGTTTTAAAAGAAACGAAAACCCAGAAGGGATAAAACCCTTTGGAGATTTAAAGCATGTTACTTGTTATAAATGTCATAGGAAAGGGCATACTGCAAAGTATTGCCGTTTTAACAAAAAATTGCATGCATTAGGTTTAGATGAAGAAGTCTTAAGTAAACTTGAGGCTATTCTCATCTACTCTTCAGAATCAGATCCTGATTCAGGAACTGATGAAGAGAATGCATTTCAGATTGATGAATTAGCAACTGATTCATCAACACCATCATCATCTTCTGATGACGATAAAAGCATAAATGTTTTGACAAAAGATCAAGAACTTTTGTTAGATGTCATTAAGCATATCTCTGATCCTCAATTGCAAAAGGATTACCTTGACAGGTTAATGAAAACCCTAGAAGGCAAAACTGAGGTCAAGCCTGTTAGTCTTCCTAAGATTAGTACTAACACATACAACTTGACCAGTATTTTAGAAAAGCATAAGGCTAAGGGAAAGAATACTCCCTTATCCCTTTCTGATCTGCAAACTGAGATCAAGAATGTTAAACTTGAACTCAGACAGGTCAAAGAAAAGCAGGAAAAAGATTCAGCTATAATCCAAGCATTACTTAGCAACCAGTTAGATAATTCAGGAAGCGAGGATGAAGGTGGCACTAACCTAGAGGAATCTAAGTTAGATAACCTAGAATGCGCACCTGAAGATTTTTTATGTGTTTTGAAAGAAATTACATTAAGAAAGTATTTGATTAACATTGTTTTGCATTTTCCTGATGATTTTCAACTCAGTACCATAGCATTATTTGATACCGGTGCTGATTTAAATTGCATAAAACCTGATTTGATTCCTAAAAGATTTTGGGAAAAAACCAAAGAAAAACTGGATGCTGCTAATAATTCCAAAATGAATATTAGCAGTAAGACTGAAGCATATGTGTTAAATGAAAAAACCCGTATTAAAACTGCATTTGTTCTTGTTGATAACATAAATCATAGTGTTATCTTAGGAACACCTTTTATAACTCTTATTACTCCTTTTTCTGTATCAAGTTCTGGTATTATTTTCAAAATTAAGAATGAAAATATTATTTTTCCTTTTATTGAAAAACCCAGAACCAGAAACCTCAATTTATTAAAAGCAAATTCAATTTTTGATAATCAGATTCACAATCTGATTAAAACTAAAGAATTTGAAATCATGCATTTAAAGCATAACATTAATTTTCAAAGAATTTCTACCCATTTGAAAAATGAATTTACTCAAAAAAGAATTTTAGATTTTCAAAAGCAAGTTGAAAATGAAATTTGCGCAGATATTCCTAATGCCTTTTGGAATAGGAAACAGCATATGGTAGATTTACCCTATGAGCCTACTTTTGATGAACGGGATATTCCTACTAAAGCTAGACCTATCCAAATGAATTCTGAGCTTGAGCAGCATTGTAGAAAAGAAATCCAGGATCTCTTAGATAAAGGTTTAATTGCCCAATCTAGGTCCCCCTGGAGTTGTGCAGCATTTTATGTTATTAAAGCATCTGAGATTGAACGTGGAGTTCCACGATTAGTCATTAATTATAAGCCTTTGAATCAGGTTCTTAGATGGATTAGGTACCCAATACCTAATAAGAAAGACCTGTTACAAAGATTGCATTCTGCATATATATTTTCAAAATTTGACCTTAAATCTGGGTTTTGGCAAATCCAGATTGACCCAAAACATAGGTATAAGACTGCATTCACTGTTCCATTTGGTCAATACGAATGGAATGTTATGCCTTTAGGCTTAAAGAATGCTCCGTCAGAATTTCAACGCATTATGAATGACATTTTTAATCCATATTCAGCATTTTGCATTGTCTATATTGATGATGTGCTTATTTTTTCAGAATCTATTGAACAGCATTTCAAGCATTTAAAGTCATTTTTTCTTACAGCAACGAAAAATGGCTTAGTTGTTTCAAAAAGCAAAATGTCCTTATTTCAAACCAGAATAAGGTTTCTTGGCCATCATATTACCCAAGGAACGATCACTCCAATTGAGCGATCTCTAGAATTTGCATCTAAATTTCCGGATCAGATTCTGGAAAAACAACAACTTCAAAGGTTTTTAGGAAGTCTAAATTATGTTTTAGATTTCTGTCCTAATATCAATAGGATAGCAAAACCTTTGCATGATAGACTAAAAAAGAATCCACCAACATGGACTGAAGAACATACTCGGATAGTCCAGGAAATAAAACATTATGTGCATAAAATTCCTTGCTTGTATATTGCTAATCCTTTATTACCTAAAATCGTTGAAACTGATGCTTCTGATTTTGGTTATGGAGGAATATTAAAGCAGGTACAGAATAAGCATGAGAACATTGTCCAGTTCACTTCCGGACACTGGAATGATACTGAAAAAAATTATTCTACTATTAAAAAAGAAATTCTTTCCATTGTAAAATGTATTTCAAAATTTCAAAGTGATTTACTCAATCAAAAATTTTTATTAAGGATTGATTGTAAATCAGCAAAAGAAGTTTTGCAAAAAGATGTTAAAAATATTGCCTCTAAGCAAATTTTTGCAAGGTGGCAAGCTTTATTAAGCATATTTGATTTTGATATAGAATTTATTCGGGGAGAACAAAATTCTATTCCCGATTTCCTAACCCGTGAATTTTTGCAGGACCATGCCTCCTAAGAAAAAGAAAGGAGAAGGATCCTCAAAGGATCCAGCAAAGCTTTCTGCATTAGAAAAGGTAAAAGCCTGGACAGCCATGTTCCAGGATGCACAGGGTGAAAGTATTGAAAGCAAAGGCAGCTCTAGTTCTGTCAAGCAAACTCCGCATAATCCAAATACTTTGGCCCTTACCAAGGCCTCTCAATCTTTTGAAAAAGCATTTGAAAATTATTTTGCAACTATTGCTGAAGCAAAAAAGGTTTTGGAGGATCCATTATCCTCTTCTTCAGCACAATCTTCTTCTCAAAAGCATTTACAAAAAACGTCTATTTCAAAGGGAAAGGAAATTGCCCAACCCTCAAAAGCATTAACTGTTTCTAGTCCTTTTGGACCAGTTTCTTTAAAGGAAGCAAAAGAAATTTTTAAGGAAAATTTTATAACTTTTCCTTCTTCTTCCAAAAGTATTTCTGCAAATATGGTTTCTCAGAATATGGCTTCCCAGCCTAAATCTGAATATTTTACCAAAAAGAATTTCCAGTATATTACATCTATTGAGGATGGCTTTTATGATAAAAATCCCTCAGTAGCTGTATCAAAACTTTTCCCTCATGGATGGAATTTTAAGCCTTGGGATTATTCTAAACCCATAGACTATTATTTAACCATCCTAAATGTAACTGAATCTGTGGAAATAAAGCATACTTCACATGGTTATTCCGGTGAACCAGCATATTCCCAATTTAAAATCTTGAAGATCATTCATCCTCAAGATTGGGGATCAAGTCCTTCTGACTTGAAATCTTTTCCAGCATCTTTCACTAAAAGAATAACTACCAGTAAAACCTTTTCCTACTGGGATTATCAACAAGCCTGGTACAATGCATTAATGATCCAAAACTCTAAAGGATCGCATACCTGGTTAATAATGTTCGATACCAGAAAAGCCATTTCTAAATTACCAAACTGGTTCAATCATTGGTGGGGATTTTTTGGGTCTTCTACCGAAATCCTTCCAGAATCAGTTAACCAAGCATATACCCTTTTTAAAGAAAACTTTGATCCTTCACCTCTTCAGAAAAGGCATTCTCCTCTTCTAGTCTTTAGTACAATCTTTTTCGTACCATGGACTTTAACCTGGCATTTTTCTTATCAAACGAATCAAAATGCAACCATTGATCTTATCAGAATTTTTAAGATTAAATGGTGGAACAAATTCCAAGCATTCAATAAATGTAATGAAGCCGCTATCAGAATGTGGCTCAAATCTAAAGGCAAAATGGATCTGCCCACTGAACAGGTCCAAGCACATTCAGAATTTTTAGCACAAAAATCATTTGCAATTCCTCAGCTTGCAGCTGCAAAGTCCGAGGAAGAATTTTTCAAGATCATGAAAGAATTAATAGAGTCCAGAACCTCAGCTACTGGATCCAAAGCATCCTCTTCTTCTTCATCGTCTAAACCACCATCCCTGGCTGATGAGAACGAAGATATTTTTGGTTTATTGTAAATCAATAACCTAATGAATTATACCAGAATAAAAATGAAAAATGGTTCCAATGTTCTAAACGAATATGAACCGAGCTAGTAGCCGCTTGGTCGGGTATTGTGGTTAGGGGTACTTGGCTCATAACCAGGAATTCCCTGATATGCATACTTGCCAATGTAAGCTTTACTGGTATATGTATTCATACAAGGTTACGTATTTACTGTAGCCAGACGTATCTGAGTATCTGTCTCAGCATCTTTGGTGGGCCCGGCGCCGAAAGTGAAGTGGGTCCCAGGCACCGAAAGCATTTTTGTCTTTTGCTCCTTACCTGCCTATATAAGAAGGAGCTCTCTGCATTTGTAAAATCATCTCTGGATTTTAGATAGCTTTCTCTCTCTATCTCTCCAGATCTCTCTCCCTTCTCTCTAGATTTCTTTCTCTCTTCTTGTAATTAGTTTCTGGCATTTAAGCTTTCCCCGAGCTGTAATAAAAGAATTTTGTTGAATAAAGAGTAAGTATTTTGTTCTTCCTAACTTCTTCCCTTGATCATATGTGGTTATAAGTTGTGCGGATTACCGCCTGAATTTAATCACCTATGATTAAGGTTTAATTTCTGCATTTTAATTTTTAAGAATTTATATGGCAGGTTTATACCGCCTAGCATAATTTTGTTCTTGTTCTTGAGCATTTTATCTTCTTATTTCTGAATTTATATATTTTCTGCATTTTAACTTGTTGTATATGCATAATCATTTTTGAATTTGGCTTAAGTCCTCTGCATTAGTTTCATTATCACCCGTACGATCCCTCTAGTCCCTAGTGGTATCAGAGCCAGAAGGGGTGAGAGTACTGTTCATTCATCATCACACTGTTCACATTCATCCATTTTCAGAATTACTGTGCATATCATTCCTGCATCTACTGATATTGGTGAGTCATTTAGACCCTTGTTTGCCCAAAAGTACCGACGGACAGGGAAAGAGAGGCAGTGACTGGGTTCCGTAGTCAATATTAGTATGTGTTTGTTTTGATTTGCATTTTAATGATGGATCACACACTTCTACCTAGAACATACTCTGCATCTTCTGCATCTACATCATTAGAGAATATAAGGATCAACAGTAGTAATGAAATTACTGTTGAAGATTTTACCAAATGCATTAGTGATTGGCATATACCTCATGTTAAGAAGCATGAAATATATGAACTCAGCATTAGAGATAAGTTGTTCAAAACAAATTTGAACATAAAGACCGAGGAGAGGGATGTTCCTCTCACAAACTCATATGAAAGCATTAATCTTTTGTCACAGCATTCTTTAGACAAGCATAGACAAAAGAATTTTAGGTATATTCATATTGGCCTTGTTCAAATAGGAATTAAGCCCTTGACCAAGGAAGGCCTGAACACAAGCATCTTATGTGTTGTTAGGGATAATAGAATGGAAGTGTATGAGGAAGGCATCCTAGGCACGGTTGAGTCTAGTCTGTGTGCAGGTCCCATATCATTCTCATGTTACCCTAATTTAACCATTTCTTTAAATGATAAAAACATTTTGGATTCTCTTGTTTTACAAATTCAAACACATAATTATCGCATGAAAAAGGGATCTATTCCCATTGCATTGATTTTCAGAGTTCATTACAAAGCCATGACATCTGCATTTGACTCAAAACACAAGTTTTCATGTCATAAAGGAGAAACTTTGGTTTTGCAAACAGATATGACCAAGGCAAATGCTATTGTTCCAAAATTCATTAAATGGGAAGATGTAACTCTTCCTGATGAATGGGTATTGGAAAAAGCATGTGCAGTTGAACCACCAATTAGAATAATGCCTAATACGAATGTCAGAGAAATTAACCAGTATCCTAGTGGAAAAGTCACTCTAACCTTTGACAGAAAATCGGTAAGTACAAGGTTTTCTGATGACTCTTCCAATAGCGATACCATGGATTTGGGTAGAGTATCACAATTAGGTAAGATTGAACATAAGAATGTTGAGGATGAAGACAAGGATTCTTGCCATCTGTTTCACAGAAGAAGAATCCCTGTAAGCATGCCTCACAGGCACTCTACCTCTGACATCCCTAATACGCATTTAACTGGTGTTCTCTACGCTGATAATGTTCCCAGAGCAGTTTACACTAAAGAAGAATTAGGAGATGTAAGTGTTCAAAAATCTGAACCAACCTCGCCTACTTTTTCTTCAGTTACTGAGAATATTATCAATGTGTTAGAAAAAGAATTTGTTTTAGACAAAACCCTTTTGCATAAAGATTTTTACGCTCCTCATAATGAAAAGAAAAAACTTTGGTTCTTTAAGAATTTCCTGAACCAAAGAAAAGAAATTCAAGAAAAGTATTATGATTTTGTTTTGCAGCATAAAGTCCATATCATGTTTTTCGATTGGTTTGAACTTTATGCATCACAGAATAACATTGCATATCCATTCAAGTGCATCAATCCAGTCTCTAGCCAAGAAAAGGTTAGTACTTGGAATTTATCTGATGGCTCAAGGATTGAGTCTGATCATCCCCCTCTGAGAGGAATCAAAATTCCAGTCTCAGGAAATTCATCTGTTAATGCATCTGCATACAAGTATGTGACTGAAGATGTGCATAAGAACTTTGCATCTGTCATTGAGCAAAATAATTTCTCAAACACGCATCTGCATACCTTAGGTAAGCAATTAACTAGAATTGAGAAAACCCTTAAGCCTTCTGTTGTAAAAATAGAACAGAAGCAGGAAAGGCTTAAGAATCCTATTTTTAAGCCATCTCAAATTTCTAGGGATAGCCAAAAGGAATTTCAGAATAATAAAATGGAATTCGCCAAGGCTATTCAGGACCAATTAAGCAAGATAGAGGCCTCAACCTCTAACTTAATTGCTCCGGAAACACCTCAGTCTCGGTTAAGACCAGAGATAAACACATTAGATGAGGATTCTCCCTCAGAATCCCAGAGTTTCTGTGAAGAAAAGGTTGAACCTATTCCGGTTGAACCTATTCCTCAGATCAATAGAATTAATTGGCCTATTGTTCCTATTGCTAGTCATTTGGACGTAGGCAATCAAGCATCAAGTAGCCAGTCTAGGTTTAATGCATCTTCTGTCTATGAGTGGAATCTAGATGGATTATCTGAATATCAGATTTTGAATTTCTTGCAACAAATGACCATGGCTGCCAATGCATATAGAATACAGACCAACGTTCAGGATAGAGCCATTGCAGAACTTCTTACTGCAGGCTTTGCAGGTCAGTTAAAAGGATGGTGGGATTACCATCTTACTGAAACTGAACGTCTTAGCATATTAAATGCTGTTAAGATTGATGAAGACGCAGAACCCATTCTGGATGACGAAGGTCAACCTATTCAGGATTCTGTATCTACATTAATTTTAACCATTTCATTGCATTTTTTGGGTGATTCTTCGCATATAAAGGATAAAAACGCTGAGCTTTTATCAAATTTAAGATGTAAAAAACTCAGTGATTTTCAGTATTATAAAAATACATTTTTATCTCGTGTTATGTTGAGAGAAGATTCCAACCAGCCTTTCTGGAAAGAAAAGTTTCTTGCAGGTTTACCTACCCTGTTAGGTGAAAAGGTAAGAAACAGAATTAAGGAAACTTTAGGGGTTCCAATCCCTTACTCAACATTAACATATGGTGAACTTATTAGTCTTATCCAGAAGGAAGGACTGAAGATTTGCCAGGATTTGAAACTTCAAAGGCATTTGAAATGGGAAATGAAAAGGACTAGGCAAGAATTAGGTTCATTCTGTAAACAATTTGATGTTTCCATGGATAAGCCTGATTGTAATGGTTCTTGCCATAAGGAGTCTAAGAGATTCCATAAAAAACATTTTTATAAAAAGGAATTTCAAAAGAAAAATCGTTCAAAAGATTTTCCTGCATACAAAAAGAAATTTCATAAACATAAGTCTGGTTTTAAAAGAAACGAAAACCCAGAAGGGATAAAACCCTTTGGAGATTTAAAGCATGTTACTTGTTATAAATGTCATAGGAAAGGGCATACTGCAAAGTATTGCCGTTTTAACAAAAAATTGCATGCATTAGGTTTAGATGAAGAAGTCTTAAGTAAACTTGAGGCTATTCTCATCTACTCTTCAGAATCAGATCCTGATTCAGGAACTGATGAAGAGAATGCATTTCAGATTGATGAATTAGCAACTGATTCATCAACACCATCATCATCTTCTGATGACGATAAAAGCATAAATGTTTTGACAAAAGATCAAGAACTTTTGTTAGATGTCATTAAGCATATCTCTGATCCTCAATTGCAAAAGGATTACCTTGACAGGTTAATGAAAACCCTAGAAGGCAAAACTGAGGTCAAGCCTGTTAGTCTTCCTAAGATTAGTACTAACACATACAACTTGACCAGTATTTTAGAAAAGCATAAGGCTAAGGGAAAGAATACTCCCTTATCCCTTTCTGATCTGCAAACTGAGATCAAGAATGTTAAACTTGAACTCAGACAGGTCAAAGAAAAGCAGGAAAAAGATTCAGCTATAATCCAAGCATTACTTAGCAACCAGTTAGATAATTCAGGAAGCGAGGATGAAGGTGGCACTAACCTAGAGGAATCTAAGTTAGATAACCTAGAATGCGCACCTGAAGATTTTTTATGTGTTTTGAAAGAAATTACATTAAGAAAGTATTTGATTAACATTGTTTTGCATTTTCCTGATGATTTTCAACTCAGTACCATAGCATTATTTGATACCGGTGCTGATTTAAATTGCATAAAACCTGATTTGGTTCCTAAAAGATTTTGGGAAAAAACCAAAGAAAAACTGTCTGCCGCTAATAATTCCAAAATGAATATTAGCAGTAAGACTGAAGCATATGTGTTAAATGAAAAAACCCGTATTAAAACTGCATTTGTTCTTGTTGATAACATAAATCATAGTGTTATCTTAGGAACACCTTTTATAACTCTTATTACTCCTTTTTCTGTATCAAGTTCTGGTATTATTTTCAAAATTAAGAATGAAAATATTATTTTTCCTTTTATTGAAAAACCCAGAACCAGAAACCTCAATTTATTAAAAGCAAATTCAATTTTTGATAATCAGATTCACAATCTGATTAAAACTAAAGAATTTGAAATCATGCATTTAAAGCATAACATTAATTTTCAAAGAATTTCTACCCATTTGAAAAATGAATTTACTCAAAAAAGAATTTTAGATTTTCAAAAGCAAGTTGAAAATGAAATTTGCGCAGATATTTCTAATGCCTTTTGGAATAGGAAACAGCATATGGTAGATTTACCCTATGAGCCTACTTTTGATGAACGGGATATTCCTACTAAAGCTAGACCTATCCAAATGAATTCTGAGCTTGAGCAGCATTGTAGAAAAGAAATCCAGGATCTCTTAGATAAAGGTTTAATTGCCCAATCTAGGTCCCCCTGGAGTTGTGCAGCATTTTATGTTATTAAAGCATCTGAGATTGAACGTGGAGTTCCACGATTAGTCATTAATTATAAGCCTTTGAATCAGGTTCTTAGATGGATTAGGTACCCAATACCTAATAAGAAAGACCTGTTACAAAGATTGCATTCTGCATATATATTTTCAAAATTTGACCTTAAATCTGGGTTTTGGCAAATCCAGATTGACCCAAAACATAGGTATAAGACTGCATTCACTGTTCCATTTGGTCAATACGAATGGAATGTTATGCCTTTCGGCTTAAAGAATGCTCCGTCAGAATTTCAACGCATTATGAATGACATTTTTAATCCATATTCAGCATTTTGCATTGTCTATATTGATGATGTGCTTATTTTTTCAGAATCTATTGAACAGCATTTCAAGCATTTAAAGTCATTTTTTCTTACAGCAAAGAAAAATGGCTTAGTTGTTTCAAAAAGCAAAATGTCCTTATTTCAAACCAGAATAAGGTTTCTTGGCCATCATATTACCCAAGGAACGATCACTCCAATTGAGCGATCTCTAGAATTTGCATCTAAATTTCCGGATCAGATTCTGGAAAAACAACAACTTCAAAGGTTTTTAGGAAGTCTAAATTATGTTTTAGATTTCTGTCCTAATATCAATAGGATAGCAAAACCTTTGCATGATAGACTAAAAAAGAATCCACCAACATGGACTGAAGAACATACTCGGATAGTCCAGGAAATAAAACATTATGTGCATAAAATTCCTTGCTTGTATATTGCTAATCCTTTATTACCTAAAATCGTTGAAACTGATGCTTCTGATTTTGGTTATGGAGGAATATTAAAGCAGGTACAGAATAAGCATGAGAACATTGTCCAGTTCACTTCCGGACACTGGAATGATACTGAAAAAAATTATTCTACTATTAAAAAAGAAATTCTTTCCATTGTAAAATGTATTTCAAAATTTCAAAGTGATTTACTCAATCAAAAATTTTTATTAAGGATTGATTGTAAATCAGCAAAAGAAGTTTTGCAAAAAGATGTTAAAAATATTGCCTCTAAGCAAATTTTTGCAAGGTGGCAAGCTTTATTAAGCATATTTGATTTTGATATAGAATTTATTCGGGGAGAACAAAATTCTATTCCCGATTTCCTAACCCGTGAATTTTTGCAGGACCATGCCTCCTAAGAAAAAGAAAGGAGAAGGATCCTCAAAGGATCCAGCAAAGCTTTCTGCATTAGAAAAGGTAAAAGCCTGGACAGCCATGTTCCAGGATGCACAGGGTGAAAGTATTGAAAGCAAAGGCAGCTCTAGTTCTGTCAAGCAAACTCCGCATAATCCAAATACTTTGGCCCTTACCAAGGCCTCTCAATCTTTTGAAAAAGCATTTGAAAATTATTTTGCAACTATTGCTGAAGCAAAAAAGGTTTTGGAGGATCCATTATCCTCTTCTTCAGCACAATCTTCTTCTCAAAAGCATTTACAAAAAACGTCTATTTCAAAGGGAAAGGAAATTGCCCAACCCTCAAAAGCATTAACTGTTTCTAGTCCTTTTGGACCAGTTTCTTTAAAGGAAGCAAAAGAAATTTTTAAGGAAAATTTTATAACTTTTCCTTCTTCTTCCAAAAGTATTTCTGCAAATATGGTTTCTCAGAATATGGCTTCCCAGCCTAAATCTGAATATTTTACCAAAAAGAATTTCCAGTATATTACATCTATTGAGGATGGCTTTTATGATAAAAATCCCTCAGTAGCTGTATCAAATCTTTTCCCTCATGGATGGAATTTTAAGCCTTGGGATTATTCTAAACCCATAGACTATTATTTAACCATCCTAAATGTAACTGAATCTGTGGAAATAAAGCATACTTCACATGGTGATTCCGGTGAACCAGCATATTCCCAATTTAAAATCTTGAAGATCATTCATCCTCAAGATTGGGGATCAAGTCCTTCTGACTTGAAATCTTTTCCAGCATCTTTCACTAAAAGAATAACTACCAGTAAAACCTTTTCCTACTGGGATTATCAACAAGCCTGGTACAATGCATTAATGATCCAAAACTCTAAAGGATCGCATACCTGGTTAATAATGTTCGATACCAGAAAAGCCATTTCTAAATTACCAAACTGGTTCAATCATTGGTGGGGATTTTTTGGGTCTTCTACCGAAATCCTTCCAGAATCAGTTAACCAAGCATATACCCTTTTTAAAGAAAACTTTGATCCTTCACCTCTTCAGAAAAGGCATTCTCCTCTTCTAGTCTTTAGTACAATCTTTTTCGTACCATGGACTTTAACCTGGCATTTTTCTTATCAAACGAATCAAAATGCAACCATTGATCTTATCAGAATTTTTAAGATTAAATGGTGGAACAAATTCCAAGCATTCAATAAATGTAATGAAGCCGCTGTCAGAATGTGGCTCAAATCTAAAGGCAAAATGGATCTGCCCACTGAACAGGTCCAAGCACATTCAGAATTTTTAGCACAAAAATCATTTGCAATTCCTCAGCTTGCAGCTGCAAAGTCCGAGGAAGAATTTTTCAAGATCATGAAAGAATTAATAGAGTCCAGAACCTCAGCTACTGGATCCAAAGCATCCTCTTCTTCTTCATCGTCTAAACCACCATCCCTGGCTGATGAGAACGAAGATATTTTTGGTTTATTGTAAATCAATAACCTAATGAATTATACCAGAATAAAAATGAAAAATGGTTCCAATGTTCTAAACGAATATGAACCGAGCTAGTAGCCGCTTGGTCGGGTATTGTGGTTAGGGGTACTTGGCTCATAACCAGGAATTCCCTGATATGCATACTTGCCAATGTAAGCTTTACTGGTATATGTATTCATACAAGGTTACGTATTTACTGTAGCCAGACGTATCTGAGTATCTGTCTCAGCATCTTTGGTGGGCCCGGCGCCGAAAGTGAAGTGGGTCCCAGGCACCGAAAGCATTTTTGTCTTTTGCTCCTTACCTGCCTATATAAGAAGGAGCTCTCTGCATTTGTAAAATCATCTCTGGATTTTAGATAGCTTTCTCTCTCTATCTCTCCAGATCTCTCTCCCTTCTCTCTAGATTTCTTTCTCTCTTCTTGTAATTAGTTTCTGGCATTTAAGCTTTCCCCGAGCTGTAATAAAAGAATTTTGTTGAATAAAGAGTAAGTATTTTGTTCTTCCTAACTTCTTCCCTTGATCATATGTGGTTATAAGTTGTGCGGATTACCGCCTGAATTTAATCACCTATGATTAAGGTTTAATTTCTGCATTTTAATTTTTAAGAATTTATATGGCAGGTTTATACCGCCTAGCATAATTTTGTTCTTGTTCTTGAGCATTTTATCTTCTTATTTCTGAATTTATATATTTTCTGCATTTTAACTTGTTGTATATGCATAATCATTTTTGAATTTGGCTTAAGTCCTCTGCATTAGTTTCATTATCACCCGTACGATCCCTCTAGTCCCTAGTGGTATCGGAGCCAGAAGGGGTGAGAGTACTGTTCATTCATCATCACACTGTTCACATTCATCCATTTTCAGAATTACTGTGCATATCATTCCTGCATCTACTGATATTGGTGAGTCATTTAGACCCTTGTTTGCCCAAAAGTACCGACGGACAGGGAAAGAGAGGCAGTGACTGGGTTCCGTAGTCAATATTAGTATGTGTTTGTTTTGATTTGCATTTTAATGATGGATCACACACTTCTACCTAGAACATACTCTGCATCTTCTGCATCTACATCATTAGAGAATATAAGGATCAACAGTAGTAATGAAATTACTGTTGAAGATTTTACCAAATGCATTAGTGATTGGCATATACCTCATGTTAAGAAGCATGAAATATATGAACTCAGCATTAGAGATAAGTTGTTCAAAACAAATTTGAACATAAAGACCGAGGAGAGGGATGTTCCTCTCACAAACTCATATGAAAGCATTAATCTTTTGTCACAGCATTCTTTAGACAAGCATAGACAAAAGAATTTTAGGTATATTCATATTGGCCTTGTTCAGATAGGAATTAAGCCCTTGACCAAGGAAGGCCTGAACACAAGCATCTTATGTGTTGTTAGGGATAATAGAATGGAAGTGTATGAGGAAGGCATCCTAGGCACGGTTGAGTCTAGTCTGTGTGCAGGTCCCATATCATTCTCATGTTACCCTAATTTAACCATTTCTTTAAATGATAAAAACATTTTGGATTCTCTTGTTTTACAAATTCAAACACATAATTATCGCATGAAAAAGGGATCTATTCCCATTGCATTGATTTTCAGAGTTCATTACAAAGCCATGACATCTGCATTTGACTCAAAACACAAGTTTTCATGTCATAAAGGAGAAACTTTGGTTTTGCAAACAGATATGACCAAGGCAAATGCTATTGTTCCAAAATTCATTAAATGGGAAGATGTAACTCTTCCTGATGAATGGGTATTGGAAAAAGCATGTGCAGTTGAACCACCAATTAGAATAATGCCTAATACGAATGTCAGAGAAATTAACCAGTATCCTAGTGGAAAAGTCACTCTAACCTTTGACAGAAAATCGGTAAGTACAAGGTTTTCTGATGACTCTTCCAATAGCGATACCATGGATTTGGGTAGAGTATCACAATTAGGTAAGATTGAACATAAGAATGTTGAGGATGAAGACAAGGATTCTTGCCATCTGTTTCACAGAAGAAGAATCCCTGTAAGCATGCCTCACAGGCACTCTACCTCTGACATCCCTAATACGCATTTAACTGGTGTTCTCTACGCTGATAATGTTCCCAGAGCAGTTTACACTAAAGAAGAATTAGGAGATGTAAGTGTTCAAAAATCTGAACCAACCTCGCCTACTTTTTCTTCAGTTACTGAGAATATTATCAATGTGTTAGAAAAAGAATTTGTTTTAGACAAAACCCTTTTGCATAAAGATTTTTACGCTCCTCATAATGAAAAGAAAAAACTTTGGTTCTTTAAGAATTTCCTGAACCAAAGAAAAGAAATTCAAGAAAAGTATTATGATTTTGTTTTGCAGCATAAAGTCCATATCATGTTTTTCGATTGGTTTGAACTTTATGCATCACAGAATAACATTGCATATCCATTCAAGTGCATCAATCCAGTCTCTAGCCAAGAAAAGGTTAGTACTTGGAATTTATCTGATGGCTCAAGGATTGAGTCTGATCATCCCCCTCTGAGAGGAATCAAAATTCCAGTCTCAGGAAATTCATCTGTTAATGCATCTGCATACAAGTATGTGACTGAAGATGTGCATAAGAACTTTGCATCTGTCATTGAGCAAAATAATTTCTCAAACACGCATCTGCATACCTTAGGTAAGCAATTAACTAGAATTGAGAAAACCCTTAAGCCTTCTGTTGTAAAAATAGAACAGAAGCAGGAAAGGCTTAAGAATCCTATTTTTAAGCCATCTCAAATTTCTAGGGATAGCCAAAAGGAATTTCAGAATAATAAAATGGAATTCGCCAAGGCTATTCAGGACCAATTAAGCAAGATAGAGGCCTCAACCTCTAACTTAATTGCTCCGGAAACACCTCAGTCTCGGTTAAGACCAGAGATAAACACATTAGATGAGGATTCTCCCTCAGAATCCCAGAGTTTCTGTGAAGAAAAGGTTGAACCTATTCCGGTTGAACCTATTCCTCAGATCAATAGAATTAATTGGCCTATTGTTCCTATTGCTAGTCATTTGGACGTAGGCAATCAAGCATCAAGTAGCCAGTCTAGGTTTAATGCATCTTCTGTCTATGAGTGGAATCTAGATGGATTATCTGAATATCAGATTTTGAATTTCTTGCAACAAATGACCATGGCTGCCAATGCATATAGAATACAGACCAACGTTCAGGATAGAGCCATTGCAGAACTTCTTACTGCAGGCTTTGCAGGTCAGTTAAAAGGATGGTGGGATTACCATCTTACTGAAACTGAACGTCTTAGCATATTAAATGCTGTTAAGATTGATGAAGACGCAGAACCCATTCTGGATGACGAAGGTCAACCTATTCAGGATTCTGTATCTACATTAATTTTAACCATTTCATTGCATTTTTTGGGTGATTCTTCGCATATAAAGGATAAAAACGCTGAGCTTTTATCAAATTTAAGATGTAAAAAACTCAGTGATTTTCAGTATTATAAAAATACATTTTTATCTCGTGTTATGTTGAGAGAAGATTCCAACCAGCCTTTCTGGAAAGAAAAGTTTCTTGCAGGTTTACCTACCCTGTTAGGTGAAAAGGTAAGAAACAGAATTAAGGAAACTTTAGGGGTTCCAATCCCTTACTCAACATTAACATATGGTGAACTTATTAGTCTTATCCAGAAGGAAGGACTGAAGATTTGCCAGGATTTGAAACTTCAAAGGCATTTGAAATGGGAAATGAAAAGGACTAGGCAAGAATTAGGTTCATTCTGTAAACAATTTGATGTTTCCATGGATAAGCCTGATTGTAATGGTTCTTGCCATAAGGAGTCTAAGAGATCCCATAAAAAACATTTTTATAAAAAGGAATTTCAAAAGAAAAATCGTTCAAAAGATTTTCCTGCATACAAAAAGAAATTTCATAAACATAAGTCTGGTTTTAAAAGAAACGAAAACCCAGAAGGGATAAAACCCTTTGGAGATTTAAAGCATGTTACTTGTTATAAATGTCATAGGAAAGGGCATACTGCAAAGTATTGCCGTTTTAACAAAAAATTGCATGCATTAGGTTTAGATGAAGAAGTCTTAAGTAAACTTGAGGCTATTCTCATCTACTCTTCAGAATCAGATCCTGATTCAGGAACTGATGAAGAGAATGCATTTCAGATTGATGAATTAGCAACTGATTCATCAACACCATCATCATCTTCTGATGACGATAAAAGCATAAATGTTTTGACAAAAGATCAAGAACTTTTGTTAGATGTCATTAAGCATATCTCTGATCCTCAATTGCAAAAGGATTACCTTGACAGGTTAATGAAAACCCTAGAAGGCAAAACTGAGGTCAAGCCTGTTAGTCTTCCTAAGATTAGTACTAACACATACAACTTGACCAGTATTTTAGAAAAGCATAAGGCTAAGGGAAAGAATACTCCCTTATCCCTTTCTGATCTGCAAACTGAGATCAAGAATGTTAAACTTGAACTCAGACAGGTCAAAGAAAAGCAGGAAAAAGATTCAGCTATAATCCAAGCATTACTTAGCAACCAGTTAGATAATTCAGGAAGCGAGGATGAAGGTGGCACTAACCTAGAGGAATCTAAGTTAGATAACCTAGAATGCGCACCTGAAGATTTTTTATGTGTTTTGAAAGAAATTACATTAAGAAAGTATTTGATTAACATTGTTTTGCATTTTCCTGATGATTTTCAACTCAGTACCATAGCATTATTTGATACCGGTGCTGATTTAAATTGCATAAAACCTGATTTGGTTCCTAAAAGATTTTGGGAAAAAACCAAAGAAAAACTGTCTGCCGCTAATAATTCCAAAATGAATATTAGCAGTAAGACTGAAGCATATGTGTTAAATGAAAAAACCCGTATTAAAACTGCATTTGTTCTTGTTGATAACATAAATCATAGTGTTATCTTAGGAACACCTTTTATAACTCTTATTACTCCTTTTTCTGTATCAAGTTCTGGTATTATTTTCAAAATTAAGAATGAAAATATTATTTTTCCTTTTATTGAAAAACCCAGAACCAGAAACCTCAATTTATTAAAAGCAAATTCAATTTTTGATAATCAGATTCACAATCTGATTAAAACTAAAGAATTTGAAATCATGCATTTAAAGCATAACATTAATTTTCAAAGAATTTCTACCCATTTGAAAAATGAATTTACTCAAAAAAGAATTTTAGAATTTCAAAAGCAAGTTGAAAATGAAATTTGCGCAGATATTCCTAATGCCTTTTGGAATAGGAAACAGCATATGGTAGATTTACCCTATGAGCCTACTTTTGATGAACGGGATATTCCTACTAAAGCTAGACCTATCCAAATGAATTCTGAGCTTGAGCAGCATTGTAGAAAAGAAATCCAGGATCTCTTAGATAAAGGTTTAATTGCCCAATCTAGGTCCCCCTGGAGTTGTGCAGCATTTTATGTTATTAAAGCATCTGAGATTGAACGTGGAGTTCCACGATTAGTCATTAATTATAAGCCTTTGAATCAGGTTCTTAGATGGATTAGGTACCCAATACCTAATAAGAAAGACCTGTTACAAAGATTGCATTCTGCATATATATTTTCAAAATTTGACCTTAAATCTGGGTTTTGGCAAATCCAAATTGACCCAAAACATAGGTATAAGACTGCATTCACTGTTCCATTTGGTCAATACGAATGGAATGTTATGCCTTTCGGCTTAAAGAATGCTCCGTCAGAATTTCAACGCATTATGAATGACATTTTTAATCCATATTCAGCATTTTGCATTGTCTATATTGATGATGTGCTTATTTTTTCAGAATCTATTGAACAGCATTTCAAGCATTTAAAGTCATTTTTTCTTACAGCAAAGAAAAATGGCTTAGTTGTTTCAAAAAGCAAAATGTCCTTATTTCAAACCAGAATAAGGTTTCTTGGCCATCATATTACCCAAGGAACGATCACTCCAATTGAGCGATCTCTAGAATTTGCATCTAAATTTCCGGATCAGATTCTGGAAAAACAACAACTTCAAAGGTTTTTAGGAAGTCTAAATTATGTTTTAGATTTCTGTCCTAATATCAATAGGATAGCAAAACCTTTGCATGATAGACTAAAAAAGAATCCACCAACATGGACTGAAGAACATACTCGGATAGTCCAGGAAATAAAACATTATGTGCATAAAATTCCTTGCTTGTATATTGCTAATCCTTTATTACCTAAAATCGTTGAAACTGATGCTTCTGATTTTGGTTATGGAGGAATATTAAAGCAGGTACAGAATAAGCATGAGAACATTGTCCAGTTCACTTCCGGACACTGGAATGATACTGAAAAAAATTATTCTACTATTAAAAAAGAAATTCTTTCCATTGTAAAATGTATTTCAAAATTTCAAAGTGATTTACTCAATCAAAAATTTTTATTAAGGATTGATTGTAAATCAGCAAAAGAAGTTTTGCAAAAAGATGTTAAAAATATTGCCTCTAAGCAAATTTTTGCAAGGTGGCAAGCTTTATTAAGCATATTTGATTTTGATATAGAATTTATTCGGGGAGAACAAAATTCTATTCCCGATTTCCTAACCCGTGAATTTTTGCAGGACCATGCCTCCTAAGAAAAAGAAAGGAGAAGGATCCTCAAAGGATCCAGCAAAGCTTTCTGCATTAGAAAAGGTAAAAGCCTGGACAGCCATGTTCCAGGATGCACAGGGTGAAAGTATTGAAAGCAAAGGCAGCTCTAGTTCTGTCAAGCAAACTCCGCATAATCCAAATACTTTGGCCCTTACCAAGGCCTCTCAATCTTTTGAAAAAGCATTTGAAAATTATTTTGCAACTATTGCTGAAGCAAAAAAGGTTTTGGAGGATCCATTATCCTCTTCTTCAGCACAATCTTCTTCTCAAAAGCATTTACAAAAAACGTCTATTTCAAAGGGAAAGGAAATTGCCCAACCCTCAAAAGCATTAACTGTTTCTAGTCCTTTTGGACCAGTTTCTTTAAAGGAAGCAAAAGAAATTTTTAAGGAAAATTTTATAACTTTTCCTTCTTCTTCCAAAAGTATTTCTGCAAATATGGTTTCTCAGAATATGGCTTCCCAGCCTAAATCTGAATATTTTACCAAAAAGAATTTCCAGTATATTACATCTATTGAGGATGGCTTTTATGATAAAAATCCCTCAGTAGCTGTATCAAAACTTTTCCCTCATGGATGGAATTTTAAGCCTTGGGATTATTCTAAACCCATAGACTATTATTTAACCATCCTAAATGTAACTGAATCTGTGGAAATAAAGCATACTTCACATGGTGATTCCGGTGAACCAGCATATTCCCAATTTAAAATCTTGAAGATCATTCATCCTCAAGATTGGGGATCAAGTCCTTCTGACTTGAAATCTTTTCCAGCATCTTTCACTAAAAGAATAACTACCAGTAAAACCTTTTCCTACTGGGATTATCAACAAGCCTGGTACAATGCATTAATGATCCAAAACTCTAAAGGATCGCATACCTGGTTAATAATGTTCGATACCAGAAAAGCCATTTCTAAATTACCAAACTGGTTCAATCATTGGTGGGGATTTTTTGGGTCTTCTACCGAAATCCTTCCAGAATCAGTTAACCAAGCATATACCCTTTTTAAAGAAAACTTTGATCCTTCACCTCTTCAGAAAAGGCATTCTCCTCTTCTAGTCTTTAGTACAATCTTTTTCGTACCATGGACTTTAACCTGGCATTTTTCTTATCAAACGAATCAAAATGCAACCATTGATCTTATCAGAATTTTTAAGATTAAATGGTGGAACAAATTCCAAGCATTCAATAAATGTAATGAAGCCGCTGTCAGAATGTGGCTCAAATCTAAAGGCAAAATGGATCTGCCCACTGAACAGGTCCAAGCACATTCAGAATTTTTAGCACAAAAATCATTTGCAATTCCTCAGCTTGCAGCTGCAAAGTCCGAGGAAGAATTTTTCAAGATCATGAAAGAATTAATAGAGTCCAGAACCTCAGCTACTGGATCCAAAGCATCCTCTTCTTCTTCATCGTCTAAACCACCATCCCTGGCTGATGAGAACGAAGATATTTTTGGTTTATTGTAAATCAATAACCTAATGAATTATACCAGAATAAAAATGAAAAATGGTTCCAATGTTCTAAACGAATATGAACCGAGCTAGTAGCCGCTTGGTCGGGTATTGTGGTTAGGGGTACTTGGCTCATAACCAGGAATTCCCTGATATGCATACTTGCCAATGTAAGCTTTACTGGTATATGTATTCATACAAGGTTACGTATTTACTGTAGCCAGACGTATCTGAGTATCTGTCTCAGCATCTTTGGTGGGCCCGGCGCCGAAAGTGAAGTGGGTCCCAGGCACCGAAAGCATTTTTGTCTTTTGCTCCTTACCTGCCTATATAAGAAGGAGCTCTCTGCATTTGTAAAATCATCTCTGGATTTTAGATAGCTTTCTCTCTCTATCTCTCTAGATCTCTCTCCCTTCTCTCTAGATTTCTTTCTCTCTTCTTGTAATTAGTTTCTGGCATTTAAGCTTTCCCCGAGCTGTAATAAAAGAATTTTGTTGAATAAAGAGTAAGTATTTTGTTCTTCCTAACTTCTTCCCTTGATCATATGTGGTTATAAGTTGTGCGGATTACCGCCTGAATTTAATCACCTATGATTAAGGTTTAATTTCTGCATTTTAATTTTTAAGAATTTATATGGCAGGTTTATACCGCCTAGCATAATTTTGTTCTTGTTCTTGAGCATTTTATCTTCTTATTTCTGAATTTATATATTTTCTGCATTTTAACTTGTTGTATATGCATAATCATTTTTGAATTTGGCTTAAGTCCTCTGCATTAGTTTCATTATCACCCGTACGATCCCTCTAGTCCCTAGTGGTATCGGAGCCAGAAGGGGTGAGAGTACTGTTCATTCATCATCACACTGTTCACATTCATCCATTTTCAGAATTACTGTGCATATCATTCCTGCATCTACTGATATTGGTGAGTCATTTAGACCCTTGTTTGCCCAAAAGTACCGACGGACAGGGAAAGAGAGGCAGTGACTGGGTTCCGTAGTCAATATTAGTATGTGTTTGTTTTGATTTGCATTTTAATGATGAATCACACACTTCTACCTAGAACATACTCTGCATCTTCTGCATCTACATCATTAGAGAATATAAGGATCAACAGTAGTAATGAAATTACTGTTGAAGATTTTACCAAATGCATTAGTGATTGGCATATACCTCATGTTAAGAAGCATGAAATATATGAACTCAGCATTAGAGATAAGTTGTTCAAAACAAATTTGAACATAAAGACCGAGGAGAGGGATGTTCCTCTCACAAACTCATATGAAAGCATTAATCTTTTGTCACAGCATTCTTTAGACAAGCATAGACAAAAGAATTTTAGGTATATTCATATTGGCCTTGTTCAGATAGGAATTAAGCCCTTGACCAAGGAAGGCCTGAACACAAGCATCTCATGTGTTGTTAGGGATAATAGAATGGAAGTGTATGAGGAAGGCATCCTAGGCACGGTTGAGTCTAGTCTGTGTGCAGGTCCCATATCATTCTCATGTTACCCTAATTTAACCATTTCTTTAAATGATAAAAACATTTTGGATTCTCTTGTTTTACAAATTCAAACACATAATTATCGCATGAAAAAGGGATCTATTCCCATTGCATTGATTTTCAGAGTTCATTACAAAGCCATGACATCTGCATTTGACTCAAAACACAAGTTTTCATGTCATAAAGGAGAAACTTTGGTTTTGCAAACAGATATGACCAAGGCAAATGCTATTGTTCCAAAATTCATTAAATGGGAAGATGTAACTCTTCCTGATGAATGGGTATTGGAAAAAGCATGTGCAGTTGAACCACCAATTAGAATAATGCCTAATACGAATGTCAGAGAAATTAACCAGTATCCTAGTGGAAAAGTCACTCTAACCTTTGACAGAAAATCGGTAAGTACAAGGTTTTCTGATGACTCTTCCAATAGCGATACCATGGATTTGGGTAGAGTATCACAATTAGGTAAGATTGAACATAAGAATGTTGAGGATGAAGACAAGGATTCTTGCCATCTGTTTCACAGAAGAAGAATCCCTGTAAGCATGCCTCACAGGCACTCTACCTCTGACATCCCTAATACGCATTTAACTGGTGTTCTCTACGCTGATAATGTTCCCAGAGCAGTTTACACTAAAGAAGAATTAGGAGATGTAAGTGTTCAAAAATCTGAACCAACCTCGCCTACTTTTTCTTCAGTTACTGAGAATATTATCAATGTGTTAGAAAAAGAATTTGTTTTAGACAAAACCCTTTTGCATAAAGATTTTTACGCTCCTCATAATGAAAAGAAAAAACTTTGGTTCTTTAAGAATTTCCTGAACCAAAGAAAAGAAATTCAAGAAAAGTATTATGATTTTGTTTTGCAGCATAAAGTCCATATCATGTTTTTCGATTGGTTTGAACTTTATGCATCACAGAATAACATTGCATATCCATTCAAGTGCATCAATCCAGTCTCTAGCCAAGAAAAGGTTAGTACTTGGAATTTATCTGATGGCTCAAGGATTGAGTCTGATCATCCCCCTCTGAGAGGAATCAAAATTCCAGTCTCAGGAAATTCATCTGTTAATGCATCTGCATACAAGTATGTGACTGAAGATGTGCATAAGAACTTTGCATCTGTCATTGAGCAAAATAATTTCTCAAACACGCATCTGCATACCTTAGGTAAGCAATTAACTAGAATTGAGAAAACCCTTAAGCCTTCTGTTGTAAAAATAGAACAGAAGCAGGAAAGGCTTAAGAATCCTATTTTTAAGCCATCTCAAATTTCTAGGGATAGCCAAAAGGAATTTCAGAATAATAAAATGGAATTCGCCAAGGCTATTCAGGACCAATTAAGCAAGATAGAGGCCTCAACCTCTAACTTAATTGCTCCGGAAACACCTCAGTCTCGGTTAAGACCAGAGATAAACACATTAGATGAGGATTCTCCCTCAGAATCCCAGAGTTTCTGTGAAGAAAAGGTTGAACCTATTCCGGTTGAACCTATTCCTCAGATCAATAGAATTAATTGGCCTATTGTTCCTATTGCTAGTCATTTGGACGTAGGCAATCAAGCATCAAGTAGCCAGTCTAGGTTTAATGCATCTTCTGTCTATGAGTGGAATCTAGATGGATTATCTGAATATCAGATTTTGAATTTCTTGCAACAAATGACCATGGCTGCCAATGCATATAGAATACAGACCAACGTTCAGGATAGAGCCATTGCAGAACTTCTTACTGCAGGCTTTGCAGGTCAGTTAAAAGGATGGTGGGATTACCATCTTACTGAAACTGAACGTCTTAGCATATTAAATGCTGTTAAGATTGATGAAGACGCAGAACCCATTCTGGATGACGAAGGTCAACCTATTCAGGATTCTGTATCTACATTAATTTTAACCATTTCATTGCATTTTTTGGGTGATTCTTCGCATATAAAGGATAAAAACGCTGAGCTTTTATCAAATTTAAGATGTAAAAAACTCAGTGATTTTCAGTATTATAAAAATACATTTTTATCTCGTGTTATGTTGAGAGAAGATTCCAACCAGCCTTTCTGGAAAGAAAAGTTTCTTGCAGGTTTACCTACCCTGTTAGGTGAAAAGGTAAGAAACAGAATTAAGGAAACTTTAGGGGTTCCAATCCCTTACTCAACATTAACATATGGTGAACTTATTAGTCTTATCCAGAAGGAAGGACTAAAGATTTGCCAGGATTTGAAACTTCAAAGGCATTTGAAATGGGAAATGAAAAGGACTAGGCAAGAATTAGGTTCATTCTGTAAACAATTTGATGTTTCCATGGATAAGCCTGATTGTAATGGTTCTTGCCATAAGGAGTCTAAGAGATCCCATAAAAAACATTTTTATAAAAAGGAATTTCAAAAGAAAAATCGTTCAAAAGATTTTCCTGCATACAAAAAGAAATTTCATAAACATAAGTCTGGTTTTAAAAGAAACGAAAACCCAGAAGGGATAAAACCCTTTGGAGATTTAAAGCATGTTACTTGTTATAAATGTCATAGGAAAGGGCATACTGCAAAGTATTGCCGTTTTAACAAAAAATTGCATGCATTAGGTTTAGATGAAGAAGTCTTAAGTAAACTTGAGGCTATTCTCATCTACTCTTCAGAATCAGATCCTGATTCAGGAACTGATGAAGAGAATGCATTTCAGATTGATGAATTAGCAACTGATTCATCAACACCATCATCATCTTCTGATGACGATAAAAGCATAAATGTTTTGACAAAAGATCAAGAACTTTTGTTAGATGTCATTAAGCATATCTCTGATCCTCAATTGCAAAAGGATTACCTTGACAGGTTAATGAAAACCCTAGAAGGCAAAACTGAGGTCAAGCCTGTTAGTCTTCCTAAGATTAGTACTAACACATACAACTTGACCAGTATTTTAGAAAAGCATAAGGCTAAGGGAAAGAATACTCCCTTATCCCTTTCTGATCTGCAAACTGAGATCAAGAATGTTAAACTTGAACTCAGACAGGTCAAAGAAAAGCAGGAAAAAGATTCAGCTATAATCCAAGCATTACTTAGCAACCAGTTAGATAATTCAGGAAGCGAGGATGAAGGTGGCACTAACCTAGAGGAATCTAAGTTAGATAACCTAGAATGCGCACCTGAAGATTTTTTATGTGTTTTGAAAGAAATTACATTAAGAAAGTATTTGATTAACATTGTTTTGCATTTTCCTGATGATTTTCAACTCAGTACCATAGCATTATTTGATACCGGTGCTGATTTAAATTGCATAAAACCTGATTTGATTCCTAAAAGATTTTGGGAAAAAACCAAAGAAAAACTGTCTGCCGCTAATAATTCCAAAATGAATATTAGCAGTAAGACTGAAGCATATGTGTTAAATGAAAAAACCCGTATTAAAACTGCATTTGTTCTTGTTGATAACATAAATCATAGTGTTATCTTAGGAACACCTTTTATAACTCTTATTACTCCTTTTTCTGTATCAAGTTCTGGTATTATTTTCAAAATTAAGAATGAAAATATTATTTTTCCTTTTATTGAAAAACCCAGAACCAGAAACCTCAATTTATTAAAAGCAAATTCAATTTTTGATAATCAGATTCACAATCTGATTAAAACTAAAGAATTTGAAATCATGCATTTAAAGCATAACATTAATTTTCAAAGAATTTCTACCCATTTGAAAAATGAATTTACTCAAAAAAGAATTTTAGATTTTCAAAAGCAAGTTGAAAATGAAATTTGCGCAGATATTCCTAATGCCTTTTGGAATAGGAAACAGCATATGGTAGATTTACCCTATGAGCCTACTTTTGATGAACGGGATATTCCTACTAAAGCTAGACCTATCCAAATGAATTCTGAGCTTGAGCAGCATTGTAGAAAAGAAATCCAGGATCTCTTAGATAAAGGTTTAATTGCCCAATCTAGGTCCCCCTGGAGTTGTGCAGCATTTTATGTTATTAAAGCATCTGAGATTGAACGTGGAGTTCCACGATTAGTCATTAATTATAAGCCTTTGAATCAGGTTCTTAGATGGATTAGGTACCCAATACCTAATAAGAAAGACCTGTTACAAAGATTGCATTCTGCATATATATTTTCAAAATTTGACCTTAAATCTGGGTTTTGGCAAATCCAGATTGACCCAAAACATAGGTATAAGACTGCATTCACTGTTCCATTTGGTCAATACGAATGGAATGTTATGCCTTTCGGCTTAAAGAATGCTCCGTCAGAATTTCAACGCATTATGAATGACATTTTTAATCCATATTCAGCATTTTGCATTGTCTATATTGATGATGTGCTTATTTTTTCAGAATCTATTGAACAGCATTTCAAGCATTTAAAGTCATTTTTTCTTACAGCAAAGAAAAATGGCTTAGTTGTTTCAAAAAGCAAAATGTCCTTATTTCAAACCAGAATAAGGTTTCTTGGCCATCATATTACCCAAGGAACGATCACTCCAATTGAGCGATCTCTAGAATTTGCATCTAAATTTCCGGATCAGATTCTGGAAAAACAACAACTTCAAAGGTTTTTAGGAAGTCTAAATTATGTTTTAGATTTCTGTCCTAATATCAATAGGATAGCAAAACCTTTGCATGATAGACTAAAAAAGAATCCACCAACATGGACTGAAGAACATACTCGGATAGTCCAGGAAATAAAACATTATGTGCATAAAATTCCTTGCTTGTATATTGCTAATCCTTTATTACCTAAAATCGTTGAAACTGATGCTTCTGATTTTGGTTATGGAGGAATATTAAAGCAGGTACAGAATAAGCATGAGAACATTGTCCAGTTCACTTCCGGACACTGGAATGATACTGAAAAAAATTATTCTACTATTAAAAAAGAAATTCTTTCCATTGTAAAATGTATTTCAAAATTTCAAAGTGATTTACTCAATCAAAAATTTTTATTAAGGATTGATTGTAAATCAGCAAAAGAAGTTTTGCAAAAAGATGTTAAAAATATTGCCTCTAAGCAAATTTTTGCAAGGTGGCAAGCTTTATTAAGCATATTTGATTTTGATATAGAATTTATTCGGGGAGAACAAAATTCTATTCCCGATTTCCTAACCCGTGAATTTTTGCAGGACCATGCCTCCTAAGAAAAAGAAAGGAGAAGGATCCTCAAAGGATCCAGCAAAGCTTTCTGCATTAGAAAAGGTAAAAGCCTGGACAGCCATGTTCCAGGATGCACAGGGTGAAAGTATTGAAAGCAAAGGCAGCTCTAGTTCTGTCAAGCAAACTCCGCATAATCCAAATACTTTGGCCCTTACCAAGGCCTCTCAATCTTTTGAAAAAGCATTTGAAAATTATTTTGCAACTATTGCTGAAGCAAAAAAGGTTTTGGAGGATCCATTATCCTCTTCTTCAGCACAATCTTCTTCTCAAAAGCATTTACAAAAAACGTCTATTTCAAAGGGAAAGGAAATTGCCCAACCCTCAAAAGCATTAACTGTTTCTAGTCCTTTTGGACCAGTTTCTTTAAAGGAAGCAAAAGAAATTTTTAAGGAAAATTTTATAACTTTTCCTTCTTCTTCCAAAAGTATTTCTGCAAATATGGTTTCTCAGAATATGGCTTCCCAGCCTAAATCTGAATATTTTACCAAAAAGAATTTCCAGTATATTACACCTATTGAGGATGGCTTTTATGATAAAAATCCCTCAGTAGCTGTATCAAAACTTTTCCCTCATGGATGGAATTTTAAGCCTTGGGATTATTCTAAACCCATAGACTATTATTTAACCATCCTAAATGTAACTGAATCTGTGGAAATAAAGCATACTTCACATGGTGATTCCGGTGAACCAGCATATTCCCAATTTAAAATCTTGAAGATCATTCATCCTCAAGATTGGGGATCAAGTCCTTCTGACTTGAAATCTTTTCCAGCATCTTTCACTAAAAGAATAACTACCAGTAAAACCTTTTCCTACTGGGATTATCAACAAGCCTGGTACAATGCATTAATGATCCAAAACTCTAAAGGATCGCATACCTGGTTAATAATGTTCGATACCAGAAAAGCCATTTCTAAATTACCAAACTGGTTCAATCATTGGTGGGGATTTTTTGGGTCTTCTACCGAAATCCTTCCAGAATCAGTTAACCAAGCATATACCCTTTTTAAAGAAAACTTTGATCCTTCACCTTTTCAGAAAAGGCATTCTCCTCTTCTAGTCTTTAGTACAATCTTTTTCGTACCATGGACTTTAACCTGGCATTTTTCTTATCAAACGAATCAAAATGCAACCATTGATCTTATCAGAATTTTTAAGATTAAATGGTGGAACAAATTCCAAGCATTCAATAAATGTAATGAAGCCGCTGTCAGAATGTGGCTCAAATCTAAAGGCAAAATGGATCTGCCCACTGAACAGGTCCAAGCACATTCAGAATTTTTAGCACAAAAATCATTTGCAATTCCTCAGCTTGCAGCTGCAAAGTCCGAGGAAGAATTTTTCAAGATCATGAAAGAATTAATAGAGTCCAGAACCTCAGCTACTGGATCCAAAGCATCCTCTTCTTCTTCATCGTCTAAACCACCATCCCTGGCTGATGAGAACGAAGATATTTTTGGTTTATTGTAAATCAATAACCTAATGAATTATACCAGAATAAAAATGAAAAATGGTTCCAATGTTCTAAACGAATATGAACCGAGCTAGTAGCCGCTTGGTCGGGTATTGTGGTTAGGGGTACTTGGCTCATAACCAGGAATTCCCTGATATGCATACTTGCCAATGTAAGCTTTACTGGTATATGTATTCATACAAGGTTACGTATTTACTGTAGCCAGACGTATCTGAGTATCTGTCTCAGCATCTTTGGTGGGCCCGGCGCCGAAAGTGAAGTGGGTCCCAGGCACCGAAAGCATTTTTGTCTTTTGCTCCTTACCTGCCTATATAAGAAGGAGCTCTCTGCATTTGTAAAATCATCTCTGGATTTTAGATAGCTTTCTCTCTCTATCTCTCCAGATCTCTCTCCCTTCTCTCTAGATTTCTTTCTCTCTTCTTGTAATTAGTTTCTGGCATTTAAGCTTTCCCCGAGCTGTAATAAAAGAATTTTGTTGAATAAAGAGTAAGTATTTTGTTCTTCCTAACTTCTTCCCTTGATCATATGTGGTTATAAGTTGTGCGGATTACCGCCTGAATTTAATCACCTATGATTAAGGTTTAATTTCTGCATTTTAATTTTTAAGAATTTATATGGCAGGTTTATACCGCCTAGCATAATTTTGTTCTTGTTCTTGAGCATTTTATCTTCTTATTTCTGAATTTATATATTTTCTGCATTTTAACTTGTTGTATATGCATAATCATTTTTGAATTTGGCTTAAGTCCTCTGCATTAGTTTCATTATCACCCGTACGATCCCTCTAGTCCCTAGTCATATGTGGTTATAAGTTGTGCGGATTACCGCCTGAATTTAATCACCTATGATTAAGGTTTAATTTCTGCATTTTAATTTTTAAGAATTTATATGGCAGGTTTATACCGCCTAGCATAATTTTGTTCTTGTTCTTGAGCATTTTATCTTCTTATTTCTGAATTTATATATTTTCTGCATTTTAACTTGTTGTATATGCATAATCATTTTTGAATTTGGCTTAAGTCCTCTGCATTAGTTTCATTATCACCCGTACGATCCCTCTAGTCCCTAGTACGGGTGATAATGAAACTAATGCAGAGGACTTAAGCCAAATTCAAAAATGATTATGCATATACAACAAGTTAAAATGCAGAAAATATATAAATTCAGAAATAAGAAGATAAAATGCTCAAGAACAAGAACAAAATTATGCTAGGCGGTATAAACCTGCCATATAAATTCTTAAAAATTAAAATGCAGAAATTAAACCTTAATCATAGGTGATTAAATTCAGGCGGTAATCCGCACAACTTATAACCACATATGATCAAGGGAAGAAGTTAGGAAGAACAAAATACTTACTCTTTATTCAACAAAATTCTTTTATTACAGCTCGGGGAAAGCTTAAATGCCAGAAACTAATTACAAGAAGAGAGAAAGAAATCTAGAGAGAAGGGGGAGAGATCTGGAGAGATAGAGAGAGAAAGCTATCTAAAATCCAGAGATGATTTTACAAATGCAGAGAGCTCCTTCTTATATAGGCAGGTAAGGAGCAAAAGACAAAAATGCTTTCGGTGCCTGGGACCCACTTCACTTTCGGCGCCGGGCCCACCAAAGATGCTGAGACAGATACTCAGATACGTCTGGCTACAGTAAATACGTAACCTTGTATGAATACATATACCAGTAAAGCTTACATTGGCAAGTATGCATATCAGGGAATTCCTGGTTATGAGCCAAGTACCCCTAACCACAATACCCGACCAAGCGGCTACTAGCTCGGTTCATATTCGTTTAGAACATTGGAACCATTTTTCATTTTTATTCTGGTATAATTCATTAGGTTATTGATTTACAATAAACCAAAAATATCTTCGTTCTCATCAGCCAGGGATGGTGGTTTAGACGATGAAGAAGAAGAGGATGCTTTGGATCCAGTAGCTGAGGTTCTGGACTCTATTAATTCTTTCATGATCTTGAAAAATTCTTCCTCGGACTTTGCAGCTGCAAGCTGAGGAATTGCAAATGATTTTTGTGCTAAAAATTCTGAATGTGCTTGGACCTGTTCAGTGGGCAGATCCATTTTGCCTTTAGATTTGAGCCACATTCTGACAGCGGCTTCATTACATTTATTGAATGCTTGGAATTTGTTCCACCATTTAATCTTAAAAATTCTGATAAGATCAATGGTTGCATTTTGATTCGTTTGATAAGAAAAATGCCAGGTTAAAGTCCATGGTACGAAAAAGATTATACTAAAGACTAGAAGAGGAGAATGCCTTTTCTGAAGAGGTGAAGGATCAAAGTTTTCTTTAAAAAGGGTATATGCTTGGTTAACTGATTCTGGAAGGATTTCGGTAGAAGACCCAAAAAATCCCCACCAATGATTGAACCAGTTTGGTAATTTAGAAATGGCTTTTCTGGTATCGAACATTATTAACCAGGTATGCGATCCTTTAGAGTTTTGGATCATTAATGCATTGTACCAGGCTTGTTGATAATCCCAGTAGGAAAAGGTTTTACTGGTAGTTATTCTTTTAGTGAAAGATGCTGGAAAAGATTTCAAGTCAGAAGGACTTGATCCCCAATCTTGAGGATGAATGATCTTCAAGATTTTAAATTGGGAATATGCTGGTTCACCGGAATCACCATGTGAAGTATGCTTTATTTCCACAGATTCAGTTACATTTAGGATGGTTAAATAATAGTCTATGGGTTTAGAATAATCCCAAGGCTTAAAATTCCATCCATGAGGGAAAAGTTTTGATACAGCTACTGAGGGATTTTTATCATAAAAGCCATCCTCAATAGGTGTAATATACTGGAAATTCTTTTTGGTAAAATATTCAGATTTAGGCTGGGAAGCCATATTCTGAGAAACCATATTTGCAGAAATACTTTTGGAAGAAGAAGGAAAAGTTATAAAATTTTCCTTAAAAATTTCTTTTGCTTCCTTTAAAGAAACTGGTCCAAAAGGACTAGAAACAGTTAATGCTTTTGAGGGTTGGGCAATTTCCTTTCCCTTTGAAATAGACGTTTTTTGTAAATGCTTTTGAGAAGAAGATTGTGCTGAAGAAGAGGATAATGGATCCTCCAAAACCTTTTTTGCTTCAGCAATAGTTGCAAAATAATTTTCAAATGCTTTTTCAAAAGATTGAGAGGCCTTGGTAAGGGCCAAAGTATTTGGATTATGCGGAGTTTGCTTGACAGAACTAGAGCTGCCTTTGCTTTCAATACTTTCACCCTGTGCATCCTGGAACATGGCTGTCCAGGCTTTTACCTTTTCTAATGCAGAAAGCTTTGCTGGATCCTTTGAGGATCCTTCTCCTTTCTTTTTCTTAGGAGGCATGGTCCTGCAAAAATTCACGGGTTAGGAAATCGGGAATAGAATTTTGTTCTCCCCGAATAAATTCTATATCAAAATCAAATATGCTTAATAAAGCTTGCCACCTTGCAAAAATTTGCTTAGAGGCAATATTTTTAACATCTTTTTGCAAAACTTCTTTTGCTGATTTACAATCAATCCTTAATAAAAATTTTTGATTGAGTAAATCACTTTGAAATTTTGAAATACATTTTACAATGGAAAGAATTTCTTTTTTAATAGTAGAATAATTTTTTTCAGTATCATTCCAGTGTCCGGAAGTGAACTGGACAATGTTCTCATGCTTATTCTGTACCTGCTTTAATATTCCTCCATAACCAAAATCAGAAGCATCAGTTTCAACGATTTTAGGTAATAAAGGATTAGCAATATACAAGCAAGGAATTTTATGCACATAATGTTTTATTTCCTGGACTATCCGAGTATGTTCTTCAGTCCATGTTGGTGGATTCTTTTTTAGTCTATCATGCAAAGGTTTTGCTATCCTATTGATATTAGGACAGAAATCTAAAACATAATTTAGACTTCCTAAAAACCTTTGAAGTTGTTGTTTTTCCAGAATCTGATCCGGAAATTTAGATGCAAATTCTAGAGATCGCTCAATTGGAGTGATCGTTCCTTGGGTAATATGATGGCCAAGAAACCTTATTCTGGTTTGAAATAAGGACATTTTGCTTTTTGAAACAACTAAGCCATTTTTCTTTGCTGTAAGAAAAAATGACTTTAAATGCTTGAAATGCTGTTCAATAGATTCTGAAAAAATAAGCACATCATCAATATAGACAATGCAAAATGCTGAATATGGATTAAAAATGTCATTCATAATGCGTTGAAATTCTGACGGAGCATTCTTTAAGCCGAAAGGCATAACATTCCATTCGTATTGACCAAATGGAACAGTGAATGCAGTCTTATACCTATGTTTTGGGTCAATCTGGATTTGCCAAAACCCAGATTTAAGGTCAAATTTTGAAAATATATATGCAGAATGCAATCTTTGTAACAGGTCTTTCTTATTAGGTATTGGGTACCTAATCCATCTAAGAACCTGATTCAAAGGCTTATAATTAATGACTAATCGTGGAACTCCACGTTCAATCTCAGATGCTTTAATAACATAAAATGCTGCACAACTCCAGGGGGACCTAGATTGGGCAATTAAACCTTTATCTAAGAGATCCTGGATTTCTTTTCTACAATGCTGCTCAAGCTCAGAATTCATTTGGATAGGTCTAGCTTTAGTAGGAATATCCCGTTCATCAAAAGTAGGCTCATAGGGTAAATCTACCATATGCTGTTTCCTATTCCAAAAGGCATTAGGAATATCTGCGCAAATTTCATTTTCAACTTGCTTTTGAAAATCTAAAATTCTTTTTTGAGTAAATTCATTTTTCAAATGGGTAGAAATTCTTTGAAAATTAATGTTATGCTTTAAATGCATGATTTCAAATTCTTTAGTTTTAATCAGATTGTGAATCTGATTATCAAAAATTGAATTTGCTTTTAATAAATTGAGGTTTCTAGTTCTGGGTTTTTCAATAAAAGGAAAAATAATATTTTCATTCTTAATTTTGAAAATAATACCAGAACTTGATACAGAAAAAGGAGTAATAAGAGTTATAAAAGGTGTTCCTAAGATAACACTATGATTTATGTTATCAACAAGAACAAATGCAGTTTTAATACGGGTTTTTTCATTTAACACATATGCTTCAGTCTTACTGCTAATATTCATTTTGGAATTATTAGCGGCAGACAGTTTTTCTTTGGTTTTTTCCCAAAATCTTTTAGGAACCAAATCAGGTTTTATGCAATTTAAATCAGCACCGGTATCAAATAATGCTATGGTACTGAGTTGAAAATCATCAGGAAAATGCAAAACAATGTTAATCAAATACTTTCTTAATGTAATTTCTTTCAAAACACATAAAAAATCTTCAGGTGCGCATTCTAGGTTATCTAACTTAGATTCCTCTAGGTTAGTGCCACCGTCATCCTCGCTTCCTGAATTATCTAACTGGTTGCTAAGTAATGCTTGGATTATAGCTGAATCTTTTTCCTGCTTTTCTTTGACCTGTCTGAGTTCAAGTTTAACATTCTTGATCTCAATTTGCAGATCAGAAAGGGATAAGGGAGTATTCTTTCCCTTAGCCTTATGCTTTTCTAAAATACTGGTCAAGTTGTATGTGTTAGTACTAATCTTAGGAAGACTAACAGGCTTGACCTCAGTTTTGCCTTCTAGGGTTTTCATTAACCTGTCAAGGTAATCCTTTTGCAATTGAGGATCAGAGATATGCTTAATGACATCTAACAAAAGTTCTTGATCTTTTGTCAAAACATTTATGCTTTTATCGTCATCAGAAGATGATGATGGTGTTGATGAATCAGTTGCTAATTCATCAATCTGAAATGCATTCTCTTCATCAGTTCCTGAATCAGGATCTGATTCTGAAGAGTAGATGAGAATAGCCTCAAGTTTACTTAAGACTTCTTCATCTAAACCTAATGCATGCAATTTTTTGTTAAAACGGCAATACTTTGCAGTATGCCCTTTCCTATGACATTTATAACAAGTAACATGCTTTAAATCTCCAAAGGGTTTTATCCCTTCTGGGTTTTCGTTTCTTTTAAAACCAGACTTATGTTTATGAAATTTCTTTTTGTATGCAGGAAAATCTTTTGAACGATTTTTCTTTTGAAATTCCTTTTTATAAAAATGTTTTTTATGGGATCTCTTAGACTCCTTATGGCAAGAACCATTACAATCAGGCTTATCCATGGAAACATCAAATTGTTTACAGAATGAACCTAATTCTTGCCTAGTCCTTTTCATTTCCCATTTCAAATGCCTTTGAAGTTTCAAATCCTGGCAAATCTTTAGTCCTTCCTTCTGGATAAGACTAATAAGTTCACCATATGTTAATGTTGAGTAAGGGATTGGAACCCCTAAAGTTTCCTTAATTCTGTTTCTTACCTTTTCACCTAACAGGGTAGGTAAACCTGCAAGAAACTTTTCTTTCCAGAAAGGCTGGTTGGAATCTTCTCTCAACATAACACGAGATAAAAATGTATTTTTATAATACTGAAAATCACTGAGTTTTTTACATCTTAAATTTGATAAAAGCTCAGCGTTTTTATCCTTTATATGCGAAGAATCACCCAAAAAATGCAATGAAATGGTTAAAATTAATGTAGATACAGAATCCTGAATAGGTTGACCTTCGTCATCCAGAATGGGTTCTGCGTCTTCATCAATCTTAACAGCATTTAATATGCTAAGACGTTCAGTTTCAGTAAGATGGTAATCCCACCATCCTTTTAACTGACCTGCAAAGCCTGCAGTAAGAAGTTCTGCAATGGCTCTATCCTGAACGTTGGTCTGTATTCTATATGCATTGGCAGCCATGGTCATTTGTTGCAAGAAATTCAAAATCTGATATTCAGATAATCCATCTAGATTCCACTCATAGACAGAAGATGCATTAAACCTAGACTGGCTACTTGATGCTTGATTGCCTACGTCCAAATGACTAGCAATAGGAACAATAGGCCAATTAATTCTATTGATCTGAGGAATAGGTTCAACCGGAATAGGTTCAACCTTTTCTTCACAGAAACTCTGGGATTCTGAGGGAGAATCCTCATCTAATGTGTTTATCTCTGGTCTTAACCGAGACTGAGGTGTTTCCGGAGCAATTAAGTTAGAGGTTGAGGCCTCTATCTTGCTTAATTGGTCCTGAATAGCCTTGGCGAATTCCATTTTATTATTCTGAAATTCCTTTTGGCTATCCCTAGAAATTTGAGATGGCTTAAAAATAGGATTCTTAAGCCTTTCCTGCTTCTGTTCTATTTTTACAACAGAAGGCTTAAGGGTTTTCTCAATTCTAGTTAATTGCTTACCTAAGGTATGCAGATGCGTGTTTGAGAAATTATTTTGCTCAATGACAGATGCAAAGTTCTTATGCACATCTTCAGTCACATACTTGTATGCAGATGCATTAACAGATGAATTTCCTGAGACTGGAATTTTGATTCCTCTCAGAGGGGGATGATCAGACTCAATCCTTGAGCCATCAGATAAATTCCAAGTACTAACCTTTTCTTGGCTAGAGACTGGATTGATGCACTTGAATGGATATGCAATGTTATTCTGTGATGCATAAAGTTCAAACCAATCGAAAAACATGATATGGACTTTATGCTGCAAAACAAAATCATAATACTTTTCTTGAATTTCTTTTCTTTGGTTCAGGAAATTCTTAAAGAACCAAAGTTTTTTCTTTTCATTATGAGGAGCGTAAAAATCTTTATGCAAAAGGGTTTTGTCTAAAACAAATTCTTTTTCTAACACATTGATAATATTCTCAGTAACTGAAGAAAAAGTAGGCGAGGTTGGTTCAGATTTTTGAACACTTACATCTCCTAATTCTTCTTTAGTGTAAACTGCTCTGGGAACATTATCAGCGTAGAGAACACCAGTTAAATGCGTATTAGGGATGTCAGAGGTAGAGTGCCTGTGAGGCATGCTTACAGGGATTCTTCTTCTGTGAAACAGATGGCAAGAATCCTTGTCTTCATCCTCAACATTCTTATGTTCAATCTTACCTAATTGTGATACTCTACCCAAATCCATGGTATCGCTATTGGAAGAGTCATCAGAAAACCTTGTACTTACCGATTTTCTGTCAAAGGTTAGAGTGACTTTTCCACTAGGATACTGGTTAATTTCTCTGACATTCGTATTAGGCATTATTCTAATTGGTGGTTCAACTGCACATGCTTTTTCCAATACCCATTCATCAGGAAGAGTTACATCTTCCCATTTAATGAATTTTGGAACAATAGCATTTGCCTTGGTCATATCTGTTTGCAAAACCAAAGTTTCTCCTTTATGACATGAAAACTTGTGTTTTGAGTCAAATGCAGATGTCATGGCTTTGTAATGAACTCTGAAAATCAATGCAATGGGAATAGATCCCTTTTTCATGCGATAATTATGTGTTTGAATTTGTAAAACAAGAGAATCCAAAATGTTTTTATCATTTAAAGAAATGGTTAAATTAGGGTAACATGAGAATGATATGGGACCTGCACACAGACTAGACTCAACCGTGCCTAGGATGCCTTCCTCATACACTTCCATTCTATTATCCCTAACAACACATAAGATGCTTGTGTTCAGGCCTTCCTTGGTCAAGGGCTTAATTCCTATCTGAACAAGGCCAATATGAATATACCTAAAATTCTTTTGTCTATGCTTGTCTAAAGAATGCTGTGACAAAAGATTAATGCTTTCATATGAGTTTGTGAGAGGAACATCCCTCTCCTCGGTCTTTATGTTCAAATTTGTTTTGAACAACTTATCTCTAATGCTGAGTTCATATATTTCATGCTTCTTAACATGAGGTATATGCCAATCACTAATGCATTTGGTAAAATCTTCAACAGTAATTTCATTACTACTGTTGATCCTTATATTCTCTAATGATGTAGATGCAGAAGATGCAGAGTATGTTCTAGGTAGAAGTGTGTGATCCATCATTAAAATGCAAATCAAAACAAACACATACTAATATTGACTACGGAACCCAGTCACTGCCTCTCTTTCCCTGTCCGTCGGTACTTTTGGGCAAACAAGGGTCTAAATGACTCACCAATATCAGTAGATGCAGGAATGATATGCACAGTAATTCTGAAAATGGATGAATGTGAACAGTGTGATGATGAATGAACAGTACTCTCACCCCTTCTGGCTCCGATACCACTAGGGACTAGAGGGATCGTACGGGTGATAATGAAACTAATGCAGAGGACTTAAGCCAAATTCAAAAATGATTATGCATATACAACAAGTTAAAATGCAGAAAATATATAAATTCAGAAATAAGAAGATAAAATGCTCAAGAACAAGAACAAAATTATGCTAGGCGGTATAAACCTGCCATATAAATTCTTAAAAATTAAAATGCAGAAATTAAACCTTAATCATAGGTGATTAAATTCAGGCGGTAATCCGCACAACTTATAACCACATATGATCAAGGGAAGAAGTTAGGAAGAACAAAATACTTACTCTTTATTCAACAAAATTCTTTTATTACAGCTCGGGGAAAGCTTAAATGCCAGAAACTAATTACAAGAAGAGAGAAAGAAATCTAGAGAGAAGGGAGAGAGATCTGGAGAGATAGAGAGAGAAAGCTATCTAAAATCCAGAGATGATTTTACAAATGCAGAGAGCTCCTTCTTATATAGGCAGGTAAGGAGCAAAAGACAAAAATGCTTTCGGTGCCTGGGACCCACTTCACTTTCGGCGCCGGGCCCACCAAAGATGCTGAGACAGATACTCAGATACGTCTGGCTACAGTAAATACGTAACCTTGTATGAATACATATACCAGTAAAGCTTACATTGGCAAGTATGCATATCAGGGAATTCCTGGTTATGAGCCAAGTACCCCTAACCACAATACCCGACCAAGCGGCTACTAGCTCGGTTCATATTCGTTTAGAACATTGGAACCATTTTTCATTTTTATTCTGGTATAATTCATTAGGTTATTGATTTACAATAAACCAAAAATATCTTCGTTCTCATCAGCCAGGGATGGTGGTTTAGACGATGAAGAAGAAGAGGATGCTTTGGATCCAGTAGCTGAGGTTCTGGACTCTATTAATTCTTTCATGATCTTGAAAAATTCTTCCTCGGACTTTGCAGCTGCAAGCTGAGGAATTGCAAATGATTTTTGTGCTAAAAATTCTGAATGTGCTTGGACCTGTTCAGTGGGCAGATCCATTTTGCCTTTAGATTTGAGCCACATTCTGACAGCGGCTTCATTACATTTATTGAATGCTTGGAATTTGTTCCACCATTTAATCTTAAAAATTCTGATAAGATCAATGGTTGCATTTTGATTCGTTTGATAAGAAAAATGCCAGGTTAAAGTCCATGGTACGAAAAAGATTGTACTAAAGACTAGAAGAGGAGAATGCCTTTTCTGAAGAGGTGAAGGATCAAAGTTTTCTTTAAAAAGGGTATATGCTTGGTTAACTGATTCTGGAAGGATTTCGGTAGAAGACCCAAAAAATCCCCACCAATGATTGAACCAGTTTGGTAATTTAGAAATGGCTTTTCTGGTATCGAACATTATTAACCAGGTATGCGATCCTTTAGAGTTTTGGATCATTAATGCATTGTACCAGGCTTGTTGATAATCCCAGTAGGAAAAGGTTTTACTGGTAGTTATTCTTTTAGTGAAAGATGCTGGAAAAGATTTCAAGTCAGAAGGACTTGATCCCCAATCTTGAGGATGAATGATCTTCAAGATTTTAAATTGGGAATATGCTGGTTCACCGGAATCACCATGTGAAGTATGCTTTATTTCCACAGATTCAGTTACATTTAGGATGGTTAAATAATAGTCTATGGGTTTAGAATAATCCCAAGGCTTAAAATTCCATCCATGAGGGAAAAGATTTGATACAGCTACTGAGGGATTTTTATCATAAAAGCCATCCTCAATAGATGTAATATACTGGAAATTCTTTTTGGTAAAATATTCAGATTTAGGCTGGGAAGCCATATTCTGAGAAACCATATTTGCAGAAATACTTTTGGAAGAAGAAGGAAAAGTTATAAAATTTTCCTTAAAAATTTCTTTTGCTTCCTTTAAAGAAACTGGTCCAAAAGGACTAGAAACAGTTAATGCTTTTGAGGGTTGGGCAATTTCCTTTCCCTTTGAAATAGACGTTTTTTGTAAATGCTTTTGAGAAGAAGATTGTGCTGAAGAAGAGGATAATGGATCCTCCAAAACCTTTTTTGCTTCAGCAATAGTTGCAAAATAATTTTCAAATGCTTTTTCAAAAGATTGAGAGGCCTTGGTAAGGGCCAAAGTATTTGGATTATGCGGAGTTTGCTTGACAGAACTAGAGCTGCCTTTGCTTTCAATACTTTCACCCTGTGCATGGCTGTCCAGGCTTTTACCTTTTCTAATGCAGAAAGCTTTGCTGGATCCTTTGAGGATCCTTCTCCTTTCTTTTTCTTAGGAGGCATATATATATATATATATATATATATATATATATATATATATATATTTTAAATCATAAAAAAAATGTTTCCAGCAAAATATATATATATATAATTAATATACAAAACAATTTTAGATGGAAAACAATTGGGGAAAATAATCAAAAAACCCAATCCAACAATTCTAGGGTTAATCCAAAAAACAAAGCCAATTGAATAAAACCCTAAAATAACAAGTTAGAAACCCATTATTTCTTCAAGAATGCTTTCAAGAACCAATTCCAATCAATCTAATGGACAAAACCTAGGCTCTGATACCACTGTTGGGATTCATCATTGGAAAAATAACGTGGCGCAGCGGAAATTGCACAGTTTAAATTTCCTAGAATCCACCTATCGTATCCAATTACCATTGATTAGAATAAAAACAATTTGAATCAAGAGAGATTAACTCACCGGATTCATCTCTTCTAGAGACTGCTGCAGAATCGTTTTCTTGAAACTGCGATCTCCAAAGTCCGGTGCACGACCAACTATTAAGCGGGAACCAGTGCTAGCCGAAGACGCGAAGGAATGGAGGATTAATGCTGGGATTTTCGGCTATTTGGGGCTGCTATTGGTGGCTGAAATTTCCAGCAATTAATTAGAGTGGAATTAGGTTTTTCTTCCCTAAGTGTGCCCTTATATAGACACCTTGTCTAATTGGGTTTTAATTAGGTTAATTAAACCCAAGCCCACTAGGATTATAATTACATAAATAAACTTTAATTAAAAAGTATATACTATGTAATTTAATTCCATTTGGCTAAATTTAATTACCCCTAAATAAAATTAAATCACACTTAAGTTAATACAATACATGTATTTAATTTTCCTACTTAGGAAAATTATTTAATTAATTGTTTACTTTATGTAATTCAATTAATCGATAAATTAATTAATTACATTATGTAAACTTATTAATTAAATTAAAATCAACCCAATGTCAATTAATTACCTTGACACCGAATGTCAACTAATTAATTAACGCATTCCTTCCAATGTACATTACATGTACAATTTCTATAAGTTCCAGCTCAGTTGATCTATGTGCACGATCCTATGAGTCTGTCTTTATGTTGGCAGTAGGCCCAAGGCCCACAGACAGTAAGTGGGTTCTAGCAAACCATTACAGCCCCTAATTAAGATAGAGATGCAGCAGTCTTTAGAAGACACTCACCCAGAAGTAATCTCATAGTGTCCTTTGCCTAATGATATCGATATGAATAAACAAGAGGCATGGTGTCTGTCATCCTCTTCTGTTGTTTATTACATTTCTTGATCTTGAGTTGACTGATTAATCAAATAAGCAACCAACTTATTTGGGTATGGCCATACACTTAGCAGTCCCACTCATCAAGTGGCCAATGATATCATCTCAGTGTTACCCGAGTGGCAATTCCATCACTTCATCATCAATATCAACATGTTCACCGGTCCACCCAATCATACCCGTATTTAGCATCCTTTTACAGACCTGTTAGGCATATGTCAAAGTGAACCGGATTCCATATCGATATTATAATGAAATCTAGTCTGAGGACAAAAGAGACCTACTCAAGAAAGACCTATGACGTGACAACCATGTGGCTTTCTTGTGCGGATCGATCCAGTCCTATATCATCGACATGTACCTATATTCATGACTGACTATACAAGTACTATGGCTAGTTAAGAACTGCCATACAATCATCGAATATAGAAGTCTGTGGTTCTATTCGTTCCCACGATTAGAACAGACCTGGGATAGGTTTTATGATTATCAATCAATGGATACTCTACTCATATTATAGCGCAAGATATAAATGCAATAGATTAATTGCCTTTATTAATGTGACACAAATAATGTATTCATACATGACTCTTAATGTATAATACAAAATACAAGAATCCAATGCCCTAAGAACTAGGGCACACCAACACAGAATTATCAAGATAAACATCACACAAGTAAGCAAACTGGGATTTCATTGCATTAAACTTGTTAAAGAGTACATTGTTCACATCAAAATGAGAAGAAACAGATACAACAAAAGCATTTTCATCCTCCATAGGTGGAGGGCCTTGAACTTCTTTAGCATCCTCGCTCTACTCCAGGATGTTGTCCAGGTCAGTAGCAACTTCAGACTCCTGTTTAGCAAAAAGAACAGTCTTCTCGATCTCAGCCACCTGTGCCTTGGCTTTCATCATGATTCCTGCTATCTTGGCAACCACAGAATCTAGGCTTGCCTTAGTCATTAGCTCCTTACTGGATCCTTCCCTAGATTTTTCAAATGGTTTGCCTAAGGCGACAGTCAGTGACTCCGAAATTACTTTCACAGATTCATCACAGACTTTTTCTTCAACTCTCTCCTTGACCACTTCCACTGCTTCGGTCATTACCTCAGATGGTTTCTCCTAGGGAATGACAGGCTCAACAACTACCTCCTCCACTATCACTGGTGCAACTGGCTCCTCCTGGCTCTTTTCAAAGTCCACAACATCAGAAAATATCTCGAAGCCTGGGAGTTCGATGCTCCCGACCTTCACTGGTTCAGCTTGCCCCTTGTATAGTTGTTCGCTAGCCTTAATGAATGGCTTAATCATGGGCTTGCCATTCTTTCCTCTTTTCAAGTCTTTCTTCTTAGATGCCTCTGCTGTGTAGCCTAAGCCAAACTGCCTTGGCTTTCCAGAATCAATGTTAAATTTAGGCACCCCCTGTAGATTGGCGCCGAGTCCCATGCCTGAAACAAAATCATGCCTACGGAGGTATTTAGACAACCATTCCAGTATGTAGTTTTCATAGATAACCATCGGGGCATCCGTGGTCTCCTCTTCGCTGACCACGATGACTTGGAATCCACCGAATGGTATGGTCTCCTCACTAACAGCAGCAATCACGAACTGAGAATCTGCCTCGACTGTTACAACCTCACTACCTACTGAAAACTTGATCTTCTGGTGCAAGGTTGAAGGGACACCCCCCAACTGGTGGAACCATGGCCTCCCCAATAGCAAGGAGAAGGTGAATGGAATGTCAATCACAATAAAGGTGACTGTCGACTTGACCGGTCCCACTTCTACTTCAGTCTCAAAAGTCCCAATCACGGTCCTCTTCGAATCATCATAGGCCCTAATCACAATGGAGGACTTTTTTAGGCTGTCTTCACTCAGACCCAAAAATGGCAACATTTTCAATGGACATATGTTCAGGGCAGACCGTCGTCTACCATCACGCACGGCATGACTCAATCCATGATGTTGACCATGACATAAAGGGCTTTATTATGAGCCCTTCCTTTGTGTGGCAGGTCTTTTTCAGAAAATACAATGTTAGGGGATCCGACATGAATCTTATCCAGTAAGCAACACATGGCCTCTGGAGATGCCAGTGGAGAAACTTTGATTTCAGATAGCTTTTTGACCAGCGCTGCCCTATGTTCTTTGGAAGTCAGTAAGAAGTGCCATAAACTGGCCTATGCTGGAGTCTTTTTCAATTGTGAAATAACTAGGTCCTCTTTTTCTACTTCTTTAGGTGCTGACATACTACCCGACCCCGTCACTGGAGCCTTATCACTCTGTTGAACCACTGGCTGATAGACTCGGCCACTCCTGGTTACATTCTGTACTTCGGGAGCTTTTGATTCCCCAACAACTGGCAACTTGACTATCTCACTACTACCAATTTCTTCGTATTCATCTTCTAAATCCAGATCATCTAGACTCATAGGCTTTACTTCCTTCTACTCTGTCAACTTCTCACAATCAGACTTTGCCCCAGCTCCACTAGCGACCACAGACTGTACAGTGGGATTTGCCTGCAGGACTTGTGCAAAAATGAAGTTGTCTGGTAGGCCCGACTGCACCATATTAACCTGCCTTTCAAATGCTGGCAAAGGGTTACTCTTAGTACTGGGTTTGGCAGGCTCTTGTAACTTCCCGTCATCGATCAACTTCTGTATGGCATCCTTCAGCCTGTGATAGTTGTTGGTTCTATGTCCCACCATGACATGGTAGGTACAGAAGTTGTCTTTGTCTTCCTTCGTTGGTTTCTCAAAAGGCCTGAGAGAGCTTAACAGACCGCCATTCCTGCACTTGGCAAAAGATCTTAGCCAAGGAGAAAGCCCATGGAGATATACCCTAGCCTTTTGAATTTCTGCCTTGGTTTCCTCGCTACTGAGACACAACAACAACCTTTGCTTGCTTGGTCTCTAAAAATGGTCCGCTTTTACTTGCAGAACTAGACCCGGACCCACTGCTTGACCCGGTTGCAGTAGTCGACTGATACCATGAACTGTACTCGGAGCCTCTGCCACTCCTTTAGTTCACTGCCCTTTCTTCTTCATCTCTCTCAATTTTTATTACCAAGCTATATACTTCACTGAGCTAACTGAAAGAGTGGAATTTCATGTTGTTTCGAAAGATGTCCCTACTACCATCAATCAACTTTTTAATCAGTTCATCCTCGTCGGGGCGGTTCCTTAGTAGAATCATCTTGTTCATCCATCTCTGATAGTATGCATCAAAGGATTCATTGGGCTTCTGATTAACTCTCTCCAGATCATACAGCTTCACCTAGATTTTAGTATTAAAGCTATAGTTGTTGCCTTAAAATTATGCACTAGCAAGTGTACTAGGTCAATTGTAGTGATGGCAAGACAAGTGTCGATCCCACAGGGAATAAGGGAAAACTATAAGATTTCCTAATAAATCGTCAGATGAGATTTTCCAAGTAATCAGCAGTACAAATTTAAATAAACTGAAATCAATATAAAGCATGCAAAATAACGTAGGAAGGTTGCTTAAAACAAAAGATGACAAACAATAATAAAAGCATAGACCTCCACCAGTTAGACAGGCAATCTCAAGATATCTTTCTCTAGCATTTATTATGAATATAATAAAGAACGTAGATCTAAGGTTTCTTGCCCTCTACCCACCAAGCTTATCTCTCAACCTCACTTGGATTCTATGACTACCCAACTAAGCTTATCTCTCGACCTCACTTAGCATAGGCATTCATGCATTAAGTCAACCAAGCATTCTATCATAAATAGAAACCCTTAGCACACCCCTAATCTCCTCTCGGTCTCATGGTAAGTGTGTGTGTGTGTGATTTTCTATATCCCCAAATCTCCTCTTGATCTCATTAGGAATACTAGGCATACAACGGGGCCCCATCGTAATTTTGATAAACACTTCACCAGACAATCATCTGAGCATAATATTCATAATAAATACGAGAAAGACTTCCCAAGATCACTAGCTTAAGTTGGCTTCAACCTGCTGGGAAACTACTCACAACACATAATTAACATAAAAACGAGATTGCTTAACCAGAAGACTTCAAAGAAGAAAAATTCAAAAAATTAAAATTAAAGCAAATAAAAATAATAGTAGTTGGAGAACATTCAATGCTCTACCCCCCCTGAACAGTAGATTACATATAGCCCCCAAAAAGAAAAGAGAAAAATTATCCACCTAGAGCCTTGTTCCAAGATTAAACTAATAACAAAAATTAACAACCACAAATACAATGGCTTCCTTAAGAAGCCAAGGACAGTTCTGGCATTTCCACAATAAAAAATATCTTCTTCTCACTCTGGGTCGGGCTTTTCCCTTCAACTCCGGCTCGTTCACGCCGCAGCCCAATCCAACACCTTTTTCTCTTTTCTGCTTCTTGAGATTTCCCAATTCCAGCAGTCTTCTTGAACCGCGCTTTAGACCTGGAAAAACTTAATATTAGCTATGAATCCTCTCTTCTCAAAGGAATTTTACCAATTTAGCTGCTGAATTCTTGCATAATTAGCTGGTAATATTTTCACTTATCAGTAGTATTTGATGAAAGCTGCTGATAAGGCTTCCCAGTCAGATTGCACATCTTCTGCTAGAGAGTTGTACCAATTCAGGGCTCCCCCTTCCAGTGTGGTCAGGAAGAAGTTAACCAGCTGCTGTTTAGTAGTGCCCGTTGTCAGCATTATCCAGCCATACAGATTCACATGAGCTTCTGGGGAGCCAATCCCCTTATAAGAAGGAATTTTAGGCACTTGAAAATGGGTAAGGTCTTAATGCCTTTGTTGATCATTGCATCTACATTCACCCCTCTCTTGAAGCCCAGGCTGATGTTGGCCCCTTTCTTCAGTTCAGCCACTACTTCGTCAAGTTCAGAGTACTTGGCCTTCATTTTCTTTTCTATGGCTACTTCCATCTCGTGCAGCTTCTTAACACTGGCTAAGACATCAGCCCCGTACTGAGAAGATTCATCTACCTTTTCTTTTCCGGGCCTACTGGTTCCAATATCCCTAGTTTCCCTTACAACAGCCTGCATCTCTTCTTTCAGCATGTCACAGAAATCCTGAGATCTCAGGAAGTCCTTCAGAGCATCAGCAAGACTTGGTGTTTGATTAGCGATCTCCACTTCCTCCCCAGAATCAGAATCACTGTCAGTTTCTATTGCTCTTTGTTCCCTAACAGCCCTCAAAACCTGAGACCTTGTCCTTGGTCGATCCAACTTACCCTGTGAATTGTCTTTACGGAGCTTTAGCCTTTTCTAGTCTCACATATGTATGGTCCTACATCATAAGTGGAGAGTTAGGGATGGCAAATGAATGACTTGGTGTCGTGGAGAATGATGCTTGACTGATGGTTCATGAATGGAAATGAAAATGAGGATGATCTTTGCATGCTTGAATTTCCTTTGTTTGGGATGACCCAAGAGTGCCCAATGCTATGTAAAATGATGCAAAAATGTCTCGTGGGAGCCACCGCACGGACAGAGGTTCGACGCCTTTGGGGCACCTAATGACTTGTAGTAGGATGGCCGTGTGTGTACCGACACACGGGCAGAGTTTTGATGCTTTGCAGGTTGATGTCATGAAGTGAAATGGTCACTTGGGACCATCCCATGGACATAGTTTTGATGCTTTTGAAGCAATGTGATATGAAGTGATGTTACATGAAAGTCGCGTGTGACCGGAGACACGGACAGAGGTTCGGCGTTCGTGGAACACCTTGCATGATTTTTGATAATTTTATGGAATGCCCCTATATGTGTACTAATCCGGTGCTCGGGGAGTACCTTGAATGATTTCACGATATTATGAAATGGTCCGATGTGAACCATAATACGTAAACAGGACTTCGGCATCACCGGGACACTTATGATGAATAGATGTGATGTCATGAGATGACATCGTGTGAACTGCCACACGGAAATAGACCTAGGACCATTGTGGTTTTATATTAAATGACATGATATTTATGAGATGGCTAAGTGCAATCCGGTGCACGGGCAGAATATGGGTAGTTTTAGGGTACCCGATATGTTATGGAATGGAATGATCATGAAAGGCACACTCGGAACATCCTTTATTAGATGAGATGAAATGATATTGATGCGTATGTCACACAAAAATACAAGTGGCTGCATGAAAGTTTGGTTCAAAATGCATGACACACGGAATGATGTTGTGTATGCTTCGTGGAAATGTCGCACACGAGATGTAAATGGCATACAAATAAAATGTCGTGGCTACACGAAAATGTGATTAGTGTCACACATATGTCAATGTTTGAAGATGGCTGCATAAAGATGTGATTAGAATGGCACATGAAAGCTACGTATGTTTGATGCTTCGTGAAAAGTCAAATAGAAAACACCATAGAACAAACGTTAGCACACGCAAAAATATGCGCTCCCTTCCAACCTTATTCCTCCTTTCGATTGGTCTTGCATTCTTCCTAGGAATTGGGTCTCTTTGGCATCAACGGGGGATACCAAAGGCGCACACTCAATGTTCATTTTGAATTTTAAGTTTCGGTAATCCTAGGGGGAGTTGCTAAGCCATTACATATGGGTCAAAGTCAAAACCAAGGGTCGTACAGTTTCCCATAGCAAATATGCACTTCCCCACAGTAGAACACGATGTAAGGTCATGCGATGCTATGAGCGGTTTACCCCGTCGGGTGTCTCCAATCCTGGAGGAAGAGGTAGTCCACCTTCTTGGGTAAATCAGGGCTGATCAGTGTGTTGGAGGGATTGAGAAGAAGAATATGCAAGGTGCAAATAAATATGGTAATATGAACTAGTGAAGTGACTGCAAACGAGGTTTATTTTGGTAGTTGCCTAAGTTCCTTAAGTTTTTATGAAAAATTTTTAAGAAACCATTATCCCCAGCAGAGTTGCCACTGTGAGTGGATGACTTTTTTCGAAAAATGGGAAAAGAAACACGGTGAAGCAAACCGAGGAAAACGCTTTCGTTCCGTTTGATTTTGGAAAACGGGTTTTGTTTATCTTGAGTTAGGAAAATCATGGATTTGATTTGGAAATTCCTTTGTAGAAAACATTTTCCCATTTTAACTTAAAGACCTTGAAACTTAAATCCCGAGATTAGTGACAGAGTCGCCACCCGGATCAGCTCATCCGGGAATCCCGGTACAGCTCCCTACCGAGGACAGACTACTGTACCTAATCCAGAGATTTAGGGTTCCGGCAAGTGACTTACTTTAACCTCTAGCTTGCTTTCACTTTACAATTTATATTACCATATTTAATTTACTTTATTATCTTTCTCTATCCCAATTTGTTTATTTTAATCAATCGATGCTAAAGCAAAATGCAGAAAATAAATTGCAGAAAAATAAAGCATACATCCAAAATATACAAGGAAATAGTATAGGCCGATTATACAACCCAATCGAATAAAAGGTAAAAACCCTCGTCCTCACATTACAACCGCCTAAGTACACGAGGATCTAAAAATTACAACCGCCTAAAAATACAGGAAATAATCTATTAATTACAGCGAAACTGAAAATAAAAATAAAAGCTGCAAAACAAATTGGTTAGGACAATTTATATTGCACACACAGATAGGACTCAAATAGGACAGAATTGGGAATTTAGGAAATGGGGGCATGCATTTATGGGGTAACCAGGTGGACCCGACCGGTCGGACCGGTTAGACTTGGAAAACGGTTTTGAAATGCTTTGTGATTTTCGTGCTGAAAAATCATTTTTGGAAAACAATTTGCTCGGTTACATGAAAATTTCCATTTTTTGTGGGACTATTATTCCAGAATCCAGGGTTCCTTTCGTGCGGGTTCCTAAGTTCAACATTCATCTAGGGTCCAAAGTGCAATAAACATACCCAAAAAATTTGTGAAAATACTGTTTTGCTCATTTTCAACATTTTCCGAGGATTTTATAGGGTTCGGGGGTCCGCTAATGCTGAACTACAGATCCGATTTGGATAAATAACCCCGAAAATCAGAAAATAAAACCCCAGGAAAACCAAAAACCCTAATATCCATACGTACAGAAATCCAGCAACTAAAATTTTACAACATACGGATGAGTTTGGGCCGAAATCGATCACAACAGAATGCGCAAAATGGAAAACAGACTGTTTTTGGCCTATCGGGATGATTCAAAAATCTGTCTCTACAGAACCAGAGCCGTGTGGCTCTGGGCACCAGAGCCGCCCAGCTCTGTTCATCATGAACACAGCTGCCCGGCTCTATTCAGGCAATCCTGTTTTTGAAAGTTGCAAAAATGAAGAAAACAGACAGAAAAGACAATGCAAACAAGTTTAAGGCCTCTCAGAGTTTACCTTGATGTTGTTTTGATGCTTTGAACATCAAGAAATGGATTGAAAGCACGGAATTTGTCCTGGAAGCTCAATCAGCCGAAAACTGAAATTCGATCCGAAACAACCCGAAACGAATCCGAAACAATCCCAAATCAATGTGCAAAGGTTAAGTAACTTGTTATTAGAGTTTAAGGATTGATTTTAGGTCTTAGCTTGAATGTTTCTGAGTTCTCCTTTGGCTTATGTCTCGGCCCCCTTTCTTTCTTTTTCTCTGTTCCTCTTTTTCTCTTTTGTGTTCTTTGGAAAGTGGTTTCTGCCTAACATTGCAAAAGTCTCTTCCTTTTGATTTTATTTTTTTTCTTTTTATACTCTCCGCACACGTATCATTTCGAACATTAAATGGCCACCTGACTTTCTGATTTTGCCCTAATTTCTCCTCTGCAGAGCCAAGTTGCTCTGCTTTGTAGAGCAAATTGGTTCACCCACTAGAGCCGTGTGGGTTTAGCAAGAGCCGTGGCAAAATTTCGAAAATCATACGCACACCCTAAACCCTAGAAACCACTCGAGAGACCTTTTCAGGGATTTTGGATCATGGATAGCTTGGTTTTCAGGACGTTTGAGACACTCTGGGCGACATTCCTGTCATTTTCAAGTCCGATTCAAGTCCGTTCGCTCCATAGGTATCATAGAGGTAAGGAAAACCCGATGCTCACACCTAGATATCCAACATTATGTATGCTTAACAATAATTAAATGCACAAAAATTGTTTTCCCACTCCAAAATACAAGGCGTTTATAAATTTATTTTCCAGGTCTAATTGGGTAAACCTACTGGGTTTTTCCAATTATCCCCTAAATGTATGATCCCGAGCTATCTTATTATCTCATTCTGTCCTATTTGAGTCCAATGTGTATATATTATATTTGCACTAGTAACCTTTATTTTACAAGAAGATTTATGCTAGGTTAGATGTATGCTAGCTTTCTATTTTTTCAGATTATTTTATGTAAATTAAGCGTTTGTACCCCTAATCCCTTTTTATCTATTGTACCCCAAGCTCTTTGATCTGGTTGCAATAATTTTACTTCTTGAATTTATTTATCACTTTCAATAATTATTTATGGCTTTCTGTATTAGTATATAGAATATTACTAGCGTTGAATACGAAATAAGAATTAAATAACTAAAGTGCATATTTGGTATGTTTGAATGTTATTTCAAAATGAAGCAGTTTGTCCATACCAGAATCTCTCTCTTAAAGGTATAGGAATCCCTGTCTGGCTTGACTATACCATAATTTCTCGGTAAGAGCTGAGCCCGGTGGCAAATCTTATCAACCTTTAAGGCGTGAGGAATTGATTTTGTTTGTTCCTTTTTGTTTCGGATTTTTCCAAACCTCAAAACTGCATTTTTCGTAAAACCATAAAACCCATTTCGTATTTATTTGAAAAATACTCTAGCCCAGTCTCTCGGCCAGTTTCGAGGATCGCTCGCTCATAGTTGTGCACCAATCTAAATGAAAAGGAGGAGGATAAGGTCTATTTTATGACCTCTTCTTCCACCAAAGATAAGAGCCCGTCCATTCCTCCTAGCCCCAACTCCTAATGTCAAGACAAAGAGGACAACAAGCACTAGTTCAAGGCTTGTTGGGGAGATTGCTAAGGATGCAAAGAGAAAGCTAAGGATGAGCAAGATGACTCATCCTATTCTGAAAATGCTTTGGTTTGCTTTCTCAAACTCTGCTCTTTAGTTTTTGTGCAATCTATTCTGGTAAGTTGCGAAAGTTATGAATAAGTTGTTCTGTTATGTTTTTGTTGTACATATGCTATGTATGTTGAAATGCCAAACTTTCTACTAGATATATATTTATCTCTTGGGATTAAATTAGTTAAAATGGTTTAAATTGATTGTTTTTCTTGTCTCCTTTCCAATTGAGGATAATGTACAATTTAAATGTGGGGAAGAGGTAAGATGTTCTACACTTTTAAATAGTTGAGTGTTCATTTAAGCAATTGTTTTACATGTTTTTGTTAATTATTAGCAAAATTTAGGAGCAAAATTTTAAGCATGGTCGATACTGAGTTGTTTTATTATCTTTTGTGATTATTTATCTTACATTCTCTTGGTTCTTAACCTAAGTTGAGAAATCTTTGATAGTAATCTTTTTGATGATCCTTACCGCAACCTTTGAGTTATAGTGATGAATTGAAATGCAAAAGCCCTTCATTATTTGTGAGACACTTGAGCCTAATTTTTCAATTTCATGAATTCATTTGATATCTCTTTTTAAGTAAGCCTGCATTTATTGAAGAGTTCTAGAATTTGCTTTGACTAGCATGTTGGATTGCTTGACTTTTTCAAACATTAAATGATAAAGACATCTAGGTTTAGCCAACTTTAGCTTAAATTGCCTACATTATCTATAAAAATCTTATTCTTTGTTATTTTGAAGCCAAGTTGAGCCCAACCTTTTCATTGTGAAGTCACTAAATTCAAAAAATTCAAACTCCTTCCATTATACTTATCCATTCTTGAATAGAGCAAAAAATAAATTGTAGACTTATTTTGTTGAAGTGTTCAAAGTTCTGTCTGAAGTTGTTCTGTTCTTATCCTTTGAAAATTTCTTAAGAAGAATCAATATATCTTGTGTATTTTTTTTGTTTTCTTAAACTATAATTTTTTTATATCATCATTAGCCCCTATTATATTCATTTGATACCTATTATCCTAACCCCCTTACAACCCTTGGGAAAGACCTTTTGATATTTTCTAACCTTGTTTGGGTTATTAGATTAACGAATGTTTTGAGCCTATAAAATCTCTAAAATAATGTCTTGCTGTTGAGTGAACAAATACTATCCTTAAACACTTTTTAAGTGATTTGAGTGAATCCTTATTTGGAGAGGTGTTTCCATTAAAAGCTGTCTCATGAGCTGTTTGCATAGAGTTATTAGTTTCAGAGCTTGATAAGTGCTTAATGCTGAATCTATTTGCCTTATGGTTTCTTCAACTTACAATTTGTTAAACAGCTAATCTTCGCTTTTTTTGAGAGTAAACAAAGTACAATGATATTATTTGCATAAGGACAAGTAAATGCTTAAGTGTAGGGGAGTTTGATAAGAGAACATATTGAGATACTTTATCTAGTTAATTTTGCTAATTTAAATTGTTTTTATGATTAATTTCGCTTCAAGTAGCTTAGAATCTTTTTAATTGGTGCTAATTATGTTTTTTATCCTAGTTTAGTGGATTTTGGTTTTTTTTGGACCAAATCCTAGATTTCTTGTTGCGCGTTGACAAGTCCGTTGATGTATGTAAAGAGGAAAGAGAAAACTTCATTCAGAAATAACTTACTAAATCGGGGGTAGACTTTGCCATGAAGTTTTAGAGCTTGCTATGGATTGACTAAAGTTGGGAGATATTTTCTAAGCATCTTTTTATAATACTCTTTTATTTTGTAACATTAGATCTCCGTGTTCATCAAGGACATGTGTACGCATGAAACTATTTTGATGGTTTGTTGCCTTATTTTGCTAGGAGTAGTATAAATACTCTTGTTAAAAAGTAATAATGCCGCTTCCATCTTAAAAACTGCTGTTCTATCTTAGTTTTAATTAGTTTAGCTTAGGGTAGTTAGTTTATCTTTAATGTCCCCCATGGAAGAAGTTGTTCTTTGTATGGAGGAGTAGATCTTTTGGTGTAAGCTAGCAATTTCTGGTTACTGTTAGTATTTCTAATTAATCCAAGGTATTTTCAATATATGTATGTCTCCCATGTGCGTGTTTTGTGAAATGAGCTTAGATACCTCATCATTAGTTCATCAAATGCAATGACCAGTTGGTTTAATGGATGAAAAATGCATTTTTGACACTTACAATTACTTGGGGATGACTTTGAATTATATGTTAGGGGCTGATTTAAGAATGCTTTCTTTTATTGATGCTTTCTTCCAATTAATGCATGTTTTGACTGTTAATTATGAAGGCTACTCTGGTAAACTAATTAGAACATAGGATCCATAGTACAATGAACATTGACTATGGTAAAGTTGGTGAAAGATGCCCTATTTCATTTAATACTAAAAAGACAATGATTAAGAAGAAATATAAGTTGTTTTAATGCCTTTGTCTATGCTTACTTCGCCTTTATAAATTGTTTTCAATATATCGATTTCAAGTCTTCTCATTTATATGTTTTTTCTCTAGATTTGTTAGTTTAGTAGCTATTAGTTATAAAAATCACTATTTAACAATATTGATCATTATACCACAAACTGTTTACATTTAGAACCACTTTTGTTTAAATATGTGCTAAACCTCAATCTCTGTTAGAACGATATCTAGACTTATCCACTTTATTACTTGCTGACATAGTAGACTTGCTAGTATTACTCTAGGGCCTACCACGCTGTGCATTCTGTAAAATAGGGTGACACTGACCCAAATTATGATATTAAATGGGTAAAAGGGCTTTTAATCTGTTGAACTATTCTTATTCATATTTTTAAGAGAAATTAGTATTTTTGAGAAATCTAATAAAAAGAAGCCTTATACAGGAGAACCCACAAACATACTTACATTATCATCAGTAGGGTTTGTAAGAAAAAGCCTTACGAAACTAGAAAGGAAGGCCTATGAATCTCTTGTTGGGCTCTTATCTAAACTCAAGTGCCACCATGAAATTTATCAACAAAATTTACAAAAAGATACAAATCAATTATAATTTTTTATCCTAAAATATAAGTAAAAAAGGGAATTTCTTCACAGTTGAAAGGATAAAGAATAGGGCTATACAAATACTAATCAACCCACTGGCCCAACCTAACCCAATTCAATCCAGTCCTCTACAAAATAAAATTTGTGACTTTTTTTCTTGGGTTGGTGTGAGCGGACGACGCGTTTTCGATGGGACGCGGGACTCCCTTTCGGAAGGGGTGCCACGATCTCGGGCGGGCCCCTCCCTCGCGTGGGGGTTTTTATGAATGGAAAATTGGTTTTGAAAAATAAAATGGAATTAATGCGTAAAAGAACCGAGACCTAAGTCTCGTTGGATATTGTAGAGTTGCCACTCGGCTCAGCTCAACCGGGAAATTCTTAAGGTAGCTGAACCGGACGAACGATCGCTACACTATCCAGCGATTCGGGGTCTGGACAAGTCCCTTATTTCGTGTCTAATTAAATTAAATATTGCCAATGTTCTCAAATGGTATTTCAAAATCTAAAGTCAATTTTATTGAATATAAAAGGCATACAGCGTGCATACAAATATATAATACAAAAATAAAGAAAAATAAATATTAATTGGCTTACAACCAAATCGAATAGAAAAATAAAAACTCTCGCCTCACTGATACAATCGCTAGGATACACGAGAATCTAAAAATATTTACAACCGCCTAAGTATTGGGGGCGTGCATAGAGGGGATAACCGGGCTGGCTCGGCAAGCTGGCCCGATTAGACCTGGAAAACATTTTGAAACGTCCCTATATTTTTGGTTTTGTGGGAAAATCATTTTGAAAACAATTTTACCGGTTTACATGCATTTTTCATATTTCAAGTGGGTCGGCTTTCGGGAGAACTGGGACTCCGTCGTTGAATTGTTCTAAATGCAATTTTACTGGAAATTAAACCTAACATAGTAAATGCACATATCAAAATTCATTTTTGATGATTTTCTGGATTTTTCTGATTTTTTAAGGATTTTTGGAAATTTTTATGGGTAGAAGCTGAAATTCTGATTCTGGAACGAGAGTTATAGTCGTGCGACTGTAAACGGTTCAGGATTAGAATTTCGCCAAGATTTTATTTTGAATCGAAATTGCAGAAAACAACCTGGAAATTAAGAACACTCGTACGACTGTTCAACAAAACTAAGAATAGTTGTGCGACTGTTCTTAATTTCCAGAAGCAGAAGCACGAAAATGCAGCAGAAAATGCACAAAACTCACTTCAAACACCCAAAAAGCGAGAAAAAGTGTAAGGAAAAGAAGTGTCTACCTTTTTAAAAGCTAATCCAAGTCGTTTTGACCCCTGGCGTCGCCTCAATCCTAATAAATTTGCACTTTTTCCTTTGAAATTGAAGTTGAGGGCTTTATGTCCAAAATCCAAAAATGTGAGGGATTCTGATGATTTAAGTCCGGATTTTTGATTTGGTTGTGAAGTTAATTGATTAACCTAGGGATTTCTAACAAGTTTTAATCCTAATTCTGAGAATTGAAAGAAAATAGAAGAGGAAAAGATGAGTTTTGTGGGTTTTTATCCTCTTTCTTTTCCTTCTCTCTTTTCTCCTTTCTCTCTCTAAGTTTTTTTTTTCACCAGAAATCCAATTGCTGCTTCTCTCCTCCCTTCCCTCTCTTTTTCTTTGCTTTTTCGGCTTACTTGCTGCAACAACGGAGTAATTAATGCTCCTTCTCTCTCCTCCATTTTCTGCTGCAGAGGTACGACTGTAATTTTTTCGACATTACAGTCATACGACTGTAATTTTTAAATTACAGTCGCACGACCGTAAAGATAGTCATACGACCATAAACGTTTTTTTTTTAAGTATGGAAAATTCCGGCGCTTACAGCTGCCCCTCGCGTGATCAAATTCGACACCTAGCTCCAGGTTTACAACACCTGAGATGATGAATTTGAGAGCGCGAATCAGAACACTGGAATGAACGTTCTAATGAGATAGGCCGATACCGAGTCTAGGTTACCCGAGGCGGTGCTGGGGAGGAAATCAGCCGATATCAGGTCTAGGTTTCCCGAGGTAAGAAAAGATGGAATGCGGTTAAGCCGATATCGGGTCTAGGTTACCCGAGGCAAAGGAAGATGGATTACGGATTGGCCGATATCAGGTCTAGGTTACCCGAGGCAAAGGAAGATGAAATTATGGTTAAGCCAATATCGGGTCTATGTTACCCGAGGCAAAGGAAAATGAATTACGGATTGGCCGATATCGGGTCTAGGTTACCCGAGGCAAAGGAAGATGAAATTGTGGTTAAGCCGATATCGGGTCTATGTTACCCGAGGCAAAGGAAGATGAAATTGTGGATTGGCCGATACCGGGTCTAGGTTACCCGAGGCTAGCTTTACTGGGGACATAGATGAAGCTGATCTGAGCCGATACTGAGTTCGCATTACTCGAGGTGGATTTGCTGGGGAAATGGATGATGAAGCCGATCTGGGCCGATACCGAGTTTGCATTACTCAAGGTGGATCTGCTGAGGATTTGAAGTTGGAGATGATGAATTCCTGCACTTCAGATAGTAAGTCTTCATTCCTTGATCGAGAGATTTTTAAACAAAAATTTTTACCCATGCGATCAAGAATGAAGACTAGCTGGGGATGAGTGATCAATGTATGTAATGTATGAATGCATGATGATGCATATGCACATGTATGCATTTTCTATCATTTGACGTTTCCGCCTTCCACTGGAGAAAGATATGTCGTGCCCCTGGTTGATTTTGCTTTCTTCAGGGCTTTGCTTGGTGATTTTCGAAGGAATGAGGTGACTGTTAGGAATGTGTGATACTGCTGGGGAGATAATCGTAGCGTTCCTTTTAGAGATTTCACTGGGGAAGAGTGTAGCAACTCGATTGGGGAAATAATTATGGTGTTCTTTATGCAGATTCTGCTAGGGAATTGCATGGTGACTCTATGGGGAGTCGACGTGATGACTTCTGTGGGGAATGTTGGGGACATTCTGCTTTTCTTGCTTTGTGGGGAAATTATGAGTTTGTAAGTGCTCTAATTTTTGCCTGGGTTGCCCAATACGGGTTTTCAGCCCAACGAGCTGCTCTGATTTTTGCCTAAGGCGCCTTTTCGGTTTTCACCTTAGCCAGCTTTTCATATGCCCTAACTTTGGCCTAAACTGCCCAATATGGGTTTTCAGCTTAGCGGGCCGCTCTAATTTTTGCCTGGGGTGCATTTTCGGTTTTCACCTCAGCGAGCTCCTTTTTTTTAAGAAGATGATTAAGATGTCATGGTGACCATTTTATTGCTCTTTTAGGAAGACGAACTGGATCTTAGAGGTCAACAAAAGATTTCAAATTGAACGTATTTAGCACATTTTCACTTGTTAAAACGATTTCAATCAGTTGAATGCAAAGTGCTTTCTTTGAATGTGTGTTTATGAAAGAAAACTTTGTTTATGCATTTGTCATAACCATGCAAATATATTTAAACAAACACTTCACTTTATTGATGAAGTCAAAATGAGTACATTTGAAACAAGTTGTTTCCTAAATGATACAGATCCCACACTGAGCCAGAATCCGTCACCCGTCGTCGTTTTCAGGTTTTCCGACTGATCATTTTCTCTCGTGTCTTAACTTTTGCCTAGACCGCTCTTTTCGAGTTTTCAGCCTAGCAGACCTCTCTTTCTTCTTCTTCTTTTTTTTTCTTTTTTTCCTTTTTTTTTATACATGATAAGGCTTTAGCCTGTCTTGGTTGATAGGATTAGTGAACTCGTTTCATCCATGTCCATGATGCTGACAGCGCCTTTTGATAGCACCTTCTTCACCACAAAAGGCCCTTCCCAGTTGGGTCTGAACTTGCCCCTAACATCAACATTTGAAGGCCTTAGCTGCTTTAGAACCAAGTCACCTGTTTTCAATTGTCGCTTAAAGTACTTCACATTGCAGTTATAGGCCCTGGCCATTCTGTGCTGGTACATCTAAAGGTGATCCAGTGCCCTCAGTCGTTTTTCATCCAGTGCTGCCAACTGTTCATATCTGGCTTGAACCCATTCAGTCTCCGGCAGCTGAGCCTCCAGGGTGACTCTGAGTGACTTGAGTTCTATTTCCACTGGCAACACTACTTCCATTCCATATACCAAGGCATAAGGAGTTTCTCCTGTCGGCGTTCTGACACTGGTTCTATAACCCTAAAGAGCATAAGGCAGTTTATCAGCCCAATCTCTGTAAGTGGTTACCATCTTTGATAAGATCTTCTTTATCGCCTTGTTAGCTGCTTCCACTACACCATTAGCCTGTGGTCTATATGGAGAAGACTTATGATTTTCAATACCATGTTCTGCAAGTAACTCAGCTGTTGCCCCTTGAAACTGGACTCCATTGTCAGTCACTATGTGATGAGGAATCCCATACCGAGTGAAGATATTCTTTTGGATGAACTTGACCATCTAGTTGGCTGTTACATTAGTGAAAGATTCTGCTTCGACCAATTTGGAAAAGTAGTCAACTGCCACAACTATGAATCTAGGCCCATTAGATGCTGTAGGATGAATTTCACCAATCATATCTATCCCCCAAGCAGAAAATGGCCAAGGAGATGTCAAATTCTGTAACTCAAGCGGAGGAAGATGACTGATATCTGCATAGATCTGACATTCATGGCACCTCTTCACTTTTCTTATACAGTCTGCTTGCATCGTCATCCAGAAGTAGCCTTGTCTCATGATCTTTCTAGCCATGGTAAGCCCATTCATATGTGGCCCACAGGATCCTGCATGTACCTGCTGCATCACTTCTTCCGACTCTTGCTCTGTCAGGCACCTCAAAAGGACTCCATGTGTGGTTCTTTTGTACAGCTTGTCCTCGAAGATTATGAATTGACTAGCCAACTTTCTTAGTGTTAACTTATCAGCAGCACTGGCCTCTTCTGGGTACTTTCCCTCTTTAACATACAGGTAAATGTCAAAGAACCATGGCTTTTCTTCAGCTGATAATTCCATTACTTCGTGCACTTCGAAGCAAGGATGTCTGGAAATGGCTATGACCAGTGGTTGTACTTGTGTTTCCTCTGGATTTTCCCACATGGAGGACAAAGTAGCTAATGCATCAGCCATCTTGTTCTCATCCCTGGGGACATGTCTGAATTCACACTGGCCGAATAAACCTTTTTCTGAACTGTAGCAGCTCCAAATAAGGCCGTAATGCTTCTTCTTTCAGCTCCCACTTGCCTTGAGCGTGCCTTATCACTAGAAGTGAATCACCGAAAATTAAGACATCATTTGCCCGTGAGGTAAACAAAGCTTCTATTCCAAATAAGCATGCTTCATATTCTGCCCATTATTGGTTACAGGAAAGATCAGCCTCTTGGATAAAGGAATAATCTCACCATCCGGTGTTGCTACAAGTACCCCGATTCCAGCGCCTTTTCTATTCACTGCCCCATCGAAGCACATTACCCATCTTTTTACTTCCACCATGGCTAGTTGCTCATCAGGGAATTCCAGATTCACTGTGTAATCTGATTTTAGGGGTTGGTTTACTAGGAACTCTGCCACGGCTCGCCCTTTAATGGTTTTCTTCGTGATGTACTCGATGTTGAATTCAGACAAAAGTAGCAGCCACTTGGATAGCTTCCCAACCAATACTGGTGCTTCATAGAGATACATCATTGGATCCACTTTAGCCACAGCTTGTATTTTGTAGGATTGGAAATAGTGGCATAGCTTCTTGGTCAGCCAATCATCGCCACACATGTCTTTTCCACCAGTGTGTATTTGGCTTCATACTCTAGCAAGCATTGCCCCTATAGAGGATTTTTCGACTGCCAAATACAAAATCAGAGGCTTCCCTGGAATTAGAGGACTCAACACTGGTGGCTTTCCCAGGTAAGCCTTGATCTTCTCGAATGCCAGCTGACAATTTCTTTAATAGCTTGAAGATTGGTTCACAAGTGGAGGTTAACCGTGCTATGAAGCGGCTGACATACTGCAAGGAACCCAGGAATGATCTGACTTCCTTTTCTATCTTTGGAGCTGGCATGTCTTGGATGGCCTTGATTTTGTCTGGGTCCATTTCTATCCTCCTCTGGCTGACTACATGGCCCAACAGCTTCCTTGATGTGACCCCGAATATGCACTTCTTGGGGTTAAGTCGTAAGTTGTACTCTCCAATATGTGTCATAAATCTATCCAGGATAACAGGATGTTTCTCCCTGGTTGTTGATTTAACGAGCATATCATCGACATACACTTCAACTTCTTTATGGATCATATCGTGCAACAGAGTTGTGACAGCCCTCTGATAAGTGGCACCGGCATTCTTCAATCCGAAAGGCATTACTCTGTAGCAGAAAGTACCCCACTCTATGATGAACGATGTTTTTACCTTGTCGATCACATCCATCAGAATCTGGTTGTACCCCGAAAAGCCATCCATGAAGGAGTACATTGCCGCTTTTACTGCGCTATCAACTAGGACGTCAATATGGGGCAGTGTAAAGTTATCTTTTGGACATGCCTTATTCAGGTCCCTATAGTCGATGCATACTCTGACCCTTCCATCCTTTTTAGGCACGGGGACAATGTTGGCTAGCCATTCTGTATACTCCACCACTTCGAGAAACCTGGCATCTATTTGTTTGGCCACTTCTTCTTTCACCAGCGTAGCCCATTCTGGCCCTAGTCTTCTCAACTTCTGCTTTATCGGTCTGAACTTGGGGTCCGTTGGGATTTTGTGCACTGTTATTTCTGTATCCACACCTGGCATGTCTTCATACGACCAGGCAAAAGCTTTAACATGCTTTTGGAGTATTTTTATTAATTCTTTCTCTTCCTCAAATTTTAGCTCGTGTGAAATGAGTACCATTTTAGGGGTTTCATCTGTACTTATATTGATTTCATGCAATGTAGTGTCATGTATGCTAAATATGCTTGATGGTGATTTAAATGCATGCACAGAATTATCAGGATAAACATCACACAAGTAAGCAAATTGGGATTTCATTACATTGAACTTATCATAAAGTACATCAGTTACATTGAAAATGGAAGAAATAGATACAACAAAATCATTTTCATCCTCCGCAGGCGGAGGGCCTTGTTCTTCATCAGCTTCCATCTTCCCTTCCAGAGCATCATCCGGGGTTGCAGCTTTCTCTGCTTCTTTTCCGGCCGCTTGCATCTTAGCTCTTTCCATAATCTTGGCAATTTCAGCGACTACAGAGTCTAAATTCACTTTGGCCATTAATTCTTTGCCGAATCCCTCGTTGGATTTTCCAAAAGATTTGCTTAATGCAGCAGTCAAAGCTCCCGAGATCACTTCTGTAGCTTTAGCACAGGTCTTCTTTTCATCTTCTTCCTCGGTCACCTCTACGGCTTCTACTGCCACCTCAGAAGACTCTCCTTGCAAAATCTCATATTCAGCAGTTGCTTCCTCCACCATTACAGGGGCTACTGGCTCCTCCTGGCTTTTCTCAAAATCCATAACATCTACAAAGATCTCAAAGCCAGGGTACTCGACATTTCCAACCAGCACCGGTTCAGCTTAGCCCTTGTAAAGGCTTTCTCCTGCCTTCAAAAATGGCTTCATCATGACCTTGCCATTCTTACCCTTTTTCAGGTTCTTCTGCTCGAATGACCCCTCCACATAACCAAGGCCATACTGCTTCGACTTTCCCGAGTCGATCTTGAATTCTGGTACACCTTGCAAATTAATCCTGAGTCCCATTCCCGGGACAAAGTTCAGCTTGTACAGATACTGGGATAGCCACTCCGGCATGTATTTCTCGTAAAGGACCATAGGGGCATCCGTGGTCTCTTCCTCTTCGATTACAGCGACTTGAAACCCACCAAAGGGAATCACTTCTTCATTCACTGCAGCTACCATCGACTGGGCATCCGCCTCAATAGTCACGATCCTGCCGTTCATAGAGAACTTGATCTTTTGATACAATGTGGAAGGGACACCTCCCAAAGGATGGAACCAGGGCCTTCCGAGCAACAGGGAAAATGTGACTAGGATATCAATCACTATAAAAGCAACTATGGACCTAACAGGCCCAACCTCTACTTCCGCCTCAAATGTCCCTATCACCTTTCTTTTAGAGTCATCATATGCTTGGATGAATGTTGAGGATTTCTTTTACACTTCTTCACTCAGCCACAGAAATGGCAACATCTTTAGTGGACAAATATTCAGTGCTGACCCATCATCCACCATGACGCAAGGCATGACCTTATCCATCACATGGGCCCTGACATAAAGAGCTTTGTTATGGGCCTTCCCTTCAACAGGTAGGTCTTTCTCGGAGAAGACAACATCAGGACCCCTAACATGAACTTTGTCTAATAAGCAGCACATAGCCTTTGGTGAAGCTATAAGGGAGACTTCAATTTCTGACAATTTCTTTACTAGAGCGGCTCTGTGTTCCTTGGAGGTCAGAAGCAAGTGCCATAAGCTAGCTTGGGCAGGAGTCCTCTTTAGTTGGGAAATGACTAGGTCCTCCTTCTCAACTCCTTCCGGTGCTGAAGTACTGTCCGACCCATTCATCGGTGCTTTATCTTTCATCTGATCTGTCGGCTGATATATCCTTCCACTCCGGGTCACGTGCTGCACTTCTTGAATCTTCAGCTTTTCAATAGCTGGGAGTTTGACTACCTCTCTTCTGTCAAATTCTTCATACTCATCTTCGGAGTCGAGATCATCCAGACTTATGGGTTTGATCTCCTTACATCCCTCCTTTTCCTCACATTTGGGTTCCACCTCGGGTTCCCCTACCGCCATTCCCTGAATCATGGGGTTCGCTTGCAGAACTTGGACAAATATAAAGTTAGCCGGCAACCCTGATTGGACCATGTTAACCCTCTTTTCGAATGCCGGCAGTGGGTTGGTTTTAGTGCTGGGTTTGGCTGGCTCTTGCAGCTTTCCCTCATCAATGAGCTTCTGGATAGCATCCCTTAGCTTATAACAGTTGTTGGTTCGATGGCCTATCACTACATGATAAGTGCAGAAATTATCCTTGTCAGCTTCAGATGGCTTCTCAAATGGCCTTAAAGACTGCAGTAGGCCGCCATTCCTACACTTGGCGAATATCTTTGCTAAAGTAAGAGTCCAAGGTGATATGCCTTGTCCTCTAGGACCCTTATTCTGGTTGCCTAGCTGCTAATTCACAGTAGCCACTTCAACCAACTTCACCTCTGATGATTGCCCCTGCTTGCCACTGGAACCTGAACCAGAACCACTGCCAGACCCAGCTGCTGCAGTTGATTTATACCCCGAGGTGTACCCTGTGCTTTTTCCTCCCTTGTGACCGGTTGGCTTCTCCTCTTCATCCCTCTCTATCTTCATAGCCATGCTATAAACCTCACTAAGCTCCTTAAAGGGATGAAATTTCATGTTGTTCTTGAAAAAGTCTTTGCTGCCGTCAATGAGCTTCTGCGTAAGCTCGTCTTCATCAGGGTGGTTCTTTAGGAGGATCATCTTATTCATCCACCTCTGGTAGTATTCATCAAAGGGCTCGTTGAATTTCTGCTTCACCCTCTCCAAATCATACAGCTTCACCTGTATTTTGGTGTTGAAGCTGTAGTATTTAATGAAGGCCACAGACAGACCTTCCTAATCAGATTGCTCCTCCTCTGACAATGAGTTATACCATCCTAAAGCACCTCCCTCCAGTGTAGTGGGGAATAAATTGATCAGCTGCTGCTTCGTGGCGCCCGCCGTCAGCATAACTCAGGCATATAAATTCACGTGGGCCTCCGGCGAGCCCATCCCTTTGTGAGTAGGGATCCTCGGCACTTGGAAGCCAATGGGGAATATCTCGATGCCCTTATTGATCATGGCATCAACATTTACTCCCTTCTTTGATTCAGCACTGATACTGACCCCCTTCTTCAACTGGGCCATAACTTCGTCTAGTTCAGAACACTTTGCCTTCATCCTCTGTTCCATAGCTGCTTCTATCTCCTACAGCTTCTCAAGGCTAGCCGAAGCGTCACCACCATGTTAGGATGACTCAGCCTCTTTTTCTTTCCTGGCTCCACTACCACCGGCCTCACCAGCTTCCCTTACGATTGCCCGTATCTCTTCCTTTAATATGTCACGGAAGTCTTGGGATCTGAAGAAATCTCTCAAAACATCAACCATGCTTAGTGTCTATTCTGCCATATTCACTCTTTCCCCAGGCTCAGAATCACTGTCACTCTCAACTACCCTCTGTCTCCTAGCTGCCCTTGAAGCTTGGGATCTTGTCCAAGGTCACTCCAATGTATTCTGCTTGGGAGTAGACAGGAGGTATTAGGGTTGTGAATTAATGACGTGATGTGGCATGAAAATTAAGACATTGAACATGCTTGAGATGAATGGAGTGAGGTTATGTATGAAATGATGGTATGAATGGTTTCTTTTTATTATTATTTTTTCTTTTTGGAGCATTCCAAAAACACCCAATGCTTATGCAAAAATGTCACGTGTAGGCCGTCACACAGACAGAGCTTCGGCGCCTTTGGGGCACCTAATGAATCCGTGAAATGGTCATGTGTATACCGGCACACGGACAGAGTTTTGACGCTTTGTAGGTCTATGGGATGGTATGAAATGGTCGCATGGGCCGGGCCGCCCACGGACAAGGTTTTGATGCTTTTGAGCATATGATATGATGTTTTGAGAAAGTCACGTGTAACAGGGACACGGACAAGGATTCTGCATTCGAGGAACTTTCATGATTTGGTGATGTTATGGGCCTATATGTATACTAATTAGGCACTCGGGGAGTACCTTGAATGGTAAATTAATGTCATGAAGTGGTCGAATATGGACCACGATGTTAGATGATGTTTATTATAAATGGACGTGATGTTATGAAATGCATCGCGTAAATTGTTACACGAAAATGGGCATAAGACCGTTGTGGCTTTTATTGAATGTAATGATTTTGGTGGAACGGCTGAATGCAATCTTATGCATTGGCAAAACACGGGTAATTTTAGGTACCCGATATGTTGTAAAATGGGATGGTCATGATAGGCGTCCTTGAAATGCCCCTTAATTTAATTTAAGTGAAATGTGGTGAATGATCATGTCACACAATATGCAAATGGCTGCACGAAAACGTGGGTTAGGATGCATGACACACATAATGATGTTATGTATGCTATATGAAAAATGCTAATCACGCAAATTTAATGTTATGACTGAAAAAGAAAGGGGTTAGCATGAATGACAAACGAATGAATTAATGTTTTACACACGAAATAAAATGCAAATGGCTGCATAAAAAAATATGGGTTAGTATCACATAAAAAAATGTTTTGTGTATGGTATGTCACATGTATGGGAAATGGTGATTATGGTATGTTATGCACGTGTAGGTAGCAACGGCAATGTGTCACAAGACGGCGAGAAACATATAGCAAGCAAAACGAATTCTTCCAACCTTATTCCTCCAACATGGTCGATCTCAAAAATTTCTCACCGAGTCCTAGGCGGGGTTCACTTCGATCACCAACCGGGGGTGATGAAGGCGCGATTTTATAATTATTCACACAATTATTTTGGTATCCTAGGGGAATCCAACTAGGGCTGCCTATATGGGTTCGGTCAAAGTCGGGATTCCCAGCGGAGTTTTCAGGGCTTGTCAAATTCTTTTAAGTTTTTAAGAAAACTTTTTAAAGAAATCCCCAGCGGAGTCGCCACTGTGAGCGGACGACGCGTTTTCGACGGGATGCGGGACTCCCTTTCGGAAGGGGCGCCACGATCTCGGGCGGGTCCCTCCCTCGCGTGGGGGTTTTTATGAATGGAAAATTGGTTTTGAAAAATAAAATGGAATTAATGCGTAAAATAACCGAGACCTAAGTCTCGATGGATATTGTAGAGTCGCCACCCGGCTCAGCTCAACCAGGAAATTCTTAAGGTAGCTGAACCGAACGAACGGTCGCTACACTATCCAGAGATTCGGGTCCGGACAAGTCCCTTATTTCGTGTCTAATTAAATTAAATATTGCCAATGTTCTCAAATGGTATTTCAAAATCTAAAGTCAATTTTGTTGAATATAAAAGGCATACAGCGCGCATACAAATATATAATACAAAAATAAAGAAAAATAAATATTAATTGGCTTACAACCAAATCGAATAGAAAAATCAAAACTCTCGCCTCACTGATACAATCGCCTAGGATACATGAGAATCTAAAAATATTTACAACCACAATCGCCTAAATACATGATTAATTCTATTAAAATACAAGAAAAATGAAAATTAAGATAAAATAAAAGCTGCAAAACAAAGGTTAGCACAATTTATACGGCACGCCACAAGTAGGACTCAAATAGACAGAATTGGGAAATCAAGTATTGGGGGCGTGCATAGAGGGGATAATCGGGTTGGCTCGGCTAGCAGGCCCGATTAGACCTAGAAAACATTTTGAAACGTCCCTGTATTTTTGGTTTTGTGGGAAAATCATTTTGAAAACAATTTTACCGGTTTACATGCATTTTTCATATTTCAAGTGGGTCGGCTTTCTGGAGAACTGGGCCTCCGTCATTGAATTGTTCTAAATACAATTTTACTGGAAATTAAACCTAAGGTAGTGAATACACATATCAAAATTTATTTTTGATGATTTTCTAGATTTTTCTGATTTTTTAAGGATTTTTGGAAACTTTTATGGGTAGAAGCTGAAATTCTGATCCTGGAACGAGAGTTACAGTCGTGCGGTTGTAACTACAGTCGTACGACTGTAGTTTACAGTCATGCGACTGTAAACGGTTTAGGATCAGAATTTCGCTAAGATTTTATTTTGAATCGAAATTACAGAAAACAACCTGGAAGTTAAGAACACTCGTACGACTGTATATACAGTTGTACGACTGTTCAACAAAACTAAGAACAGTCGTGCGACTGTTCTTAATTTCCAGAAGCAGAAGCACAAAAATGCAGCAGAAAATGCATAAAACTCACTTCAAACACCCAGAAAAGCGAGAAAAAGTGTAAGGAAAAGAAGTGTCTACCTTTTTAGAAGCTAATCCAAGTCGTTTTGACCCCTGGCGTCGCCCCAATCCTAACAAATTCGCACTTTTTCCTTTGAAATTGAAGTTGAGGGCTTTATGTCCAAAATCCAAAAATGTGAGGGATTCTGATGATTTAAGTTCTGATTTTTGATTTGGTTGTGAAGTTAATTGATTAACCTAGGGATTTCTAACAAGTTTTAATCCTAATTCTGAGAATTGAAAGAAAATAGAAGAGGAAAAGATGCGTTTTGTAGGTTTTAATCCTCTTTCTTTTCCTTCTCTCTTTTCTCCTTTCTCTCTCTAAGTTTTTTTTTTACCAGAAATCCAATTGCTGCTTCTCTCCTCCCTTCCCTCTCTTTTTCTCTGCTTTTTTTGACTTACTTGCTGCAACAATGGAGTAATTAATGCTCCTTCTCTCTCCTCCATTTTCTGTTGCAGAGGTATGGCAATTTTTCAGAAATTACAATCGTACGACTGTGATTTTTAAATTACAGTCGCACGACCGTAAAGATAGTCGTACGACCATAAACCTTTTTTTTTTAAGTTTGGAAAATTCCGGCTCTCACAGTTGGGTTGGGCTGAATTAAAAATGAAAACCCTAGAACCCAGTTTGGATTATTCACTCAACTAAATCAAATTAATTCATTCGATTCTCTATGCTTCAATCTCCTTGTATTTTCCTTCAATTCTTCTCCAACTTCAACCTTCAACAAGCAATTTTATCTGACCGGGATCCTGATTCTCCTTCCAGCCTTCGAACTCTGGCCTCCACCACTGCACCCTCTTTGTCGAAGCTCGCATTTCATACTGAGGTCGACGGATTCATTGGTTGAGCTCTTTAAAACCTTCATCATCGTCTCACCAGTAAGTTCTCTTTTTCATATTTATTATTGTTTACACGCTCGAAAGTTTAAGTATTGGGTTTTTGATCTGTTTTTGCATTTGGGTTTCTCCTAGCATCATAACATTATCTACTAGTAGTAAGTGTGTTTTTATATGGTATTAGCTCTTTTTTGTTTGTGAGAATTGAAGAAATCTAAAATAGAAGGATTTGCACCCAATTCATGGGTTAAAACTCTTGCTGTCTGTATGTTTTAGTGGTAAGAAATATGAAGTTTCAAATCAAAATTGGGTTAATACCTGTGAGATGGATAAGTGTTAAAATGGCCTGGGTTATAATCATTAACAAATATCTTATACTTTTATTATGTGTGTGAAGTTGATAAAGAAATGTAATCATTGTCTCTTATACTCTAAATCCATAGAAGAAGAGAAATTTTGTGATTGACCATGAATAAGGCTACAGAGTATTCATAGGTTGGAGTCTTTATTATAATTTGTTCTCTGTATTATTCTTAGTTTGGATAGTATTAGTATTAATTAGTAGGATTTTCAGTAATCCTTTATGTATAAATTTACAATGTATAGAAAAAAGTATGATATATTTACAACAAATCAAATCAATTAGAAATTTCGAAAGAAATGGTGTGAACACAAGCTTTAAACACAAACCAAAAGACAAAAGACTAGCATAGTAAGTTTACAATAAAATAGAAATATTACAAAGGCCGTATAAAGAAGAGTTACTACACATGAAGAAGTCAAGTCTGCTCTTTTTTTTCTAAGAAAAAAAGTAGAAGAAGAAAAGATGAGATCACTAAATAGATAATACTTTCAAAATTCATAGAGCATATATTTTGGAGGCATCTATATATTTAGCTAACCAAATTAGAAGCACATAAATGAAATGAAAAATAAAATTAAGAAAGTAGCAGTATTTTGTAAACTTGATTACCATTCGGAGACTAACAAAAAAAAACAAAGAGAGAAGAAGTTTAAAATGGAGGAAGTGTTAATAGGGTGGTGAGTTGTTGATAAAGGGAAAGGAATGTGTGGGTGAAAGGTGGATTTGCGATGGTGTGTTATTAGGTAATACTGCCACTGCTTATGGTTTAGCTCTTGGGTGCATTATAATTATTACTATGGTAGGTGTATTTAACCACTCTTGTCATTTGATCATACCATCAACATCTAAACTTGATTTTATATTGTTGAATCTCTTTGAAGCAGTGGTGGATACTTACATGAATAATTATAGGGCCAATGAGAAAAAACATCTATTGCTAGCCAATTCAAAATAAAATCTATTGCTATCGGCCAATTGTGTCTATCTCTGAATATTTCTGTAACTTGACTGACTTTCAATGTCTTTTATTGTCTCTAATAGGGCTGCATAAATATTTAATTATTGGGTTTTCAATCTGTTTTTGCATTTGGGTTTCGTAGTTTCAATCTGATTTTCTTTTTTGTTCGTGAAATTTATGGGATTTGTTCCATTTTTTGTACTTCCATATTTCAGTTCTTACGGCTTAGCCTTTCGTTCCTTGAGGGTGCTTTTTCTCTGTGAATTCTAGTTCTATAATGGTAAGTGATTCCTTGAGGGTGCTTTTTCCTACTTTGATGTGTTAGAATATTTAGACTCATGACTGATGTGTATTAGGTGTGCGTAATTATTGTATGATAAATCTAATTATTGCTACCAAAATGCTTGAGTTGATTAAAAGTAATATAACTTTGTTATATTTCAACTAGAATTAAAATGAACATGCCATGTTTTAAGTTGATTTGATTTAGGTTGGTCATTCCTGAACATGCCATGTTACTTTGTTGTTTACTAAATATGAATGCTACTGAAGTATTGAGATTGAGAATTATGGGGCATTGGTTGTTCCAAGCATTTGATCAAATTGATCTGTTTCAATTTCTTGTTACATTTGCTATATAAAACCTGCTTTCATCATTTGCTATGTAAATTCTGTTTACTTTTTCTTGTTTTTCTTCTTAATATAACATTACACTTGGTGTAATTAGAACATTTACTCTACATATGTATCCATACATATGTTTTCTGATGTTAGTTCGACTTTATTTTCTTTTTAATTATGCTACTATTGCTTTTTTATTTTCTTATAATCGTAAGTATATACTAACAATAAAATCGTTTTATGGTTTTAGATGGAAAATGAAAGTGCTTCATCAACTACTGATACTGAACTTGAAAAAAATTATTCTAGAAAATCAACTGTATGGGAACATTTTAAATTAAAATAATGTGGGGATAGGGTAAAGGCGTTTTGCAATTACTGTGATAAGAATTATACATGTGATCGTGGAACTCATGGTACTAGTAATTTATGGGTTCATTTAAAAAATCAGTGTCAAAACTATCCTAGTAGACTTAAGAAAAGAAAGAGAAATGATAATAATGAGTCAGAGGATCATTTTAGTCAAGAAGAAGCTAGGAAGATGCCTGCTGAAATGATAATCAATGATGAGTTGCCTTTTAGAATTGTAGAAGGGCGTGGATTCATTAGATATTCAAACTATCTAGAACCAAGATTAATAGTGCCATCTCGTGTGACTGTGGCTAGAGATTGTTTGAAGATCTATGAAAATGAGAAGATGAAACTAAAAAGTGTTTTACAATCTCATCGTATATGTCTTACTACTGACACTTGGACATCAATTCAAAACTTGAATTATATGTGCTTAACTGCTCATTGGATAGATGGAGAATGGAAGTTACATAAAAAGATTTTGAACTTTTGTTTAGTTCCTAATCATAAGGGGGAAACAATTGGAAAGATGGTTGAGAGTTGTTTGATAGACTGGGAAATAGATAATATTTTTACTCTTACTATAGATAATGCAAGTTCAAATGATAGAGCAATTAGACATTTGAAGAAAGAAACTAAGGATTGGAGAGGTACAATCTTAAAGTATGAGTTTACACATGTCAGATGTTGTGCTCATATAATAAACCTTATAGTTAAGAAGGGTTTAAAAGATGTTCATGATTCAATTGTCAAAATTAGGAATACAGTTAGATTTGTGAGATCATCTCCTGCTAGGTTACAATCATTTAAAATGTGTGTAGAGAAAGTCAAAATAGAACATAAAGGTCTCTTATGCCTTGATGTTGAGACTAGGTGGAACTCTACATACAAAATGTTAGAAGTGGCTGAAAAGTTTGAGAAAGCTTTTGGGAGGCTTGAAGGGGATCCTAATTATGATTCTTACTTTGATAATTCTAAGAAAATTGGCCCTCCTAAGAAAGAAGACTGGGATATAGCTAGGGTTTTTGTGAAGTTTTTAAACTTTTTTACACTGTGACATTGAGATTTTTAGGTTCATTATATATCACATCAAATGCATTCTTTCATGAGCTTATGGCATTGGTTGATAGATTGAATAGTTTGATGAAAAGTAATGATGATATCGTAAGTGCTATAGCTACCAAAATAAAGAAGAAGCTTGACAAGTATTAGGAAAATGATGCAAATTTGAATTTTATATTATTTGTCGCAGTTGTTTTAGACTTGCACTTTAAGATGGAGTATGTGGGGTTTTGTTTTGATGAGGTCTATGGTGAATATAAGGGCCAGAGAATGAGAGACGGAGTGGAAGAAACATTACATAGATTGTACGCTCATTATTTGATTTATGAGTCGAGTAGTATGGGGTTGTATTTAAGTAGTCAAGGTTCTGATGAATTGGGTGTAGAAGATGTGGAAGATGATCCTGTTATTTCTTTTCAACAATAGTATTCTAAGCATAGGATAGGGATACAAAAATTAGAGAGCAAATCAGAAGTTACTAGATACTTGTCTGAAAGTTGTGAAGAAATTGATGAAAATTTTGATGTTTTAGGATGGTGGAAAACTAATGCTTGCAAATATCCAACCCTTTCTTAAGTAGCTAAAGATGTCTTAGCAATTCCAGTATCTATTGTAGCATCCGAGTTTGTATTTAGCATAGGTGGGCGACTATTAGATCCTTTTAGGAGTTCATTGTCAACTTTGATGGTGGAAGGACTAGTTTGCTATCAAAATTGGATGAAATCTACTTCTGTTTCAATTGATCTTCGAGAAGCTATGAACTGATTTTGGGCAAATATATTTTGCTTGATTTTCATGTTATGAAAATTGATTTTGTAATTTTTTTTCTTTATTTCATAATTTGCTCAGTTGTGTATGCCATCAGTTCAAGAATAATCAAAAAACAAAGCAATTAAGGTTTGTTCTTTGGGTTTGTGTTTTGATTGAGATAAGCAGATAACTATAATTACTTATTACTTTCTTTTCCCGATGCCTAGGTTTATGGTATAGAACCAATGGAAAGTGCAGTCTCAACTGGAGAAAAACAAGGTAAAGCTACATTATTACAGTTTCAATGATTTCTGTATATATATATATATATATATATATAGTTCAGTAATAATCTGTTAATTAGCATCAAATGAAATATATTAGGTAAGATTGCTAATTAACTTTTTTTTTTCTGTTGTTGGTTTAGCACATCAAGGGAATAACACTTGCTGAAGAAGTGATCATAAGGGTTATTGAGCTTCAGTTTATGCTTCTTAAGCATATAATTTTGTTCTTCCATGTATATTGTTTGTTGTTGAGCTTATGGTTCTGTTACTTTCTTTTCAATTCGGAAGCATATTTTGTTTATCTTCTCTTTTAAGCTCTATGTAATCGTTAATTAGATGAGTACATGCTCTCAGAATACTTTAAAATCTCTCGAAAATCATCTGTATTACGTATTATCTGTAACTTATATTTGTGAATTGAGATTTTACGTTTGACTAGTTTAAATGTTGTGAACATGTTATATAACTAGAATTTTATTATTTTTGTTACAATGTTATACAATATGCATTTGTGAATGGAGTAGTCATATTTGACTAGTTTAAATGCATAGTTAATAATAAATTTATTTTAAATAAAAACAGAAAAGAAAAAATTATATAAATATTTGAATTAAAATTCGACCCAACCCATAATCAACCCAACCCATAACACTAAATATTTGGTGGGTTGGATAGATTTTTACGGCCAACCCATGAATCCTTTGTTTTCATGGGTTGGGTTGGGTGATAGTCCAAAACTTAGTGGGTCATATATTGTACAGCCCTAATAAAGAATATATCTATTTCTACTAATTGACATGTAATAATATCTTTTTTCTATTAGTTGAAATATAAGTTGTAATGATTTTATTATTTTGGCTCACCAATAACGTAGTCTGTTAAACATACTATAAAATTTCTTGGCATGTATATGTGTGCTTTTTTTTATTCCAATTAAAATTTACATTTTTAATAATAAAAATTTACATGTTTGCCAAAGTGATACAGTTGAATAAATAAATATGGATAGTGGATGGTGATGAGGTGAGCAATGACATTGCCCCTCACAAAAATGTCAACAACTTTGAATTCAAATGAAGATGAAATTGATGGGAAATTCATTAGAGATGGACTTGGTAATGAAGAAAACTTATTTAATTTTAATTAGTATGGGTTAATTTCACTATAAATGGTATGATCTTTAATTTCGTAAAACCTCCAAAAATTTGAAAGAAAAAAAAAATGGTGGAAGAAGTGAAGGTAGTTGGTGGATGGGCGAGCCCATTCAGTCAAAGAATAGAAATGGCTCTGAAGCTAAAAGGGGTAAAATATGAGTACATAGAAGAAGACCTCTCTAATAAAAGTCCTTTGCTTCTCAAATCAAATCCAATTTATAAGAAAGTTCCTGTTCTTATACACAACGGCAAACCCATTTCCGAATCACTACTCATTCTTCAGTACATCGATGAAACCTGGCAAAATAATCCAATTTTGCCTCCTGACCCTCATGACAAAGCAATTGCCCGTTTCTGGGCTAAATTTGTTGATGAAAAGGTTTGTTTGGATTTTTTTTTTTTTTTTTTTGGAAATTTTACCTTTCTAGGACTTGATTTAACCACCAAATGCTTATTTAAGGATTAACGTATTAAAATTGCACATTTGAAGCTGACTTATGATAATCTAATAGATTCGTATCTTTTAAACATGATTCTCTCTATTTAAATCGAGCCAGATGCGTCACATTTCTAATATGTTAGCCTCCAAATATAATAGATTTCTATTAGTCAACCCTCAAATGTACCAGATAAATAGGTTAGGCCCAAATGTGCAATTTCAATACAACATTCAAATCGACATTTGGTGGATAGGTTAGGTCCCCAAAAGATCATTTTTTTCTATTCATCTAAATTAAGGATGCAATTATGTGCAATCGAATAGGTTTTGTACAAATGTTATTGAAACCAGAACGGATCACAGACTGCAATATTATGAATTTATGATTCAACCGTTTCGATTGGGTTCAATCGGAAGCTCAACCGTATTTTTTTTTTAAATATACATATATACATATTTAGTTTTGTTGAAGAAATTATTCAATTGACTTTTCGATCATGGTTCAACTGATACGGTTCATTGATTTAACTGCCGATCGAACAGTTTAATATTCTCCAAAACCAACATTTTATATCAAACTAACTGAACTAGTAGCTAGTTCGCGGTTGAACCGATCGTTCCCATTTGATTTTAATAACTTTACTTTTTTGTTATATATAGGCGTGTGGTTAATGAATCTTTTAACAAGGGCGAATATACATGTGGCTATTAAGCTTGTTTATATTTGCACCCAAAAAAAAAAAATTAAGCTTCTATATATTGCTAAGATCTTTAGTTTTTCTTTCAAGTTCGCATATTTTTTCGTCAAATGGGTGGTAAAATAATACGTGTGAGCATCGAAAAATTGACACTTGCCAATCATATGATAACTTTTGGCACCTACATATTAATTTAGTCTATAAATAAGAACCTAAATTGCATTATGAATCAAATTGATTATGTATGGGAAGTTCATGGGCCAATCCGACCCATTATCCCCCAAATACATATTTTTGTTTTCCTTTTGTGATTTAGTTGGTCTTATTTGTATTAACATTCTGAATCCTGCAGATCTTATCCACTGCTAGCAAGTTTAGAAGAGCCAAATTGGAGGAGAAAAAGCAGCAGATTATTGAAGAACTTGGTGAGCAACTGAAAGTTGTTGAGAATGAGTTGAAGGGAAAGAAATATTTTGGAGGTGTAAGACTTGGATATGTTGACATAGCAACATTTTTCATTGTAAATTGGTTCCTAATTCGTCAACAAGTAATGGGAATCGAATTCATCACTAAAGAGAGATTTCCAGTTCTATTGGAATGGATGGAAGATATGCAAGAAATAGATGTAGTCAAAGAATGCCTTCCTCCAAAAGATAAACATCTTGCTTATATAAGAGCTTGCATTGGGTCTGGCAAATAAGAAATTTTAGAATACAGAAAGGGCACTATGTTATTATACATCAAGCCATTAAAATTATATCATCTAATATATTTTTAAATTCTGATATTTATAAATTAGCCTCTAGGATATAGAGAATCTTATGTTAAGCATAATAATATAAAACAAAAATTTTTTGTATGAAAAATATAATTTTAAGACTTATGTATTAATGATAAATGAATCATTTGAATAACCACTTCGAATATTTCATAATAATTTATTTAAATAATTCATTAGCGTATGAAGAACTTTAAAAGAGATATAATAAATATATGATCAATATATTGAAATTTTCTAACACGTTGTCATTTTAGAAAATCGAAAGAAAATTTAATAAATTTTTCAAAATATATCCTCATTTTAATGTTGATTACAATAAAATTGATTCAGTGGTTCATATTCCCTATAATAGATATAGCCATGTTGCAACATCCAAAAAACTGAGTCAAACGAAAGACCAAATTTGTAACGGGGAGTATGGTCAGTTGAGTCGCAAGGATTGGGGAATTCGGTCTCGGAGGAAGAGTTAATTAATAGATAAAAACCGAATTAAATTATAGATTCGGTATAAAAGGAAAGACGAATGTAAGTTGAAGGAGCGAATAAGAAGTTGAACTGAATTACCGAATGGTTAGACAAATGAGATGTGACAAGTAGAGATCTGACAAGACCAAATTAGGAACATATTGAACTTTTAGCAAGATTGGGAGGTAGAGGAGATAAGAGATCCAGTTGTGGGAATTCTAGGACGTGTTACATTAAGACCAGGTTAAACAGGAAGTATAAGAAACAGAAATATGACAAAGAAGGGTAATACGTTAGAAGATACTCTAGAAGAGGAGAGAGAATAAGTGGAAGAAGATATTTTGCATGTAAAGGTATAGATGGTAGAAGGAGAAGCAACCAAGTGTCAGAGTAAATAAAAGTATGGACAATATTGAGCCACGTGTATTGAAGCCTAGAGAGTTCTATTTTTTGTATAGTATAAATGAAAGAAAGAAAGAGGAAGAAGGGACTCTTGCCATTAACGAGAAAATAAAGTAAGGAAATTCTAGCGAGAGAAACATAAAGATTTTTTTGGGAGAGAAGCAAGAAAATGGCATATCAAAAAGAGAAAAAAATGAACATCAAAAAGAGAAAAAAATGAAGGAAGAACAGAACAACGTGGCCTTTGATTCCTAAATAAATACTGGGATACCTAGTAGCTCAGTAGAAAATCTACTAAGTTCAAGCCATTGAATGAAAAGGATTCAAATGTGTATTAACGAAGGAATGGATGGAAATTGTATGACTAGTAGAAGATGGGGCCTTAAAGGAATTAAGTAAGGCTAGAAAGGGGAAGAAATGGAGGAAATTTAAATGAAGTTAAAAATATAATTTTAGTTTGAATTTGTAAGTATTTAGGTATTTTAAGTGATAGTTTATTCTTTATTTGTGAAACCCAATGTATTGGGAATTTATCTTTGCTCTAACTATGTAATTTGTAAATCTCAAACTAAATAGTGAAAAAGTAGCATAAATGATAGTATGGTGTTAGAAAAATTTATCTGTTTCGAATGTAAAATTAGTTTATTTGGAGATTTTGAAATTGTTACATTAAGAAGTGTATGTTGTGTAGCAATGATTTAAACAGTATTTGTTAAGGGAATTAATAGAGATGTATTTGTAATAAACTACAAAGGACCCAGCTTAATGTAACCATTGAATTGATTATTGAACGAATCTTCTTGATATCTTTGAAAAGAATTGACTTGATAAGTTTGATGGAATGTTTAAAGGACGAGTGGAGACTCGGTAAACACTACCATTGACCAAGTCGGCCTTCGGGTTATTGATTGGGTAGCCCAAGTCGGCCTTCGGGTTATTGATTGGGTAGCGTGCCCAAAGAAAATGTTGAAAATGTTATAGCCGGATCACTATGAGAGTGAACTTATGAGTAATCTCATAGAGGACTCATTGATGAATGATTTGGACTCATTGAGGTCTGGTGGAAGGCACCTGATGAGGCCAGGTGGCTGCACATGAAGACGGACCCTGAAGAATCATGATAGCATGTAGCGTGGACGGTCAAAATGCTAAAAATTTTTTTCATGTGGTGGGTCATGACCAAAACATAGACAAATGATTATTACCCGAGATGAATGTGCCGAAGATGAATTGATGAATGAGATATGGTATTGAGAACTGGTTATGTGAACACCCCCACTAATATTTCGAAGGATAAAGTTGAGATGCGACTGATAACTAAATAAATAAATCACTATGAACAGTTATAAAAGGAGGAAAGAAATCCATCATAATACACTATTACTTTGAATAAAAGTTGAATGTAGTGAATTAAGTTTGTGATTAATGGCCTGTGATAAAGCTTTTATTTATATTATACATGAGATGAGGGAAAACCTAATCAAATCAAGTGTTGAGCATGTGAAACGATGCATATATGTCCATTAGGATTAACTTCTATGTAAAGGAGAATAATAAAAGATTTATAGAGTTGGTCACAAATGGTGGAATCTAATGATCTAGCCCGAACAAATAAGAATATTTATTGGGAAACTACCCAGCCTTGGAAAGTAAATGTGTGAAATGGAAATAAGAAAGTTATAGAATAAATAATAATACCTTAATCTGATGCAACCAGGTTGGGGCTGTTGGGAATGCGCTAGTCCCAAGGCGTTGGTCCTTGTAATGTATCATACATTTTGCATCTTGTAATGAGATTTATATAGTACACATTCATGTTAATGAATAGAGGCATTAATCTATTTATTATATACCTTATGCAATATTATAAATAGAGTATCCAATGGACATATCCATGTTGCCAAGTGTCATGCACTTGGCAGTAAGACCATTGATAGGGAAAACGTTATGACCATAAAGTCATTCATAGTCTATTCCAGTCATGGGAATGAATGTTACCAAAGACTATCATAACCTTAGTTGTATGGCAGTGTCTTACCGATTATAGAACATAAAATGTCAACCAAGTTTATGGGTACATGCAAAGGGGTATGGTACTGGATAGATCCCCTAAACGAGAAATCCAAATGGTATAGTTGTGAACACGGGTTTTTTCCCGACTTCTGTGATGAAAGTCATTGTTGCCTTTTTCATGGATAAGCGTGAAGAAGATTCGGACGGACCGGAATAATGTCGGAAATATCCCGAATGACCCAAACGTGTGTGACAAGTCTTAGTACGGAGCCCCGAAAGAATTCTAGTGAATATTTAAGAAAACCGAAGAAAAGAATAAAAAAATAAGCAAAACAAGCCAATCTGGTCACTACAGTCGCGCGACTGTAGTACATTACAGCCGCGCGACTGTAATCATCAGATTTCCTTTTTCACCCAAATCAGCATTTAATTCGGTCTTAATAAGCAAAATAAGCCAATCTGGTCACTGCAATTGCTCGATTGTAGAGCCTACAGCCGCGTGACTGTAGTACATTATAGCCACGTGACTATAATCACCAGACTTCCTTTTTTACCGAAAATCAGCATTTAATTCCGATTTTTAATCAAAACAGGAGATATAAAAAGTCTTGTATCCAGGATTAGGGTTAACAGAACAGAGGGGAGGCAGGAAATTGGAGAATTTTGAGAGAAAAACGCACAAAAACACACATTAACACAGATTTTGGGACTTTTTCTAGGGTTCTTAAGAAAAATAAAAGGATTGATCTAAAAATAACTTAAAAAATTTCAACGAAACACATAGAAACGGTTGTAGGGTGTTGTTAAACCGTCATCACTCACTCAATCTCTCTGGGGGTTCCTTCCGGGCTTCGGAGATCGCGTATTTTTCGGATTGTTCGTGACTGCAAGACGCTTTCCTGCATCCGAATCCATCCTTGGTGATCCAAATAGTGGAACACAAACCAGGTAACATTCTGAGAGGCCTTAAAAATCCATTTTTATTCATTCTGGGTTTTGTTTATTGATGTTTTTTTAAATTTTTACGATTCCGGGAGTGGTTTTGATTACAGCCACCTCGATTACGATCACAATTGTCCGGCTGTAATCTACAGCGCCGCGACTGTGACCTATAGTCCCCTGGCTGTAATCTTCTGATTATAGTTGCTCGAATGCCCCAAAATCGGCCGATAACGCTTCCGATTTTCAATTAAATGTGTTCTTTCTGTTTATTATCGGCCTAATTACAGCCTTATGTGCTTAGATTCCTGGTTTTCTGATTTTTGATTGATGGATGTAATTTAAAGTTTGGTCATTTTGAGGGATTAGGGATTTCCAGATTTGATTCGATCAGTTTCGAATCCATTTTATTGATTTTCATATATTTCCAGAAATCCCGAACCCCCTAAAATTATTAAATTTGCAAAGCGGTTTTCAAAAACGAGAAAAGAATATTGGAATCAATTCTGGAGCACTACAGTCGCTCGACTGTAACTGTTACAGCCGTGCGGCTGTAATGCCCTACAGTCGCTCGACTGTAGTTTAGGGGGCAGAATTACAATTTTACCCTTTTGGGCCCCCAAACTTGTAATTTTACACCTTTTTCCTATTCAAAACTGAATTTTGGAGTGTTTACATTCTTTTTAGACCCTAGATGAATGTTTAACTTAGACCCACACACGAACAGGACCCCCGGATCCTGGGATATTCGGCCCACTAAAGTTGGAAAAATTCATGTAAATGAGCTAAACCATTTTCAAATTTGGTTTTTCACCTACAAAACCCACAGGGCGTTTCAAAAAACCGTTTTCCAGGTCTAACCGGGCCGACCGGTCGGGTCGACCCGGTTACCCCCTATGCATGATCCTGTTTCCTAAAATACCCCTATTCTATCCTATATCAGTCTTTGGTGTGTTTTATTTATTTGTGCTAACCGTAATTGGATGCAGCTTTTGCTTTTTTTTCTTTATTTTTATTTTTGGATGTATTTTATAGATTAAATCGTGTATCTAGGCGATTTTAATTTTTTAGATCATCGTGTATTATAGGCGGTTGTAATGGTGAGGATGAGAGCTTTTTCTTTTTTATGGGTTGTATAATTTGGCCTCTATTTACTTTTCCCGCACTTTTACTTTTCTGCACTTTATTTTGGTTTTTTTTATATTTATGTCATTTGTATGAGCATTGATTAATAATAAAAAGAAGATAAAATGAGTAGAATTAAGTGAATGCAACATTACATTATGAAATAATAATGGAAAATAAGTGAGGATTAGTAGATTTGTTGCCCGAACCCTGAATCTTTGAATTAGGTACCGCGTCTACACTTGGTAGGGAGTTGTACCGGAATTTCCCAGATGAGCTGATCCGGGTTGGGACTCTGTATCTAATCTTGAAATTCATGTTTCGAGATCTTTAAGTTAAATTGGGATTTTCTAAGAAAATTTATTTTCCAAAAATTCACACTTTCAATTAAGTTTTCTATAAAATGAGTTTCCCAATAAAATGAAAGGTTTTCTTGAAGAAGATTAAAAACCTGTTTTCAAACCACATCATCACGTCTTAAAAAGAAAATCCCCGATTCCCGCTTCACCGCGCGTTCTAAAAAAGGTCGTCCACTCATAGTGGTGACTCTGCTGGGGATTAACGGTTTCTTTTGAAAAGTTTTTTCAAAAACTTAAGGAACTTAGACAACAATCGAAGTACATCCTCACTTGTAATCAATTATTAAATCATAATCCGATGTTTCATTCACACTTGCATAAGCATGACATTTTCTCTTCTTAAATCCCTCCAACACTCATTTAAGCCCGGTTTATCTTCAAAGGTGACCCACCTCTTCCGCTAGGATTGGAGGCACCCGAGGGGGTAAACCACTCATAGCCTCGTACGAACCCCTTTGTTTAGACCCTTGAGTGGGGAGAAGTGAGGAGTATATTTTTGCTATGGGAACCTGTACGACCTTTGGCTTGACTCATACCTTTATTTAATGGCTTAGCAACTTCCCCTTAGGGTTACCAAAACATATATTCAAAAATGGACATTGAGAGTGCCCTTTGGTATCCCCGGTTGATGCCAAAAAGACCCAAAACCTGGGAAGAATGCGAGCCCAGTCGAATAGAGGAATAAGGTTGGAAGGGTGAGCATGTTAGTGCATGTGCTAACGTTTGCTTTTTGGTTGTTTTATTTTCGACCCTGTCATGCAACATAAACACGCATCATCCATGTTTCATTTTTTAACCACATTTTTATGCAGCCATTTTGGAGCATCATATTACATGTGTGTTATACTAACCACATTTTTGTGCAGCCATGACCTTTTTCGTGTGCCATATTCATCTTGTGTGCTCATTGACTCATAAAGCATACACGACATCATCTTGTGTGTCATGTATTCGAACCACGTTTTTGTGCAGCCATTTGCATTCTGTATGACATGGGCATTCATATCATTTCATCCCATCCAAAATGAAGGATGTTTTAAGTATGCTCCTCATGACATTCCATTTCATGACATATTGGGAGTCCCCAAGATTACACGTGTCCGCCTGTGCACCGGTTTGCACTTGGCCATTTCATTACATCATTACATTGTGAGAGGACCACAATGGTCCTAGGCTTGTGTTTGTGTTGCAGACCACACAATACCATTACATGACATCACAACCATTCACAATTGGTGTTATGGCGACACCATAGTTTTGCTTGCATGCCACGATCCACATCGGATCGTTTCATAACATTGAAAATTCATTCAAGGTACTCCACAAGTGCCGAACTAGAATTCATATTACAACATTTCATAACATGTCCAAATCATGCAAGGTGTTCCTCGAACGCTGAAATGCTGTCCGTGTCTCGATTGGCACGTGACTTGTATGTGACATCACTTCATCTTAGATGCCATAAAAGCATCGAACATTTATCTGTGGAACGGTTGCCATATGACCATTTCATATCATGTCATTGACCTACAAAGTGTCAAACTTCTATTCGTGTGTCGGTACACATGTGACCATTTCACAACATCCCTTAGATGCCCCGAAGGTACCGAACCTCTATCCATGTGGCGGCCCGCACATGATGTTATTGCATTGTCTTTTGTGTATCATAGGGTATGCTTGGAACATCTAAAGCAAAGTAAGAAAAACACAAAAAGTCATCTTCAGCATCATCTACATCCATGAGGCATCATCTAAACATGAGCATGAACATACCATTTAGTGTGTCGAGTCCAGGACCACGACATCCGTTCAAGGTGCTAACACTATTTTAAATGTGCAGTTTAGAGTCCCATCTCGTGAAGATTAGTTCTAGTTGAGTTAGAACCAAACACTTGGATTCAGTCAATTCAATCAGAACAGATCACCGTGGAGGGAATCAGTTCGGGGTCAGATTCAGACAGGGAGTTCGAAGTTCAGTTGCCTATTCTACCGGTTGATAGTCAGGTGTTGTTAGAATAGAGCGGAGAAGGCCGACTGAAGTAGTGGGAACAATGGAAACATGGCAGAGATGGCCGACTGAAGTAGTGGGAACAATGGAAACATGCCTTTCAACATGGCTACCTTTATGAGGAGCTTCTTAAACTCAGATGAGTTCAAGGCTACTCTTAGGGAGCAAGTGCAGGCGGTGATGACCACCCTCCATATTACGGTTGTTCAACCAGCTCAGACCTCAGTTGGGAATGGGGGACAATAGTTCGTTCAAGTTACTAATGGAACCCGAGGGAGTACCCTTAGCGGAAGTGGTGGAATTGCCAATCACAGAGAGCCGGACCATCATCCGAAGAGGATGAGGCTTTTGAGAAGGCGAAGGAAGCCTCGATTGAGTCAATGCTGGAGAAACGGCTCAATTAAAAAATTTTCTGACATAGATACTATGATGCCCAAGTTGAACGAGATGGTCCACTTTAATCCTATCAACTGTACCGATCCTGTCACATTGGTGGCTGATGCAGAAGGACCGCTTCCGGCTGGTTTTCATATGCCATACCTTCCTCCCTACACCGAGGAAGGACCACCGGAAGCCCATTTAGACAGCTACGTGAGGTTGATGACCAGCATGGGGATTGGAAAGGGTTATCTTTTGAACTTATTTCCTACTACTCTGAGAGGTGCTGCAGCAAAGTGGTACATGAAGATGCCCCTATATACCCATTCCACCTGGGAAGACTTAGTTGACGCCTTTGTGAAGCAATATGCCTACAACACCCAGGTTGAGACAATCTTGAGGATCTGTAGAGAATCCTCCAGAAGCCGAATGAGTCCTTCCCAGCTTATTACAAACGGTGGATGGATGTGCAGGTTTTGGTGGATGGGGCACTAAAGTTTGAGTCTTTGATTGTGAAGCTTGTGGATGGAAGCCTGCCCCAATATAAGGACAAGATGAAGCTCAAGAGGTTCCATTCCTTTAATGAGGTGGTGGGGTTTGCTAAGCGTATCGAACGATACAAGGAAGAAGAGCAGAGGGGCAGACAGAGTTCGGGCTCCTATAGAAACAATCAAGGGTACTCCTAAGGGTACATGAGTGGTAGTTCTAAGACTACTATAGTGGGGTCTAGTTCAAAAGCGGCACCGAAGGCAGCCTCTATTGAAGCGCAGGAGGGAGAAGTGGCTGCTGTGAATCAAGGGAGGCCGAGTATTATAAGAATTACCAGTCCATGGGCCGAATCAGTCAGTCGAATCTTTGCCAAGTGTAGGAAGGCCGAGTTGTTACAAATTCTGAGGCCATTCTCGCCTCCAGCTGAGGCAGATAAAGAGAATTTTTGTTCTTACCATGTGATGATGGGTCACCGTACAAACGAGTACACCCAGCTGATTAAAGCCATCAAACAGCTGGTCACAGATGGCAAGATAGTAGAGCCGGCTCTTATGCCGAATGTGCAAAAAAACCCACTCCCTACCTTTGGAAGTCAGGTGAACATGGTGTAGTCAGGTCTGCCAGCCAATTATATGTTCGCGCAAATCATTAAGGTGAATCCGAGTGTGCGAGCCGTGTTGGTAGAAAAGGAGGAAGAGCCAGAGCTAGTTGAAGAGCAGAGCTTGGCGGTAAGGGATAAGGCAGGTCCCATCAATTTAGATGAATTTGAAGCGGATGATGATTATGATGAGTTTGAGGTTCAAGAGTCGAACCCAGTTTATCCGGTGGAGACGAAAAGGGGACTGTGATAGAGAAAAATGGGTTGGTGTTGCACATCACAAGAAGCAGTAGGGTTTATCAACCTACCAACGCACCACCTCCGGCACCCCTAAGGAGGAACACTACGCTGGTGCAGAATGACACTGTCCAATCACCTCCCGTAGCCAAGAAAGAAGACATGGTGGTGGACTAGCTGAAAAGGACACCGGCTCGCACCAGTATGTGGCACCTGCTTATGGAATCAAAGAGGCACCGAGAGGCGGTGGTTAAACAATTGATGGAGATGGATGCCAACCCCACTATGTCCCCCGATGAGGTGTGTCCAATGATCAGAGGAGTGGATTTAAAGGCCAACAGGACGCCGGAGATCAGTTTTGGGGTAGAGGACCTCTCGCCCAAAGGGGTTAATCACAATAGGGCTCTGTACTTAAGGGTGGAAGTCATGGATAAAGTGATGCCAAGTGTGATGGTGGATGACGACTCAGCCTTGAATATCTGTCCTTCTCAGATCCTGCCTCTCTTGGGGTTGAGTGCTGAAGCTCTTTATCGGTCCAACACCGTTATTAGGGCTTATGATGATAACAAGAGAGCTATGTTGGGAACCTTCAAGACTGAAGTTAAAGTGGGGGCAGTCAAATCAAAAGTACTGTTTACCATGATCGACATTCCTGTCACCTTCTCTCTACTCTTAGGGAGACCATGGTTCCATGTTATAGGAGGAGTTCCATCAACTTTGCACCAGAAGGTGAAATTCTTGATTGAGGGGAAAGTAGTAACAGTTGAAGCAGATGAACCTTTTATAGTGGCTGCATTAAGTGCTACCGAGCAGCCGGTGATGGGGTTTCAGGTTGCTATGATCTCTGACAAGCTTGAGTTTCCAGACTGGATTCACAGGTATTTTGCCAAGCAGAATTACGAACCGGGAAAGGGATTAGGGGCCAAGCAACAAGGGATCCCTGAATTTAATATTGAGGCTAGCAAATATAGACAATTTTGGCTGGGATATCAAGAAGTAAGGACCAAGCATAAGCGGAAGCATGTGAATCTGGTAGACACTTTCATCCGGGCTACAGAATCAGTGTATGATGGGACTCCTGAGTCGATAACTGTAGAGGGAGGTCAGCTCCCGGGATTTGAAATCTTTGCTGATGTGGTTGATTTCAGAAAGTATGGAATGGAGCATGTTATAAGCATGCTACGAGCCCGAGCTAGGGATGAGAGCAAGAAGGTTCAGAATCAAAAAGTTTTCGACCAAGTTAGGGTTGAATTTGGGGACAAAGGAGAAGCTTTCAAGAAGACTAACCTGGTGAGGAACGAGATGGAAGTGGCTATGGGGGCCATTACAAGGCACTATCCACTTTGATGAGACCAAGCAGGGGTTCAAAAAAGAAAGCACCACCTGCTGAGAGGACACATGAAGAGCTAGTGGGGGAAGCAGTGAAGGAGCTCACTAAGCTGGTCATGAGGGGCAAGGCTGAGATGCCAGAGGAAGAGCTGACTGAGAAGCAAAAGGAAGACCTGGAAGGAGACCTGGGGTACCTATTTAAAGAGTTCGACTGTGCTGCTGTTGACGAAGACCCTCCGCATGTGGAGGATGGAAACTTTTTGAATGTATCTACTTTTTCTATTTTTTATGTGAACAATTCTACCTACAAGGCACACAATGCAATAAAATCTGATTTTGCTTACTTGTGTGATGTTTTTCCGGATGGAACTGTGCATACATACAAACATTCATTTAATGTCTTTAGCATACATGATGCATCATTGCATGAAATGAACCAAGGGACAGATGATGAAACAAAGATGGTATCCATCTCGAAAGACCTCACGCCTAATGAGCGAAAAGAACTTGTAAAAATCTTGCAAAAACACGTCAAAGCCTTCACCTGGTCCTATGATGACATGCCTGGGGTTGACAGAGAAATTACAGAACATAAAATCCAGACAGATCCGAAAGTGAAACCAGTTAAGCAGAAACTCAGACGACTTCGACCAGAGTGGGTTGAAAAGGTTAAAGAAGAAGTAGCCAAACAAATAAAGGCCAAGTTCTTAGAAGTAGTAGAGTACCCAAAATGGTTAGCCAACATCGTGCCGGTTGCAAAGAAAGACGATCTGGTAAGGGTCTATGTGGATTACCGGGATCTGAATAAGGCATCTCCCAAAGATGACTTTCTGCTCCCGTATATCGATGTCTTGATTGACAGTGCTGCCAGGGCAGCTATGTATTCTTTCATGGACGGGTTCTCGGGGTATAATCAGATCCTGATGAATGTAATTGACAAAGTGAAAACGGCCTTCATCACAGAATGGGGGGTTTATTGCTACATGGTCATGCCTTTCGGGTTGAAGAATGTCGGGGCGACTTATCAATGAGCTGTCACAACACTTCTACCTGACATAATCCATAAGGAAGTCGAGGTTTATATGGACAACATGTTAGTCAAATCCATAACTCGGGAAGAGCACCCAGCTATCCTGGATAGATTTCTAACCAGAATCGAGAAGTACAATCTTCGCCTCAACCCTAAGAAGTGTGTATTCGGGGTAACTTCTGGGAAACTACTTGGTCATATAATCAGCCAAAAGGGAATCGAAATGGATCTTGACAAAATTAAGGCCATCAGGGAAATGCCGGCACCGCAGTCAGAAAAAGAAGTAAGGTCATTCTTGGGTTCACTACAGTATGTAAGTCAGTTTATTGTGAGATTGACGACAGTTTGCGAACCAATTTTCAGACTTCTGAAGAAGAACCAGCCAGTAGAGTGGAACGAGCAATGTCAAATAGCCTTCGACAGGATTAAAACTTACTTGATGAACCCTCCAGTTCTAAAACCGCCCATACCAGACAAGCCTTTGATTCTGTACTTGGCCATCGAAGAGACTTCTGTAGGAGCCATATTAGTGCAAGAGCAAAAGGATGGATGCGAACATGTGATCTATTACTTGAGCAAGAAGCTACTAGAGTATGAGACTAGGTATACGATAGTAGAGAAGACCTGTGTGGCTATGGTATGGTTGACAAAGAAGTTAAGGCACTACTTCCAATCATATAAGGTTTAGGTGGTAGCCAAGGTGGATCCTATGAAGTAATTATGCCAAGCTCCAGTGCTAGCAGGGAAGTTATCAAGGTGGCTGCTTTTATTATCAGAATTCGACATAGAATATGTTACGAGAAAGACAATTAAAGGGAGAGCTGTAGCAGAATTTCTAGCCAACCAGCCAATAGATTCAGACTATGTGGAGAACTTAGAATTTCCCGACGAACAATTGGCAGTGATAGAAGAAGAGTCCAACAGATGGGTGATGTATTTTGATGGGGCAGTGAATAAACACGGCACAGGCTTGGGGGTACTCATTGCTACACCAGAAGGGGAAATCATTCCCCTGGAAAGGCGACTTGACTTTCAAGTGACCAATAATGGGGCAGAGTACGAAGCATGTCTCTTTGGTATTAATGCCCTAATCGCATTAGGGGCAAATGAGGTGTTAGTCATTGGGGACTCAACTTTGGTGATTTGACAGGTTACCAGAGACTGGGAAATAAAAGAAGAATCACTCCGGCATTATCTCGAGAAGGTTTGGGAAAGGACGAAGGTATTTAGTCAGTGTGAATTCCGACATGTGCCGAGGGAGGAGAATCAGATGGCAGACTCTTTAGCTACACTATCATCAATATGGGAAGGTCCCTGAAAACAGCCAATACAGCCGGTCATCCTGGAAATTGCTCAGAATCCATGCTGTTGGTCAGTCAACACGGTCGTAACTATTGAGGCACACCCCTGGTATTATGATATTCTACAGTTCATTCAGAACGGTCAGTACCCCGAAGATGCCAATGAGTCCGATAAGGTTTCCCTCAGAAGGTTGGCAGCACAGTTTCGGATATTTGAGAATCAACTTTTCAAAAGGACAACTAACGAAGTTCTTCTGAAGTGTGTCACGGAGGAAGAGGCAGTCGTGGTTATGAAACAGATACACTCTGGTGCGTGTGGTCCATACATGAATGGGTTGGCCCTAGCAAAGAAAATACTAAGACAAGGATACTTTTAGCTCACTCTGCAAGCTGACTGTATTGAGGAAGTTAAGAAATGCCATGAATGTCAAGTGTATAGAGACCTCAATCATCTTCCCCCGCTTGAACTTTAAGTATCTTTAACTTCGTGGCCGTTTACAGCTTGGGGTATAGACATAATTGGAGAGATAAGCCGCCTGCCTCAAATAGGCACCGATTCATTGTTGTAGCTGTGGATTATTTCTCTAAGTGGGTCGAAGCAAAATCATTTGCAGATATCACCGCTAAGAAAATGGCCAAATTTATAGAAAGGAACATCTTTGCAAGATATGGGATCCCTCATCATGTCGTGATTGACAATGGGGTACAATTCCAAGGGGTGACAGCATAGTTATTCTAAGAGAAGGGGGTCAAGCACCATAGGTCATCCCTGTATCGCCCACAAGCCAATATGGCGGTGGAAGCGGACAATAAATCCATTAAGAAGATTCTGTCAAAGATGGTGGTGACCTACAGAGATTGGGCCGACATGTTATCATTGGCTTTGTGGGGATACCGGACAAGCATCAGAACCCCTACAGGAGAAACTCCGTATTCAATGGTTTACGGGATGGAAGCAATATTACCAGTAGAGATGGAAATCAGATCATTAAGAGTGGTTATGGAGGCACAGTTGCCAAAATCTGATTGGCTCCAGTCGAGACATGAACAGCTAGCAATGATAGATGAAAAGCATCTTCAGGCCTTAGACCGGTTGCAAATGTATCAACAACGGATGGCTAGGACATACAACAACAAGGTTCGTCATCAGAAGTGTCCATTTAAGGCTAGGGATCTGGTACTCAAATAGATGAAACAGACCAACACGGATATACGGGGGAAATTCAAGCCGAACTGGGAAGGTCCGTATGTAATCAAGAGGTTACTTTCGAAGGGTGCTGCAAAGATTATAGATATGGACGGGAACGAATTTGTCAACCCCATCAACTAGGACAAGGTGAAACACTACTACGTGTAAAAAAATAAAAAATAAAAAGAAGGTTCGGTGGATTGAAAACCGAAAAGGTGATCCACGCAAAAATTAGGACAGTCTTACGGGTCGAAAACCGAAAAGGCGATCCATGCAAAAGTTAGGACAAAGATGTGAGGACCATCATCTGAAAAATCTGCAAAGACCGGTTCATGGCAAGCGTGAGTTCATTCGAGACGTATACCATTAATGATTCTGTCCATAGTTTCATTTCATCATTTGATGTACATTGTGCTAAAACATTATTTATGAATGAATGAATGAATGTTCGATTATGTTTGTTTAAACGTTCCAAGTTTAATTGCAATTCAGATTATTTTATGCATATTTGTCTTTATATCTTTTACATATCTCACAACCATCGATTGAACATGTATATACATATAAAAAGAAGAAGAAATGGTCTGCTGAATTGAAAACCCAAAAGGGTAGTTCAGGCAAAAATAAAGACTGTCCGATAGGCCGAAAACCCAAAAAAGGGCGACCTATACAAAAGTTAGGACAAGAAAAATAGAATAAAAGTCATACAAAAATAATCAACTCTGATCTCAACCAGTTAAAGACTGAGGTACCGCAACATCAGCGCCTCACGCCCATGCCTAGTGGGGCAACCAATCAAATCTGTCAGCTAAGCCCTATAGCAAGCATCTGTCTCCACGGGTGCAAGATTGTCATACCTCAAAATCTCAGTATGGGTAGGGTGCATCCACTGGTGCTGCACATGCTGAGGCCACTACGATGTAAATACCCCACACTCAGTAGTACACAAGGATTGGGGGACTCTTTGCAGTTGTCAGTACTGTCTACACAGCCGAATAGGAGAATAGAAGGTCACGTGTGTCAATCCAAGTAGCTGAACACCCCCAGCCCAAGTCTCAGTAGTCACATCAGTGATATCCCACCAAGGGCAGACCCATCAGATCGAGGTGTCGGACCACCTCCTCAGCTAGTCGAACCAGTGCTCCATGGACATGAAACCGAAGTCTGGGAGCTCGATGCATTGAGACCAATAGCACTTCAGTGCATATCTCGAATAAGGTGGAAGAGGTCTCAGGAGATGCAACTTCTCTAACAGCCAGATCTGCATGTGGTTTAGTCAGGATGAAGGGATAATGAATGCTTGAATTCAAAAAGTGCAGTACCGAAGCATACCTGGAGCAGAAAGGGAGATCCATAACTCTCGATGGGAGAATCAGAAGGGATGGAATCTAAGTGGATTAGGGTCTCGGCCAAGACAACCCCTATAGAAGATGCACCTTGAGCCATCTGAGTCACTACTGAAGCCAACCTAAGGCTACAAGTATCATCTCGGGACTCGCACAGACAGCAAGCCATTAGTAACAAACTCATCAGCGGAGCCCAGCCAGGGGCAGTGGGAGATAAAGCAAAACATAAGTCAGCAATGATAGAAAGATTGAGTCTGGGAGAAATAGACCTACCAGTAAGTGCATGACCCATGCCTGCTACAGTTGGAGTGAACCGGCTCAGAAAAGTGAGAACATCACCAGAGTCTGGGTCAGGAATAGCTAACCGTACCCCCCGGGGGCAGGGGACACAGAGGATGGCACTAAACTCCTCTATCAAGGGGCATAACTCCTGACCGGAGAAGTAGAAGACGTGATCCATTGGATCCCAAAAGTTAACAGCTGCATCCAAGAAGACCTAGTTCGGAGTCAAAGTGGTGTAAAACCTGAGGTACTGTAAGCCAAAGGGCGCAAGTAATGCCTAATTAGAAGAGCGGGTTGAACCCCAGTAGTCCCGGAGTCGTCCTCTGAGCTGATCCATGTCGAAAGAGGAGCGAAAGAAGGAGAAAGGCCGAAAAACAGATGGGGTGGCTATAGTGTATGTGGCGGCTGTAATGCACTACAGGGGCACGACTGTAGCATGTGGGGCAGCTGTAATGCTTACAGGGGCGCGACTGTAGCATGTGGGGTAGCTGTAATGCTTACAGGGGCACAACTGTAGCATGTGGGGCAGCTGTAGTATATATAGAGGCTCGGTTGTGCTGAAGGAAGCTTGAAAATTGGTGTGGGATGGATTTTTGGTGTGGGGCGGCTATAACCATACACAGTCGAGCGACTGTAGCCTACAGACATACAACTGTAGTATGTGGGGCAGCTGTAATGGTCACAGTCATGGGACTGTAGTGCAAACAACACCTTATCTGCATCCTTATATGATTTCTGATGATTATAGCCGCGTGGCTCTAGGTTCTAGGGGTTGTTTTTCAGGGGGGATGAAGTTTAAAGACATTAAAATACGTCCCAGACCCGATCAAGGTGAACCAAAGAGTGTTAAAAGCGTGGAAAAGCAAAGAAACATGCATTCAAAAATTCAAATACAAGGCAAAAAGGGTACAAATGTCATAGAAGAGTCATGTATATCAAATACATCAGATACATCACTGAGCAGGGCCTATGCAAAGCCCAAAATGTGCAAAGAAATGATCTACACATGGGTCAATACACCACAAATAAGGAATGGGGAAATAGATCTAAGAGGAGTCAAAGCCATCCTCGATCATCATCCCTGTTATCTCCTGCCACGTCATCCGGAGTCCTGCTTGCATCCTCACTTGCATCTCCCATCTGGGCATCCTAATCACTTGCCTAGTCTCTGAAGGTCTGATTCATGACCTCCAATTCGGTGACCTGACACCGCAACTGGTCATTCTCCACCCTCAAGCGAGCGGACTCGCGATGCTCTACCCCGATCATCGTCTGCATCAAACGCAACATGAAAAACATCACATTTGCATACATATGCATCTATACATACATGCATACATCCAGACACAAGCATAAGATCATTTTCAGGTACTTACCATCATAGCGGCTTTGTCTCCGAAAGAGAGCACCCTCAACGCATAAATGGCCTGACCCATGTACAAGCCTTGCGTCACTGGAATCTGCAAAGATGGCGATTTGAGGGATCAACTAATGGCAGAAAAGGGACATAAATAGATAAGCGAGGAAATACTCATACCTATGGTGTCAAGAGGAATAGCCGGGGGAAAATTATGGTCCTCTAGGTGGAGATCGGCCTGATAAGAGTGCCGAGTATCGTCATATAGCTGAATGAATGGAATCCTCAATCGGGAACTCAAGTTGACCATTCATGTACCCAATTTCAGGAGCTTGAGGTTGGGGAATGGGGAAATCCTCCACTCCAACAGAAGAACCTACTCCAGCGGTCCGAGAAGCAGCAGTACCAGACCTCCTTCCCTTCCCCCTAGCAGACGGGGATGGACGTGCACGCCCACCTCGCGTAGATGGCTGGAACCAGTTAAAAACAATAATGTTAAAAAAAATTACCCCAACATCAGTGTCAGCGTTAGCAGATGGTGGAAGCAAATGCACAGCGATGAAACAACCATAATCACCGTCCACACTGCCAGCCTTATACCCAGCGTCATAGAGGTCCGGGTGCAGCTCAAGAGACAGGAGATGAGGCCAGAATAACTCCACCAGCAAGGCGGCTGGAATCCTACGTGCCCCAAGACCGGAACGCCAGTTGTGAGTCCTCTCACCCAAGAACCACTCCTGATCGAAAGGACACTCCATCACGAAATGTCTGCTCGCGAGCGCTTGTGCATCACGAAGCTGCTGGGGCAAATTATCACCCTCTCGGCTCCAAGGGGCCTTGGCGATCTAAGGTTAGGAAACCACAAAATAAATAAGTCAATATATATATATATATATATATATATATATATATAATAAAATACCCCTTCAAATGTCATCTCACTCAACGCCTGACGGCACTCATCTTGATTTTTATCGACCTCACTCTAGACAAACCCCATATATCGTCAGAGGCGAGGAAATTCAGCCAAGTGGTAACTGTCAGGAACCTACACCACTGGGGGCGGAACAAAATGATACTCGTGGGCCTAGATCTGCGAAGGGAGAGTAAAGCAAGTCAGCTAAAAACAAAGGTTCCAGATACTTACGTGCAGTAAAATCCAAAAAGCCTTCAGGTATAGTAAAGTTGGGCCAAGGCTGCCCGAGCCCAATTAAGAGTCCTCACAGACTCCAGGTCGATCAGTGAAGGCAACACGGCCAGATTCAGGCTACTCCAGCCCGTGGGAAAAAGGGTAGTGGAGAGAGCATGCAACAGGAAGGCTCTAGCGTACTTCCTCTCATCAGTGGCATCAAAGGTAGTCCCTTCCGGGAGCGCACGCTGTCGCCCAAGCCAGTACACACAAATACTCCTACACTGAATCCAGCTTTCTGGGGAATTGATCCCAATAAGCATGGATACTAACTCCTGACGATAGCCGCCATGCACGAAGACCTGATTAAAGTGGATCGTCTGACCGGAGAAAGAAAGACCAGTGATGGCGACGATATCCTCTGGGGTTATTGTATACTCTTCGGAGGGAAAATGAAATGTGTGGATGGAGTCCATCCACCTCTCTAAAAGTGCAGCCAAAAGACCTCGGCTCGTACGAGGAGTAGGGGCGGACATACTATGAACTAGTCAATGCAAGCCAGTGGAGTTCACGATATCCTTCACTCCTTGGGGAAGACGCCTATACCACTGGAAGGCCTCTGTAATGGATCCCCTATCGCGATGGTCGAATCTCGACTATAAAATCAACAATCAGGGAGTTTACGAGCTTTTTTAGAATACATATATGTCATAAAAATCAAAGAAACACCATCGAAATTGCAAAAAAAAAAAAATGGCCCGCCCTGAATCTGTGGGCTACAGCCACCCGACCATGGGTCACAGTCGCACGGCTATAATCCTCTTGATCACAGTCGTGTGACTGTGATCATCCATAGGGCGACTGTAGCTGCAATTTTTCAGCCAACCTTGATTTTTCTCGTTTTTTCGGTTAAATCTTGTCCTAACTCAAACAAAATCAACAACTAAATATCCTAGGGGCATATTCTACTCAAATCATGCATCAATTTCACATATTTTCTCTAATTTTACAGAAATTTCAAACTTGGAAAAAGTGGAGATATTCGAGAAAACTAACCGGATGCGTGAAAGCATGGGTCGAAATCTGGAGTTGGATAGGCACTGGGGCATCGATCTTCACTACACAATATTCATCTTCCTCCTTTAATCCATATATACACTCTGTGGGTTCAAATGCTAGAGTAAAGTTTCCCTCTGGGATGGAAAACCGTGTTTGAAAGGGGGGTTGAGCAGCGGGAACGGGTCGGAGGACTCTACGCATCTTTCGCCTCATGATTTTGGGTTCGGGAGAAGAAAATTACTGAAGAAAGGAGGAGTTTTTGGCTGAAATGGGAGAAGATGAAGCTGCCTTCATTTTGTGGTGGTTTTAACACATTCTTTACCCATTCCTACAGTCGAGCGACTGTAGTTTCAAATTACTACAGTCGCGCGACTGTAGTGCTACCGCCGCTCGACTGTACCTTATTCTTCTTGTAAAATTTTCTTCTTTTTCCTTTCCAAAACTTGTTTTATGTCTGTTTGACCCCGAGAAAGGTAGTTTCCATGTTTTGCAGGTATCAAAAGGCAAGATACTGACCCATATTCATTCTTGATTGAAGGGACAAAAATTTTTGTTCCTAAAATTATCGATCAAGGGTTAATCAAGGGTTAATCAAGCTCCTTAAAGCCATCAAAGCATTTTTCCCCCGGCTACACGTGCTTCACAAGAAACTCAATTATCCTTTCCTTCAGTGACACAGGCTCCACTAGAAGTGAAATAACCAAAATGCCCTTCTGTTAGTAACCACACTATTGGACGGCCAAAACACCTTTCCTTTAGCGACACGAGCTATATGAAGGATCAAATCACAAAAACATTTCTTTCCCTAGTGACGTAGGCTCCATTAAGGGTGAAATGACCAAAATACCCTTTTGTTGACCACCAAGCTACCAAATGACCAAAATACCCTTTTCCCATCAAAAGGGGATACCAAATCACTGAAACCCATTTCTTTTCCTGACATAGGCACCACGAAACACCAAATGACCAAAGTACCCTTACTTCAAGGAATGCCAATTTCCCAAGTTGCAAAATTACCAAAATACCCTTTCCTTTCATAAGCATCAAGTGACAAGTAGAATCCAATCCGGGCAAAGTCCTCTGCTTCGCAATGGAGTCTAAGCACGACCTTGGAGAACATCAAATCAATTCAGGCAAAGTCCTATGCTTCATAACGCAGTCGAAGTAAGACCCTGAAGAATCAAACCAACCTAGGCAAGACCACTGTCTCACAAAAGCAACCGAGACAAATCCCTATAGACATCAAAACAAGTCAATGCGAGGAGAACCCCAAGGTACAGTCTCTTTTCCTTCTCACCATGCTCCCTATTGCGAGACCAAACTCGAATCGGGCACAAGCACCCGTTCAAGTCGACTTTGGTCACGCGAGGGGCAGCTTGTGAGCACGGGTTTTTTCTCGACCTCTGTGATGAAAGTCATTGTTGCCTTTTTCATGGATAAGCATGAAGCGGATTCGGACAGACAGGAATAATGTCAAAAATGTCCCGAATGACCCAAACGTGTGTGACAAGTCTTGGTGGAGCCCCGAAAGAATTCTAGTGAGTATTTAAGAAAACCGAAGAAAGGAATAAAAAAAGCAACATAAGCCAATCTGGTCACTACAGCCATGCGACTGTACTACAATTACAGTCGCGCGGCTGTAGTACATTACAGCCGTGCGACTATAGTCATCAGATTTCCTTTTTCGCCCAAATTAGCATTTAATTCGGTCTTAATAAGCAAAATAAGCCAATTTGGTCGCTACAGTCGCTCGACTGTAGAGCCTACAGCCGTACGACTGTACTACAGTCGTGTAATTGTAGTACATTATAGCCGAACGACTGTAATCACTAGACTTCCTTTTTTACCGAAAATCAGCATTCTGAGAGGCCTTAAAAATCCATATTTGTTCATTCTGGGTGTTGTTTATTGATTTTTTTTTTTTTGAATTTTTATGATTACGGGATAGTTTTGATTACAGCCGCCTCGATTAAGATCACAGTCGCTCGGCTGTAATCTACAGCCGCGCTACTGTGACCTATAGTCGCCTGGCTGTAATCTTTTGATTACAATCACTCGACTGTAATCTCTGGGGTAGAAGCTCCGGATGCCTCAAAATCGACCGATAATGCTTCCATTTTTCGATTAAATGTGTTCTTTATGTTTATTATCGGCCCAATTACATCCCTATGTGCTTAGATTCCTGGTTTTCTGATTTTTGATTGATGGATGTAATTTAAAGTTTGGTGATTTTGAGGGATTAGGGATTTCTGGATTTGATTCGATCCGTTTCGAATCCATTTTATTGATTTTGGTATATTGCCAGAAATCCTGGACCCCTCAAAATCATTAAATTTGCAAAGCAGTTTTCAAAAACGAGAAAAGAATATTGGAATCAATTCTGGAGCACTACAGTCGCTCGACTGTAGGAGTTACAGCCGCCCGGCTATGTTACAGCCGCGCGGCTGTAATGCCCTACCGTCGCTCGAATGTAGTTTAGAGGGCAGAATTATAGTTTTGCCCTTTTGGGCCCCCAAACTTGTAATTTTGCACCCTTTTCCTATTCAAAACTGAATTTTGGCTTGTTTACATTCTTTTTGGACCCTAGATGAATGTTTAACTTAGGCCCATACATGAATGGGATCCTCAGATCCCGGGATATCCGGCCCTCTAAAGTTGGAAAAATACATGTAAATGAGCCAAACCATTTTCAAATTTGGTTTTTCACCCATAAAACCCACAGGGCGTTTCAAAAAACCGTTTTCCAGGTCTAACCGGGCCGACCGATCGGGTCGACCCGGTTACCCCCTATGCATGATCCCGTTTCCTAAATAACCCTATTCTATCCTATATCAGTCCTTGGTGTGTTTTATTTATTTGTGCTAACCGTATTTGGATACAACTTTTGCTTTTATTTTTCTTTATTTTTATTTTTGGATGTATTTTATAGATTAAATCGTGTATCTAGGCGATTGTAATTTTTTAGATCATCGTGTATTATAGGCGGTTGTAATGGTGAGGATGAGAGCTTTTTCTTTTTATGGGTTGTATAATTTGGCCTCTATTTACTTTTCCTGCACTTTTACTTTTCTGCACTTTATTTTGGCTTTTTTTATATTTATGTCATTTATATGAGCATTGATTAATAATAAAAAGAAGATAAAATAAGTAGAATTAAGTGAATGCAACATTACATTATGAAATAATAATTGAAAATAAGTGAGGATTAGTAGATTTGTTGCCCGAACCCTGAATCTCTGAATTAGGTACCGCGTCTACACTTGGTAGGGAGCTGTACCGGAATTTCCTGGATGAGCTGATCTAGGTGGCGACTTTGTATCTAATCTTGAAATTCATGTTTCGAGATCTTTAAATTAAATTGGGATTTTCTAAGAAAATTTATTTTCCAAAATTCACACTTTCAATTAAGTTTTCTACAACATGAGTTTCCCAATAAAATGAAAGGTTTTCTTAAAGAAGATTAAAAACCCATTTTCAAACCACATCATCACGCCTTAAAAAGAAAATCCCCTGTTCCCGCTTAACCACGCGTTCCGAAAAAGGTTGTCCGCTCATAATAGTATTACAAATGATTCTCGTGTAGTAATTATATGGATCCTAGACCTGACCATATTATGGTCTTGCATGTGAACACAAACACTTTGGTATACACCTAAAAGGCCTGTAACAGGGTGCCAAGTATGGGTACATTCAGGTGTGCCAGTGAGCATGGTAAGGTTATGAATATGCAGAAGGGAATATTCACTCAGTAAACCACTGAGAAGATATCACTGACCTCTTGATGAATGCAACTGATAAGAGTGTGGCCACACCCAAACAAGTTGGAACTTGTTTGTGAGCATCAGTTCATTCTAGATCATGTAAATGTTGGACACTGATATCGATGACATGAGATATGTAAGTTTAACTATAGGGTTAAGACTTTCGTTAAACTGTTGTCTTTGTCTTAATTGGGGGTTGTAATGGCTTGCTAGAGCCTCTTATAGTCTGTAGGCTTTGGGCCCACTACCAACATAAAGATGGGCCAATAGGATTGTACACATTGAACGTCTGAGCTTTAACTAATCGGATCACCTACATACTTGGAGTATGCAGATTGGAGAGATAAATATTAATTAATTAAATTGTAGATTAATTGGATTGATCAGTATAATTTAATAGATATGTATTTTATTGGGTTTCAGGAAGTTAATTTAAATAAATTAACTTGGGAATTTATTTCCGGGTGGAAATAAAATACATATATAGGTTTAAATGTATTTTATTTTAGTTGAATCTAAATTAATTTATTGGGTCAATTTTAATTGGCAAATCGATTTTAATTTAAATGATATGTACATTATATAATATGGTTTTATATAAATACAAGCATAAATAGAGTTGCATTTAATTTTACCCATGTTAATTAATTTGGATTTAGGGATTTATGGTATTAAATCCTAGCTTAAATCTAATAAACCCAAGCCTAAAATTAAGGCTATAATTTTAGCCAATGGGAGCTAATTTCTCTTATGAGAATTTCGGCAATTATTAATGGTTGGAGGCTGAATTTTCGGCTATCTCTTTCTCTCCTCCTTCAATCCACTGCTAGCACAGATTCCACTAGATAGATGTTTATGTACATGAGCGTGGAGGAAAACGACTTCGGTTTTTGCAGCCGTATCTAGAAGAGACATATAAAGGTGAGAATCTAATTCTTGATATTTGATTTTATGTTTTTTATATCCCCTTTAATTGCTCCTGGGTCATGGATTTGAGAAAATCAATTCGAGCTTCCGCTTTAATCGATTGATTTTCTATGAAAAATCCCAACAGGGGCGTTACACATATAGGGGTATTTTAGTATAAAAACACTATAATTAAGACATATGAATGAATTTCTTAATGGTTGTACCAATTTCTTAGACGATATCCTTTCAAAAGAGAAAGGAGTACATAACAAAGTGACAAAAATGTGTAGTTAAAGAAGAATGAGGTCTAAAGCTTTTGTTCACTAATTTGGACCCTTATTAACTTTTACTCATCAATCTATCCTATAAATATGGACAATTTAATAAATAAATAATGTTTAAGAGCCATATCTCACAAATGTGTGGATGTTGAAATTCAAAAACCAAGTATATGACAGGTTAAAAATTTGGTTGATTACACAAGGTCCTCGACTAGTAGAAATTGAACCAAATTGCTATAAATCTTTAATTTGGAGTACAAAATTCTTCATAGATTATCTTTTTGTTTCTTATGTTGTCCTTTTATCTGGAATCCATCAACTTTATTGACAAAAAATTCTATGTAGGAGTTAAAATCGCCAATTTTTAACTTTAGAGAGAAGAAACAAAAATTTATTTATTTATTATTTATTCATGTCCCATATACCAAAATAATTGGTTATTTAGCATTAAAGTTATATTTTCAACAAAATTGATTTGTAACTCCTTAGCCATCCTTACACCACCGGCCTCAATTCCAAATGTAACTTCTTCTTCTTTAGTTAAGATTATAAGTTTTGAGGGCTTCACCAAGTGATATAGGCACTGTACCAAGTACCTCAGTTAGTTTAATAGGGGAGTAAGAATCGGTCAGTCCTATATATAGGTATTAATTTGGTAGTTGATCTCAATAACTTATACGTGCTGAGCACACCAAAAATAAATCCCTACTCTCGGAAACCGACTTTTTGTAGTATTATGGAGTAGGGTCGAATCCATAGGGATTGATTGAGCTATTTTTTCTAAGGCTTAGACAATAAAAAGTAAAAGGGGTATTGATCAATTGCAATTAAAATTCAAAAATAATATAAATGAAATAATTTGATGAAAATTTATATGAGGTGAATTCCAACTAGAAGGCAGGTTCGGGTCTTGAGTCAAACCAACTGATCATCGATCAACAACAAAAGATAATTTCAATACATTCAAGTAAATTAGCTATGGCTATCACAAAGCATGAATCACCTATCTCTTCTTACGGAATAAATAACCAAGATAAGCTCATTACTCATCTCTATTTAATCGAACAGTTCCAAACAAGCTTTGGAATTTAATTCAATTAAAAGCACTAACACATGAAAGAGATACTAATTCTACTCAACAATCACACAAGTAGGATTAATTAAAGCATATCAATTTCATTCATAACGTGAATTAAAAACTTATCCATAATTAACCATGTTATGCGCTACCTAGGTTAAGTGAATTAAATAATTACGTATTTAATCTCTTAGCTAGCAAATCAATCACAAGTGTATAATTAAATCAAGGATTCAATTAAATCATGTAAGAGAAATAAGAACAGAATGAAATTAATTACTTGAATTAAAAAAGAGAATAAGAACAATTGATCTCATAGTTGATTCTACAAGACCGAATTCCTCCTAGCTATAAATTAGAGTTTAGTTCATCATGATGGGAAAAGAAAACACTAAAGAGAAAAAGAAGGCTGGAAAAACACGTTCCAAAAGTTGGAAGAAGAAGAAAGAAAGTTCTCAACCTAACTCTTTTTAACCCTAGCCAACTTAGGAAAGAGTCCTAAAGAGGAAATAACTATAATTAAGATTTGTAGGAAAATCTAATTAGAGTTAACCTAGGAATAATAATAAAAATATCCTAAAATCCTACTACAAAAAGGTTGACACAAATAAAACAAGACTAATTAGGAAGTCTTCTAATCCTATAAAAACTCTACAATTTTCGTAGCTCTCCTTAGCCATGATCTTGGCTTATGCAAAACAACTTTTTATGTCCATTTTCAACATTAGTAGCACACCACAAGCCATGCTCATGGGCTATGACTTCAAAGCTTCATCTTCAATGCATTCCAAGCTCCTAAAATCGACACTTTAATCTCAATTTCAACTTCAAAGCCCCTAACACGAATAATGACACAAAATAAAGTAAATTCACCTAAGTTAACAAAAATATAACAATTAAAGCTTATAAACAAAGATAGATTACATGCATAAAATGCACTTATCAATAACCATGTTTCATTTACACTTGCTTTGACTACGGTTCCTACCGGCCATGAAATGGTTACTCATAGACAAACAATGAGCTTTAAAAAGAAGAAGATATTCAACCTTGTAATAATAGTTGTTGATGATACACCCACTAGTTATAATATTGCAATTAAAAATCCAAAGTAGGGACGAGCAATGACAGATGTGTTGGTGTGCCCTAGTTCTTAGGGCATTGGATTCTTGTATTTTGTATTATACATTAAAACTCGTTGTATGAATACATTATTTTTGTCACATTAATAAAGACAATTAATCTATTTCATTTAAATCTTGTGCTATAATATGAGTAGAGTATCCATTGATTGATAATCATAAAACGTATCCCAAGTCTGTTCTAATTATGGGAATGAATAGAACCACAGACTTGTATATTTGATGACTGTATGGCAGTTTTGAACTAGCCATAGTACTTGTATAGTCAGTCATGAATATAGGTACATGTCATTGACATGGGATTGGATCGATCCGCACAAGAAAGCCACATGTTTGTCGCTTCATAGGTCTTTCTTGAGTAGGTCTCTTTTGTCCTCAAACCAGATTTCATTATAGTATCAATATGGATTCCAGTTCACTTTGACATATGCCTAATAGGTCTGTAAAAGGATACTAAATATGGGTATGATTGGGTGGACAGATGAACATATTGATAGTGATGATGAAGTGATGGAATTGCCACTCTGGTAACACCGAGATGATATCACTAGCCACTTAATGAGTGGGACTGATAAGTGTATGGCCATTCGCAAATAAGTTGGTTGCTTATTTGATTAATCAGTCAACTCAAGATCAAGAAATATAATAAATAGTAGAAAAGGATGACGGACAACATGCCTCCTGTTTATTCATATCGATATCTTTTGGCAAAGGACACTATGAGATTACTACCGGGTGAGTGTCTTCTATAGACTGCTGCATCTCTATCTTAATTAGGAGCTATAATGGTTTGCTAGAACCCACTTATAGTCTATGGGCCTTGGGCCTATTGCCAACATAAAGACAGACCCATAGGATCGTACACATAGATCAACTGAGTTGGAACTTAGAGAAATTATACATGTAATGTACATTAGAAGGAATGCATTAATTAATTAGTTGACATTCGGTGTCATGGTAATTATTTAACACTGGGTTGATTTAATTTAATTAATAAGTTTGCATAATGTAATTAATTAATTTATCAATTAATTGAATTACATAAAGTAAACAATTAATTAAATAATTTTCCTAAGTAGGAAAATTAAATACATGTATTGTACTTACTTAAGTATGATTTAATTTTATTTAGAGGTAATTAAATTTAGCCAAATGAAATTAAATTACATAGTATATACTTTTTAATTAAAGTTTATTTATGTAATTATAATCCTAGTTGGCTTGGGTTTAATTAACCTAATTAAAACCCAATTAGACAATGAGTCTATATAGGGGCACACTTAAGGAAGAAAACTTAACTCTAATCCTATTTTATTTGCTGAAAATTTTAGCCCCAAAACAGTCAAAATTTACAGCAATTAATCTTCCATTCCTCCGCTTCTTCGGCTAGCACTGGTTCCCACTCGATAGTTGGTCGTGCACCGGACTTTGGAGATCACAGTTTCAAGAAACGATTCTGTAATAGTCTCTAAAAGAGACAAATCTGGTAAGTTAATCTCTCTTGATTCAAGTTGGTTTTATTATAATTAATGGTAATTGAACATGATAGGTGGATTCTAGAAATTTTAAACGGTGTATTTTTCACTGCGCCATGCTATTTTTTCGATAATGAATCCCAACAGAATATACAATGTTGGTATTAAATGGCATTTGGAAATTAGTTCTTTCTATTAAATTGACCAATATAGTAGTAGGGTGTTGATGAGTGTATCATATAAAACAGAAGGCCTGATGGATCAATTGATTGCCAAAAAGAGCGATACATAGAAAAATGCTTTCACTAAAGACCTAAGATTCACTTTCATGAAACTTTAGTTCGATTGTCAAGCCTGCCATTATTGCACTTTGTTATCCTTGGCTCTTTACTATAAATGTACAATTCATCAGCTGGATGTGTCTAATGCAATCTTGGATGGTTCTTGAGAAGAGACAGTATATATAGATCAACCATCAAGCTTTATTAATCTAACTCATCAAGTTATATCTATACACAAATCTATTTATATGTTGAAACAGGCTCCTAGAACATAAACATCTTGGTTTCTTTGCTTAGGTTAACACCATCCTATTCTACATTCATACTTCCATTGTGTGCATTTTTTGTCTAGCATATGTTGATGACTTACTTCTCATGGGGAAGTGATGCCTCCTTCATAAGACATGTGACTAATTCATTAGTTTGAATTTGTTGTCTCAGACTTGTGGTTGTGAGAGATATTAATCTACTTGTATTAGAATGTATTTTCCTATTGTATATAGGATTGCTATCGTAATTTTTGTTGTATTGTCATTAGGGTTAGTGTTGTATAAATATCCAATTATACTTAATACAAATCACGGATGATATTATTTGTAAGGAATGTTGGGATTTTTCACCGGAAATCACCCGATAAAAGCGGAAGAACGCAGTGATTTTCTCAAATCCAGCCCCAGGAGCAATTGAAGTGGAAATTGAAAAAATTTAAAATAAATAGAAAGAGATTAATTTTCTTACCAGGAAATCTCTTTCAAGAGATGGATGAAGACTGCAGAAATCAAAGCAGATTTGCTCCTCGCTTTCGTACGCGAACGTCTAACGAATGCAACCCATGCTAGCGTCGGAAAAACGAAACAATGGAGAGAAGGAGGCTAGAAGATTTCGGCTACTAGTGTGAGCTAGGGTTAAGGGCCGAAATTTTCACCCTAGGCCGGATTCCCTTAGGGGAATTCAGGCCCAGCTTGGCTCCATTCCATTCTGTGCAGGCTTCCTTGTTTTAATTTGGGCCCAGTCTAATTTTAATTATTCTGGTTTAAATTAATTTCAAGCCCAATTTTAATATACCCATGTATTTAATATATTACTCCAAGTAATATATTATTTACATTTAAATTAAAATTAGTTTGACAATTAATTTAATCCATCAAATTAAAATTAAATCTTCACAAAATAAAATCATATGTAAACCTATACATATAAATATTTCCACCTAGGAAATAATCTCATAATTAATCCAATTAATTATGAAGAACCAATCGAACATATATTAATTTTATTATTAAGATCAATCCAATTGATCTTTATAATATAATTAATATATATACACTTCTCATTCCATTGTGTATACTCCAAGTATACATGTGATTCCTTAAGTCTGCATTCAGTCGTTCTATGTGTACAATCTCGTGGGCCCATCTTTATGTTGGCAGCGGGCCTTTCGCCCGCAGACTGCAGTTGGGCTCTAGCAAGCCACTGCAGCCCCCAATTAAGATGGAGATGGCAGTCTAACTGTTATCATAACCTTGTAGTTTAAACTTGTACATCCCATGTCATTGATATCGGTGTCCAACACAGAGGCATGGATTGATCACCCTCTTTTGTGCCCGGACATTAACTTGATCCCGAATGTACTAAAGCTCACAAACAAGTTCCCAACTTGTTTGGGTGTGGCCACAATCTTATCAGTCACATTCATCAAGAGGCCGGTGATATCTTCTCAGTGGGTTACTGAGTGACAAATCCCTTCTGCATATCCATAGTATTACCATGCTCAGTGACATACCCGAAAGTACCCATACTTGGCACCCTATTACAGGCCCTTTAGGCGTACCCCTACGCATGTGACTTCACATGTAATACCATCATATGGTCAGGTCAAAGGATCCATACAAGTACTACACGAGAATCACTTGTGATACTATACCATGTGGATTACTCGTTTAGTGGATCTATCCAGTACCATGCTCCCAGGCATGTACCCATTAACTTCGTTGACATTCCATGTCCAATGACCGGTAAGACACCGCCATACAACCAGGTTAATGATAGTCTATCGTTCCATTCATTCCCATGACTGGAACAGACTACGGATCTATTTATGGTCATATCGTTTACCCTATCCATGGTCTTACTGCCAAGTGCATGACACTTGTCATCATGGATATAGACATGTCCATTGGATACTTCATTTAATATATTGCACAAGATAAATATAATAAATGAATTGATGCCTTTATTAATAACACAAATGAGTATAATACATAAATCCAATAAATGTATAATACAAATACGAGGACCAATGCCTCGGGACTAGGGCATTTCCAACAAGGTATCGTAGCTCTTTTAAGGTTTAAAATACCAAAAACCATCGTTCACCATTTCCACTGTAGAGAATACCATCACCGCCACTGTCAAGTCCACTGTCTCATTGTAATCATTAGCTCTAGTGAATGACAACATTATTGTTGCACTCATATTTTCTTCTTCCATCTTGACTATGATTTACTCCAATTTCAAGCTCGCTAACAAGAATTTCCTATTATGGAAAACTCAAATCGCCCCTATGTGGAAAGGGTATAGTCTTATGGGCCATGTTTATTGCTTCAACCAAGTTTAATGACAGTGGCCAGGAGACTCACGCTTGGCAAAGAAAGGATCAACAATGTTATACTGGCTTTTGAATTCAATTTCCAAAACCCTAATGCCACAAGTGGTGGTGCAACTATGAGAAGGAAATTTGGGACAGACTCATGGCTGCGTTCAGTAGGTTCAAGGCCTCAAATATGCAATCTTCAGCATCAACTTGCCAATATTCGTAGAGTTACTAACTCTATAACTCAACATGTTCAAAGTTCTAAAGAAATATAGGACCAATTGGCTGCATTGGGTTTTAATTATCTAGAAGAAGATATTGTTAATGCTCTTTGTTTGGGACTCATTGAGGATTATCAGATTTTTAATTGGTCTGTAGAGAACTTATTTGCTTATCTAATTTGTTAGGCCTTTTCTTGACCAAAGAGAGGCTGCTGAAGCAACATGCTGCTACTACTCTTGTGATTTTGCCAATGGTGACGTTGCAGCTCGATCTCAAATTATCCAGTGAGGACACGGTGGCCTGACTATAGCTTATGGTCGCAGTGGTGGCAAGTTCAACTCTGCACCGATTGCATAAGGTAGGGGCAAATTCAAACCATAAGCAAATTTTATGGGTTTTTAATACCCTACTGTTGATGAAAATGTCACTTGCTACAATTATAATATGTCTACTCGTAAGGCTAATGTTTATCCATCTCCAAAACAAAATCGAAATGGAAACGGTTTTTCTTCCTTAAATATTGCAGTTGCTGTCCATAACCAAAATCTGAAGCATCAACCTTGGGTTGTTGACACTAGGGCCATACATCATTTGAAATTGGATATAGAGAACCTTACTCTTCACTTTGAGTATCACAAACTCGAGGAGGTCCGAATTGGTGATGGTATATTCCTTTCATCAAACATGTTGGCCAAAATTCGTTTCATATTGGTTGCTCGTATTCAAATTTTCAAAATATTTTGCATCTCCCTTCGGCGAATCATAATTTATTATCTATTTTTGCACTAACAAATACTAATCATGTTTCAAGATCGAAGTGACAAGGGGTTCTACTATCTCTATTTGATATCTACATAAAATTTAGTTAGTGTAAATTTAGCTAGTTTGAATGTTTGGCATGCCCACTTAGGGCATCCTCTCACACCAGTTGTTAAACGTACTTCGAATGTTAATGAAATGAAGTTAATCGTTCCAATGTTTCTGTTGGAAATGCCCTAGTCCTGAGGCATTGGTCCTTGCATTTGTATCATACATTGATTGGATTAATGTATTATACTTATTTGTGTTATTCATAAAGGCATCAATTCATTTATTATATTTATCTTGTGCAATATATTAAATGAAGTATCCAATGGACATATCTATATCCATGATGACAAGTGTCATGCACTTGGCAGTAAGACCATGGATAGGGTAAACGATATGACCATAAATAGATCCGTAGTCTGTTCCAGTCATGGGAATGAATGGAACAAGAGACTATCATTAACCTGGTTGTATGGCGGTGTCTTACTGGTCATTGGACATGGAATGTCAACCAAGTTAATGGGCACATGCCTGGGAGCATGGTACTAGATAGATCCACTAAACGAGTAATCCACATGGTATAGTATCACAAGTGATTCTTGTGTAGTACTTGTATGCATCCTTTGACCTGACCATATGATGGTGTTACATGTGAAGTCACATGCTTAGGGGTACGCCTAAAGGGCCTGTAATAGGGTGCCAAGTATGGGTACTTTCGGGTATGTCACTGAGCATGGTATTGCTATGGATATGCAGAAGGGATTTGTCACTCAGTAACCCACTGAGAAGATATCACCGGCCTCTTGATGAATGTGACTGATAAGAGTGTGGCCACACCCAAACAAGTTGGAACTTGTTTATGAGCTTCAGTACATTCAGGATCAAGTTAATGTCCGGACACAAAAGAGGGTGATCAATCCATGCCTCTGTGTTGGACACCGATATCGATGACATGGGATATACAAGTTTAAACTACAGGGTTACGATTACAGTCGGACTGCTATCTCTGTCTTAATTGGGGGCTGCAATGGCTTGCTAGAGCCCGCCTGCAGTCTATGGGCCATAGGCCCACTGCCAACATAAAGACAGGCCCACAGGATTGTATACATAGAATATCTGAGTTCGAACTAGTCGGATCACCTGTATACTTGGAGTATACTAATTGAAGAGATAAATATTAAACAATTAAATTAAAGATCAATTGGATTGGTCAATATAATTTAATTGACATATATTTATATTTATTGGGTTGGACAAAGTTGATTTGAATAAATTAACTCATGAATAAATTTCCTGGTGGAAATTTAATACATATATAGGTTTATATGTATTTGTTTCTAGTCAAATCATAAATTAATTTATTGGGTTAATTCCAAATGGCAAATCTATTTAATTTAAATGACATGTATCTTATATAATATGGTATTATATAAATACATGCATAGAAATTAAATTAGAATTGATTAGGAATTAAACCATATTAATTAATTAGGATTTATGGAATTATGGCATTAATTCCATTTATAGAAGCAAAGTAAATTACCCAATAAATATAGGTCATGATTTAAAAGCTAAATGAGGAATTTCCTTAATTGGAAAATTCGGCCATTATGGTTTTATGGGGCTAAAATTTTCGGCCAAAGTGATGGATTCTTCTCTCTTCTTTTTGATCCGCCGCTAGCGCGGGTTGGACTCGATAGGCATTCGTGTACGTGAGAGTGGAGGGAATATCCTTTGATTCCTGCAGTCTTCATCCATCTCTTGAAAGAGATTTTCTGGTAAGAAAATTAATCTCTTCCTATTTATTTTAAGTTTTTCAATTTCCATTTCAATTGCTCCTGGGACTGGATTTGAGGAAATCACTGCGTTCTTCCGCATTTATCGGGTGATTTCCGGTGAAAAATCCCAACAGTGGTATCAGAGCGGGCTTTTGATCTGTGGAAATTGATAAATTTGGGTTGAATCCCATTTTTGAAATTGGAGATTTTTATCGGGATTCATGGTATAGGTTTTATGATTTTTCCCATATGTTTTATACAATGAAAATTAAATTTACATATTGGTTTATGTTATTTTAATTTTGTTGTATGTTATTGGAATTCTTGGTGAATTGCTTTGTGTTGATGGATGATATTTTTTTAATTTAATTCTGGTTATTTATAAAAAAAAAAAAAAAAAATCTGCCTCCCGGGGTGCGGGGCTGCCTGCGGCGGAATCGCCGCCGGCCGCCGCCGCAAGCGGCGGGAGGCGTGGCAACAGCCGCTGCCTGCTGCTGCACCAGCAGCAGCAGCTGCTGCCGCTGCAGGCGACAGCCACTGCTGGGCAGTGGCTACCGCTAGGCGGCTACAGCGGGCCGGGCCCAGTATTTTGGATTTTGCGGGTCTCGGGCCCGGGGCCCAGTTTTGAAATTTTAATTGGTTTTAAAATTCGTGTGTTTAAATTTATGTAATTTAAATGCGTATGGTTTCTTGGATGAATTTTTAATTTCGTTCATGTGATATTAATTTTGGAAATTAATATGGTTAATGGAAATCGGTCCGGGTAATTTTGGCACAATTACTTGGACGGCTAAATTGGACCCATGGTTTCCCAATTCCAGTGGGAGCAGTTGGACTGCTTGGGCTGGAGACCCAAAGCCCGTTAAGGGTTAGAACCATGGTGGGCCAAAAATTGGCGATTTCCTAATAATGGCTTGGACATAATTTAATGGGCTTAAATCATGCATTGTGACATGCCTTTGAATTGTATGTATTGGATGCATATGAATGGTTGAATGAATGTATGATTGGATGCTATTGGGCCTTGAACAAGATGGGTTGTAATTTTTCTATTTTGGGTAAATACGGCCTGCGTGTCGTTTTTCTTTTTAATATAATTTTATTTTATTTAAATTAAATATTATAAAATTTGTAAAAGAAGAAGCCCATGGAGTGGTGAGCCCAAGTGGAGGTGCAAGCCCAGAAGGAGAAGATGGAAGCCCGCCTAATATTTATTTCTAGTATAGGTTTACTAGAATAATATTAGGATGTAATATAGGCCCATAGCAATCCATTTTACTTTTATTTAATTATGTTTTATATTCATTTGCATGTATGAATGTATGTTCCAATAGCCTATTCACCCGCTTTATGTATGTAAGCCGCTATAATTGAATCTAATAACCAAATGGAATTACTAAGTCACTTAAAAGTGCTTTCCTCATTCAAAACCGAATCGAGGTGGGAATAGGCCAGTTGTAGACCATGCCTTCGCAGGATGCACTGGAGTATTGTCACTTTGTATTGGGTTAGAGTATGGGATACTCTAACACTTGGATGGAGGTTTTGACTTAGTGTGGGTAGTAGGATTCTCCTGGCCCTAAGCACAGATGGGTAAGTGCCAACAAGCCCATCAAACCGAGAGTCCCTAGGTTGGGATTGGACGGCATTCCTACCTAAATAATTAAGATGTAGTTGTACCAAACCCTCGTTTGGCTATATCTTAATGAAATATGGATCTCGGCCCATGAGCCCAACAACTCGGTTTAAATTAATAACTTGATTCATTATTAATTTCATATGGGAACAACAAAGTAAAGCCCTTTATTAACACTCTAAATGTTTTTCTGTGTAGAAACACCCAAATGGCAAACACAAATACCTTATCACTGCGATCCATTCTTGAAAAGGACAAGCTTTCCGGTCCTAACTTTTTAGACTGGTCTAGGAACTTGAGGATAGTTCTAAGATAAGAATCAAAAGAGTATGTACTGGAAAGGCCTGTGCCGGCTGCGCCTCAAGGACGTAATCCACCGGCTGCCCAGCTGGAGGAATACGAGGCGCATGTCAAGGACAATCGGGATGTAACATGCCTTATGTTGGCCTGTATGGTCCCCGAACTGCAAAAACAGTTTATGGACCACCAAGCCTATGCTATGATAACAACTCTTAATGAGATGTTTCAAGAGCAAGCTCGTCAGGAAAGGTACCTGACCAATAAGGCATTCCACTCTTGTAAGATGGGGGTTGGGACATCTATGAGTGCACACGTGCTCAAGATGAAGGGCTATTTGGATACTTTGGCCCGTCTCGGTTTGCCTATCTCTCAAGAGTTGGCGGTGGACACAATCCTCGTGTCCTTGCGGGATTCTTCTAATCAGTTCATCCTGAACTATAATATGCAAGGGATGAACCGTACTGTCAGTGAGCTGCATGGGATGCTTAAGCTTACTGACCAGTCGATCAAGAAGACTCCGTCGGTGCTGCTGGTCAACAAGGGGAACCCTCCTCTTGCCAAGGGTAAGGCCAAGGAAAAGGCCAAGGCCAAGGCCAAAAAGGCCAAAGCCAAGAAGGCCAAGGCCCAACCCAAGGCCCAGCAGAAGGCAGGTCCTGAGGATGTCTGTTTTGGATGCAAACAGGCTGGCCATTGGAAGAGATCGTGTCCTAGGCTGATGGGAGAGCAAAGAAGGGGCCAAGGTGCGTCCTCTTCAGGTATTTATGTTATAGATGTTAACCTTACTGTTTCAACATCCTGGGTATTGGATACTGGATGTGGTTCTCACATTTGTTGCAATGTGCAGGGACTTAAGAACAGAAGGTTGCTGGGGTCGGGAAAGGTGGACTTGCGGGTCGGGAATGGAGCAAGGGTTGCTGCCATAGAGATCGGTGAATACCACCTTGTGATGCCCAGTGGATTGGTTTTGATTTTAGAACATTGTTACTTTGTACCTGCCATGTGCAGGAATATTATTTCTGTATCAATGTTGGATATTTCTGGATTTAATTTCACTATTTTTAATGGTCGAATTTCAATATCGAGAGAGGGATTATTTTATGGAGATGCTCTATTAAATAATGGCCTATATATCCTGGACTTAAATGAAACCAATCATATCTATAACATAAACACTAAAAGGGTTAAGCCTAACGAACTTAATCCTATCTACCTATGGCATTGTCGTCTTGGCCATATAAATGAGAAGCGCATTGCTAGACCTCACAAAGCTGAAGTCCTAGGGTCATTTGACTTGGAGTCAATTGATACATGCGAGTCATGTTTACGAGGCAAGATGACAAAGGCACCTTTTAGCAAAACGGCTGAAAGGGCCACTGGCTTATTGGACCTAATACATTCAGATGTATGTGGGCCTATAAGCGCAGTGACCAGAGGTGGGCATCTGTACTTCGTCACGTTCACGGATGATTTCAGCAGATATGGCTATGTCTATCTGATGAAACACAAGTCTGAGACCCTTGATAGGTTCAAGGAATTTAGGAATGAGGTACAGAACCAGCTAGGCAGGAATATCAAAACCCTTCGGTCGGACCGAGGTGGTGAATATATGAGCCTAGAGTTTGACTCATACTTGAGAGAGTATGGAATAGTTCCACAGCTCACTCCTCCCGGAACACCACAATGGAATGGGGTGTCCGAACGGAGGAATAGGACCTTGTTGGACATGGTCCGCTCAATGATGAGTCAAGCATCTCTCCCAATTAGTTTCTGAGGACACGCCCTCGAGACAGCAGCTCTCATCTTAAACAATACTCTGACTAAGGCTGTGGAAAAGACCCCATATCAGATATGGATGGGCAAGGGGCCCAATGTGTCTTTCCTAAGGATTTGGGGATGCGAAGCACATGTCAAGAAATTGACTAGTGGCAAGCTGGAGCCCAAAACCGATATATGCCTGTTTGTGGGCTACCCTAGGGAAACCAAAGGGTATTACTTCTACAACCCCGCCGAGAACAAGGTGTTCGTGGCAAGGAAGGGGGTCTTTCTAGAAAAGGAGTTCCTTTCCAAGAAAGATAATGGGAGCAATGTTGAACTTAGGGAAGTTCAAGGTCCACAAGCTCCTGAAGAGGATAACTCGGAGGCCCAGGTGGAGCTTCCACAAATGGAAGCACCGACTCAGGCCACACAAGAACCTAGAAGGTCTGGTAGGGATCGTCGGGAACCGGAGAGGTATGGTTTCCTCATCACCGATGATCAAACTCTTCTCATCTGAGATGAGGAAGAACCCAAAACCTACCAGGAGGCTATGGCTAGCCCACAGTCTGCAAATTGGCGTAAAGCCATGGAGGCAGAAATGTAATCTATGTACGATAATCAACTTTGGAACTTGGTTGATCCACCTCCGGGTGCTAAGTTAATAGGTTGCAAGTGGTGCTATAAGCTAAAAGCTGATAATACCTTCAAGAGGCGTCTGGTTACGAAAGGTTTCAGACAAGTCCATAGAATAGACTATGATGAAACTTTCTCACCAGTAGCCATGCTCAAATCCATCAGGATATTGCTAGCCATAGCCGCATGGTATGGCTATGAGGTATGGCAGATGGATGTCAAAACCACTTTCCTTAATGGAAAGCTACTCGAGGATGTGTACATGACACAACCTGAGGGTTTTGTCGATCCTAAGTATCCGGGTAGGGTATGCAAACTTCAAAGGTCCATTTATGGACTGAAGCAAGCGTCCCGTAGTTGGAATCTAAGATTCAATGAGGCTATAAACGTATATGGCTTCATACAGAATCTAGATGAGCCTTGTGTGTATAAGAGGACTAGTGGGAGCATTGTCACATTCTTGGTACTTTATGTAGATGGCATCCTGCTCATTGGAAGCGACATACCTACACTGCAAGGGGTAAAGCAGTGGCTGAGTAAGTGCTTCACAATGAAGGACTTAGGCGAGGCTGAGATGATCCTAGGGATCAGGATCTACAGGGATAGATCAAATCGGCTTCTGGGCCTAAGTCAGGCTTCGTACATTGACAAAGTTCTGAAAAGGTTCAGCAAGGACCGGGCCAAGAAAGGTTTCTTGCCAATGGGCCATGGGCTGAAACTTAGTAAGAAGAACTGTCCTAAAACAAGGGAGGATAGGGAGAACATGAAATTGGTTCCATATGCTTCGGCTATTGGATCAATCATGTACTCAATGTTATGTACGAGACCTGATGTCGCCTTTGCACTGAGTATGACGAGCCGATACCAGCAGGATCCCGGGGAGGATCACTGGAAAGCTGTCAAGGCGATCCTCAAGTACCTTAACCGGACTAAGGATAGCTTCTTAGTGTATGGTGGTCAGGAAGTGCTGTCAGTTACTAGGTATACTGATGCGAGCTTCCAGACCGACCAGGATGAGTACCAGTCGCAGTCTGGGTATGTATTTTTGCTGAATGGTGGTGCTGTAAGCTGTAGGAGCTTAATGCAGCCAACCATCACGGACTCTACAACAGAAGCTGAGTACATTGCAACGTGTGAAGCAGCTAGGGAAGCTGTATGGATAAAGAAGTTTATCATGGACCTGGGGATAGTATCTATTATCCGGGAACCAGTTGATATCTTCTGTGACAACGAGGGGCTGTTGCACAAGCTATGTGCCCCGGTCACACATATACACGAAGCACGTACTTAGGGAGTTTCACCTATTGCGAGAAATCGCTGAGGGGGTGACATCTCATTACAAAGAGTGGACACCAAAGACAATGTCGCAGATCTTTTAACCAACATGTTTGGCTATGCCTATGTATAAAGGTTATACTAGATCTATAGGGATTAGACCCATGCCTAGTAGGTACTAGTGCAAGTGGGAGATTGTTAGAAATGCCCTAGTCCCGAGGCATTGGTCCTTGCATTTGTATCATACATTGATTGGATTCATGTATTATACTTATTTGTGTTATTAATAAAGGCATCAATTCATTTATTATATTTATCTTGTGCAATATATTAAATGAAGTATCCAATGGACATATCTATATCCATGATGACAAGTGTCATGCACTTGGCAATAAGACCATGGATAGGGTAAACGATATGACCATCAAGAGATCCGTAGTCTGTTCCAGTCATGGGAATGAATGGAACAAGAGACTATCATTAACCTGGTTGTATGGTGGTGTCTTACCGGTCATTGGACATGGAATGTCAACCAAGTTAATGGGTACATGCCTGGGAGCATGGTACTGGATAGATCCACTAAACGAGTAATCCACATGGTATAATATCACAAGTGATTCTCGTGTAGTACTTGTATGCATCTTTTGACCTGACCATATGATGGTGTTACATGTGAAGTCACATGCTTAGGGGTACGCCTAAAGGGCCTGTAATAGGGTGCCAAGTATGGGTACTTTCGGGTATGTCACTGAGCATGGTATTACTATGGATATGCAGAAGGGATTTGTCACTCAGTAACCCACTGAGAAGATATCACCGGCCTCTTGATGAATGTGACTGATAAGAGTGTGGCCACACCCAAACAAGTTGGAACTTGTTTGTGAGCTTCAGTACATTCGGGATCAAGTTAATGTCCGGACACAAAAGAGGGTGATCAATCCATACCTCTGTGTTGGACACCGATATCGATGACATGGGATATACAAGTTTAAACTACAGGGTTACGATTACAGTCGGACTGCTATCTCTGTCTTAATTGGGGGCTGCAGTGGCTTGCTAGAGCCCGCCTGCAGTCTGTGGGCCATAGGCCCACTGCCAACATAAAGACGGGCCCACAGGATCGTATACATAGAATGTCTGAGTTTGAACTAGTTGGATCACCTGTATACTTGGAGTATACTAATTGAAGAGATAAATATTAATCAATTAAATTAAAGATCAATTGGATTGGTCAATATAATTTAATTGACGTATATTTATATTTATTGGGTTGGACAAAGTTGATTTGAATAAATTAACTCGTGAATAAATTTCCTGGTGGAAATTTAATACATATATAGGTTTATATGTATTTGTTTCTAGTCAAATCATAAATTAATTTATTGGGTTAATTGTAAATGGCAAATCTATTTAATTTAAATGACATGTATCTTATATAATATGGTATTATATAAATACATGCATAGAAATTAAATTAGAATTGATTAGGAATTAAACCATATTAATTAATTAGGATTTATGGAATTATGGCATTAATTCCATTTATAGAAGCAAAGTAAATTACCCAATAAATATAGGTCATGATTTAAAAGCTAAATGGGGAATTTCCTTAATTGGAAAATTCGGCCATTATGGTTTTATGGGGCTGAAATTTTCAGCCAAAGTGATGGATTCTTCTCTCTTCTTTTTGATCCGTCGCTAGCACGGGTTGGACTCGATAGGCATTCGTGTACGTGAGAGTGGAGGGAATCTCCTTTGATTCCTGCAGTCTTCATCCATCTCTTGAAAGAGATTTTCTGGTAAGAAAATTAATCTCTTCCTATTTATTTTAAGTTTTTCAATTTCCATTTCAATTGCTCCTGGGACTGGATTTGAGGAAATCACTGCGTTCTTCCGCATTTATCGGGTGATTTCCGGTGAAAAATCCCAACAGTTTCTTTATGCAATGTTTGTGCTTTGAGTAAGAGTCATAAATTGCCTTTTCATGATTCTACTTTTGTGTCTAATTCACCTCTTGAGTTGATATATGCTGATGTTTGGGGACCGGCTCTAGTTAATTCATTTGATGGTTTTGCATATTTTTTCTTATTATTTAACCATCACACAAAATATGCATGGTTATATTTCATGTGTAAAAAATTTGAAGTCTTAGATATCCTTATTTAATTCCGTACCTTGGTTGAGAAATACTTTGACAAAAAAATTAAAATTTTCTAGTCTGATTAGAGTGGTGAATTCCAAGCTATGACTAATTATTTAAAACATTCTATTATTCATCGTGTCTCGTGTCCGTACATGCCTGAACAAAATGGGAGGGCTGAATAGAAACATCACCATGTTGTTGAAATTGGTCTATCCTTACATAATCACAGTCATCTGCCTATTCATTTTTGGATTACTGGTTTTAAATGTGTTTTTTATGCTATTAATCATCTTCCTACTGCTACCATTGGGCATGATAATCCTTTTCATAAATTTATGAAAAATTTTGGTTGTCTTTGCTATCCATGGCTTTGTCCTTATAGTAAACACAAACTTGAGCCTCGGTCTATTCCTTGTGTCTTCTTAGGTTATAGTAAAGTTCATAAAGGATATAAATTTCTTGACTATCCTTCTGGAAAATTTTTTTGTCTCACATCATATTCTATTTGATGAGTAAGTTTTTCCATTTGATGGCTTACATGATTATGTGACGTCAGTTTCAACATTCCAAATTACATCTCCTACTTATCACATTACATTACCAATCCATCTATACTCACTAATTAAGCCATAAATTAATCCCTCTCTAGCCCATACACAAATCAAAACTCTAACTCAGACCCAAACTGAAACACTATCCCATACACAATCTGAAACGAAAATTGGCACTACCCCTACTCCTCATTCTCCAACCATGCATAGCCAATGTGACTCCCATGCACGTGACATTAGTGCTTGTGCTATGGCTAACTTAGGCTCGGCCTCTCACTTTTCTACTCCTCAGGTGGTGACTCAGGTCACCTATTGTTTATGGTGATGTTCCTAATTCAACCCTGGGTCTTCCTATAGCTGTTGATTTCCACGAATATACAACTCCTCAACCACCACCACTTGTGCAAAAATCCCAACATATTATCAAGCCGAGAGAGATATTAAATTTTAAAGCTATGGTTCCTTTCTTCCGCAATCTTAGTGCCTACTTGTTACACTCAAACAGCCAAGTCTCCTGAATGGTATGCTGCCATGGCTGAGGAGTTTACTACTCTTCTATCTAATGGTACCTGGAAGCTTCTACCTCCATCTCATGATCAGAACTTCATTGGTTATAAAAGGGTGTTTCGGGTTAAGCAAAAAGCAAATGACACAATCACCAGATATAAAGCCCGCTTGGTAGCAAAAGGGTTTCATCAATGCCTTGGAATCGATTTCCATGACACCTTCAGTCCGGTAGTTAAACCAACCACCATTCATATGTTATTGTCATTGGTTATTACACTAAAATGATCTGTTATTCATTTGGATGTCTAAAATGTATTTTTGCATAGGACATTGGATGAGGCAGTGTTTATGCAACAACTGCCTAGTTTTGTTTATTCTCGATATCCCTCTTATGTTTTCATATTAAAAGAGTCTCTGTATGGCCTGAAACAAGCACCTCGTCAGTGGCACAGGTGTCTCACTGATGCATCACTTTGGTTTGTGGTTGTCGGGGTTCCAAATCAGATAGATCCTTGTAATTTATTGCTACTTCAGCTATTAAGGTTTTTACCTTATCTATGTTGACGACATCTTGTTAATGGGTGATTCGATCAATTTTCTTAATCGAGTTGTTAGGTTTCTTCAAACTCAATTTGCAGTTAAAAATTTGGGGAATTTGCACTACTTTTTGGGTTTTGGGCTGATTGGGTTCCTAAGGGCTTGGTTCTTCATCAGACCAAGTACATTAACGATTTGTTGGTTCGAGCCCAAATGGGTTTTTGTAGTTCCATTGCTACTTGTTTAATTCTAGTGTGACCAGACGACCTTTTAAAAACTGGACGTGGTAAAGCGAACCGGGGAAAAAGAAGAGGATTATTGATTATCTGGAAAACGAGTTTTGTTTATCTTAAGTAAGAAAATTATAGATTTAATTTGGAAATTCTTTTGTAGAAAACATTTTCCTGTTTTTAACTTAAAGACCTCGAAACTAAAATCCCGAGATCAGTGACAGAGTCGCCACCCGGATTAGCTCATCCGGGAATTCCGGTACAGCTCCCTACTGAGGACAGACTGCTGTACCTAATCCAGAGATTTAGGGTTTGGGCAAATAAATTACTTAACCTCTAGCTTGCTTTCACTTTACAGTTTATATTACCATATTTAATTCGCTTTATTATCTTTGTCTAACCCCAATTTGTGTATTTTAATTATCCGATGCTAAAGCAAAATGCAGAAAATAAATTACGGGAAATTAAATCATACATTCAAAATATACAAAAAATAATAAATGCCGATTATACAACCCAATTGAATAAAAAATAAAAACTATCGTCCTCACTTTACAATCGCCTAAAATACACGATTTATCTAAAAAATACAATCGCCTAAGATACACGAATAAATCTATTAAATACATCAAAAATAAGAATAAAAAGCTGCAAAACAGAGGGTTAGCACAATATACGACATGCCACAAGTAAGACTCAAGTAAGACAGAATGGGATTTTAAGAATTTGGAAACATGCAAATTAGGGGATAACCGGGTCAGCTCGGCTAGCTGGCCCGATTAGACCTGGAAAACATTTTGAAACGTCCCTATATTTTGGTTTTGTGAGAAAATCATTTTGAAAAAAATTTATTTTCCGGTTTACTTTAATTTAGCATGTGAGATGGATCGGTTTTCGGGAGAATCGAGTCTCCATCGTGGTATTGTTCTAAATGCAAATGCACTGAAAGTTAAATCTAAGGTAGTGAATGCACACAAAAAAAATTCATTTTTGGTGATTTTCTGATTTTTCTGAATATTTAGGAATTTTTAGAAATTTTTGGGGATTATTTTGGAAATTCTGCTCTTGGACGAGCTCTACAATCGTGCGACTGTACATCAATCCAACTTCAGAATCTTGCCAAAATCATTCAAAATAAAACTTAGAAATTGAGGGAAATCAAGAACACTGGTACGACTGTATTTACAGTCGTACGACTGTTCACCAACTCAAGAACAGTCGTACTGCTGTTCTTGATTTCCAGAAACAGAAAATGCAAAAAGTGAACAAAAATGTACAAAAATACACCAATTCACCCAGAAAGCATGAAAAATAGAGAGAATAAAGAGTGTTTACCTTTTAGGCGCTAATCCAACGTAGGAATAACCCCTAGCGTCGCACCAATTCACTCAAATTCGCTCTTTTCTCCTTGAATTGAAGTTGAGAAGTTTGGGTCCAAAATTTCCACAATGCTTGGGAATCTTAGGATTTCTAGTCCGAAATTTAATTTGTTTAGAGAGTCAGATTATCAACCTATTGATTTCTAATAGATTTTAATCCTAATATTTGAGAATTAAAAGAAAAAGAAGAGGAAAAGAGCTTGTATTTGTAATTAACTTTTCCTTCTCTTTTTCTCTGTTTTCTCTCTCTTTTCAACCAGAAATTACAATGTCCAAGCCCTTTCTTTATCTCTTCTCTCCTCTCTTATTTTCTGCTCTTTCTTCACCAAAATCCGGGCATTAATTGCCCTATCTTTGCCCCTCTCTTTTCTTATGTCATGGGTATCGTGTTCTGCACCTGCTCCGATCGTACAGTCGTATGACTGTAACGACAGTTGCACGACTGTAAGTTACAGTCGTGTGACACCAACGATTTTTTTTAAAGGATGGAAAATTCCGACGCTTACAACTAGTGAGAAATTAACTTTGGATGGTGGTGAACCCTTTAAGGATCCTTCATTGTTCAAGTATATTGTTGGTGTTTGCAATACTTGGCCTTTACTAGACTAGATATTACTTTTGGATTTAATTGGATCTTCAGGGCACTACTCGTCATGGCATACTCATTCGACCATCTTGGCTTCTTTTGGCTGGTTTTTCTGACTCTGATTGGGCAAGTTGTCTTGATGACGAGAAGTCCACTACAGAGTATGAATTGTATTTAAGATCCAATTTAATTTCCTGGTCTTCCTAGAAGCAACAAGTTGTTTCTCACTCCTCTACTGAATCAGAATACCGTGCCCTTGCCTTTGCCACTTTTAAACTTCAATGGTTACATATTTTTCTACGAGAAATTGGTTTCTCCAAGGTTCGGAAGCCTACTTTGTTTTGTGACAATTTGGGAGCTGCATACCCAGTCTTTCATAATCTGGATAAACACTCGGAAGTCGATTTTCATTTTGTCCATGATCATGTCCAGAAGGGTGCACTTTGAGTTGCCTACTTGTGTTCCAATGATCAAAATTTTGATGTCTTGACTAAATGTCTCTCCAAACAGCTCTTTTTATGGCTTCGTGACAAGTTAACTGTTCTTTCTTTACCTCGTTGAACTTGAGGGGGGGTGTGAGAGATATTAATATACTTGTATTAGAATGCATTTTCCTATTGTATATAGCACTGATATTGTCAATTCCCTTGTATTTTCATTAGGATTAGTGTTGTATAAATATCCAATTATACTCAACACAAATCACTACTGATATTATTCATAGTAATCTTTGCATTTTTTTTTTTTTTTTTGGCAGTGATGTTGGTTTTCATTTTTTCTTGGTTCCATTACTATTTTTTGGTCTTCATGAAAACAAAAATCTATCTATCACTATTCAACTATAGTTGAATACAAGGCCCTAGCTACTTCTAGGTCTAAAGTACATTGGCTGCGTATTTTGTTGTATGAGATCGGTTTTCAGCCTCTTCATCCTCCTGTCTTTTATTGTGATAATTTGGGAGCTACTTACCTGACGCTCAAAGCAAGCACATTAAAGTAGATTCTCACTTCGTTCATGATCATGTTTCTCAGCTCCATGTTCTTTACTTGTGTTCTACGGATCAAAGAGTCGATATTTTGACAAAGGCATTTTTTAGATAACAATTTCCTTACCTTCGTCAAAAGTTAACCATCGTTACTTCTATTCAGTTTGAGAAAGGGTGTAAAAAGTACTCCTTGTTTATATAGAAATCTATTTGTGTATGCATTTTTAGGGTGAGCTAGCCTTAATTGTGCTTGTATATATATTCACATTACGTCAATATACATGGTCAACGCTTTTGCATAATATTACACCGATCACTAAATCAAAGATAACAAGTCCCTCAAGAAAAACAGGAGACTTATTGGTTAAAGACCTATTTATAATATTAATTGTTAGATGGTTTCTAATAATTTATTAATTTGTAATATTTGTTTATTGAATTGGAAATATGGCATCCAATTTAGACAGTATGTTCCAATATTTTGTATAAACTGGATTAAAAATTATTATTTTTAAACATTACATATGATTTAGATTAATAGATGATTATTGGATTAAAAATTATTATTTTTAAACATTACATATGATTTAGATTAATAGATGATTATTGGTGCATGGTCGAACACATAAATTAAGCAAATTTTGGATCAAACCAATAATTAGGATTTTTGAATTTCTTTCTTATTTTTTATTTTTTGTCAAGTCATCTGCGTAGGTATATGTCCAAAAGTAAAAACCGTTTTAATCCAATTTAGATGGTATTTAAAAATTTGGATGTAATGTTCTTGATTTTAATAGCCCAAAAGATTAATGTTAAAAATCAATAAGTCGAGACCATTGAATAACGTTACGGATAAATTTGGGGCTAAATAAATCATTCATCCCACTTATATTATAATAGTCACATTATGTTTGATTATATTGAAAATTTCAATTTATCAAAATCAGACAATAAATTTAAATGTTGTTGCATCCAAATCAATCTTACATTTTTCTTTGCAACAAAACTTAATTTATTTATTAATTTTTTTTTAGGAAAGAACTTCATTAGTGATTCAAAGCTAATCCAGCTTGGATAAAAGGGGAGGAACAAGACTCCAACATTCGCGATCAGATCCAGAACCAGACGCTCTAACAAAAAAATGAATTACTTGATTCGCTGAAATCCGAACAATAGCAAAATTATAAGATTGAAATGCAAATTTTACAATCACTAATTAACTTATTACCAGACGCTTAAATGATATGCAAAATTATCATATATTTAAGACCAAATTATAAAGACTACAAATCCCAATCTGATTGTTACCTATTGCATGAGATTAATTTATGATAATTCGCACTTAATAATTAATACTGCATACACAGTGCATGTGCCGAAAACGTGCGGGTGCTACAAATCCTTGAATTTTTAAGACTAGGGTAGAATCGTCATTGTGAATTGATGAGGTCACTAATGACGTCCGAGATGATAGAGAAGTCTGAAACTCAATAAAATAAAGCAACAATTTGGGCTAACAAAATTAATCTTTTGCCTATAAAAGAAAAACAAATATAGGAGGCTAAAATCAAATAGAATTAGTCCAAAATGGGATCAGAAGTGAAACTACTTGGTGTATGGGCAAGTCCATACAGTCACAGAGTAGAACTAGCCCTTAAGCTAAAAGGAATACAATATGATTTCATAGAGGAAAATCTCTCCAACAAAAGTCCTTTGCTTCTCAAATCCAATCCAGTACACAAGAAAATTCCAGTCCTCATACACAATGGCAAACCTATTTCAGAATCACTTGTCATTCTTGAGTATATTGATGAAACCTGGCAAAATTATCCTCTCTTGCCTACACATCCTCATGACAAAGCGCTTGCTCGTTTTTGGGCTAAATTTGTCGACGAAAAGGTACTATTCTTCTATATATGTTTTTCTTTTTTACGATCAAATTTTAATTTCACCATTCAACTTAACCGACGCACAAAACATTAAGCGTCAGTTTAGTCATTTAACCCGCTAATTGTTAAGTAATTCATATGCAATGACCATATAAAAAAACATTGATACTACAATAAATGTTCACTATAAATTTAGTGCCAAAAAACTGATTTAGCGGCAATATCAAAAAATTGTTACAAAAAAACTCATTTAGCAGTAAAATTATATCAAATTTTAATATTATTACAAATAGATTGATATCCTCACAACTTTACAGCAGCAACATGCAATAACTATTTAATTTTATTTAATTTTTCCAACTAAAATTATGTTAATAAGTCTTACACTTTTAGCGCCAAAATTTTTTGTTGCGAAATATCTACTGAGTGTTCCTTGATGCAATGCAATTTTATTTAGCATATTGAAGAACGACTGAAATGTAGAATATTAATTATGCAGATAGTGGCAACAAGTATGAAGTTAAGAAGAGCGAAAGAAGAGGAGAAAGAGAAGATAATTGAAGAAGTTGGTGAGTTGTGGAAGATTCTAGAGAATGAATTAAGGGGAAAGGAATACTTTGGAGGTGAAAGCATTGGATATGTAGACATTGTGGTGTTTTTTACAGCCTATGGATTTCAATTACGTGAACAAGTGATGCAAACTGGAATATTTACTGAAGACAAATTTCCAGTTTTGTGGAAATGGATGAGTAAGCTTTGTGAAATTGATGTGGTGAGTGAGGTTTTACCTCCAAGAGAGAAACATCTTGCTAAAATTAGAGATCGTTTGGCCTCTAAATAGACAGCAGGCATTAACAACTCTAGCTGTTCCTACAATAAATGAACAACTCTTCGTCTTGTGTTAAGAATCATGTCTCATATGTTGTTTCATGTTTTTGGCTCTTCTTCAGTGCTTGGATTTCTACTTGGGTTTCACATTAGGTGTATCAAAATGAGTTGTCGTGTCATAATTGTTGTTATGTGTTCTTTGTATTCCACGTGATTATATATAATAAAAACATAACAAAAATGACATTCGTGTCAAACAGGTCATGTTAAGCGGTTTTTCTCTATAAATCATGTTGTCATGAACCATTTTGTCAATTATATTCTATTATGAATGAAGTGCCTATCTAAGGAAAACTTGAAAAATATAGCATATGGTTTTACTTGTTTTCAAAACAAGGATTGTGGCATTTTTTATTTTTTATTTTTTAAATACGAGAATAGTAGTTTCAAAAGTTAGCAAAAAAAAAAAGATAACAAACATCTTTCCGTTAAAAATGATGATATGTGGGTATTTTTGACCATTTAGCATTCCAATAATTTGTTCATATTATTTAAGAATTTTAAATCAAAATTAGAATCTTTTCCGGAGATTTTCCATTTAGTTGTGATTTTTAAAATTTATTACCATTATTTAATTAAGAAAATATTTACATTTGTTAAGATCTATTATTTTTATTAACTAACTTGATAAATTTTAGTTTAAAATAACTACAAATGTTATGATTTAATTTTAATTATCTTTTTTCTTTTTTGCTACCTTTTGAAACCAATATTCTCGTTTTGGAAAAAAAAAAAAAAAACAAAAATTCCAAGACCCTCCTTTTCAAAATGATTGAAACCACATAGTATGTTGAATTTTGCCATAAATATTAATGTCGTGGATCATGTTTTCCATCAATTTTACCATTTGTTCTCCAAATTCAAACCCAGGAATTGGTTATCTCACTAAAGTTAGTGATTTCTTGTAGTTAAATTTATATTTTTGTTATAAACAACATTTGAATTAAAATATTTTGCTTAAACCCAAAAAGTTTTTATACCATTTCAACCAACGTTGTCTGATCAGCTATGTTGCGAGTAGTTACTATGCACTAATCGTTTAACAGTATTTAGTTAAAAAAATTGAATAATACATGACGTTTTATCAATTGTTTAACTTGCTTAAATAAAATAAAAAAACAGAGTTTTGAGTTTTATAATTAAATTGAACCTTCCAAATTTAATTAGAAGTTAAATTTAAATAAAATTATTGAAAATGTTGGGACGTAGCACAAATTGTACAAATTGCACAAAGGTGAAAATGAAATAAATAAATAAATAAATAAAAATTAATAATATGCACCGCACACTGCTTAACGTTAGTAAAAGCCTCAAAGGCCAGCAATATAGAATCTTGAGATGAGTAAATTGATTACTTCATCCAGCACTCAATTATTTTTGTAATAATAATGGTAAGTTTATATATATTTTTATATAACCCTAATATAAATAGAGAGTCCATATAATATACGTCATTATTATGTTATTTTATTAAAGCAAATATCAAATAGTCCATCTGTCACCCATATCTTTGACAGTTATAAAGTAATGTGGAACGTAATTTTTTTATTAGGTAACTTCTTTTCTTAGCTTTAAATAGCTGAATTTTTTTCGGGATTCGAGTAGAGTGTTTATGGGAAAAGCACCTTCCACCATCAAAGCTACGGCACTCAAGGTTTTTATCTTAGGATTAAGTCTCTCATCCTTTTAAGACCCTCAAATTAACACACAAGATAATTGATTTTTCCTATATAAATATATTGTGGTATTCAGGCCACAACAGTCGGCGCCGTCTATGGGAAAGCGATCGAAAAGGCTAGGAAGAAGGAACGATGAATCCGCATTCATTGTGATAGAGACTGGATACTTGAGAAAAATGGTCAAAGAAGTTTTACAGCAAAAGAAGCTAGTTTCTACCAACAAAGAACAACAAGGGAGAAAGTTTCCTCATGACCATATGCAAAATTATAAAGCTATAATGTTACTTCATGGATAGGAGGATATGATCATGTGCCAAGCATTCTCCTTTACTTTAATTGAACATGCTCACACATGGTTTAATAGCTTGAATGAAGGATTCATCTCTAGCTTTGACCAGCTCCGAAAGGAATTCACAGATGCTTTCATCATTAATACTAGAAGAAAGAACGACACTACTTATCTTCTTACCATTAAACAAAAAGAAAGAGAAAGTTTAAGAGATTATGTTGAAAGATTTCATTCTACAACACTAGAGATTCAGGATCTTTAAGTTGGTATGGCAGTCACAAGAGTTCTTCGGGGAATGAGGTCACGAGATTTTCAAAAACCCCTTTGTGATCGAGAAAAGAGGGTCTTTGCCCCCTGCTCAAGTTCTACATTCACATCATTGGCATGTTAATATTGGACTTTAGATCAATGAATATGTGAAGTCACCACCCAAATTTACTAAACGGGGGAGATACAATAAGTGCAAGGTCAACTTACTGCACCCTTCAAAGATTCAGGTTCGGGACAAATGACTTACTTTATTATTAGGGCCTTTTTCTTGAGCATTGTTAAGTATGTATTTTCATGCATTTTTAGTATTAGTTCTAAGTTAGCTTCATGTATTTTACCTTAATTTTAGTATGTTTTAATTTTTTTTTTAGTTTGTTTTTGGAATTCTTGTACTTTTAAGTGTTTTATCTCATTTTCAGGCTCGTTTCAGGTGATTAAAAGCATTTAACGAGGTTCAGAAACTTTGGGTTTGTATTGTGGGTGTTGGAATCGAAGAACAGGCTTAAAATGAGCTAAATTCGACATCCACTTACCGAGTCTATCATTTACTCGATGAGTGGAATTACAAGACAAAGGCAGATGTTTTAAGCTTTGATAGCTTTTCGTAATCTAGGCATAACTTTCTCATATGAAGTTGGATTAAGGTGATTCAAGTTGCTTTGGAAACGTAAGACATATCTCTACAATTTTGGCTCTCTAAGCTATTGCAGCTTCATTTCTTGTCGAAATTGAGTTTGAAGTTGTTGTTGTTGAAAGGAGTGTTTGTTTGGGCGAATCTGACTTGTTTCAACTTGAATCAAATTCTAATCACCCGAGAATTTTTTTCACATCTTTTACATGATTAATTAAGTATTTTAAAGTCCTAATGGAGCTAGAATAAGTGGTGGGAACAAAGTAGAATTAAAGTTATATCTTTTAGCACAGTTTCAATAGGATTGTTTGTGCTAATTGAACTAGGTTTCTTCCCTTATATAAAGGGTATTATTCCAGACCTTTGGGGAAATAATTGGAGATGAGGAAACACTATAGTTTGTGAGAATATCAATTGAGAAAGAGCTAGAGATTGGAGAACACGTTAAGCCTAAGAAATTAATGGACTTCTAGTGTTTGATCATTCTTTCTTCTACTCTTTCTTATTTAGACATGTTGAGCTTTGTGTTTAATATGATTTTGTATTTAGTTTCTGGCATGAACTAATTCCAGCTTAGTTAAGGTAGACAGATCTTAACTTGATTAGTGTGTAATTACTTTCTATCCTTAGTTAATTCAATTATATTTCTTATATCTTGGGTTTTGAATTATATGTCACCTAATGCTTGTTATTGATGATTCGTTTATAGCATGTTTACAATTTCATGCCAAATGGACAAATGACGCAAATGTGTCCATGAATTGGGGAAAGATGATACTTGCAAAAGAATTGCTACAATGTGACAAGGTTTATGAGTTTACACCTCGAATAAATGACACATAAAGTGCCCACTGGTCAAGCAAGATGATACTTGCAAAATGATACTTCTTTTGTTCTAAATGCATCACACATAGATTTTGGGGAGATAAAAATAAGTTTGATAGTGCAATGACTGCATGGGTTTGATAGAAACAGGTTTGATAAGATAGATTTGATAAAAACGAGTTTGATAAATATAGGTTTGATAAGATAGATTTGATAAAAACGAGTTTGATAGAAACAGGTTTGATAGAATAGGTTTGATAGAAAAAGGTTTAACAGTACAGGTTCGATAGAAACATGTTTAATAGAAATAGGTTCGATAGTACAGGTTTGATAGAAACAGGTTTTATAGTAACAAGTTTTATAGTACATGAGAAACATGTTTAATAGAAACAGGTTTGATATTACAGGTTTGATAATACAGGTTTGATAGAAATAGGTTTGATAGTACAAGTTTGATAGAAACAGGTTCGATAGTACAGGTTTGATAGAAACAGGTTTAATAGAAATAGGTTCGATAGAAACAGGTTTAATAGAGTCAAGTTTGATAGAAATAGGTTTGATAGTAATAGGTTTAATGGTACAGGTTTGATAGAAACAGGTTTGATAAAAAAGGTTTGATAGTGTAGCCGTTGCACAAGGCCTCAGCTAAGGGATATGTTGGCATTTTTATGCCTATGCAAGACAATGTAGGACTCTGCCTAAATGGTAATGTTTGGACATGGATGTTTTCAACATGCTTTATGTCATACGAATAAAAATGGCTGTATAAAAAGGGTTACCCATGTATGTGTGTCACACATTATACTTCATGTAATAAGGTAAAATAAATCTTGCACATCGAGAAAATATTTAGCACAAAACATGCATAAAGATGCACACCCTTCCAACCTTATCTCTCCATCATTAGTCAATACAAAGTTACCTTAAATTTTAGGTCTCCTTGTCATCATTAGGGGATAACAGAGGCGTCTCTAGAAAATACAATTTTTAACGTTTTGTATATCCTATGGGAAATTACTAAGGCTTTCTATATGAGTTCAGATCATGCCAAGGGTTAAAATCAAGGCTCTAATAGCAACATATACTCTTCACTTCTCCCCACTCAAGGGGTTTGTACTAGGTTATGAGTGATATAATATATCCGTGTCTCGAAGAGCTTTCGGTCTTTCGACTACACTTCAATAGCATATAGAGGTGAATAAAGGAATTTTGGAAATGTGTGTGCATAAGTGCCTATGATATGGAGCAAACAAAAAGAGCAAATTGGTAAAGTTTAGTTATTTCACAGAAAGCATTTTCAATGTTAGTCTTTTGATTTTATAAAAAATCATCCGCAGCAGAGTCACCACTGTGAGCAAGTGATCCTCAAAACAACAAGCTGCGAGGCTAGACCAGGGCTTTTAAATATATGTAAGGTTTTGATTTTATGAAAAACGGTTTTAAGGTTTAGAAAAGGTGAAACAAAAAGGAACGAACAAAACTAATTCCTCGAGCCTTAAAAGTTGATAGGAGTCACCAACCGGCTCAGCTCTTACCGAAAAATTGTGACATAGCCAAGCCCAACAGGGATTCCTATACCTTTAAGATAGAGATTCTAGTCCAGACAAACTACTTATTTCTGCTTCATTTTGAAATAACTTGTACGATACCAAATATGCGTCTTCCGTTAATTAATTGCTATTCCGTATTCAAAACTAATTATATTTCTATATGCTAATACAGAAAACCATAAATAAATTCATAAAGTGATGAATAAATTTGAAAAATAAAATTATTACAACTAGATCGAAGAGACTACCTTAGCCGATACAGTCGATAAAAAGGGGATCAGGGTACAAACACCTAGATACACAAATTCTAATATTTACACTCACCTAAAGACACAAAATAAGCTAAAAATAAAAAGCTAGCATACATCTAACCTAACATAAATCTACCTGCAAAACAAAGGTTAGTGGCACAAATAATATATGTACACATTGGACTCAAATATGACAAAATGGGATATCCAGATAACTCAGGGTTAGGCATATAAGGGATAATCGAGAAAACCCAGTAGGTTTACCCGATTAGACCTAAAACATTTTTATAAATGCCCGGTATTTTAGGTTGGAGAAAATAATTTTACAAAACAATTTTTTCCAGTTTTATTATTATTAAGCATGCAAAATATAGGTCGGATATCTAGGAATCTACTGAAAATTCCTTTCGTTAAAAATTCTCCAAAATTAAAACTAAGTCATAAAGCATTTAAACACCCAAAATCAATTTTCCTTGGCTTCCATATTAATTCATCATTTGCCACTAAAGTTATAATGTAATGAAATATGGAGGTAGACCCAATGGGGTGACTGATTCCACTGAGGCTTTTGTTGATGCTTGGAATGCAGCATCTGCTTCCACTGCATATTCAGCAATGATTTATGTTCCTAAAGGAAGCTATTTAGTTGGTCCAATGGTCTTCAAAGGTCTCTACAATACCCCATCCATTACCATTTAGATTGATGGCATTCTTTAGGGTATTAGGGATTACAAAATTCTTAGTAATGCTACCAATTGGCTTAGTTTTGAAGGAGTGAATGCTGTTTTTATATTGGGTGGGTTTTTGAACATAAAAGGTTCTTCCTTGTGGGCTTGCAAAACCAAATCAACCAACTGCCCTTTTGGTGCTTTGGTATTTACTTTAATTTTCTTCTTTTTGTCATTAGCTGTTAGAATGAAATTAGAATTAAATGTTGGGTTATGCCCTAGTCCTTAGATGATGTACTTTTTTTTACTTATGTATGAGAATACAGTTACTTCATATTAATAAAAGGCATAATCATATTTATAATTACTTATGCAATTAATAAATATTGAGAATCCATAAACTGGTGTTTACTCAGGTTTGTTAATAGCATGTACTGAATGAGTAAGACCATGAGTTTAAATAACACTTTTTTAAAGCTATCCCTCATCTGTTATAATCATGGGAATGAATATAACTAAAGACTAGTATGTTCCTTATGAGATGGGTGGTGTCTTACCGACCATAGGACTTGGAGAATCAATCAAAGCCATAGGTATATGTTAGTGAATAGTGTACTGGATCGATCTGCTTATGAGAACACTACATGGTCCAGTGTCATAAATTTTTCTCACGTATCGCTTATGTTGGATCCTTAGACTTGATATTACTACACTCTCGGATGTGCCCCTAACGGGCCCGTAACTAGGTGCTAAGTAGAGGTACGTTGGGTATATCGGGAACCATGTCAGGACTAGGAGTAATGTGAAGGAATTGTCTACCTCTTCACAGAAGAGATGATATCGCTGGCCTCTTGACAAGTGAGACTGAGCAGTGTACGGCCGTACCCAAATATAATGATTATTGGATAATCATTTATTTGATTTTTTCAGTCTACTTGGATGTAAAGTAAATGTCTTAGCACATAAAAGGATGACAGAGCCATGCCTTGTGTAGGACACCGATATCATATGTGCAAGGGATCGTATAAGGATACTACAGTTTATGTGGGTTTGGTTTTGACATTTTCATCCTAATTAGGGGTTGTAACGGCTTGCTAGAGCCCGCTTATAACTTGTGGGTTGAATGTCATTTTAGGCTCATGGCCAACATATGGATGGACCTACAGGATCACACACTAAGGAGTTTAGGCAGTTTTTGTAATGGACCATTTAATGTGTAGGGATTACATATTAATTATTATTCTTAATGGTTATTTTATTTTATGGGATTAATTGGTTAAGTTCCAAAATAAAATATCATAATCCTGGGAATTGGTTATAATGATTTTTTTAAACTTACCATGTGGTAATTTTGGTTAAATCATTATATTGTAAAGTATGGAGGTCACTTTACAAGGAAGGGCATTTTGGGTATCTCACTTTTATGTTTCATATAAAAGGTAAGAGATATAACCCTAATGATGAATGGACAAAAAGATAGCCACAAATTCTCTTTTTCGTTCCTCTTAAGTGATCAAAAGGGTTTTGGCTTTAAAGGAGGAACCTTTGGTCCGGAGCTAGCACTCATATTCTGCAAGTGAGACTCCTTGTGCGTGGTGGTAGAGGAGTGACACTTGAAGCTCTAGTCAAATCCTTTATCTTTTACGGGGACAGCTTAGGTGACGAACCATTTTCCTCTCTTTAGTTTTGTAGATCCATAATCTAATCAAGAGTTCTTAGGCACAAACCTTAGCTAGAGAGCGATTGTTCCGTAATTAGTGTCATTCTCTAATTGGGATAGGTTCCAATATAAAAAATTGGAGATATAAATATTTCCTTTGTAAAAGGAATTACTTAATAAAAATACAAAAGACTAAAGGTTCTTTGGGTAAGAGGAAAGGAAATGTAAGGAGAGGGAGAGAAAAGAGATAAGGTTATGGTTAAAAGGTGAGGAAAGGAGAGAGAATGAGATGATGTCTATGGAAAGGTAGAGAGGATGAAGGAAGGGATGAAAGGGATGATTGTAAGAGAGAGAGAGTAGTAGTAGTAGTAGTGTCTGGTAAGTGTCCCTTTCCTTTGGGGTAGTGTCCTTTATATAGGCATCTTGAAGGGCATACTTGAAATTTTGAATAGTAACTTTGAATAGTAACCAAGGGCAATTTTATAAATGCGAACGGTACTACTACAGTGTTTGTCACGTGTTGGGTTCAGCCACTTCTTCAAAGTTGTTGGTGGATAATTTTGAACCGGAATTTTCTTTAGAAGGAACCTTGAAAAATGTGGCTGGTATCTTCAGATTAAAAGTTGGTGCCTTGTCTGTCTTAGAGCCTGGGAGGTTATATCTAAAGAAATTCAGTATTAATTTTTAAAAGAAACTTTGTTAAAGTAATTTATTTTCCAGAGTATTAAGCCTTAGCTTGTCTCAAGGTAGTAAGTCCTATAGTAAAAGGCTGTAAAACCTTGAATTGCTTTGGATTGTAAGGAAAGCAATTTATTTTCACAATTTAACTTTTAAAATGGATGGTTTTTTCTATAGAACTACCTCTTCAAATTTTATATGAACACTTTCTTCAAATTCCAAGAAGATAATAAACAGTGAAGAGATAATAATATAAGATTTTCAAAGATTAATAGATAACTGGCAAATTCCAAAGAAAGAAAAGAATGAAATTTATGAAATTTCAAAATTCCATTTTTTCAAAACAAATTTTACTATTAAAATTGAAGAAAGAGACTTACAATTAACAAAACCTTTTGAAACTATAAATCTTTTTTCTCAAGATTCTTTGAAAAAACATAAAGATAAAAAAATATAAGTATATACATATAGGATTAATTCAGGTCGGAATAAAACCCTTAACTAAAGAATGATTAGATACCTCAATTCTTGCTATTTTAACAAATGCTAGCTTTACAAATTTTGGAAATTCCTTACTTTGTTCTCTCGAGTCAAGTCTTTGTACTGGACCAATTTCTTTTTAATGTTATCCAAATTTTACTATTTCCTTAAATGATAAAAACATTTTAAAATCGTTGGTTTTACAAATTAAAACTCATAATTGTAAATGCTTGAAGGATCAATTCCAGTTGCTTTAATTTATAGAATTCACTGTAAAGCTATGGTGTCTGCTTTTGCGACTAAGGTTAAATTTCACAGTAAAAAAGGTGAGACCATTCTTTTACAAACAAACTTAACTAAATTTAACACGGTCATCCCTAAATCTATTCTTTGGAAAGAAGTTACGCTTCCTGAAGAATGGATTTTATAAGAGGATACTGAACCTCAACCTGTCCAACCAATAGAAACTTCTCAACCAACTTTTGAATTAAAACAAATAACTCAATTTTAAGATGGAAAAGTTAAACTTTCATTCCACCTCCATTCCATAAGTAGTAGGTGTTTAGATAATTCCTTGGTCTCCAACACCATAGACTTAGGAAGAATATCAAATTGCCTTTTGTCATAAATACTAGGCATTCAATCTCTGAAATCCTGAATACTATTTTAAGGGGAGTAAATTACACTTCTGACATACTTAGGATTATTTATACAAAACCAGATAAAGCTGAAAGTTCAAGATCCCAAACTCAAATTCAAGAATCACAAGAATCGCAAAACTTGCTAAATTAATTCCAAGACTTAGAAATGCCCACTAGGGTTGGGTATAAGAACCAGATATACTGAACTGGGCCGAATATTAGAGGAAAAAGATCCAAAATTGGACCGAACTGTTGACTTTTTTCAAATAAAAGAACTGGACTGGACTGGACCTTAATTTATTTAGAACCAGATTGAATTGGACTAGACCGAGGACCGGACAAATAAAACTGAGAATTTATTAGTATTAAATTTATGTTTCATATATAGAGAGATTATTTAATTTTAAAAATTTTATAATTTATGTGAAAAAAATACTTTATATTATTTCTAACCACTGAGTCAACTTAATTTATAGTATTTTGATAGATATTATTAGAATTTATATTTTTTAATTGAAATTGTATAAAAAAATATCTGTTTTTTTATTTTTAAGATCTATTTTTTATATTTGGATTGGACCGTACTAAATCTCCGGACTCCACAACCGGATAGGACTTGAATCGAATCTTCGAATACCTAAACTAGACTGGACCAAAATTTTTGGAACAATCCAATTTTGAAGATTTATTCCTCCAATCCAATTCTGGAGATTTGTAAATCCCCTTATTTGACCAAACTGTGCCTGGCCCTAACGCCCACAAGCCCAACATTTTCAGCAATCACAGAAAATGTTTTGAATAAAGTAAATGTTATTTCAAAAGAATTTCAAATAAATAAATAAATGCTTCATGATAATTTTTATTTTGAAAATAATGCTGAAAAGAGATTATGGTTTTTTTAAAAAAATTTTGTGGATTCCAGAAAATTAATTCAAGAAGAGTTTTATAAATTTGTCGAACAAAATCAGGTCCACATTTTATTTTTTGACTGGTTTGAAATTTATGCTTCAAAAACATTAATTGATTATCCTTTTAAAAATTCTCTAAGGCCTATTACTCTTAGAAATAAAGCACCTGAGTGGGAACTCGTAGATGGTAGAAAAATCCAATCACACCATCCGCCTCTTAAAGGAATAAAGTTAAAGGTTAGTAACCAAAAAAATTGAAGCTTTTCCTTATAAGGCAATACAAGAAAATGACAAAATAAATATAAAATAAAGTCCTCCAAAATAATTACACCAATACCCATCTCAACTTTATAGGGAAACAATTAGATAGAATACAGAAACACCTTAACAAACTGTTGGTGTGCCCTAGATCCAAGGCACTGTTTAGGACATTGTATCGTACTTTAGTTTATTGTACTGTTATACTTTGTTCCTTGTGTTATTGAATAAAAGCATTAATTCATTCAAGTTATGTATCTTGTACTACAGTAACTGTATGAAGTATCCATTGATTGTTAATCATAAAAATTATACCAGAAGCTAATCCAAGTCATGGGAATGACTTGGGTGTAAGCTTTTATATTCAGGATAAATACAGGATCATGTAGGTTGCATGACATGTATGGATATGAATATAGGTACGTGTGGGGAGCACGGGACTTGGTCGATCCGCTTTAGAAAGTACATGGTGGAAGTGTCATTAACCTTTCTATAAATGTAGATCTCTTTTATCTCCAGACCTGATTTCAATACAGTAGATAATGAGGAATCAGATTAAATTTAATATACGCCTAACAGGTCCGTAATTGGATGCCAAATACGGGTATATTGGTTTAATCAATGAACTCATTACTGCGGGTAGTTGAAGTGATGGGATTACCACTCACTATTAAGTGAGAAGATATCATGGGCCACTTGATGAGTTATAACTGTGAAATGTGTGGCCACACTCAGATAAGCAGGATACTTATCTGTTCAACAGTTTAACACAATATCAAGAAATAGATCAAACTATAAAGGATGACATCACCGTGCCTCTGGTTTGAGATATCGATATGCGATGGTGAGAGATAAATAGAATATCTACAGGGTGGTGCATCTACTAGATGATGGCATTTATCTGTAATCAATTTGGGACTGTAATGGTTTGCTAGAACCCAATTTCAGTTTAAGTTGTATACTTAACCCTAATTGATTCGGACCCTAAGGATCGTGCACAATGAACACTGAGATCAACACTTATTAATTTATACATAATAATGTATAAATTGGAATGATGAACAAGATGTAATAATTATTAATTGATAATTAATAATTAATACTATTTGATTATTTGTTATTAAACAAGTTAATCAAGTTAGTATACAGGAGAGATAAATTAATCGGGTTAATTTATTAAACGATTAATTAATTCTAATTGTATTATGGGTAGTAAATATTTACATTTGAACCTAATTGATGTTAATTGAATCAATTAAATATATTTATATTTTAATTGATTTAATTAAATTAATAGAGAGGTCAATTTACAATTAATTGATTTTTAATTGTAATCCTTACCCTAATAGGAATTAGAGTGTGGGTAAAATACCTTTAAAAAGAAAAGAAAGGGTTTGGGAGCAAAAGTGGGAGGTGCAGCCGTCACTTTCAAGAAAAGAGGGGGTGAGGGGCTAAATTCTTTTTGTGTTCTTCCATCTCTTTTGTTCATTCATTCCGGTTAAAAAGGCTAGCACCGGGTGTAGATTGTTCGAGGTGTTCGTGCACGTGATAAAGGAGGAATCTCAATTGATTTTCTGCCATCCCTAGTGGGGATTCTATGTAAGTTTTTCGAATTAATTTTTCTATTAAATTTATTTATTCTTCCATCTACATATTCTCCTGGGACTGGAATTTAGAGAATTGAACCTGGCTTCCGCTGTCTATTCGGTTCGATTTTCGATGATAATTCCCAACAGTGGTATCAGAGCGGGATTATGTTCCGTTGGAAGATTTTTTTTTTTGGTTTCGTTGTTAATCTTTGATTTTAATGGAACCCTTTAACTTGCATTTTTTTTTCCCAATTGAAATTTTTTGTTAACCTAAAATTAATTTGTTAATTAATTGTTGGGTTGATGTTGCTTAATGCATGGATGTATGATTATTCATGGGCTTGATTGGTTATATGATTTGTGTTTTTGTTATTTTTTAATAAAAAAAAAAAAAAAAAAAAAAAAATAATTATTTTTATGTTTCATGAGAATTGCAATCGCAATTCTCATGGCTGCTGCGCAAGCAGCAATATTTTGTTGCTGCTTGCGCAGCAGCTTGTGCTGCCTGCGAAGGCAGCAACTGCAGTTTGCTGCCTTGCGCAGGCAGTTGGGCGGGCTGTAGGTGCAGCCCGTCCCTGTAGTCGGGACAATTTTTTTTTAAACGGGTCTGTTTTTTTTTATGGACCGGATCGTTTTAATTTAATTAATTTTTTTTTGTTGTTCCATGCATTTATATGTTAATAGATTTAATTTTCTGTTATATATAAATGAAATTGTTATTTTTATGAGATTGAATTAATAGATTGGGGCACCAATGGTATTAATTGGACATTTTAATTTCACTTGAGTAATTTCCAAATTCAAGTGGGAGCAATGATTTAATTCATTGGGCCTTTATGGGCTTTATTACTGGTTGTGAAATTAATAATGGTCTCATGTACAGGATTGGCTTAATAATTGTTATTATTAGGATTGCCATGATCATGCATTATTTTATATTGTTGTTCTAACTCTAATGCAGCAATATGTTTAGAATCCTATGGGCTTTATTTTTCAAGATTGGTTGTAATTTTTATTTAATTATTTAAATTGAAATTAGATCATATGTATAGGCTTTATTTCATTTTATGTAACAAAAGCCGGAGCTGGAGATCCATATGCATGTGGCGTGATGGTGGCCCTGAAGACCTATTTTTAATTCATAGTTAAAAATTATAGGTTGTAATTTTAAAGCCCATAGGATGTCTATTATTATTATTTATTTTATATATTGCTCTCTCTTGTTGGAATATATATTAAAATAAATTGCTTTGTGATCACTTGATTTTTCCTATTAACATGTTTAAGCTAATCAACCTAATTAATCTGTTAAAATAAAAATATCGGGTATTTTATAAGTGCTTTACCTAATTCTCACCTCTTCCTCCCAGGTGGTGCTGCAATGTACGTCATGCCCTAGCTGAGTACATTGTGGTAACTGGTGGGCCGTTGAGGTTTTGGATACTTTTTAAAGTATGGTAAATAAGAGGATGTAGGTTTGACCCGAAGGTGGGGTATCATGGCTAACTGCGGGCCCCTAAGCACGGATGGGTAAAGTGCCAATAGGCCCATCGAACCAAGAGTTCTCTAGGTGGGAGAATTGAGTTGGAAGCTCTACCAAGTATGCCAATAATTGGTTGACAAGCCCTAGCTTGGTCAATTATTAGTAGAACTGTGGATCTTGGTATAACCGTGTCAAAATTAATTCACCAACATAAATTAATTATGACAGATTATTAATTTGTTTTATTTTGACATATAAAGTCTTTCTTTCTTATTCTCTCTTTCTCTCTATTTTCTGTAGAAACTACTTGAACGTAAACCTTAAGAAATGGCAACAAACAACCCTCTTAAACCACTACTTGAGAAAGAAAAGTTGACGGGGACCAACTTTCTTGATTGGGCTAGGGCAGTGCAAATCGTCTTAAGGCACGAGGCAAGAGAGTATGTACTGACAACTGCCATACCCCCTCGTCCTACGGGTAGAAATGCTACTCCACAAGCTATTGAGGAGTATGAAAAGCATGTAAAGGATGACAGAGAGGTGTCTTGCATTATGCTTGGTACCATGTCTGCTGATTTACAGAAGCAGTTCATGAATCAAGGTGCCCGTGAAATGATGAGCAATCTGAAAACTATGTTTGAAGATCAGGCTCGTCAAGAGAGGTACTTGACTACCAAGGCATTATGTAGCACGGTCATGCAGCCGGGTTCTTCTGTCAGTGCACATGTGCTGAAAATGAAGGGCTATGTTGATAGACTGGCTAGTCTCAATGCACCAATGCTTGAGACAACTGCTGTAGACATCATTCTGGGGTCACTTCCAGATTCTTACAACACCTTCATCCTGAACTACAATATGCAGGGTCAGGATAAAACGGTTATGGAGTTGCACGGCATGCTAAAACAAGCCGAGCAGACTATGACCAAGGGTAAGAAGTCTGAAGTGCTGATGGTAAACAAGGGCAAGAAGCCCAGTGGGAGTGGTAAGAACCAGTCTAGGTTCAAGACCAAGGGCAAAAAGGCCCAAGCAAAGGGCAAAAAGCCTTTTAAGCCACACCCATTGGACTTATGCCACGAGTGTGGTGAAAAGGGGCACTGGAAGAGTGCTTGTCCAAAGCTAAGGGGAAATACAAAGAAGAAACAGCAGGCTACTGAATCTTCAGGTATTTATGTTATAGAAATAAACCTTACTATTTCAACATCTTGGGTCTTAGACACTGGATGCGGGTCTCACATTTGTTGCAATGTGCAGGGGCTGAGAAATAGAAGGAAACTGGTTCCAGGTGATGTGGATCTCCGAGTTGGCAATGGTGCTCGAGTCGAGGCCATGGAAGTCGGCGATTATTACTTTGATTTGCCCACAGGGCTAGAACTAGTTTTGAAAGACTGTTATTTTGTACCTGCTATGCGCAGGAATATTATTTCTATTTCATGTTTGGATGATTTGGGATTTTCATTTTATATTGAGCATGGAACTTTTTCTATTAAATGTGGCAATATAAATTATTGTACAGGCGTTCTTCAGAACGGGTTGTATGTTTTAGATACAACAAATCATTCACACATCTATAACATAAATAAAAGGATTAAACAAAATGATATTGATCCTACGTATGTCTGGCACTGTCGTCTTGGGCACATAAACGAGAAACGTATCGCAAAGCTCCACTCAAGTGGTTTGTTAGGGTCATTTGACCTGCAAGCTTTGGATACTTGTGAATCTTGTTTACGTGGCAAGATGGCAAAAGCTCCTTTCACCAAAACAGCTGAAAGGGCTACTGAACTGTTGGGGCTAATACACACTGATGTATGTGGGCCAATGAGTACATGTGCCAGGTCTGGTTACTTATACTTCGTCACGTTCACAGATGACTATAGTCGGTTCGGCTATGTGTATTTGATGAAACACAAATCTGAGACTTTACAAAAGTTCAAGGAATACAAGAACGAAGTAGAGAACCAACTTGACAAAAGGATAAAGATACTCCGGTCTGATAGAGGGGGTGAATATCTGAGTCAAGAGTTTGACGAATTCTTGATAGAGCATGGGATTGTACCTCAACTCACTCCCCCTGGTACACCCCAGTGGAATGGGGTTTCAGAGAGGAGAAATCGGACTTTGCTTGACATGGTCCGCTCAATGATGAGTCAAGCTAATCTCCCTATATCCTTTTGGGGATATGCTTTGGAAACCGCTGCTATTATTTTGAATAATACACCCAGCAAGGCAGTTGAAAGAACACCATATGAACTATGGAAGGGCAGGAAACCCTGTGTGTCTTTCATGAGGATTTGGGGCTGTGATGCCTATGTCAAAAAACTGACTAGTGGCAAACTAGAGTCCAAATCTATAAAATGCCAGTTTGTCGGTTACCCTAAGGAAACTAAGGGTTACTGCTTCTATAACCCAGAAGAGAATAAGGTGTTTGTGGCTCGAAATGGGGTATTCATGGAGAAGGAATTCCTTTCCATGAAAGACAGTGGGAGCAGTATTGAACTTAGAGAAGTTCAAGAACCACAAACTTCTACGGCTGAGGCTGTGGATGCTGAGACAACTGTTTTGGATGTTCAATCAAATGAACAGGCTGAACCAGTTGTACAGGAACCTAGAAGGTCAGGCAGGACACGTCATGAGCCTGAGAGGTATGGTTACCTGGTCACGCATGATGAGGAACTTATGATCATTGAGCATGAAGATCCTCAGTCTTACCGAGAAGCACTGGAAAGTCCACATGCGGATAAATGGCGACAAGCCATGGAATCTGAGATACAATCCATGTACGACAATGAGGTCTGGAGGTTGGTGGATCCACCCCCTGGAGTCAAAGTAGTGGAATGTAAGTGGCTTTTCAAATTGAAAGCTGATAACACCTTCAAGGGGCGACTGGTTGCAAAAGGTTTCAGGCAAATTCATGGCATTGATTATGATGAAACGTTTTCACCAGTGGCTATGCTCAAATCCATAAGGATATTACTTGCCATAGCGGCATGGCACGACTATGAGATATGGCAAATGGATGTCAAAACTGCTTTTCTGAATGGAAAGCTCGAGGAAGAAGTCTATATGGCTCAACCTGAGGGTTTTGTCGATTCGAAATATCCTAACCGGGTTTGCAAACTTCAAAAATCCATTTATGGATTGAAGCAAGCATCACGGTCGTGGAACAAAAGATTCAATGAATCCATAAAAGAGTTTGGTTTCATTCAGAACTCTGATGAGCCCTGTGTGTATAGAAAAGTTAATGGTAGCTCTAACACTTTTCTAGTGTTGTATGTAGATGACATACTTATCATTGGTGGAAACATTTCAGAGTTGCAAGCAACCAAGCAGTGGCTGAATAAATGTTTCTCAATGAAGGACCTTGGAGAAGCCGAAACGATCTTAGGGATCAAGATCTATAGAGATAGATGCAATCGGCTGCTAGGGTTAAGTCAAGCTGGTTACATAGATAAAGTCCTTAAGAGGTTCAACATGGCGAACTCAAAGAAGGGTTTTACCCCGATGCGTCATGGGTTGAAACTGTCTAAAAAGGACTGTCCAAAGACATCAAAGGACAGAAATGACATGATGAGGATTCCTTATGCATCAGCTATAGGATCTATTATGTATGCGATGCTATGTACCAGGCCTGATGTTGCATTTGCCTTGAGTATGACTAGCCGCTTCCAATCTGATCCAGGAATGGAGCATTGGAAGGCAGTCAAGGCAATTCTGAAGTACTTAAGACGTACTAAGGATCATTTCTTGGTTTATGGCGGTGATGAGGAATTGGTAGTCACAGCATACACTGATGCTGGTTATCAAACTGATCAGGATCAAAAGCAATCCCAGTCGGGTTTCGTTTTCCTCCTCAATGGCGGTGCCATCAGTTGGAAGTCAACTAAGCAACCTACCATCGCCGATTCCACTACAGAATCTGAGTACATTGCTGCTTGTGAGGCTGCAAAAGAGGCAGTCTGGATGAGGAAGTTCATCATGGATCTTGGAGTAGTTCCTTCTATCCAGAATCCTATTACTCTACTGTGTGACAACAATGGGGCTATTGTACAAGCTAAAGAGCCTCAGTCAACAAAGAGGAACCAACATGTGCTCAGGAAATTTCATCTGATTAGAGAGATCATCCAGAGAGGTGATGTACAGATAGAGAGAGTTGACACAGTAAACAATGTCGCTGATCCGATGACCAAAGCTCTTTCTCAAGTAGTGAACGATGGTCATGCACGATCTATTGGGATTAGGGAGATGCCTGCTTGGACCTAGGTCAAGTGGGAGATTGTTGGTGTGCCCTAGATCCAAGGCACTGTTTAGGACATTGTATCGTACTTTAGTTTATTGTACTGTTATACTTTGTTCCTTGTGTTATTGAATAAAAGCATTAATTCATTCAAGTTATGTATCTTGTACTACAGTAACTGTATGAAGTATCCATTGATTGTTAATCATAAAAATTATACCAGAAGCTAATCCAAGTCATGGGAATGACTTGGGTGTAAGCTTTTATATTCAGGATAAATACAGGATCATGTAGGTTGCATGACATGTATGGATATGAATATAGGTACGTGTGGGGAGCACGGGACTTGGTCGATCCGCTTTAGAAAGTACATGGTGGAAGTGTCATTAACCTTTCTATAAATGTAGATCTCTTTTATCTCCAGACCTGATTTCAATACAGTAGATAATGAGGAATCAGATTAAATTTAATATACGCCTAACAGGTCCGTAATTGGATGCCAAATACGGGTATATTGGTTTAATCAATGAACTCATTACTGCGGGTAGTTGAAGTGATGGGATTACCACTCACTATTAAGTGAGAAGATATCATGGGCCACTTGATGAGTTATAACTGTGAAATGTGTGGCCACACTCAGATAAGCAGGATACTTATCTGTTCAACAGTTTAACACAATATCAAGAAATAGATCAAACTATAAAGGATGACATCACCGTGCCTCTGGTTTGAGATATCGATATGCGATGGTGAGAGATAAATAGAATATCTACAGGGTGGTGCATCTACTAGATGATGGCATTTATCTGTAATCAATTTGGGACTGTAATGGTTTGCTAGAACCCAATTTCAGTTTAAGTTGTATACTTAACCCTAATTGATTCGGACCCTAAGGATCGTGCACAATGAACACTGAGATCAACACTTATTAATTTATACATAATAATGTATAAATTGGAATGATGAACAAGATGTAATAATTATTAATTGATAATTAATAATTAATACTATTTGATTATTTGTTATTAAACAAGTTAATCAAGTTAGTATACAGGAGAGATAAATTAATCGGGTTAATTTATTAAACGATTAATTAATTCTAATTGTATTATGGGTAGTAAATATTTACATTTGAACCTAATTGATGTTAATTGAATCAATTAAATATATTTATATTTTAATTGATTTAATTAAATTAATAGAGAGGTCAATTTACAATTAATTGATTTTTAATTGTAATCCTTACCCTAATAGGAATTAGAGTGTGGGTAAAATACCTTTAAAAAGAAAAGAAAGGGTTTGGGAGCAAAAGTGGGAGGTGCAGCCGTCACTTTCAAGAAAAGAGGGGGTGAGGGGCTAAATTCTTTTTGTGTTCTTCCATCTCTTTTGTTCATTCATTCCGGTTAAAAAGGCTAGCACCGGGTGTAGATTGTTCGAGGTGTTCGTGCACGTGATAAAGGAGGAATCTCAATTGATTTTCTGCCATCCCTAGTGGGGATTCTATGTAAGTTTTTCGAATTAATTTTTCTATTAAATTTATTTATTCTTCCATCTACATATTCTCCTGGGACTGGAATTTAGAGAATTGAACCTGGCTTCCGCTGTCTATTCGGTTCGATTTTCGATGATAATTCCCAACACAAACAACCAATTCTAGTAGAAGATTCCTCCTAAAACTTTACAAAAACAAAAATCCAAAATCCTATTTTTAAACCTTTTCAAATGACCAAACAAAGCTCAAAAAGCATCTAGGATAGCAAATCTGAGTATATTAAGCCATTCGAGATCAATTAAGTAGGATAACACCCTCATCTAGTTATTCAAACCAAAACTCTGGCTAAGTAATATCGGACACCCCAACATCAAGCTCTCATGTAGTTAATGCCATAACCCAAGATTCTGAACTGATGATGCCTTAGAACAATTTCAGGAACAAACACCACAACTTAATAGCCTCAATTGGTTAAGAACTCCACAGGAAAGACTACAAATCGTGCCTGCTTCAGATATTCAAAATGTCAAAACTTTGTCTCAATCTCGATTTAATACCACTTCTGTCTATTATTGGAATATATATGGAACATGATGGTCCTAAATAGGCTAGCTATAGTACTAGAGGGGGGTGAATAGTACTGTACACTGAATAAAATTTTTCGTAAACTCTTTTAAAAATTCTTTTTAAAGAAAAACAATTTTTCTTTTAATAAACACAAGTTTTATAAAATGCAGAATTGATAAAGTAGTAAAACTTGTGAATATAAATTTGCTTGACTAATATAAAAATGTCTTCAATTAATAACACTATTAATTTAAGTTGCGGAAATGTAAATAGCAATAAATATAAAGAGTGTAGGGATAGAGAATTGAAGACATCGAGATTTCTATTGGTTCGACTCATCCGGTCTACGTCCAGTCCCCAAACCAACCACTTGAGATTTTCCACTAGTATTTCCTTTACGGGTGGGAAATAAGCCTGTGTTACTTTTTATGAATTCAAGTAATAAACTCAATACTTTTACAGGCTACGTATCAAACCTCTACCATTACTTTTTCCGAGCTTAAGTAACAAAACTCTTCCGATGCTTTTTCAAAGCTCAAGCACCAAACTTATCCGATATTTTTTCAAGCTAAAATACCAAACTTATCTCGATGCTTTTTCAAAGTTGAAACACCAAGCTTTTACATACTATGTTGATCACACTATCAACAAAGTAAACCCCCTTCATACAACCTTGTGTGAAAATACAATTCCCTTAAAAATGAATATTTGAAAGAATGAACGAAGATGAAGCTTTTTCTCTCTCGATTGCTCTTTGAAGAAATTGTGGAAGACTTGATAAATAGTTTGTATATTGTGTGAATATTGGTAAGTCTCCCACTTGACAAATTCAACTTAATTTCCTTTTATAAGTGTTGGAGAAGCTCATCAAAAGGAGAAGTAGTTATTACTTAAAGCCTCTAAAAGAGATATGGCCATTGTGTTTATCTTATAAAAGGAATTTAGCTGTTGAAATCACCTCTTGAATAAGATATAGCCGTTGCAACTCCTGAAGACAATATGGCCATTGCTTTTAAGCTTGTAAAAAAAATATAGTTGTTGCTTCTAGGTCATAAGATAGATGTAGCCGTTGGAGAATTTGAATTCATGTGATAAGTGAATACTTGTAGCTCTTGAAGCAATTCTCACTTTCTAATGCTTGTATATCTTAAAGCTCAATTTCTTTCACCTTTTAAAGCAATTGGACATCTTGAGGAATAATGGAGTACAAGGTACCATTTTCCATCTTTTAAAACAAGTATGACCATTGGACATTTTAAAGGTTATGAGCAAAAGGTTGTTAGCTTATAAATGAGGCTCATCTCTTGATCAATAGTCAATATGTCATGTAATAAGCCTCTAATCTCCTAATGCCTTTATTGAGCTTCTCATTGCAAGACTCAAAAAAATCCTTCTTGTTGTTGTAATAGCTTCATCACATTAATCGTTTTTTACTTCTCTATTAATTACAAAATAATTGTAATAATATTAAAGTAAATATGATTAGCTTATATGTCAACTTTTCTAAATAGTTTTTATCATCAAAACTCGATTCAATAGAATGTCTGAAATTGAAATCCTTGGTCTTCTCCAACAGATTACCATGGCAGCCACTGCTTATATAACACAACTTGGTACCCAGGATAAAACTGTTCCTGAACTCCTGATAGCAGAATTCTGTGGACAACCAAAAGGTTAGTAGGATTACTATCTCACTGAACAACAACAAGCAGAAATTTTAGAAGCCGTAAAATTATATGAAAATGATGAACCAATTGTAGATGATGAAGGTAACCTAATTCAGGATGGTGTACCAACTTTAATTCTTACAATTTCCCTTCATTTCATGAGAGATTCTTCACATTTGAAAGATAAAAATGTTGAACTCTTATCAAATTTAACATGTAAAAAACTAAGTGATTCTCAGTGGTATAAAAATACTTTCTTCACTAGAGTTATGCTCAGAGAAGATTCAAATCAACCTTTTTGGAAAGAAAAGTTTTGGTTGGTTTACCTATACAACTAGGTGAAAAGGTTAGGAATAAAATTAGGGAAACCCATGGACACCAAATACCTTACCATAAATTCACTTACGGTGAACTAATTAGTTTAACCCAACTAGAAGGATTAAAAGCCTGTTAAGAAATGAAATTGCAAAAACATGTAAAATGGGAATTAAATAAAACCAGAACTGAACTAGGATCTTTTAGTAAACAATTTGATATTAACATAAATAATCCCTCCACATCTTGCACTAGAAACTATAGCCAAAACACTGGGAAAGATATCTATAAAAAAAATACAAGAAAAAATACCAGAAACCCCAAGAAGACTATTATAAACAATCTCACTACAAGAAACCTAGAAGAAACAAACAGAAGAAAACTAAATACAGGAATAAAGAACATAGGTACAAAAATGTTACTTGTTATAGATGCAACAAAAAGGGACATACATCAAAATACTGTAAATTTAACAGAAAACTTTAAGAACTACAATAGATGACGATATAACTAATAAAATCTCAAATCTTCTTCTCGATTCCTCTAGTTCTGATTTTGAAAATCTTTCTTTTGTTTCTTCTGAAAATAATAAAGAACTTCAAATAGATGAAATTATCACAACTAGCTCTACAAGCTCTTTTGAAATTAATGTTTTAACCAGAAAACAAAATACAGCTCTAGATATTATAAATAACATAAAAGATCCTGAACTCAAGAGAGAATTTTTTAGAAAAACTTTTAAAATCTATTGAAAAACAAAAAGAGAAAAGAGAAGAAAAGAACACTGAGAAAAATTCCATTTCACCCAACATAAATAAAGGACCTTATGATCTTACAAAAATCTTAAACAAAAGTTAAAAAAAAAAACCTTTCACACAAGGATACCTCTATCTAAGAATTACAAAGAGAAAAGAAAGAAGTAAAATATGAAATTTGAGAACTTAAAGAACAAAGAAAAGTTGATTCTGAAATGATAAAATCCCTTTCAAGACTCCTCCATGATTCCTCCAAATTTTCTAAAGAACCTAATTTTGATAATACCCAAGAAGATCAAAACATTCTTGAAAATTTACCTTTTGAATTTTTATTTGCTTAAGAGAAATTACTTTAGGAAAATATATTGTTAAAATAACACTTGTTTTCTTGAATGATTTTCAAAGTGATGCCATTATACTTTTTGATACTGGTGCTGATTTAAATTGTATAAAATCAGGAATTGTTCCAAAAGAGTTTTTAGAAGAAACAAGTGAAAGGCTTTCTATTGCAAATAATTCTAAATTATGTGTTGATTCAAAAACAAAAGCCTCAATCCTTAACAATGGTATTCTTTTAAAAACATTATTTATTTCAGTAAGAGAAATCCAACACAGTGTAACTTTTGGAACTCCTTTTATGAACTTGATCACTCCTTACAAGGTGAAAGCCCATTCAATTTCTACAAAAACAGATAATGGAAGATTAGATTTTGAGTTTCTTAAAAAACCTCAAACAAAAGTTTAGATTTAGTTAAAGCTTGCTCTATTCCCCAAAATTATATAAATGTTTTAATTCAAGGAAAGACACACCATTTTCAAACCCTTCAAAGAGATGTTATTTTGAAAAGATTTGAAGAACAAATTAACAATTTCTCAATCCAATTAAAGATTTTTTGATTTCAAAAAATGGTTGAGAAAGAAATCTGTTCTGATCTCCCAACTGCCTTTTGGAATAGAAAACAACACAACGTTGACTTGCCTTATGAAAATGATTTTGATGAAAGGAAAATTCTTGCAAAGGCTAGGCCAATACAAATGAATCAAGAACTTAAACAATACTGCAGAAAAGAGATAGAAGGATTAGAACAAAAAGGGCTAATTTCAAAATCAAAATCCCCATGGAGTTGTGCTGCCTTCTATGTTAATAAAAATTTCGAAATTGAAAGAGGAACACCTAAGTTAATCATTAATTATAAGCCTTTAAACAAGGCTTTAAAAGGTGGATCAAAGACCCCATCCGAAATAAAAAAGATCTTTAACAAAAACTTTATTCTGCTTATATTTTTTAAAAATTTGACATGATATCAGTTTTTAGCAAATTCAAATCTCTAAGACTCGCATATATAAAATGGCTTTTACCGTTCCTTTTCGTCAATATGAATGGAATGTGATGCCATTTGGTTTGAAAAATGCACTTTCTGAATTCCGAAGACTAATGAATGACATTTTTAATGATTATTCAAAATTTATATTATTTATAGTGATGATGTTTTAATCTTTTCCAATTCCATTCAAAAACATTTCAGACACCTCAAAACCTTTTTCTATGTTTTTAAGAAAAGTGGTTTAGTAGTGTCGAAATAAAAAATCTCTTTGTTCCAAACTCATATTTGGTTTCTAGGGCATTACATTTCCAAAGGAACCATTACGCCAATTGAAAGATCTCTACAATTTGTGAATAAATTTCCTGATAAAATTCTTGATAAAAAATCAACTGCAAAGGTTTTTAGGAAGCTTAAATTATGTTCTTGATTTGTGCCCAAATATCAATCGTATGCCCAAACCTTCACATGATAGGTTAAAAAAGAACCATGTCCCATAGACTAAAGAGCATACTGCTCTTGTCAGGAAAATCAAATAACAAGTTTTAGGGATTTCTTGTCTTTACATAACTGATCCTTCCTTGCCTAAAGTTGTTGAAAGTGATGCTTTTAATTTAGGTTGTTGAGGTATTTCAAATCAAGTTTCAAATGGAAAAGAATGTATCCTTCAGTATACCTTAGGACATTGGAATGAATGCCAGAAAAATTATTCTACAATTAAAAAAGAAATCTTAAGCATTATTTATGCATCACAAAGTTTCAAAGTGATTTGTGTAGGGGTTTTTTATAGAAAATCAACCGTTGGTAGTGGAAGCCGATTTTAAATTTTTTAAACTCGTTTCCAAGAGCTTATGCATAGAAAGCAAAACAATGAAATAAGAACAAGATTAGAAACCGATTCTCACCTTTTAAGTATCCTCTAGAGACGGCTACAGAAATCAAAGCAGATTTCCTCCAAAGTCTCGTACATGAACGCCTAATGAGCAAGAACCCATGCTAGCGAAGGATCGAAGCTAAAAGAGGATGCAAAGGGGGGCTGAAATTTTTCCTCTAAGGGAAAAGATGCTGGCCAAAATTTTTGTTTGTAAAATTAGGGTTAGGGTTTTTTCATTTAAGTGGGTATTTATATCTGTAAAAACCCTAGGTCAAAATTAAAAGCATAAGTTAAATTTAATTTCAACTCAACTTCAATTTTATATGTATGTGATTTATTAAACCATATAATAAATCACATAACATTTAAATTAAAATTAATTTGTCTAATTAATTAACCTAATTAATTAATTCATACTTTATTTAAATGAAATACATATAAACCTATATATGTATAAAATTTCCACTAGGAAATTAATTCATGAATTAATTTATTCAAATTAATTCTATGAAACCCAATTAATTGATTATATTATTTTGATCAATCTAATTGATCTATAACTTTAATCAATAGACAATTCCTCTCTAGTCAGTGTACTCCAAGTATACAGTTGATCCGATAAGTTCAAGCTCAATCGTTTAATATGTACGATCCTGTGGGCCCGTCTTTATGTTGACAGTGGCCCTATGGCCCACAGACTGTAGTTGGGCTCTAGCGAGCCATTACAGCCCCCGATTAAGATAGAGACAGCAGTCTAACAGAAGTCATAGCCTTGTAGTTTAACTTATATATCTTATGTCACTGATATCGGTGTCCAACATAGAGGCATGGTGTCATCACCCTATTTTGTGTTTAGACATTAACTTGATCCCGAATGAACTGAGCTCACAAACAAGTTCCAACTTCTTTGGTAAATGGGACCACAATCTTATCAGTTGCACTCATCAAGTGGTCGGTGATATCTTCTCAGTGAATCACTGAGTGACATTCCCTTTTGCATACACATGGCCTTTTCATGTTCACTGACACACCCGAACGTACCCATACTTGGCACCCTATTACAGGCCCTTTAGATGTACACCAAAGTGCATGAGATCACATTCAAGACTATAATATGGTCAGGTCTAAGGATCCAACATAAGTACAACATGAGAATCACTTGTCATACTATACCATGTGGATTTCTCGTTTAGTGGATCTATCTAGTACCATGCCCCATTACGTGTACCCATAAGCTTGATTGACAATCTATGTACTATAGCTAGTAAGAAATCGCCATACAATCAAGGTTATGATAGTCTTTGGCTTCATTCATTCCCTTGACTGGAATAGACTGTGGATGGCTTTATGGTTATATCGTTTCCCTATCCATGGTCTCACTGCCAAGTGTATGACACTTGTCAACATGGATATAGATATTACCATCGGATACTCTATTTATAATATTGCACAAGATATATAAAAAATAGATTAATGCCTTTATTTAATAACACAAATGTATAATACATTAATCTCTTAAAAGATCCAAAATGTACAATACAAAACAAGGACTAATGCCATGGGACTAGGGCATTCCTAACAATTTGCTAAATCAAAATTTTCTTTTGAGAATTGATTGCAAAAGTGCAAAAGAAGTTTTATAGAAAGATGTTAAAAACCTTGCATCAAACAGATTTTTGCACGATGGCAAGCAATTTTAACAATTTTTTATTTTGATATTGAATATATGAAAGGAGATACAAATTCAATTCCTGACTTCCTAACCCATAAATTCCTTCGAAATTCTAGTCATGCAGAGAAAGAATAAAGGGAAAAAGATTTCAGGAAAAGATTTTGGTAGAGATTCCGATAGTAAAAAAGATGCTAAAATAAAAACATAGAAAGATGCAGTCAAGCAGGAAGAGATTGAGGATACCACCCAATCACCTTTGGACCCAAAGGTCAAGAAATGGTTCTCCAGAGCTTCAAAAGGCTCGAATTCAATATGAAATCTCAAAAAATCCAAAGAAAGAAGAGATTTCAAAATATTCAAAAATTGAGAAAGTTCAAACCTTTAAAATCTCTTTCTCAAAGTGTTACCAAAGATATTTTAAAACCTCAAGTGTCTACAACTCAAAAAAAATTTCATGACTCTCAAAAAACCAACTCCTCTTTTCGAAATTCCTAGTTAGTATTGAGTCAAAATGCTCCTTCTTCTTCTTTTTCGAATAAATTTGTGACAAAAAAACATTTCTCGGAACATTCTTTCTGTTGAACGAGAATTGTTTTCATGAAGACCCCTATATTATTTTGGAAAAAATTGGTTTTACAAACCATGGGATTTGAACAAAAACCCCAAATATTATGAAGCGAATCTCACTGTTACTAATTCGGCTTCCTTTAAACATTTATTTCGGAAAAGTGAACACACAGATCCTGCGTATTTGACTTGGAAAATCCACAAAGTCATTGCTCCGGTAGACTAGGTTTATCCTCTACCAACACCTCTATTTTTCTCTGATACTTACAAAGAAGAAAATTTTTATCAAGTCCTTTTCAATTACTGGGAATATCAACAAGCCTGGTGGAATGCGTTCCTAATTAATAATGTTGGGAGAAAACACACTTGGCTTTTCTTTTTTTTTTTTTTTATGTCTCCTGCAATCCTAAAAAATTCCCAATTTAGTTTTCCCATTTGTGGGATAATTTTGGTTGTACTGAAATAATCATGAAAAACAAAGTCACCACAAAGCTTTCAATTATTCAAAACAGGATATAACCCATCTTGTGAAGAGAAGAGATTCCCTACTTTAGCTTTCTTTTGTATGAAGTTTTTCTTACCTTAGGCATGTGCATGGAATCTAAATTTAAACCAAAGGTTTCATACCGCAGTAGTCCAGAGGGGATTTCTCATCAAATGGTGGGACAGTTTCAAGATTCCCTCTAGCTTAGACCCTGAAGAGATCAATGAATTTATGAAGAAACGCTCTAAAAAGATGATTCCTGCTAATGAAACCCAAAAGACCATTGTTAATAAGAAATTTCTTCCACTTGATGAACAAACTCAGTTTCTGGAAAAAAAATCACAAATTACCTCAAAACTAGCATTACCAAAAACTCCAGAAGATATGGCCTCCCTCCTCCAACAATATGTTGCGAAGGCTTCTTCGGACGATGATGATGATAATTCAATTAACTAGACCATACATCTGAGTGACGATGACTCAGATTATCAATGTTGGTTTGGTAATTCTGGATGGTAGAAAAAAGAAAAAAGAAAAATTCCGCTAAGTTACCAAATCTTGTGCTTAGGCAAAAATTAAGGACAACAATTTTCATTAAAATCCAAATTTTTAAAGATATCAAAAGACTTCTTGTCACAAAATACCGTTTGTTATATATATATAATTCTTTAGTGGGTGTTTGGTTTTTTCTGAACACCTGTTGTTTACTTTTTCTGCTTCAAACAGCAGATTCTAAGTGTTTGGTTAGGACTACCAAACAGATATTTTTAGTTGCTTCAGAGGCAAAAATTAGTTGTTTACCAACAACAAACAGTAAAAGCTATCAGCAACAGCAAACAGCAACAGCAGAACCAAACAGGCTCTTAATTTTTTTTATGCTTTCGTCACGTCGTAATCTTATTGTACTTGTACAAACCATGTCCACAATTAAATTTTATGTTCTATTGGACAATTTCCTTTCATTCTTCCATATATAGTGGAATTTTTTTTTTTTTTTTTTATTTTTAGTGCCAGTTATAAATGTTTATAAACTATCAGTTTCAGTTTGACTAAAGAAAAGACATTTGTACAATCATTTTGGATAAATTTAGTCTAAAATGATTGGCATTCTTTAAAATTCAACTTATATTTTCATATTGCTAATTAAGTTGTTGAACATATTTATTTTGCATGATGTATTTTTTAATTTACATTTTGACGTAAACATGAAAGAAAAATATAATTTTTTTTTTTTTTTGACAAATATACTTATTTTAACTTATTTAGAAAAGCAAATTTCATTAACAACCAAGACATTAAAATCCAGGATAAAACATGGGTGAATATGCTTCCAAATACCCAACCATATATATAATTTCACGCTGGAAACTAGTTCATGAGCGACTCAATTTATTGTTCGACTAACAAAAATAAAAGAACAATTTGGAATACTCAACTCTAATGATGTAGAGAAGGATTGAGATAAAGAAATTGAAGGTTTTAACCTTAAACCAACAAATATTTTAAGCTAAACTTGAAGGAGAGAGATCACCTAAATTGGAAATTTAGGGTTCAAACCCTTGTTCTTCAAACGATGATAAGATAGATTGAATAGTGGCTACAAGAGAAAAAGAGGTATTTATACCTCATTCTAAACCTTAACTAGGAAATTACAATAAGCCCAAGGCTATTTAAGGAAGTAACACAAAAAAAAAAAAGACTAAATTTGTCAAACAAATAACTAGTGGCAAAACAGTAAATAAATAAAAATTTCTAATAAGAATTATGAATCTCTGCACTTGCCTAAGACATGCTCACGGATTAAAAAGGGTGGGCTGCTTTTTGAAAGGGCCTAAGCCACGCCCACGACTTTTTAAAAAGAGATGTCCTCGTCAGCTAATATCTTACCATCTTGAATAATAAACTCTATAGGAGTTCTATTAATTATTATTTCAAGTTTAATTAATTCAATTAATTGATCAAATAGGATAACTATGATGGTAGACATAAATATTTCTGCTGAACACCAATTAATCCATCAAAACAGTTAAAAATAAAATAAAATAAAATAAATCCATATGGTTACTCAGCGACGGATCCACGATGGGCAATTACTTCTTAATTATTTTAAATAGACTCCTAATTATTTTATCGGTATATATAGTAATTAAAAAATTTGATTGCAGCTCAAACAAGCCGTGTACACAAATAAGACTCCGTAATGTAAACTTAACCTATGCTTACTACTCGATCAATTTGTTCAAATCCACAATTGGCATTGTACAGCGCAATGGTTGCTTTTAGGTGCAGATGGAACGATAAATTAATTCAACTTTATATGTTCACAATTGTTTTACTAGTTATTGGCCAATATGTATAGATTATTCTTTATTTTTCATGCTTTTTCCTAACAAAATAACCGTAGTGTACTTCTAATTAGTAGTCAATAACTTGCTATTTTCTGAATACACAATTAGAAAGAAACTTCGGTAATTCAGTATGTAAGAGTAAAACTGATATTAAAATAAGATGTTCAATTTTACAACTTATTCCTATGATATGGATATTTATGCTAACACAAAAAAAACATATTACAATCAAAATCATAGATACCTATTTGTGTTAAATACCTAAATATGTGGTAAATTCTATGGTTACTCCATACTTTATTTTTAGTAACCAGTAGTATTGTGACACATAAATGGTTTTAAATAAAAAAAATTAAATTATAAAAAAGTTAACCTGTTATTATAAGTTACCAATAGGTTAAAAGAAATATTAAAATTACACATGGTAATATATAATTTATATGCACTCTTCCACTTTATGAAAATTCATTCATATTTACTTAAAAATGTGAAAACCTTTACAAATTTCCGTAATATTATTAAATTTTTTGTAAACTAATTAATTTTCATTTAATTATTAATAAAAATAATTTAATCTAATTTAAAATATATGTTATATTTATAAATAATTTAGTAGACTTTAAATGTATCATTAATATGAATTAAAACTATATATTATACTTATTTTGAGTAAATAAAATGAAAATAAATATATTTTAGCAATTTCTATTAATTTTTTGCGAAATTAAAGAATTTTTCGTGAAGTAATAATATTACAAGAATTAACTATTCCTTCACGTAAAATATGTCTACCATTACATAGATTTCGTAGAATTTAAAAATTTAACGTGAAACCTAGTTTTTCTACATTTTTTGTAATATGCGGAATTTTCCATCTATATACAGAACACTACTACTCAATGATTATATTCTTGTATAATTAAAAATATTTCTTATAAAGTATTTATTCTTTTATATTTCAGCAGTTTCCATATCATTTTTCGTGAAATCAAAGACTTTTTTTATAAAGTAATAATATTATGAGAATTGGGTATCACTTCATGTAAAATATGTCTAGCGTTACATGGTTTCCGTAGAATTTAAAGATTTTACGTAAAACATAATTTTTCTGCTGCTTTTTGTAATATGAGGAATTTTTCATCTTTATACGGAAAACTACTACTCAATTATTATATTTTCGTATAATTAAAATATTTTTCGCGAAGTATTTAATCTTTTATATTTAGCAGGTTCCATATCATTTTTCGTGAAATTAAAGAATTTTTGTAAATTAATAATATTATGAGAATTGGGCATCACTTCACGTAAAATATGGGTAGCATTACATGGTTTCTGTAGAATTTAAAAGTTTTACGTGAAACCTAATTGTTCTACTGTTTTTTGTAATATGCGAAATTTTTCATCTTTATACAGAAAACTATTACGCAATTATTATATTCTCGAGCAATTAAAATATTTCACGCGAAGCATTTATTCTTTTATATTTCAGCAGTTTCCATATTATTTTTCGCGATGTTAAAGATTTTTTTGTAAAGTAATAATATTATGAGGATTGGGTATCACTTCAAGTAAAATATGTCTAGCATTACATGATTTCCGTAGAATTTAGAGGTTTTACGTGAAACCCAATTGTTCTACTGTTTTTTATAATATGCAAAATTATTCATCTTTATACAGAAAACTGCTACTCAATTATTATATTCTAGAGCAATTAAAATATTTTTCGCGAAGTATTTATTCTTTTATATTTTAGAAGTTTCCATATTAATTTTCGTGATATTAAAAAATTTTTTTGTAAAGTAATAATACTACGAGAATTTGGTATCACTTCACATAAAATATGTCTAGCATTACTTGGTTTCGGTAAAATTTAAAGGTTTTATGTAGAACCTAATTTTTTTATTTTTTTGGTAATATGCAAAATTTTTCATTTTTATACTAAACATATTACTTAATTATTTTGCTTTCATAAAGTTAAAATATTTTTCAGAAAGTACTTATTTTTTATATATATTTTAGCAATTTTCATTCATTTTTCGCGAAGTTGAAGATTTTTTTAAAAATAATAATATTAAGAGAATTGAATATCACTTCGTAGCATTACAATGATTCGGTAAAATTTTAAAAGTATTATATGAAACTTAATTCTTCTACCATTTTCTGTATTACTTGAAATTTTGTCATTTTTATACGGAAAAATATTATTGAATTATTATGTTTTCGTAAAGTTAAAACATTTTCGCGAAACATTTATTTTTGCATTAGTTATTTTAACAAATGATATAATTTAGTTTTAAATTTATTTGTATTACTAAGTGATGAAATCAATTTTATTACCCCTTATTAGTTTAAATTTTGTAGTTATATTTATTGAATTTATATGATAAAATAAAAAATTAATGATTGTTTGCAGTTCTCGTTATTGATGTGGAGGGAATCATTGCTATTGACTGAATGGACATGTATGAACTTTTATCATCTACAACCTAACAGTTGAGCTAAAGACATATTAGCTTTTCTTGCCATGGGTAGACAAGCTTTCTTGCGATACCTAATGTATATATAAGGCATAATTCTCCATTCTACTAACGTAGGCCATATTGTAATAGTCACTCTTTATTTCTTTATTATTAATCATTATATTGTAATAGTCACTTATATTGTAATAGTCACTCTTTATTTCTTTATTATTAATCATTCTCTAATATTATCATGAACTAACTTGAGCTTCAAAGTCTCAACAGACAGCCAATACCCGCACGGTTATTGTACAAGTTCATCACACTTGGAACCTATATACTTCATCATTTTTTTTTTTTTTTTTTTTGCAAAATTAATGATTTTTGCCGTTAATTAATAATATAATAAGAATTAAGTATAATTTCACATAAATTATTTCTAAAATTACCTAGATTTCATAAAATTTAAATATTTTACGTGAAATTAGTTTTTCTATTTTTCTATTTTTCTATAGACTATACGGAATTTCTCCCTCTTTATACAAAATTTTGGAATAATTTTTTTGTTTCTTCATACATAGAGTACAAAAAAGTAAACAATAATTGAAGAATTCCATACAATTTATATTATTTGCTTTCAATCTTTTTTTATTTTCCCTTTATTTAAGAAAAATATAGCCAAATCTACGTCGAATGGAGTTTGGACAAAACTTTAACAAGTTCATAACATATAAAACTACAACTGTTGGAAGCTAATTGTATTAAAAATTTGATGAATTGTGATCAGCAAATAAATTATAGGTAATAAAAGAATGATTATCCCAATGAATTGAACAAGGAACTCATTAAGAAGATTCTAAATTACATGTCAAAATCACAAAAAATTCCTATCAACAGGACTAAAATTGCAAACCTAAGCATTCAAAAAGTCATAGCCACAAACCGCATTAAGAAGGTAGATTAGTTGCAGGTCATCCCAAAGGAGCAACAATCAATGGAAAACAAACATCATAGCAGAGGCAATAATCAGCAACGCGAGGAACAACTTCGATCTGTCACCCATGATTGATTCAGCAAATGAGAGAGCTTGTGGCCTGATCAAAGAGGGCAGGTTAATCAGATTAGAATTTAATACCTCAGGAGAAAATAAATGAAATATAAGAACAACAACAAATAATAGCTATACTTACTGCATTTTGCTGAGAGCACTGCAATAGAGGGCATTTTCTGGTATAGGAAAGTCATTTTTGTTGGCGGCTTCTGGATTAACAACTCTGACATATGTTTCTTGGCCAAGATACCATGAGTCAAGGTTTTCTGTTCTCATATTCCAGACTCCAACATTGTCTAGAGAAACCAAAATTGTTGTCCATACTTCAGGATAAACCTATCCAGAAATTAGAGACATTATACCAAAGATTACCATTTAGATATCAGTACATTCAAGAAGCAAAACATACTCTAGAAGAAACTACAGTTGTAATCAACTTGCTTAGATTACAAGTTCATAACAGAAATGGATAAAACTAATTAGTTACTAAAAACTTTTGCTATATAGTTGATCCAACACCACATTGGTTATTCTCAAATACGTTTTAGCTAAAAGCAACCCCAAAGTCTATACTTTCATGTATTAATTTGAACCGCCCATAGGCTATAAAACTGTTCATGAAAATCTATTTAGCTATGTTTTATCAATTAGTAAATACCCCATAAGCTATAATGGTACCCCTAACATGAAATATGAGCGCTTATACAGCTTGAAGGTAAGCTAGTGAAAATCTCTCAAGCAAACAATAGCTCCTTTACTTCATGCCTAAGCGTATCTATTTTCCTTAAAGAGTAGTTGACAAAAGCAAATATTTTTCCTTGCCGAACACTCACCTATGTACGCAACTCCCTTAAAAAAATAGTTGCTATGCAAATCCCTTAAAAAAAAATTGCTATAAGAGAAATGCAATGAATTGAACAAGACTTTTTTAAGGAACCAAATCTTGGGAACAAACACGTAACACTCAGAATACCTGAATCATTGAGCGTGCAATACCATCCCATTTATATGTTCCCCTAGTGTTCTCTGTCAATTCACCGTAATCCATCTTGAAATGCATTCATTACAAAACAAGCGAGCAATATATGATAGAAAATAAAATTGAAGTTTAAGACAGAAATAAATCCCTACCCAACAACAAAAAATGCATATCCACTCATGCGATAACTCTGCATCTTTGTGCCATTGTTCTGCATAATGACTTCCATAAATCCTGTCTATGTACTAGGGATGTAAACGGGGCGGGGCGGGACGGGACGGGGATTGGCAATCCCATCCCCGTTCCCCGGCTAGGCGGGGATCCCCGTCCCCGTCCCCGTTTAGTAAATGGGGATGATCTTCATCCCCATCCCCGGCCCCGTCGGGGAACTGGTTCCCCGCGGGAATCCCCCTCCCCGTTAAGATTTTTTTTTTTTTTTTTGAAATTTTAAATAAAATTTAATTTGGTACAAAAATAAGTTAAAAAGCATTACAGTTTGGAGATCATTAAATAAATCACTTAATTTTTCTTATAAGAAAGTGATATTTAATTAAAATATTACAATTACTAATATTATTATTTCAAAATAGAGTACAGGAGTCCAATATACAGAAATTAAATTAGAGGTTTCTAAATTGATAAATTCTATCAAGTGCAAAGGCTAAATTTTAAGTTTTGCACCCAGGGATATAAACCAATACCTAGTTTTAGTTTTATTATTATAAAATTTAATTATTTATGTATATGTATAAATAAATAATAAAATAAATAAATAAACGGGGATTTAACCAAAATCCCCATCGGGAACTAAACGGGGATGGGGACGGGTCCGCGGGGCGGGGGAGATAAATCCCATCCCCGTCCCCGTTTAGTAAACGGGGACAAAAGTGTCCCCGTCCCCGCCCCACGGGGATTCTAAACCGGGAATCCCCGTCCCCGTTCGGGCGGGTCCCCGGCGGGGACGGGTCCCCGGATCCCCGTTGACAACCCTAATATGTACCATTAATCACTGAGGTTTCCATATTGATGGGATGATACGTAGACTGCAGCACTTAATGACAGAAGAAGACAGGGGACAAAGCTCTCCGACTTGCAAATTATGATTTTATTGGGAAAGTGGCTGCTGGACGTTTTAAGCATGGATGCCATTCGACCAAATAGTCGATTGTTCTTTTGTTACTGCTAAGAGCATATAGTCCTGTAAAAGTGTTTTCTCCCATATTGATGGGATTGGGAATGACCAACAGACACTGAAAGTGACAAGTCAAGTGTCCATTTTGAAAACTTAAAAATCCTCCCCGTCTAGTAATAGCTTAAAATTGTACATAGAGGCTGCCTAGACAGGTAAATCAAGTACAAACTCAAAACTGACCCTGGTTTACATATATTACATGATAATACAAATCATAGCATGTTTCCAGCTAAATTCAGCATGCTCCTGTTTCAGAAAATAGCTTAAGTTCACAGATCAGAAGATTCATGTTTCATTGAGAAAGTTGATGCATGTTTCTTTGCTTCTTTTCACTAAATGTTGATATTGATCCCTGCCAATTTATAGTCCATATATGGTATAATTGAATTGTGTTCAATATTAAGTAATTCATTTACATATATAAATTAATATATTTATTTTGCCTAAATATATAGCTTTGAAAAGGATATATCTGAAATCGAAGCTGAATTAAATTCTATATATAAAAAAAAAAAAAAAATCTTTAGCAAAAACGAAATCCATTTAATCTGAATGAAGCCCGTATTCAGTTCTTACCTCAATAAATAAGAGAAATAATATCTGCAAATGACTTTAAAATGGATGGTGATGGATCAGACAAAAGCAGTCATGACTACGGACAAGTAATTTGCGCATGTTCTCTAGTGGCCAGTTATTCCTGATGTGCCACTTTTTTGCTATCTGCAGATGCTCAGTTGGACATTTTCACTAGGGAAGAACCAAAACATTTCTGAGGGTTCATGCATACACCTCCTCCTACTTTGAACTGCAAACACTTCACAACAACACTAACAGATCACATAGGGATCAAAGATTTACTGAGCGCACTCAAAGGCCAAACAAGCTCTTAATTCCTTCATACTTTCACTCGCAATCAATTGTTGTTTCAAGTAAATCACAACATCAACAAAATTTGGTACAATATAAACTAATCAATCACTTTTGCCTCGCTTATCAAACTAATTAACTAAGTTCACTCTAATTCCCAACTTTCAAATAGCAAATCAAATCTCAAGGGTAAAAATGTATCTGTTTCAATTACGGACCTTGAACCTTACTTCCCTCCATTCTTATTACATGACTTTTAAGGTTTATCAATTTGTCCATTTTACATTAAGTTACACACTTCTAGTATTATTTTCTCAAATTAGTATTAATGCAAACAACCATATAATCGAGATGAAAGCGAATTTTGGCATAAAAACTAGAATGATTTTAGAAAAGTTAACAAAGGTAAATTAGTCATTTCAATAGCCTAATTAACACTTTATTGGTGTAGATGAAAAACCTTTAAACACATATGAAAAAAAATGAACGGAAGTTAGTATGTCACTTCAAATTTTATTCTCTTGACACATGTATTTGTAAAAACAAATGGACCCATGATGTATCTAATCTAATGTTTACATAGTTACAGCCGATAATATTATGTATATTTCACATTCATGCTCAAAAATGTTAAAAATTAACTACATGTGATTTTCACCTCAATTCTATTTCAAATATTTCAGAACTCATATGCATCAAAATCCAACCCTATATCTCGAACGACATAGGCTGTATATTTATTATTTAAAGATTCAAGGAAATGCAAGGAGAAAGGAATCTGTCACAAGAACTGAATATTTCTCCACATAGAAAGGGATCTTCTATTGACTGTAATATACCTAGGAAGCACTCTAATCATCATCAACCCTCAATAAAGCAATATACCCTACATCCAATGCATCACATACTGTAAGCATCCATTGTTTACAGAATGGACTAAATGGATTCAGTTTCAAAGTGTAAAGGAAAAGGGAAATCAGAAGCATGCACCCGTATGACTTGTTACAGAGCTGCAGCCTCTAAACTCTCCTTAGATGAGTCTTTTTCTAGCCTTTTCCTGCAATGACAACAGAAATGATTCAGGAATTTAATCAATACCGTTGCATTTAAAATAAAAGACACGGGCAATCAGGTACAATATCCACATTGATTCATCATCAGAGTGATTTCTGATTCTCCATTTCCTTGTATTCCAAACATTCTACACAAGGAGCTAACTTTCACCTACATTTTTCAGAAATTATGTTAAGATCTCATCAGGTACCATACATCCATTTTTCCAGATTATTTTAAGGACCTCATTAACAATTTAACATCATATGCAAATTGAGATTGAATTGAAACCTATTGTAGGAGATAAGTTCATTACAAATGCCCAAGAATGAAAATTTTGTGTAAGAAATCACATACCAACTACCAACAAATATGCCTAGTGACTTGGCATGCTCTATTTAAATATAAAGATGGAAAAGTACACAGATACCCACCAGCAAAATTTGAAGAATTGAATATATGATAAAACAGTGCACACGAAAAGAAATCACAAAAGAGCCCTCCAATACAAGGGATTGCTAATATTGGTCTATTCAGGAGTCAGTTCAGGACCATAATTAACTCGACTCATAAGAACTTACTGCATTTGCAATTTGATGAGTGACCTAGGCCCCTTATCAGTATCTTCCTTTTGCTGGGGCTTTGGTTTCTGTGGCCTCCTTGATTCTGGTTGCCACTGAGCTTTTATAAGAGATTGACCCAACAAATCAGCAATTTCTACTGCCATTGCCTCAGCTCTCTTTGCATATGGAAATCTTTCACCTTCAAATTGATTAGATAACCACATATACATTGAAAGAACTTGATGTCTAGTTTCAAGATCAAGGAGTTCTGAATCATTTCGAGCAGATCCCTTTGGCATGCCCATTGCTATACTAACAGGAACTTTCTGACTGTAGGAAGAAGCAAATCTTAAAAGATAGTACATTGCTTTTGGGTCTCTAATATTAACCGGAGAAAAACAAAAGTTAAAACGATCTTCCAAAGATAATCCCTGAACCTTCTCTAACATATTTGCTACCTTCTTTATATGATCATGCCTACACAAGAAGTATGACCCGTCAAGACGGCAGTTCTCACCAAACTTTTCGAGCAGCTGAGGGAAAGTAACATTTGGAAGTTGCCCGGCAAATAATTCAACCTGCTCAAAGAAAGGAAAGAGGCCCACTTTCTTTACTTCCTGAAATGGCTGCTTTAAACACTCAATCAAGTAATTCAGATCATCTAAATGCAGAGTGGTTGTCAGTCCATCTGGATATCGGCTTCCTCTCCTTCCGGCTCGTCCAGCAATTTGTTTAACCTGTGATGCTGGAACTGGAACAATCTTGTCACCATTGTATTTCGAAAGGTTATTAAAAACTACTCTTCTGATATTTAGATTCAAGCCCATCCCAACAGCATCACTTGCAACCAGCACATCAAATTCATTATCTTGATCATTGAATAAGTTGGCTTGCTGTCTACGAGTTTCAGGTGGTAAGCCGCCATAGATAACACAACAGCGGTGTTTTGTGTGTTTCTCAATTGCCAATTTTACCTCGAAAATCTCTCTTCTTGAAAATGCAACTACACAATCCCCAGAACGTACATTTTGAAGATTTCCCAACAGTGTTTTGGCTTCAACTACTAATGGTTTGAATCTATCATAATGGTTTTCAACCAATACATCCCCAGTCTCCGAACATATTTTTCTAACAACATCAAGAACACTCGGATCACCACACAAATGAATCTCGTCAGCCTTCAAACCAAGTAATGCTCTTGTCCAAGCATAACCTCTGAATGAGTCAGCCATCATCTGAATCTCATCAATAACAGCCACATCATATAGTTCATCTGTTGACACCATTTCAACCGTACAGGCTACATGATTAGAGAATGGGACATGTTTCTTCTCTTGTCCTGTGAGAAGACTACAGTAAACCCCATGGGCGTTCACCTTGTCAAAAACTTCCATAGCCAAAAGCCTAAGTGGACTGCAATAAACACCCTTCTTAGCTTCCATAAATCGTTGCAGAGCATTGTAAGTTTTACCACTGTTTGTTGGGCCACAATGATATATCACCTTGCGTTTCATCGCCCGTGCAAAAGGAAACCAAGTGTGTGGCTTTGTAAGGTCTGCTGAGTTAATCATGCTTCGGAACCGCTTAATCTCATCTGGAAAACTTTCAATGCAATACTCAACAAACAAAGGAAAAAGAAACCTAACAGCTTCATCACATGGTCCCAGTGAAACTAAGTACATAGCAACCTCAGCAGAACATTTCTTAAAGAAAAAACTCCTGAACTTACCGACAGCAGTGGGAAAAAAAGACTTGCCAATATAAATTCCAAGAGCCTGATTGGCAGCCCAGCCAGAATGGGAAAAGTAAGAGAATATTACTTGTAAAGTCTCCCAATCAGACCGTTTAAGCTTATCATTTTTTTCAGCATTGCAAAGCTCACGATATAGCTCCACAGGATCAACAAAAGCCACCCTTTCATTCCTTACAATTTTGTTACTATCTATATCTTGGCTATCAGTCTCCTCTTCAACAACTTCAGTATCAGAAATAGCAATCCCAAAATCACTAACTCCATCTTCAAAGTCAGCCTGACTAATACCTTCTAAGCTAAGATCTTCCCCAAAATCCACACTATTGGTCTCATTCAATTCCTCAATGTTGTTACTCTCACAATCCCCTTTCTGTTCATCTGAACAAAATGCCCTCCCATTAACAGAACTATAGGTGTTACATTTTGGGTCCTGTGAAGGGAACTTAGAACCAATTACGTCAGACAAACTGGTTGAGAAGCAGGGGCGGCGGGAGGGGAGGACCTTGGGGGGCTGGTGCCCCTCCAGCCGCCGGAAAAAACCCCTACTAGAGGTGTTTAGCCGGCGGCCTTCGCCCCTTGAATTAGGGATTTGGGGGAGTATTTTGCCCCTCCACATCAGAGAGATGAAGCCCTTACGCAGGAACGAACCTGCTGGATGCCTCCGGCAAGCCATATAAAATCGGTCTTCCTTGGCCCTTTGGCTCCTGCTATTGAACGGCGGAGTGGCAGTGTTGTTGTTCAGCTGTAGGTTTTGGTGAAGAAGATGACCCCCTTCTTTTATTTTTTTTTTTATTATTATTATTATTATTATTTTTTTTTTTTCTGTTTTAGTTAAGCAACTGTGTATGGGAAAAGAATTCCATCTCACTATTAAAGGAGAATCGAAAAAACTAGAGTGCAATTGCAATCAATTTCAATTCAACATTTAAATTCTAATTTTGCCCTCAAAATTTCCTCACTGTAGTCCAAAAGACTCTGATTCAGTGTCTTCTTTTGTCTTTTACAAGGTCCCAAGTGAAATCGATTTCAATCTCCCAATTTTTTTACAGACACGCATATCCTCGGTGCCCTACCAGAAACCCCTTCAAAAACGACGTCGTACAGTGGCCATTTCATTTTGCTCTGCCTTTAACTGTGCACATATTCCTGACAAACCCGCAGCCGGACACTCTTCCGGCTTCGGCCCGCAAGGGGAGAGAGAGAATTGGAACCAATGTTATCATAACCGTACCGGACATCAAACCGGTGAAGCTACTGGTACGCGGTTCAACCGGTTCAACCGGATTTTACCGGTGGTTATACCGGATTATTGATTTTTTTAGAAAAAATATTATTTAAATAATAAATAAGGTTAAAAATTCATCAAACATAAGTTTCAAATGTTTAATATTAAAAATAACTTCATAAAATATATTAAAACTTAAGCAAATACAAGCCTTAAATAATAAAAATAAACTAGTAAAAGCAAGGACAAAAACAAAGACTAGCAATAGCAAGAAAATAATAAAGAAATCAAAAGTACTACTACTAAATGAAGCAAACAGTGTACTGGATTTGGAATAAAAAATTAACTAATAAAATGGTATGATTCAATAAAACATAATAAACTAATGTAGTCATTTCAGTTTTATTGTACGATGCAAAATCATAAATCCAAATTCAATTGATGTATGTTGTTCAAGATTAAGGATGAAAATTGTCATTTTGACTTTTTTATTTCGTGATATAAGCAAATAATTTCATAAAAATGCTTACCTTTTTATTTAATTGATATATTAGATATTTAAGTAATACCTATCAATAAACTGAGGGTGGTTGAGTGGTTTAAGGTGTTGGATTTAACTTGAGAGGTTGTGAGTTCAAACCCCACTAATGACATTTTCTGAATTTATTTTCTATTGGTCAAGAAAACCGGTTTTTGACCGGTTCGCCGGTTTACCGGTTTACCGCGGTTCGAACCGGTCAACTCCGGTTTTCTAGAAAACCGTTGACTTTGGTTAAACTGACCGGACCCATGACCGGTTCGCGGTAAAACCGGTCGAACCGGCCGGTCCGGTCCGGTTTTAATAACCATGATTGGAACGATAATACTAAATTTAACACACATAGTAAGGTAAATAATATAAATGTTTTTGAAATTTGACCACTTACACTGATAAACTCTTAAATTTTTAAAAATAATTTTATACAGTAAAGAGAATTATCAGTGGATATGAGAAATATGAGAAACCATGTAGGCATATACATCTTAATTTTTGAATAATTAAGCCTAAGATATACATGGCTGAAATAAGAGAACCCATGGGAATAGATCCCATCAACTCTTAATTTTTGTTCTTCAAATAGCTAATGCTTGAAGGTTGAAATCTGTCATACTATGTAACTCTAAAGTTTTAACATTTTCCCTTCCGCCGATAGACCTACTGTTCTGCCCTCTTGCAAGGACTGAAGCTATAGAGAAGACAAACAGAATTGATAAATATACTTAGACATGTACATCCATTTAGTAATATAACAAAAATAGACCGATGCTTCGTGTTAGAAATATAACAAAAATAGACCGATGCTATATAAATGATATACATAGAGTTCAACAGATTCATGAACAACATATTTTTAAATAGGTATAATAACAAAAATAATAAGAATCTGACATCACTCAATTTATTATGGACGTTAATTTTAATTAGTTAACAAATTTTTAATATTAACTTCTAAAACAATTTAATTATTAACTATAAATGTCACCACTACATTAATAGATAAAAATTTTTTTTTTTAAAAAAAAAGAGACAAATTTAACAATTGAAAGTACTTTTCTCTTACAAAGAAATATGCATCATGACTCAAATAAGCAAATTGCAATAGTATGTCAGTAACATATTGAAATTTATATATATTCTAGAAAACAACCAAATATTTTCATATGTATAATTCATTAACACATATTGAGTTACAGTTGTATTTCAGTAACATTAAATAATAAATTTTGTTAAATTCGTCATAATATAAAAATTTATAAATATATGTTTTAAGCTTTTTTTTTATTATTATTCATTCAATTCATATCAAATCAATAAATTATAATGATTTGAACAAGAATGTAATAATAAATAGTAACAATCAAATTAATAAATTATAACTAATTATTTTTTAAAGACCCGAGGCAACGCGAGGGGTTACTTCCTAGTAGAAGATTAAAAGACTTAGGAACACTCAAGAACCCATGTCGCTTTTGTTGTGTTTTTATTTCTTAAAAAAAAAAAAGCAATTTATTTATCAAATATTAAGTTTATTTAAAATTTTTATTTTTTCATAAAGTATTAATTAATCAAAATTCACAATTTTTTTAATCAATATTATCAATCTTACTTAGATAAATATTTATTTAATTATTGTTCATGAATTTAATAAATTAAGGTTTATAATTTGGATTTAGTTATTTATTTGTTTTATACAAAATAAAATTGCTAAATTACTGAAATTTGATAAATTGAAATTTGAATTAAGGTAATTTGTAATCAATATCTATAATTTAGTATAATTTATATGTATTTTGGAGTGAAATTGAATTAAGTATTTAATTATAAAGTTAAGTATTGAATTAATTAATTTGTAATATAATTTGGATTGAAATTAGTAGATTATGAATTTAAACTTATATTTAATATTTTGTTTGTGTTTTTATTTTAGGAATTAGAGATATAAATGAGTTTGTAACAAGAATTAAGATAAATATGATAACGATTCTTGAAAATAATCCTAGTAAGGGTGTTTGTTGGCCTTGAAAACACCTTCTGGTCGGCAGCAAGCAGCCAACGTCCTTTTTTCCCCCCTAAAGAGTCCGGTCCTGACTTTGTCATCGAGTAGGTTTATAAGAGTACATAAAAATGAGACATAAAAATAGAATTTTGCATGTAAGATGGATTTTGTGCGAAGAAAGTAGAAAGTATTGGAGAAAATAAGGGGGAGAGGGTTTTGATAATGTCTAAGGAAAGACAGAGAATGATGCTTAGTTGATGAAAAAGGGAGAAATTTTGAAAAATTCTTCAAATGCTTGATCATGATTTTAATCTTTAGATTGGACTAAGTGTGCAAGATAGGAGATAAGAGATTTGTATGGTTCTGTATTTGATTTATCTGGTCTTTTCTCCTCAATGAAGAAACTATGAGTGAGAGGAATGTCATGGATTATGGAGCATCTGCCTACCCAAAATCAAGGGTCAACAAAACCAAACCGCGACCCATAAATCAAACTGAGCCTAAAAAGCCGAACCAAACTGAACCAAAGTTAGTTTGGTTTGGTTTCAGTTTTTTAAAAATGTGATAGTTTGGTTTTTGATTTGATTTCGGGTTTTGTTGAAACAACTGAAAACAAACCAAACTAATTATAAATACTTAAAAATTATTTATATATATGGATAAAATAAATTTTGTTTGATATAATATATATTTATATTATTATATCATTTATATTTGTGAGATTTTAATAATAGATATGTAATATAGACTATTTTTAACAATAATTTATATGTAATTAATAATAATTTAATGATAATGATAATAATGATAATTTATTTAAATTTGAAAGATTGAAAATTTTGGTTTTGAACCAAACCGGACCAAAACTAAATTGAATTGGTTTGGTTCGGTTCTGTTAGTCTCAAATAGGATTTAAGGTTCATTAGAGGGGGGTGAATAATGTAACTACCCAAATAAAAATTTTTTTATGGAAACCTTTTATTCAAAAACAATTTTACCTAAGAAACAAGTTTTACTTTAAAATGCGGAATAAAAAGATTTATAAAACTTGTAAATTTAATTGTTTTTTAATAAATAACATAAAATATCCAAAGAGCTATTACTGCTGAAAATAAATGCAGAAATATAAATAGTAGTAATTAAATAGAGTATAGAAAGATTGTCAACGCAGAGATTTATACAAGTTCGGACCAACTGTCCTACTCCTATCCCCAAGTGAGCCACTTGAGATTTTCCACTATAATTCCTTTAACGGTAGAAATTAAACCACTTTGATCTTTCTTCTGTCCGAGATCGGGACAATCAATTCTACTTCTGTCTAGGATTAAGACGGTGATCCTTCTTTTGTCTGGATCGAGACAACCGATGCTTTTTGCAATCTAAAACACCAAACTTTTACAATTTGTTGTTTTTCAAAGATCAACAACAAAACTTTTTATACAAACTTTGTTGCTAAAACTCTAACAACAAAGCTCCCCCTCACACTAATATCTCTTAGTGTGAATTTACAATTCACTCAAAATGTTGTATATGAAAGAATGTGAATTACTTTGATAAAGACTAGATTCTTTTAATTGCTCTCTTTGAAGATTGTTGGAAAGACTACTCAAGAATGCTTTGATTGCTTTGAATGTAATGTAAACTTTGTAACTTGTCTTCCCGAGTTGAAATGCTTGCAATTGTCTTCTATTTATAGGCATTAGAGAAGTGATTTGGAAAGGAAATTTAAATTCTGTTCAGGTCTCTGAAACTAGCCATTATAATGTATTCCGCCTTCTGAAGCTTTAGTTCTGATTTTTTTTAAGTCTCTGAAACAAGCCGTTGCACATGTTTAGCCCCTTAAAGGTTTGTAATGAACTTTCTTCATATCTCTGAATGTATCCGTTATACAGTGTTCAGGTCTCTGAATATTTTTGTTGGAAATGCCCTAGTCCCGAGGCATTGGTCCTTGTATTTGTACTATGCATTTATTGGATTTATGTGTTGTACTTATTTGTGTCATTAATAAAGGCATCAATTCATTTATTATATTTATCTTGTGCAGTATAGTAAATGAAGTATCCAATGGACATATCCATATCCATGACGACTAGTGTCATGCACTTAGCAGTAAGACCATGGATAGGGTTAACGATATGACCATGAATAGATCCGTAGTCTGTTCCAGTCATGGGAATGAATGGAACAACAGACTATCATTAACCTGGTTGTATGGCGGTGTCTTACCGGTCATTGGACATGGAATGTCAACCAAGTTAATGGGTACATGCCTGGGTGCATGGTACTGGATAGATCCACTGAACGAGTAATCCACATGGTATGGTATCACAATGGATTCTCGTGTAGTACTTGTATGGATCCTTTGACCTGACCATATGATGGTGTTACATGTGATGTCGCATACTTAGGAGTACGCCTAAAGGGCCTGTAATAGGGTGCCAAGTATGGGTGCTTTCGGGTATGTCACTGAACATGGTAATACTATGGATATGCAGAAGGGATTTGTCACTCAGTAACCAACTGAGAAGATATCACCGGCCTCTTGATGAATGTGACTGATAAGAGTGTGGCCACACCCAAACAAGTTGGTACTTGTTTGTGAGCATCAGTACATTCGGGATCAAGTTAATGTCCGGACACAAAAGAGGGTGATCAATCCATGCCTCTGTGTTGGACACCGATATCAATGACATGGGATGTACAAGTTTAAACTACAGGGTTATGATATCAGTTAGACTGCCATCTCCATCTTAATTGGGGGCTGCAGTGACTTGCTAGAGCCCAAGTGCAGTCTGCGGGCCAAAGGCCCGCTGCCAATATAAAGATGGGCCCACGGGATCGTACACATTGAGCGACTGGACACCGATTTAAAGAATCACTTGTACACTTGGAGTGTACAGTCTAGAGAGAGAGTACTATACATATTAATTATATTATAAGGATCGGTTGGATTGATCATTATAATAAAATTAATATTTGGCTTCACGTAATTAATTGGATTAATTATGAGATTATTTCCTAGGTGGAAATATTCACATGTATAGGTTTACATATGAATTTGTGTTGTGAAGACTTAATTTTAATTTGATGGATTAAATTAATTAATCAAACTAATTTTAATTTAAATGTAAATAATATATATTACTTGGAGTAATATATTAAATACATGGGTTAATTAAAATTGGGTTTGATATTGATTTAGACCAGACTAATTAAAATAAGCTTGGGCCTGAATTAAAAGGAGGAAGCCCACACAGACACAGGAGCCAGACTGGGCCCAAATTCCAGCAAGGGAATTTGGAAGCCCTAGGGTTAAAAACCCTAAGGATAATTCGGCCAAGAAAAAAGAGCTCCTAGCCCCCACTTGGCCGAACTCTCCTCCCCCTCCCTCACTCTCTAATTTTGTGATTTTTCGACGCTAGCACGTGCGGTGTTCGTTAGGCGCTCGTGTACGGGAACGAGGAGGAATTCTATTTTGAATTCTGCAGTCATCATCCATCTCTAGAAAGAGATATTTCTGGTAAGAAATTTAATCCCTTTCTATTTAATTTTATGTTTTTCAATTTCCACTTCAAATGCTCCTGGGACTGGATTTGAGGAAATCACCGCGTTCTTCCGCTTTTATCGGGTGATTTCCGGTGACAAATCCCAACAATTTGAACTTGATTTTTTCAGGTCTCTGAATATAACCGTTATATAGTGTTCAGGTCTCTGAATGTGTCCGTTATACAGTGTTTAAGACTCTGAACATTTGATCTTGATTTCTTCAAGTCTCTAAATGTAACTGTTATACAGTGTTCAGGACTCTGAACATTTGGACTTGACATCTTCAGGTCTCTGAACGTGGCAGTTATACAGTGTTCAAGTCTCTGAAGGTTTGAATTGAATTTCTTTAGGTCTCTGAAGAGATGTAAATAAATTTCTTAAGTCTTCAGCCCCCTGAAGTGAAATGTATCTTATTTCTCCAAACTTGTTATTCTCTTTTTGTATTATTCATCTAATGTCCTTACTGAAAAGCCTTCATCTTTATACTTTATTTAATTAATTAAGAATAAAATTGCATTTATCTTTAATTAATTATTTAAGTATTTATTTAATTTTATCTTCTTCAAATATAAAGTTGGTTTCATCAAAACAAAGTTCAACAGGTTCAATCCAAACCGAATGTATATTGGTACGGTTTTGGTTTTCATAATTCTCACTGTTTGGTTTTCGGTTCGGTTCGGTTCGGTTTTTAAATTGAACCATGTTTTGTTCACCCCTAACGAAAATAACGTACTAGTCTTTTTTCCATCTATGGCTGAAAATATTCTCCCACAAAATAATTGTATTATTTTCTATATTTATTATTAAAAGAAAATTAAATCAAATTATAAACATAAAGAAGAAGATACCGTAGATGTTGTAGTTTTGCTTGATATAAAGGAAATTGAGGCAAAAATAGAAGAACGACTCAAAAAAGCTTTGGAGGTAGAATCGATAGAAGACAATCTTGGGAGAAAGTCATAAAAGAAGACTCAATCTCCTTGTTGCACATGAATAGATTTCTAAAGAACTAAAACAAAGATTAGCTACTCCTAGTCATGTATTGCATATTAAGAACACCTTTAAGAAGAAAAATACATATTCATATATACGTATAATGAGAGAGAGAGAGAGAGAGAAATACTTAACATGCTAGCTATAAAGCTAGCTCATTACCTTTAAAGTTCTACTTCTCTATGAATATCATGTAAGCAGCTTCACAGAGAAATAGTTGACCAAAGCAATACTAAAACGAGAAAGTAAAGATGTGACTGATATGTGATATGACTGCTCATTAGCCTAAAGAGAGACTTATATAGAGTTCTCTCCAAAACAAAAAGCAAAAGGCTTTAAACAATAAAGCCATTTGTTTTAGGATCAATTACAATGAAACCAGAGGATAAAATTGTCCAAAAGTAAAGATAATATTCCTAGGAAGTTGCTAGGAAAGTTCCTTCATCGTTATGGCTCGGTAGAACGCTCCTCCTCTTCATGTCGTGCTCCCCTTGCTCTCCACTCCACTCAACAAGCTGTTTCAAGACCATTGCTAACTTAGCCGACGAATCGCAAGTTTGTAGAGATTCCATCAAATTCTATCTGCCTTGGTCCAAAATCTTTTATAGAGGAGAAAACAATGTAATAAGCATCTTTTTATACCCAAATGGCCTAATACATCTGTTACTCCCTAAAATTGGCACCAATCATCTACTGTCACCTCCAACTTAAGGAACATCCAGTTTGCCTCCTTATCTTAGCTAAACTTACTCATTTTCTCCCTCATCTTAGCTAAACCGATCCATTTTGCTTCCTCATCTTGGCTAAACTGACCCAGTTTGCCCCTAATAAAGTTCACACTCCTTGAATTACACTTGCTTGACACGTAGCATTAAGAGGGTTATTTGGATCAATTTAACCAACATGAGGGGGCAAATTAGACGTTAGCTAAGTTCAGGGTAACAATAGACGATTCAAGCTAACTTTAGGGGGGGGGGGGGGGGGGGGTTCGGGCAATTGATGCAGTGGGCCTACCCAAATTGATACCAAATAGCTAAGAAATGCTTGTAAACAACTTACAAATATATAGTAATTTAAGCTCTATCAAGAATACATCATCAAACACTCGAAGAAGAACGACCGAGTCAACTCATGGACATTATTAAGGATGACAAAGCAACAGAAGAGCTTGGACCATAAATATGAAAGTCTTTGAGGAAAAGGAAACCGAAACCTAATGCGGCATTGATTATAGAAGCTATGACAAAGAAGCCTATAACGTATGAAAATGCATTCTTAAACGAGTAGTGAGAGAAGTGGTTTTGAGAGAGGGTATTAAAACTACATCACTAACTTGGCTTAATTTCACTCATGGTATACCAATTATGAAACAATATGTATAAAGTGGTATACCAAATTGTGATTAGGGAGATTATTAGCATACCATAAGTGAAATTAAGCCCAACAAAGTGCTGCATGGCACAGTTAACCTGCAATAACAGGTCATATGTACCACAATGGGAGGTCACCTAGAAGTTAGGGTACTACAGTGTGCAAAATGGTAGTTGGCATACCAAACTGTAATTAGGGAGATAGTTGGTATACCATGAGTGAAATTAACCCTCACTAACTTAATAAGATTATTCTAGCATCTCTAGAACATTCAAGACACAGCATATTTTTATAGTAACATATAAATTTCCAGAAGAGAAAATAAATATCGATTAACATTTTTAATAATTTAGTAACCGACCTAATCTACTATAAATAGGCGAGTTATGTGGTGTGTGTAAGAGAAGCAAACAAAATATGCGAGTGTATGAAGTGGTTAGTGAGCAAAGAGTGAGAGTGAACATGAGAATTGCGTTATTGTTGTTTAATTAAGTCCTCCTCATGGTATTTGAAGTTTAGTTGTGACTTGTAAGTGGACTACTGTATATATCAATTTTGAGTTGACCGGTACACCGTTAGGTCCTTTGGAGTTTATGTCTTTGCGGCGAAGAAGTTGCCTGTTTCTGACTTGCAAATTTCAACACATCAACCACATAATGATACAAGTAGTTAATAAAAATCTTTCACAATTCACAGCAATACGATTAACTACTTGGGTATTAATAATTATTTATGTACAGTACACGTATATCTATCATCAAGATCCAAATTATTCAACAAAAGCAAAAGTGAACCCCATATCAACCATCTTCTTCTTTTCTTGATGCAATTGATATAGAAAAAAAAAAAAAAACCTTATCTTTAATTCACTTGAATCATTTTGAGCATCTGGGTTGGAGAAAAGATGGGAAAGGATAGAAATATAGGTATAGCCATGGATTTTTCAAAGGGAAGCAAATTAGCTCTGGATTGGGCTATCAAAAATCTGCTAGACAGTGGTGATACTTGTTATGTGATCCATGTGAAGCCATCACAAGGAAATGAGACTAAACACCTTCTTTGGGCTACCACTGGCTCTCGTAATTATCCTTTCGTGGTTTTAGTTTTCAAAACTTTTAGTTTTTGCACACAAGGTGTTTGACATTTGTTCTGTGTCATATTTTTATAGCTTTGATTCCACTGGTGGAGTTTCGTGCTAAGGAGGTGGCAGAGGAGTATGAAATCCCACTTGATCCTGAGGTTTTGGATATGTTAGACACTGTGTCTAGGCAGATACAGGTGAATGAGCCATCTTCGAATTTGTTTTATGATTTGTTGTTGATGTTTTGCTTGTGTATAGTCTGTTCTTTTAACAGATAAAAAAAGAGTTATTTGAATTGGAAATTAGGTGAAAGTAGTAGCAAAAATTTACTGGGGAGATGCAAGAGACAAATTATGTGAAGCAGTTAGAGATCTGAAGCTTGATTGTTTGGTCATGGGTAGCAGAGGCCTTAGTGCTGTACAAAGGTTTGTGCTTTACATCTTTTTGCTATTGGCATTTATTTGATCCTCCGTGAGTTTTACCAATTCTTCGATTGAATTCAAGTAACTCTGATAGCTCAAGGCAAAAAGCAATATTTGAATCCTGTACCTCATCAAATTTCTCAAATTAGCTGCAAAAGTTCAAATGGGCACATTTGACCCACATACTTACTACGATTTTTCATTGTCCTCTTCAACTTCAATTTTGGTATATTTGACCATCTGTAGTGATCAAATTTTGAGAAAAATTTAAGCTCACAAGTAAATTGTGTCAAAAATTGAAATACATAGGTCATAGTGATAATTTGATATATTGTGGTAAGTACAGGGTCAAAATTTATCTTCTTTGCCAAATCTTAAAACCATATAAACTGAATTCCTTGTCATTACTAGGAAACCCTTTTTTTTTTTTTTAATTTTTTGAGCCGGAACTAATTGATGCATAGTTTGCTGCCCACAACTTGCCTTTTCATTTTATGCATTTGTGAGATTTGAATCGAAATTCAAATTTTTTAAGCTAATTTATAAGTTCAAGAGTTAAAAATTATGAAGATTACTGAAATACAAATTTTGAGGTCATAAATGTTTGAACTTGAACTTGATAGGTTTTCTTGTTCAGAACTTGGAGGCCACAGATATGCCCTTTCCATGTTTAATTTTATTTTCCTGTTTCTGAATGTTGAATCGTATATAGGCTGCTGCTTGGAAGTGTGACCAGCCATGTGATAGCAGCTGCAACTTGCCCAGTAACTGTTGTCAAAGATCCAAGTGCTCGTTGATTCTGATTGATGCGGGCTGCAGGCGCAGTTTTTATATGTGTGTGTTCTGTTTTTCGATCTGTTATTTGTACTTGCTTGCATATAATGTTGATATCATTGGGATTTCTTCCTTGGTGATGCATCTATGTTATCTTCATTCCACTTGGCTGTTTAATATTCATATAATTTACTGTATCATTTTCGGACTAAAAGTTACCGACTGAATGAAGTGGTTGCTGTATTAAGCTACTAAATTGTATTTGTACAAGCGCAAAGAAGGATTAAGAGTAACCGTTTGGCCTTAAAAGCTTATTCTGTATATGAAAACTGACAAATTTAATAAGTTGTGATACTGAAGGTACATATTGTGAACTTTTGAATCTGGGACACAACCAATCACAGAAATTTCTAGTCAGATTTTGGAGGCTCGATGCGAGCTCTAAGAAGAGCAATATGTTTATCCCTTGGAGGCAAGCATTCCTTTACCGAGTCGATGTGAAGGAGCTTTGCAATCCATTTGTACATTGCTGGAAATTTCTCTTCACTCATCAGCTCAACTTGCATAACTTCTTGACCAACTCCAAATTCATAAATGATAAAAAATGTAGCAATGTCAAGGTATCCAATACTCTGACCTCCAAAGAATTCTTTTTCTTTTAGGTCGTTTTCAAGAAACTTGAGCTGTTGATGAAATTCTTCAGTCATTTGTTCTTGTTCCTTCCCTTTCGCTGCAAAAAACATCAGTGCTGCTGGCAACATCTGCATAAATAATAAACTTAAGGGTCAAAAAAGCCCAAATTAATTACTTACCATGAGGAAATGTGCACTTTGACTTTTTTTGGATGCGATGTTACCTCTTTTTTTTTTGGTAGCTATATATATATTAACTTTTTCAAGTAAATGATGCAGAAAGTTATCGACAAACTAAAATCTGTGGGTAATCATTAACAATTTAAGTACAAAATTGGACAAATTACAGATTTATGGCGGAAATGAAAAGTATTACACTATTGTGGTGTAAAAAGTCGTGTCCGCCAGTTTGACAAGTGGATGGATTTATAAGCCTTTAGAAATGGCGGATGGAGTCGGAGTTTTCTGCTAATTTTCCATCCGTCTTTGTGAAAGGCGGATGAAAGTTTGAGAAAGGTGGACACAACATTTTCACCACAAACTCGTAAAACCTTTCCTTTATTTACCTTAGCATGCACAAATGTAGCCCAGAATCGAGCCATGCTTCTGGCATAAGGATCTTTAGGCAAAATCGGATAGTCTTGCCAGGTTTCATCGATGTATTCAAGGATGACAAGGGATTCAGAAATGGGTTTTCCATTGTGTAGGAGCACTGGGACTTTCTTGTGAACTGGGTTATAGTTGAGGAGCATTGGACTCTTGTTGGACAAGTCTTCTTCAATGTACTCATATTCTATTCCTTTCATTTTCAGTGCTAGTTTTATTGCATGGCTGAAAGGACTAACCCACATACCAATCAGCTTCACTTCTTCTGCCATTCGTACTAATTCTGATGGAATTTAATTGTATGTTCAATCTCTTCTATGTTTAAGAATGAGAAAGAAATGTCTTTAATAATATTGTAGGCAATAAATTTAGGACATTAAGAATGCTGGACATATACTTAAACACTTTCACGACAATTGACTAAACCAGCTACGTGACGTCATTGATGACCTCATTACAAAGACCAACATTATTAACAGGTCAACGGTTGAATTGGGAGATGAACTTGGTACAATATAGTCTATATAGCTATTACTTCTTGACTTCTTGTTTGCATATGATTTTGTTTATATCTCATGCGAAACAATATTTTTTTAACTCTGTTTTCAATTTTGGTAAAAACTGAAAATTAAATTTTAAGCCCCTAGCCGATGCTTAGAGAAAGAGAGGGGCGAATAGTTTTCACCTTAAATCTTCAAGAATTTTGAGAAAAATGAGATGCAAAGAGCTAATTTTTTTATTTTGATTCATGACCAAAATTACATATACAGAAAACAGAGTACCACGACGATAAAACTATTTTTTAACTGATTTTGACGTCAAAATTTGCAGCCACCTGCTAGCTCCTGCACAATTTTAGATCAAATGTTTCCTCCAATTACTTGCGAATTTGTTTGAGTGGGTTGTTCAAGACCCAATAACAAGTTTAAATTGACTTTAATTAGAAGATAAATCACTTTGAAATGATATATAAATTAATTTCGAATTCATTAATTGAAATTACCATTAAAAAATAAAGACAAATTTTAATATATTTTACATATCCAAATGCCATTTTGAAGTGGTTCGTTTCAATATATATATTTTTTTAATGTAATTTTCTCTTTCAGTTGCAATTATGAAATAATTACGAATTAATATTACATATTTATTTTCATTTCAATACATTAAATGCATTCATGCAATGAGGAAAATAAGTACTTATAATATGATGACATCCGGACCAATACCATCCGGCAGCCTGGACACAGATGCCCTTACCCTGCCAATTGCACCGGTTACCGCATCCGGATCCTAAACCTTTCACAACAGATCTGGCTCGGTTCCCTCGATCTGCAGAGAGATTCTAGGAAGGAAGATGAAGTGTCCCATTAGGAGTCTACTCCCCGTGTTTTATTAGGGTAAGGACACTACCCCACGTGGAACTCCAGAGGTTGTTCTTCCAGATTGACTAAAAGTTGGATTGGTAAACTCTTTCAATACCAATCCAACTCTATCACCCTCCTATAAAAGGAGGGCACTCTTTTGAGGTAAAGCTAATTCATTCTATTCCTGTTAAAATACTCTCAACCCAAAATAAACACTGACTTAGGCATCGGAGTTACCCCAGAGGTTACCGGTGTCTCATCTTTTCTATCTTGCAGAAGCGATACCTGATCCAGCCAAGAATAGCAACCCGAGTCCGGATCGATCAAAGGATTTATTCTAATCCATCATTTGGTACGGTGAGCGTGGACTGACTAATCATGAATACCAGTTCCGCTAACATGACTTCAGACACTTTGGGAGATGACTCTCTCACGACCACAACTCCACCCCTGGCAACATTAAACTCATCCATATCTCCCCAAGCAGCAGTAATCAATCACATATCCAGTAATCTGCCAGAGACCTGAGGCAGGCGTTCCTTCAAGTTCAAAATTACGGCATGGTTGGGCCAACCATCAGCAGCAGCACGTCCCATCTGATCACAGGAATAGACAGCCTGGGAACAGGGGTGGCCAGGAACCTTTTCCCATTACCTGAAAGTTCAATGGCCCCGCCAGCAAACCCGACGTATGCCTTCCCAGGAGACGCCAGGCAGATAAATCAGCCTAACTCAATCTTCCCAGGACAAAAGGAAGTCACAACCCAGCATATATTGATGGGGGCACCACTGGCCCCACCAATGTCACAGGCAAGGCTGCCCAGTTATCAAACCCTGGTCCAGACGCCCCTGCCTACCTATCATCCTACCCACGGGTACATGCTGGGCCCACCTCCAGCACAAACAGCAACACCCACGCTAGAGGGAGCAGACGACCTAATGATGATGGCGTTGTTCAAACACTACTTCTGTCGATTCTCAGTACCCATCCAAGAGCCTTTGCTAGAAAGCGGAGGATCTTGTTTCACCAACCGGATCCTGGACATGCCATGCGATCCCAAATTCAAACAGCTGAATTTCGAGAACTATAACGGAAAAATGGATCCCTATGTCCATTCCAGGAATTACAAAAACAGGATGGAGATAGCAAGAGCAAACAAGGGGCTAATGTGTAGGTTGTTCTCATCAACACTGGTGGGTCCAGCTTTGTATTGGTTCGAAACATTAGAGCCGGCCTCAATCAATAGTTGGGAACAGCTCAGAGAACAATTTTGCACCAAGTTCTACGGTTCGGTCCCCACCGGAACAGCTAGTGGGACCTTACACGACGTAAAACAGAGACAAGGTGAGTCCCTTCGAGAATTCGTCGACCGATGTAACCTGGCAATGGTAGAGATTCGGAGACTGGATTTCCACACAGCTTTAGAAGCGCTGATCGCCAACACAACTAACGAGAGATTAAGAGCGGACCTGGTCCTGCGAAAGCCTCAGAACATAACCCAGATGATCTCTATGGCCAAAACCTTCATAGAATTATACGAAGTGGGGGCACCAGTCAGACCCAACAAGGAGGGAGACAGGAGATCAGAAGACAGGCGGTCCAGGAGGGACGGGAGAGACCACAGACAACCAAGAGGGTTCACGCCCCTGAATCATCCGTTAAGTGAGGTGCTAGTAGCGGTCGAGAAAAGCAGAGACAAAAAAAGCCTATCCTACTCAGAGGCTAGGAGAGGGTAGATCATGGGAGAGGACAAGAGCGCATTCTACAAATACCACCGTGTAAATGGCCACGATACGGACGATTGCAAACGGCTGGCTGAGGATATCGAGGAGCTAATAAAGAGAAGCAGACTCTAAAAGTTTGTGGATAGGAAAAGCAAAGAATAACCGAAACGACTGGCCACAGAAGAGTGCCAACCGGCCAAAAGAACGAAAGGAGTAGTCATGGTAATAGCAGGGGAAGATCCGCAGGCCAAAAAAGCTAAAAGAGTCAGAGAGACCGGAAAGGACATCAAGCCTAACCCTCCCTTCTTGAAGGAAAACAGAGTGCAACCCGGTCACGCGGATGCCCTAGTAATGGAAGCTGAAATCGAAGGGTACCTGGTTAAACGCATCCTAGTAGATACGGGGAGTTCGACCGATATCATCACTAAACACGCAATGGAGAAGTTGAAGATAGCGTGCAGCTGGATCCATCCAGTATATGCCCCACTTATCGGCCTCAGCGGGCACACTGTACCAGTAGCAGGACAGGTAACGTTGGACATGGAGATAAGGGACGAAAAGCATGTTTGGAGAACCAAGACAGATTTCACTATAATAGATTCTCCACTGGCATACAACGCCATATTAGGCAGGCCACTCCTCTCAGAATCAGAGGCGGTATTATCAATCCGGTATTTGACGTTACAAATAGCCACCGCTTTCGGGTGGGCGATAGCTAGAGGGAGCCAGCAGATAGCCCAAAGAACATATCTCGCTTCCTTACAACCAGAGAGAAGCTCGGAGGAAGAAGAAAGAAAGACAGAACCGGTGGACAGGTTGGAAACACTGACAATCGCGTCAGATAGAAACATCTGGATATCTCAGGAGCTAGACAATGGCATCAAGGAACAGATTATACAAGTAATAAAAGAAGAGTAGAACACATTCGCTTGGAAAATTAGCGACATAGAAGGAATACCTCCGGAGATCATAAAACATTCACTCAACATAGACCCAGAAGCGACTCCTGTGGTCCAGAAGAGGCGAAAGTATGCACCAGAGAGACAGAAAGCAATCGAGGAAGAGATCCAAAAGTTACTAGAAGCAGGGCACATCCGGGAGGTTCAATACCCCAAATGGCTAACAAACGTAGTAATGGTAAAGAAGGCAAGTAGAAAATGGCGCATGTGCGTTGTCCCAAGGACAGTTACCGCTGCCAAACATTGACCAACTGGTATATTCGACGGCCGGGTATGCCATATACTCGTGCTTAGATGCGGCATCCGGATACTACCAGGTACCTATGGACCCAGCAGATCAGGAGAAAAACTCTTTTATCACACACAAAGGGACATACTGCTACCAAGTCATGCCCTTCGGGTTGAAGAACGCAGGAGCCACCTATCAGAGGCTGGTGAACGGCATGTTTAAAGACCTAATTGGGAAGACAGTACAAGTGTACGTGGATGACATGATCGTCAAAAGCCAGATCCCGAGCGATCACCCCAAAGACCTAAAGGAGGCATTCGCCATCCTCCAGAGGCACAGACTCAAGCTCAATCCGAAAAAATGCATATTCAGAGTACGGGGTGGTAAATTCCTGGGTTTCATGATCTCACAAAGGGGAATCGAGGCAAACCCGGAGAAGATAAAAGCAGTACTAGAGATGACCCCGCCCAAGACCCTCAATGACATCCAGAAGCTAAATGGAAGAATCACCGGCCTAGGAAGGTTCATCTGATTCTCAGCAAAAAGATACATGCCATTTTACAAAGCGTTGAAGAAAGGCCAGGCCTTCAAGTGGGACAAAGAGTGCCACGAGGCGTTTGATCAGTTGAAGCAGTTCCTCACATCGCCCCTGCTACTAAGTAAGCCGTTACCGGGAGAAAAATTGTATGTGTACTTAGCAGCTGTTGAAGAGGCCATCGGGTTGGTCCTAGTAAGAGAAGAGGGCGGACAACAATATCCAGTGTACTACACCAGTAAAGTACTACGAGGGGCGGAGACAAGATATCCAAACATTGAAAAGCTGACATTAGCGTTGCTATCCATAGCCAACAGACTAAGACCTTACTTCTAGGCACATACCGTCATCGTTAGAACTGGGTTCCCACTCAGAAAGGTGCTGTAAAGACCGAAAACATCCGAAAGACTAGCGGAATGGGCAATACGCTTAGGAGAATTTGACATCAGATTCGAACCTAGACAATCCTTAAAAGCTCAAGTCTTGGCAGACTTTGTAACATAATTCAAAGGCCTCGAGCACAACTCAACACCTCCATCTAAAGAATGGGATGTCTTTATGGATAGGGCGTCGTTAAAAGAAGGAGCCGGAGCAGGCATATATATCAAAGGACCAAACCGGATCCGTCTCCACTATGCAGTAAAGTTGGATTTTCCAACTATAAATAACGCAGCAGAATACAAAGCGATGATCAAAGGACTTGAACTGGTCAGGGAAATAGGGACAGACAGGGTCCAGATACTCAGCGACTCAAGATTGGTGTCAAACCAAATAAACAAACATTTTGAAGTGCGAGACCCGGCCATGAAAGGTTACTTGGACACGGTCCCGAGATTGTTGAAATAGATTGAGGCGTAAGGAATAGTATGGAGGGTAGAAAACATACCACAGGAAGCCAACAACTTGGCAGACGACCTTGCTAAAGCCGCTTCCAGCAAAGAAGAGTGGCAACACCTGTATTGTCCTTACGACGTACAATCACACCCTAGCAAGGAGCAAAACAAGTCCCTGCCAATAGACCACAGCGGCGTAGGCTGGATGGCACCTATCATTGATTTTCTGAAAGAAGGGATATTACCAAAGGACGAATCAACGGCTCGCCAGATCTCAAGAAAATCGGCTAGGTATGCTGTTATAGGCGGATAGCTCTACCGGAAGTCTTTCAGTTGCCCATGGATGAAGTGTGTCTCGCCAGAAGAAGGGAATACGTGTTAAGAGAACTGCATGATAGGATCTGCAGGTCTCATCAGGCCACCCAAACCACAGTCCGCAAGGTAATGCTCATGGGGTCCTTTTGGGAAACAATGAAAGAAGATGCAAACGCCTACATCTCCGCCTGTCACCAGTGCCAGGTGCATGCTAAGAAGACAAACCAGCCCCCAGCCGAACAACAGCCCATCCTGATAGCTTGGCCTTTTTTCACATGGGGAATCGACCTCGTGGGCCCGATGCCCGAAGCGAGTAGACAAAGGAAATGGATAATTGCTGCTGTTGATCACTTCACCAAATGGGTGGAAGCAGAACCCCTTTCCACCATCACTCCAGAAAAAGTAATAACCTTTGTGAAGGAATACATCCTAGGAAGATTCGGCACACCAAACACAATCATCACGGATAAGGGAACCCAATTCACCTCCAGAAAGTTTAAAGAGTTCTGCGGAAGCTTCCACATCACACACAGATGCAGCTCGGTTGCACATTCGCAGAGCAACGGTATGACCGAGGTCACCAACCGCACCATATGCGACGGCATCAAGAAAAAATTAGAGGCGCACAGGGGAGCATGGGCTGAGGAGCTCAACAATATACTGTAGGCATACAGAACTACACCAAGGCGAGCAACCGGGGAGACCCCCTTCGCTCTAACATACGGCACCGAAGCAGTGATCCCGGTAGAAATAGGCTCCCCCAGTGATCGGGTGACCTACTACAGCGAGGCCCAGAATGACATCAACCTGCGTTTCCAGCTGGACTCACTGGAAGAAAGAAAAGAGAGGGCCTTCGTCCTCATGGCAGCGTACAAAAATAAAGTCGCTCAATACCATGACAGGAAAGTAAGGGCGGTAGCATTTAAGCCGGGAGATCTTGTTTTGCGAGACGCGGAGGCCTTCCAAGCTAGGGAAGGAAAAGGAAACTAGCTGCGAAATGGGAGGGACCATACCGAATCGATAAGGCATTTAGACCAGTCACGTACAAACTACACTACATGGACGGAAGAGACATTCCATGCACATGGAATTCAAGAGCACTTAGAAAATATCACCAGTAAATCATGTTGGACTCTTTTTCCCTCGGCAACGGTTTTTTCCCACAGGGTTTTCCTTGCTGAGGTTTTTAACGAGGCAACTATAGCTCTAGTGCTGTATCATTATACTTAATGAAATTCGCTTTCGAATACATTCTTTTTATGCCTAACCATTTTATTAGCTTTCGGTAAATTACGGTCCTCGCTAAACATTCAATTCCGAATGAAAACATAAACCCGGCTTCATTTAACAGCCGCCATAAATAGTTTCACTTTCGAACACATTTAATGCCTACATTAAGTTTGCTTTCAAAAGTAAAAATACTGGAACTAAAACAAGAATCCATACCACATGGAAAATAAGATTTTATTCCAATAAATACCCTGGGCGGGGAAATAATTACATTACAAATGAAAATTTTCCTAAAGGATCCTACTCCCCATCTTGATCCCTGGATCGCTCGGCTAATCCTTCCTCAGGCAACGAGACGTCAAGGGGAGTATCGTTCTCTTCAGGAAGGAGATCGGCTTCTTCAAGAAAATCCACCTATATGTCATCAAAAGACAACTCGGGATGGACTTCAGAACACCTCTGAAGGATGCGATCACCATACAAAAGGGCCAGGCACCCATATGTGAGACTGCCGCCACCCGGTTGCCCTCGCGAGATTTCTTCTCCTATTCGAGGGCGGCTTCGGCCAACATGAACGAACTTTCAGAGCCGCATTCTCAACAGCAGCGGCATCAATGGGGAAAATAAGATTTTATTCCAATAAATACCCCGGGCGGGGAAATAATTACATTACAAATGAAAATTTTCGTAAAGGATCCTACTCCTGATCCCCGGATCGCTCGGCTAATCCTTCCTCAGGCAACGAGACGTCAAGGGGAGTATCGTTCTCTTCAGGAAGGAGATCGGCTTCTTCAGGAAAATCCACCTATATGTCATCAAAAGACAACTCGGGATTAGGGGTGCACAAAAAAAACCGAAAAACCGAAAAACCATGAAACCAAACCGAAACCGGACAGAAAATGTGGTTAACCGAAACCGATGGACTAGTGTACGGTTTTTATTTTTCAATTTTCACGGTTTCGGTTTCGGTTTCGGTTTTTATACCGAAAGTCCATGTGGACTCGGTTAATCGACCGTTGGAAATATATATATATATATATATATATTTTTTATATATGGGTTAAATGAATTAAAGATAAAACATTTGGGTTTTTTTTATAATTTTACATTATTTTCCTTTATCCCTCTTCACTGCACTCGATCTCTCAATTTGCCTCATCTCCTCTCTCTCTCAAATTCTCAAAATCCCTAATTCCATTTTGTCTCTCCCTCCCATCGGAACCCAAATCATTGAATCCCTAGCCTAATCCTTCTTCCTCTCTCTCATATCTCAAGTTTACAGCCCCTGTCAATCCTGATTCAACGCACAACCATGACAAGGAGAGAAAAGGTAAACACAAGCGGCCGATCGAGAACAGGGGAAATCCGGCCACTGCCGCCGCCACCAACTGTAAGTAATTAGTTTTATCTTAATCATACATTTTGTTTATAATTTCTTATTACTGCTATTTTATGTTTTATCTCTCAATTATTCTCAACCTATTAATCATACATTTTGTTTATAATTTCTGATTACTGCTATTTTATGTTTTCTTGAAAGAGTTCAAAAGGTCAATTCTGCTTACTTGCATAATCAATTTAGTTGGAATTGCTTTTTGGATTTTTGGATTTTGATTTTACTTTTCAATGTTATATTTGAAAAAATTGACCTTTTCGATCAATGGCAGAAAAATTGACCTTTCCCTTCTCAAGAATTTTGGTGCCAATTTTCTAATTACAGATAAAAGCGGTACCTAAAATTTTGTTTACTAAAGATGTGTTATACAGTTTTCCTCTACTCTTTATCTCATCTCTCTAGATTACATGTATTTGTGATATTGCTAAAGCATTTTGTTTTTTGTTTCTATTACGCTTTTTGTTGCTGCTGATTAAAATTGGCTGCAGGCACATTTATATTTCTGCTCGCAAATGAAAAGGGTAATCCTCAAACAAATATTTCCACTCTCTGCTTTGATCAATAAATTATGGAAATTAGTTTTTCAATAACTGATGAGTTGTGTTTCTTCTTTGGTGTTACACGTTGTCAAGATTTGCTCAAACAGCTTGCTAAATTAGCAAAGTTGGATTAGCTGTGAGAAAACTTAGTCTTGTTGAATGCATAACAGTTTCGATCTAGTCTCTTATATTTCTTGGAATAATCAGTATGCAAGTCCTTAATCCAAATATTTGGTGCTAATTGTGAATGATTCTCAATACTGTTTTTTTCTGAAAAATTGAACTCTTCAGATAAACTAATTACTTATAATTAGATTGTTGTGTGGCTTTTGTACTCTCTAAAAATGATTTTGATTATTGAATAATCTAGAATTTGCTAGTGTAAGAGTTGCTAGAGGGTTTTACAAGTTGCCGGCGTTGATCACATAAGTGTAAGAGTAGTCATATAAATTGCATCAAGTTCTTGTAGTTTGGCCCCTACCAATTCTGGCCGTGTCCTTTTCCTACCTGTTGTCACTACTTCATTAATTTACTCATGCAAAACTTTTAAAGCATTGTATGTGTAGTTGAATATATATGGTTGTTATTTTATAAAGCATTGTATCAACTTTAATTTTGATTATTGTTTTAATTATATATGCAGGAAATATGAAGGTTTTGTGAAATGGATATGTAGTTTTTCTTTCAATAATGTTTGATTTTGTGAAACAAATTCCGTGTTTGGGATTTTTTTGTTTTTGTTTTTGTTAATATTTTAATTACTTTAGTTTATGATTGTAAAACCATTTTTAATCAATTGTGAAGACTATGGTTTGTAATTTCATGTTTGTTTTTGATATTTGAAATTTATAGTTTAAAATTTGAAGTTTAAAATATAATGTTTATTTCGGAAATGGTTAACTGTAAAAGAATGGTTAACCGACCGAAATTAATGGTTAACCGAATAATGGTTAACCGAATTTAGTGGACAGTGTACGGTTAGTAAAATAGAAAAACCATTCAAGCGGTTAACCGTTACCAAAAGTCCACATGGACCGGTTAACCGACCGTGTGCACCCCTACTCGGGATGGACTTTAGAACACCTTTGAAGGATGCGATCACCATACAAAAGGGCCAGGCACCCATATGTGAGAGTCCTCTCCTTTAAATTCTCCTCTGCCGCTACCCGGTCGCCCTCGCGAGATTTCTTCTCCTGCTCGAGGGCGGCTTCGGCCAACATGAAAAAACGTTTCAGAGCCGTATTCTCAACAGCAGCGGCATCAAGGGCCTTCTTTTGATGCTCGGTTTTGGTGTTCACCTTGGCCAAATCCTCTTCCAGCTTCTTCCTCTCCAGAGCACCGGCTAGACTCTGGTCAGAGATATGGTCTGCCTCCTCCACTCTCTTTAGCTCCTCGTAGAGGAAAGGGATGGCCTACAAATACAAAACCGAAATGTTAAATATAGCCGAGGCATCAGGATAGAGTCCAGGACTTACTGTGTAAAGCTTGCTCAGGACTCGAGTCCCAATGGTCTGGTTGGATAGATTTTTCATCCTGGAGGAGTCAGCAGGAAGATACATCCCATTGCTCAATTCCAGTTATACCAACGGATCAGCCAAGTTGGCTTCTTTATCAAACTTTGAAATAAGGATGTCCCGAATCAGGCTATCAGTGTTTACCGGACGCGAAAAATCAGGCGCTACTTCCTGCGAAACAAACGAACAATGAGCACCACAACCAAAAAAAAAAACTACCACCCGGATCTTCTTCCCCTTATCAGAAGCGGGCGTGGGAACGGCAGGCCTTTTCTTGCTTCCAATTACGGGCTCAACACTCCCACCGGGAACATCAACCTGGTCCGGTTGTTCGGCGAAAGGGATTATTGGGACAGGTGCAGCTGCAGTAGTGGATGCCCTCGATCTACTCCTCCGGGCGCGCAAGGTTGCAACAGTATCAGCAAGTGACATCCCTGCCACAAAGGGAAAATACGAAATAAGTACAAACAAATACCTCGGCCTTCTAAGGGATCAATAAAGAACACAGGGAGACCAGTCTGGTCATCAAGCGCTGCCAAGGGCAACCCCTGGCGAAAAGCCTCGATGGCATACTGAAGCTTCCAGTATTGAGTCTGGACAGCTGACAGCAGAACCAGATCAGCCTGTTCTTGTGGCGAGAGCTTGTCCTTCGCCCCCTTCATCTCACTTGCCGACTGGAATGACCAAGCGGTGGGAAAAGAAGGAACATTATCCTTCAGTTTTATGAAAAAGAAAAGGCTTTTGAAGCCCTTAATAGATGAAGTACGACTAAAACAAAACCAGAAGAAAGGCCCCTTTTCCATGGTAAGATGATCGCTATTTGTGTTCCGGAGGACAGGCGTGGCGATATGCTGGAAGAGGGCACTGATTAGCTGGATGCTAAGATTACAGCACAACCAATACAGGGCGCAAACATCCTCCATGACATTCGGATGAAGCTGGGCCAGACACACCTTGTACCGGTTCAAGACGGCGCAGATCCCTTCCGGTAGCGGGTAAGTGAATCCGCCCACAACATGGTGAAGATAAAGGGAAAAGTAGCCAGAAGGAGGTAGGTGAACCCTCTGGCTAGAAGCAGGAATAAGGCACTCACAGGCCTCCAACCAGGGGTGGTTAGATTGCAGCTGGTGTAACTCACGTAAGGTGATGGAAGAGGCCATTTCTGATATCCTGGGGGTTAAGGTTTTCCCCATGGCATTTCCAGCTGCCTGGCGAGATTCAGGTAGGTGTGCTGGTGCGGTGGTCTCTCCAGCGGAATGAGTTCTCTCAGAGGACTCCGGCGAAGAAAGCCTGGCGGCGTCGGAGTCCACCTCCACAGAGGGAGAGACAGGGCGAGGAGCAGTACTCGAAGTCCAAGAATAGCTTGAAGAACCCATGAACCCATTCGACGGAAACAGAGGCTAAAACCCTAGAACTAAAGCAGAAAATGGCAGCAAAATGCATGCAAAATAAGCAGCGGAGGGAAGAAAAGGAACTTACTGGCTTTGAGTTGAAATGCTAAGAGGTACAGTGTGAGGCTCAAAGCGAAGATCTGCGATTTAAATATCCTTGTAGGGGGAAATCGAACGGTCGCGATGTTTGAAAATTTGGAGTCAAATCACAAATCACGTCTCTGCAACTACTCAATACGTGGTAGACAGTGGGTAGGCGCGTGCTCCCAAATAGGGTTTTAGGCAATAAAACCCTAAAGGGTTTTCTATGACGGGGGGGGGGGGGGGGGGGACTTCTGATGACATCCGGACCAATACCATCTGGCAGCCCGGACACAGACACCCTCACCGGGCCAATCGCACTGGTTACCGCATCCGGATTTTAAACCTTGCACAACAGATCCGGCTCGGTTCCCTCGATTTGCGGAGAGATTCTAGGAAGGAAGATAAAGTGTCCCATTAGGAGTCTACTCCCCGTGTTTTATTAGGGTAAGGACATTACCCCACGTGGAACTCCTGAGTTTGTTCTTCCAGATTGACTAGAAGTTGGATTGGTAAGCTCTTTCAATACCAATCCAACTCTATCACCCCTCCTATAAAAGGAGGGCACTCTTTGAGATAAAACTGATTCATTCTATTCCTATTAAAATACTCTCAACCCAAAATAAATACTGACTTAGGCATCGGAGTTACCCCAGAGGTTACCAGCGTCTCATCTTTTCTATCTTGCAGGAGCGCTACCTGATCCGGCCAATAATAGCAACCCGAGTCCGGATCGATCAAAGGATTTATTCTAATCCATCAATATATAAACTTTTTTTTTTCTACATCGAGCCCTCTGTTTTTCATTATATGATGTTTTAGATTTTTCACTTTGTTATTTTTATTTGACATTTTACATTTCCAATGTATTTTTTTTATCATATTTTATCATATTTGTCCTCATTTAAAGTATGAGAGGGAATCATTAATTAATGCAAAAAATACTATATTAATCTTTAATAATTAAGAAGAAAGAGAATTTTTACATGGAAAATAATGCAAAAAATACTACATTAAGCTTTAATAATTAAGAAGAAAGAGAATTTTTGCATGGAAAATAGAGTTTTAGAAAAAAAGTATTAAGGGTTAACTAGTCATTTTAGTAACTTAATTAATATTTCATTGTTTTTAGTGAACAACCTTAAATATTATATAATAAAAAACGAATGGAGTAGTTATATATATTCTTTTTGAAATCAGATCAAGGGCTGTGATTATTAGAATTAATTTGAAATATATTGACAACATAAATAAAAAATAGATAAATAAATATTTCTCCCATAGAATAAAAGATATTGAAATATGGAACAATCAAGTGTACAAAGTACACAAACATGAGAATAGTGATAACTATTCTGCCACAACCATAGCTAGTTAATTAGCTATTTGTAGCTTATTCTCCACCAATTTAAGCTCTTCAAATAGCTCTTCATAAATCTCTCCTCTTCTGTCGCTTATCTTCACTGCAGTTTGAAGGACCTGCATAATTCATAATTTTAAACAAAACAATGCTTTTCTTTCCCACACAACTCTTTGTTGACATAAAAATTCATTTGAATTATTATTATTATTATTATTATTATTATTATTTTATTCTCGCCACCACTTTGTAGATGTAATAATTGAGTTAAGTCTAATTAGTTGAATTTTTTTGTTAAAAAAATTTTGTGACTTTTTTCAAAATTGAGCTAAAATTACCATAATTAATTGAACTAGTAGATTTATGAACAGATTTAAATGGATTTAAGCTAGCACATACCTTTTTTCGATTTTGAATAAATTCTAACACGTACCATTTTATTACGACCAATTAAAAAGGAAAACAAGATCAAATCATTGTAGATTAAATCTTTGTTGTTTATTTTTACAGAAACTATTTAGTAGTATTATCCAAAAGTTAATCTCAAAAAACATATATTTAGCACAAAAATTATATCAAATTTATACTGTAAGTATCTACGGTCACAACTTCATAGTAGTAATATGTAACAACTATTTTATTCTTGCTATAAGTTATAACAATAATAAAATAGTTGTTGCGATTGTAATTATAGATATTTGCAACAAAAATTTGATATAATTTATTACTAAATATGTTTTTTTTAGCAACTTTTAAATATTATTTCTAAATGGGTTCTTTAACAATAGGGATGTAAACGGGGCGGGACGGGGCGGGAATTGGTAATCCCATCCCCATTTCCCCGCTAGGCGGGGATCCCCGTATCCGTTTAGTAAATGGGGATGATCTTCATCCCCATCCCCGGCCCCGTTGGGGAACGGGTTCCTCGCGGGGATTCCCGTCCCCGTTAAAATTTTTTTTTTTTTGAAATTTTAAATAAAATTTAATTTGGTACAAAAATAAGTTAAAAAGCATTACAGTTTGGAGACCATTAAATAAATCACTTAATTTTTCTTATAAGAAAGTGACATTTAATTAAAATATTACAATTACTAATATTATTATTCAAAATAGGGTACATGAGTCCAATATACAGAAATTAAATTAGAAGTTTCTAAATTCTATCAAGTGCAAAGGCTAAATTTTAAGTTTTGCACCTAGGGATATAAACCAATCCCCAGTTTTAGTTTTATTATTATAAAATTTAATTATTTATGTATATGTATAAATAAATAATAAAATAAATAAATAAACGGGGATTTCACGAAAATCCCCATTGGGAACTAAACGTGGATCGGGACGGGTCCTCGGGGCGGGGGAGATAAATCTCATCCCCGTCCCCGCCTCGCGGAGATTCTAAACGGAAAATCCTCATCCCCGTTCGGGTGGACCTTCGACGGAGACGGGTCTCCAGGTCCCCGTTGACAACCCTATTTAACAACAACATTCATTTTCATACAAAAATTGTAACCGTAAAATCTAACGTTTGATGTAGTAAAATAAGATTTGTGTTTATCTATTTTCCTAAAAGGACATTTATTAGTGACAACAAATTGTAGTACAATTGCGCTCATTAAGCAATTGAATGAGTCTGCCGTGGACACATTCTAACTAAATAAAAAAAAAATTTTGCTCTGCCTGTTTGACAGGTGGAGTGGATTAAAAACATCACAAACTTGAAAATAGTTTGAATTTCACCACAAAAAGTAAATAATTTGAAAATTAACCAGAAATATGTTAATATCCCTAGAATTGGTTGTCGTTTTTTCTAATGTATTATACAATTTTATCTGTTTTTTTGTTTACATAGGGTTCGATTGTTTTTCCATTTGTAGAGTTTATTTTTCACTTTTTGAATATATATAATTTTTTTTTTTGCTTCAGCCTAGATTTTTTTTTTCCCTTACAATTCTTATTTTTTTTAAGGGTGTACTCTCAACTTTCCATGTGGAGAGTAATATATCTATTACCAGAGTTTTAGCCCATATTTAGATGAAATATTTCATCATTTTAAATGAATGGAATAAATAAATCATTTTTATAAAGATAACCAAAAAAAAAAGGCCAGTTGGATCTATTAATTGAATAAACTGAAAAATAATTAAAAAAATTGATTGATGAACCGATTAAATAAGATATCAAATAGAAGAAAATTAATTAGTAAATCCAGAGAAAGTAGTAAATGAAAATATATACCTTTTCATCAATGAATTGAGCCCAAAAACAAGCAATGGCTCTTTGATAAGGATCCTGAGGCATTAAGGGATTAATTTTCCAAATCTCATCAATGTATTCAAGGATGACAAGTGATTCTGAAATTGATTTGTGATTGTGAATAAGAACTGGAATTTTCTTATGAATTGGGTTATACTTTATTAGCAAAGCACTTTTATTTGACAGATCTTCTTCTTTGTATTCATGCTCTATCCCTTTCATTTTCAGACCCATTTTTATTCTGAAGCTGTAAGGAGTTGCCCATGCCCCCATTAGCTTCACTTTTTCTCCCATTTTTTTGCTTAAAAATTTTTTAATCTCTGTTTAATTATATGAGTAATTCTAGCTCTTTATAAATGGAAATTATATGATCAAACTTGATGTTTGCAATTATCAGCCAACATGTTCAATGGCTTAATTATTTGTATGACTTCATCCGTGTGAAAGACTATTGCCGAATTTGGATACATAAAAGTGTAAAATTTTTTATTCTAGAATTGTTTGAAAATCCAATGCAGTTTTTTCCGAATAAAATAATTATTTAGTTATTTACTAAATGGATATACACTGATTACTTCTTTCAATTTTAATATAATATATTAAAGTTTTACTCAATTCTATATTCTCTTCATTATTTATAACAAAAACATCTTTTTTAAAGAATTTATGACAAAAACATTTTAGTGTTAAGTAAAAAGAAAATTACTCTAATGCTCTCTTACATCTTGGTGGATTAATCAAATATGTTTTAATTTTTTAGGACTTTATTTAATTAATAATAAAATTTTAATTCTAATTTATTTTCAGTTTATGTCATCTCATTACCTTTCCTTGTAATAATTGTTAAAGAGATCTTTGTAAGAATTATATTTAATGCCTTAATTTGTCTAATGCACATTAGTAGTACTTAGAAGGAAATAGATGCATTGCAAATAAATGGGGCTTTATTGTGTAAGATAAGAAATTCAACAATTTTTTTGCTTCATGGATAGAATCTAATAGAATATAAATTTCAGGTACTAAATTAATAATATTGCATCAAGAAAAAAACCTTATTTTATCTTTTGATTTTTCCAATGGCAACCCATAATACTAGCGTCCTCCACCACCTGGAATAGACTTCTGGTGACTATCCCCACATAGAAGCCGTCCCTTGATATTGTAGCAAGTTTGGTCAGAAAAGAAGGCCAAACCTGTCTGCGCATTTTTTTTATCCTCGTTTTCCCTTGGAATAAAAAACATTTAACCCAAGGCAAAACGACGTCGTTTTGCCATAGAATAAAAAAAAAAAAAAATCAATTAAGGTTTAATCGATAGCCCAATTTTGCCAAATATCATTCCCTTCTAAACAAAATTATCCCTCATTTTGCCTATACTCTACCTTCTTCTTCCTCCTGCTTTAGTTCTTCTTCAGAATTTAGTCCACCTAGACGCGCTGACCGATCCTCCTCTGCTAGCGCCTCCCTTCTCGGATTATTTTAATTTTAAATATTTAATTTTTGTAATTTTTACCCTCAATCCTAGTTTGAAATTAGGGTTCCTCATTTTAGATTTGAATAATTGAATAGATAAATTGAGGCATTAATTGAGTTTGAAATTTAGCAATTCAAAATTTGGTTTCAATGGTTTGATTTGATTGTGTGATTTAGGGTATCTAAATTCAGGTTTGAATTGATAAATTGAGCTATTAATTTACTTGTTTATTTGATAATTGATACAAATTATATGATGAAATTGAATTAATTAACGATAAACAACTATTTGATTGTGTTGAAATTAGTTTGTTTATTTAAATAATTTGATTGTGTATTTGTGTTGTTATTTTTAGGCATTAGAAATATGTTGTTATTTGTGTTGTTTATTTAAAGTTCTAATGATATGCTATGAGTACTTCATTGTCTCCATTGATTAGAAAAAATTAATTGTTAGTATATTATTTGTATGAATATTGAAGTTGTTGTTTCGATTAATTTGATTATATTGTTGTTGAATTCAATTGAATTAATACTTGATACTTTTATTTTTTGTTCACATGTCGGAAAATTTGTTTGCCGGCTAAATTTTTTTTAGGGTAAATTTTGCCTCTCCATCCGCCAATTCCTAGCACCATCATTGCCGATCAAACTTCTTACCCTATTTGCAGCCGAAATCCCCACCCCAATACTAGTTCCGAAGAAGGTTTTCTTGCAGGTGATCAATGCCACACAAAATGCCCTTTGATTACATGCCCTAACCCTAACCCCTGTCTTTTAGAGAAGGTTGTGTATTTTGAGGGATATCCCAATGGATGGAACATGTAAAATTTGACCGTGTTTTTGTGTCTTACAGTGTTATGGAATCATCACACTTTTTAGGAAGAAAATTCATAGTTGCAGGTTTTTTTTTTAGAAGAGTGCATTAAGACTTAAGTCTACATTTTGCAATTTCATAATTGAATAAAATCTTTACTGGTGCTACTTGTTTCCCTACAAGGCTGCCCCCATTGTTAATCCTAATCAAAAGGTTAAGAAGACTCCTCCTCCTAAACGTGAATTTATACATGCAATCAGAGATTATAGAACCCATGTTCTTGTTGCTTCCAGTAATGGGAAGGGCGTGAATAATAGTCAGAATGTAAATGGTATTGAAATTGGTACAATTAAGTTGAAATAAGGCAATGATTTTAGGGTTGTGAAGTAAGCATTAGATGATGTGAATTTGACTCCTCTTGCTTTGTTTCTCTTAGACAATGGTATCTCAACCTCTAGTTGGTTCGATTACTCATGTATTATTGTATTGGGGGATTTCAAATTTTTGTTGCGAATTCTATATATAATTCAAGAATGACATTTTGCTTTCAATTTTATTGCACCTATGGGAGGAGATAAGATTTTGATATGTTTCCATTCTCGAGATGCCCTTGAAAGTTTTATGAATGATGATAGAGTTTTTTTGAATGATTATGTTAAGGAGGTGTTTCATTCGACTGTTTGTCCACCCTCTTTGGAAAGCTTGACTTGGATATAATTCTCATTGAATTTCTAGCCACCACGTTTGGTTGACTTATTTGTTTCAATAATGATCTCGAAAAACCAAACCTATTATATGTATTCTATGGCCTGTTTCGACAGGCAATAATTACATTTGTGGATATTAAAAGGTGGGGATAAACTTTGTTTTGTTCACCACTTTAGTCTTTGAAATACCAAAGATTTTTTTTTCTTGAGGAGCTATATTCAGATGTTGAGTTAGAAGAAAAAACAGATGGGGAGTCGGATCTACAAGCTTATGGTGATGATAACATCAGTTTGGTGTAGCATTCCATCTTAATGCCTACTTTGATTAATGATGTAATTGAGGTTGATGATGAGCAATAAAAAAATAGTGAAACTCAAACTACAAGAAAGAAAAAGGGAAGGTTGATTTTGTTGGAAATTTGACAAATATATTGGATTATATATTAGTGATTATTTGTCAACTTTGGGCCAAATTATATTATGGAAACGAAGCGTATTTAATTAAATGATTAGTGTCATTGTATAGTACGTAACGTGAGCTTTCCAATGGTATATAATTTACTCAAAACGGATAAGTAGTGAATGAGAAATTGTTGCTCAAAGTTAGCCTAATGGAATGAAATATTTGGAGAAAAATTGGCTTATGTTAACTTATCCCATATGGGAAAAATATAAAGTGGAAAAGGTGTTTATATTGAAACACACTTTTGTAAAGTGTTAACTTGTGTAAGCCAAAAGGCTCTCTCTTGCTCGTGCGGTCGAGCGGGGGGCGGGGGGCGGGGGGGGGGGGGGGGGGGGAAGGGGTGCAAATCCTAGCCCCGAGCCTTCAAAGGCCCAATGCGCACCCGCACGACGTGGGCGTGGTGAATGCCGGACCGAAATGGGCCATTACGGGCCTGCCTAGTTTTTGCTCCGGTCCAACTAAATTTTCTCCAGATATTTTTTGAGCTTATTCGAATTCTGTGTCAGTTTTATTTTTTAATAAAAATATAACTGCAAAATTAATTCTCTTAATGAGAGAATTAATCCAATTTAATGTCATTTATTTCCATTCTTTAAAATCCTCATTCTGCCAATTTTTCTTGGAGTTCTATTTTTGATTTCGAAATTCCTCCAAGAAATCCTTCCTTTTTCCCGGTGATTGTACACTTCACACAGTTCGGTTCGCCTTCGAGAGTCGTTGTATCGTGGGAGACAAATCGCCACTACGGGGTAGATAATTGTCTTAAGGAAACTGTTTATACAGGCCTCGGCTCTACTGTTTCCTTCCTTCTGTTAAGGTTGAAAAGTATTTTAAATCTTTCGTTTGTTCTTCCGTTTATTTTCAATTGTGTTTTTTATAATCTGCAAATAACAGATTTTACTGAGAAGTGTTTTAGAGGAAACAATTAGTGTTGGTAGTCAAGTTGAATCTAGTCTTGATATGAAATAGAAATCTAGTTATTCAGGAGGAGTTGAATACAACTAGCTCTTCCCTTCATTATGTTTAAATTAAGGAAACTTGGAGACTTTGGGAAGGCATTGGCTTATTTCAAATGATTCTAAGGTATTGGTGACTAGACATATTCAAGAGCTATTCAGTGGCATAAATCCACTTTATGCTTTCCAAGTTATTTTTATCTTGATTATGTCGTTGAATTTTGTGTTGCAATGCCATGAGGTGTTTTGAATTCTTTAAAAATAGAGTTTTATTCGATCACTTATTAGTAGTCATGAATTGTATTTTTTTTTTAGCTCTTGTTGAATCTAAGATGGAGTCTATCGATTACTTTGCTTTGTGAAATTGTTGGGCTCATAAGATTGTGTTTTCCATTTAGTTCCTTTGGTTGGAATGTCTGGAGGACTTATTGTTTCTTAGAACAAAATTGTGGCTGGTTGCTTTATGTCAACTTCTACTAATAGATGGGTTCTTTTGCACTTTATTAGCTAAGACCTTATGGTTAATGTCTCAGTTATGTATGCTCTTATTGAATGCGCTGACAGGGCTATGTTGAGGGCTAAGACTGGTTCTGATATTGTGAATGTTGAAAATTTGATTATTTGAAGTGACTTTAATGAAGTGATTAATTCTAGGAGCACTCAAATGACTCTTGTACTAATTCTACGCTGGATTTTCAACAATTTTTTTTAATTGCATGATTTACCTCTTTATGGAAGATCTTATACTTGGCACAATCTTTCTTCCTTTTCAAGTATTCATAGAGTCTTGGATTCTATTAGTGTTATGCACTTGCGGCCCTTTCAGGCTATTTCATCCATTGACTCTACCTTATCAAACCATTTATTAATTGTCTATAAGTCCTCTATTAATGTTGATTGGGGTGCTTACCCGTTCAGATCATTAAATTATTATTGGGAGGATGATAGACTCTTTCCATTTGTGAAGAGTTCCTGGGAGGATATTTGCATTTCTAATGCGGATGTTCCATTGGTTGGGAAACTGAAGCTTTTTCTTAATAAAATAAAGACATGAATAAAAAGGTCTTTGGTGAAGTTGAGAATGAAATTTGTGATTTGGAGCAACATATTTTGTGTATGGTGTCTATTGATTGTCCACCCTCTTAATGATCATCAGCGAGCTAATCAATATTATTTGAAAAGTCGCTTAGCTTAGAAAAAGAAGAATAAGGAGTCCTTATGGCACCAACAATCTGGGGTTAAATGGACACTCCTTAGAGACAACAACACCATTTTTTTCATAGGCTAGGGTTGCTTTTTTTCATTTCAGGAATAACAGAATATTAGAATTGTTAATGTCTCAGGCTCTCTGGTTGTGTAGATTAGAGATTCCATTTATGCAAACTATAATAATCTTTTCAAAGCAAGGTGTGAGGTGCCTTATGAATTGGCTTCTATTAATTTTTATATGCTTTATTTGTAGATAATGTTGCTCTTACTGCTCCAATCTTGGAACCTGAAATCTATGCAACTGTCATTGTGTGGTGTAAACAAAGCTCTTGGACTCGATGGTTTCAATTTCTTCTTTTACCACTAAGCTTGGTTTTTAACAAAGCAAGAAATTATGAAAGTTTTTCAGGATTTCCACAGATTTGGCTCTCTCGTAACAGTTCTTAAAACCACTTTCACCGTTTCGATTCTGAAAGTGGTAAGGTTAGCATCTTTGGGAAATCACAAGCCTAATCCCCAAAAGAATCCAACCTTTGTACCATTGAATGAGAAGCTATTTATAGCCAAAGAGAGAACTTACTTCATGAAAAATCACCTTCCATATTTACTTTATAACTGTCAAAGATGTGGGTGACTGGTGGGCTATTTGATAACTGCTCTGATAAAATAACATATATTAGGATTGAACTTATATTTATATTAGGGTTATATCAATTGCTTCCCATTTCCATTTTTGGGTTTACCTAAAAGGTAGAATTAAAAATACTCTTACACTATGTTTGGAAGGGGGTACAAAGGGTTATTAAAGTAAAGGAATGGAAAGATTTTAGCGGTTCAGTAAGAATTTTTCTATGTTTTAATAAGGACATGTGTTTATAAAGGTTAATAACCTTATGTTGTTTGGCTAGAAAGGTTTATACGGGAATTATAAAGATTTGAATTACTAGAATATCCTTATTTAATTAAGCTGCTAATTTCTTTTCAATTGAAATTGAAATACATGGATTTGACACATGTCTAAAAGATTAAATAAAAATTTAATTTACAATCTCTATCTGTAGTATATAAACTAAATTTGTATATTATTACTCGAGACATGTACATGAATATTGTCCATTACCAAAACGTGAACATCACATAAGAAATTAAATTTCTTTTAAAATTTGGCTTTCGCTAATAAAATATCAAAAACAAATTTATCCATATACTAAAAAAATGACAAGTCTCAGATAAAAAAATATCTTCCTATGAATATTCAATAACTTGAGATCCTTGCCAATTATCTATGGCAATTATTATAAAAAGTATAATGTTCTCATCCAAAACTATTTTAAAAAAGCATAAATACTACTAGACTTCTCAAAGAGCTAAAGAAACACCGATGCACTTCAACTTGGTATTGTTTCATCATTTGCATTGTACCTATATCAACAAGAATATATACAAATTAAGATAATTAGTAAACAATATAATTATTAAGTAACCTTATAAACGCAAGTTTAGAATGTCAATAGATTGAAATAAATATATAAAAATAGACAATCTTCTTAGTAGTTACGAGTAAATGTATTATCACGAGTCATCCATTTAATTAACAAACCTTTGCGATGATCCATTGGACTTATAATCAAAGCTTCTAGCTTTTTTGGTTTCTCAAAAAGATATGTGAATGCATCATCATTATGTTGTGAATTGATTCCTATCTTCTTAATCAATTCCCATATGTCATAATTTTTAGTTAGATTGTTAGGTGTAATGGCATTCACCAAATCTCTACTTGACTCCATTATAGCTTTACCGACTAACTCAACATCATTTGACAAAATAATAACTTCATCATCTCAGAATTTTTAGCTTTCTTTGCTCTTGATGAAATTAAAACTTCATTCTCTTGTGCTTGTAATTTTATAAGGGAGATCCACCATTTTCGGCCTCATTTTAATGTATACTTAAATCATCGAAACCACTCATATTATCCAATCTTATCTCATTTTGAGAAACTATAAAATAATCTTCATCGATTGTCTTAGAATTTGGATAAGAAGTCTTCTTCAATATTTATTCATTTTCTTCTTAGCAGTCCTCTAGTTCCAGAAAGTTGTCCTGATGCTCTATCATGTCTATACAATCGTACCAACTTCTCATAATTAGTTACCAGCTAGGCCTTCCATTCTGTAGCCTCTAGTTTTTTCTATATTTAAAAAATGTACAAGATATAAAAATTATAATAAACTAACATTTGACTATGATTTAAACAATATAACAATTATAGATAACAAAAATAATATAACTCATTTATTACATAACTCGATTAAATTGTCTCAACTAATTATTGTCAAACTTGTGTTTAATTCAATCAATTTTATCATTATACTTGTTCCAATATTCAAAAAATATGCCCACAAAAGAAGGTATAAGAACAAAAGAGGAAGAGATAACATGAAACTAAATTTTCATCTAACTATTAATATATAAAGACTTGTCTTTTCACCTTTCCATTATATTTTTTTCAAGATCCATCCTTTTTCAAACTCTTAATTATGGGTTCTGAAAAGAAAGATTATTGCACTAAAAACCTTCAAGTAAGTTTTTCCATATGCTTTTTAATTTTATCATAATTGTTTTAGATAAAAGCATGACTAGTTTACGGTTATATTGGTGGATTGAATGAGATACTTTTTTTTTATGTCTACATCAGAGATTTAAAAAAAAGTAAAAAAAAAAGAAGAAGATTAATTAAATTGATTATATCTACGCAATTAATTAAATTGATTAAGGCATATTGTATCAATAATTACAATATAAAGTACTTATTAACACAGATTAAGGTATAATTTGTATCTTTATCTTTATTCTTCTTTTCTTTTCTGAAGACATTCATCATGGTTTGAAGTAAGCAAACGATAAGTCCCATTGCTATTGTCTTTGGACCTCATTCTAAAGATGTGATTATTGTATGTTCCCCAACTCACCTAAGGGAATGTGAGCGCCAGATGTTTCTGACCTCTATGATGAAAACCTATTGGGTTATATGTTATCTAGAGATCATTGTTGAAACTGGTTCAAGAAGTGAGAATTCGAATTCAATGAGCTTGAGAATTGGACCCCGAAATCATTTCCGGGAGTTGTGGTTTTAAATTGTTAGGCTTAGGCTCAAAATTATGAGTTGCAGAGCTCAAACGAAGAGCTGTACAGCTCTCAAACCATCAATTTGAGCCATACGGCTCTCAAATTCGATGGCATTTTGATTGAAGGGAACTCTAACGGTCCCAAATAGGCTAGCTGCAGTACTAGAAGGGGGATAAATAGTAGTGTATATCGAATAAATATTTTTACAAACTCTTTTAAAAATTCTTTTTGATGGAAAACAATTTTCTTTGAACTAACACAAGTTTTGCAAAAGTTACGGAATAAATAAAACCATAAAACTTGTGAATATAAATTTGCTTGTCCAGTATAAGAATGTTTTCAAATAATAATGCTATTAATTTAAGTTGCAGAAATGTAAATAGCAATGAATTTAAAGAGTATAGAGATAGAGAATTGAAGACACTGAGATTTGCATTGGTTCCATGCAACCGGTCTACATTCAATCCCTAAGCTAACCAGTTGAGATTTACCATTAGTGTTTCTTTTATGAGCAAGAAACAAGCCTGATATACTTTTTTCGAGTTCCGGTAACAAACTCAATATTTTTGCAGGCTAAGTATCAAACCTCTATCATTACTTTTTCTGAGCTCAATTAACAAAAACTCTTCCGATAGTTTTTCAAAGCTCAAGCATCAAACTGTACAATTTGGTATTTTTCAAAGTTTAACAACCAAACTTTTACAAGCTTTGTTGATCACACTATTAACAAAGAAACCCCCTTTCTATAACCTTGTGTGAAAATGCAATTCCTTTGAATATGAATATTTAAATGAATGAATAAATAAAGATGAAGCTTTCTCTCTTTATTTTCTCCTTAAAAGAAATTACGAAAGACTTGAACAAAATAGCTTGCATGTGTGATTAGAAATTAGTCTCCCACATGATTAATTCAATTTGTCTTGCCTTTATAGGTGCTAAAAAGCTCTTCATAAGATGAACTAGCCGTTGTACTTAGCTCCTAAAGGAGTTATGTCACAAGAAGAGTGTAGTTGTTGCATCAAGCTCTTGAAGATGTTATGGATGTTGCTTCAAGCTAATAAGTAGGATATAGCCATTGGGGAATTTGAGTTTATGTTGTCAATGAGGCTTGTAGCTCTTGAAGAAATTTCCAAATACTAAAGTAGTTGAACATCTTGAAGCTTATGAATAAAAGCTTGAGGCTTGTGACTAAGGCTCATCTTTTGAAAAAGAATGAACTTGATGTCATTTCTGATTGCAAGACTTAATAATATCCTTCTTGTTATTATAGTAGCTTCATCATACTAAACACATTTTACTCCTTTATTAATTACAACATATTTATAACAATATTAAAGTAAATATGATTAGCTTTTTCTCTTATTTGTCAACTTTTCGATAATTTGTTATCATCAAAACATGATTCAACAAACTTGATATCTATTGTTGAAGGATAGGACATATTACGCCATTCTTATGGTGTATTATGGACAGGAGATAAAATTAAGTGTGGATTTGACAAAAACAAAAAAAAAAAAAAAAGGAAAAAGAGAGAAAGAAAGAAAGAAAAACTTAGAGAGAGAAACACAAAATTCATCCTAAAATAAACCAAATCAATCTCAAATTTTCAGAACCTTCACTTTCAACACTTTAAGCATGTTCTGGAATCACTAATGACTCGTTTCAAGCTGAAATCAGAAGGATTCAGGCTCAATTCAAGCTTTCAAAGTCAAAAATTCAATCTCACTTGAATCCCAATTTCTCACTTCAAGAATTGGTTTCTAAAGCTAAAAAAAAACTGGATAAAAGCATGAAAGGTAATTTTTGAAAGGCCTTAAATCTCATTTACTGCTTTTTGGGCTTGAATTTTGAGTGCATAGCATATTTTTGAAAATCAACAAAATTTAGAATCTAAAGTTGTACGACTTTGTTATTGGCTATAATAAAGTTGTATGGCTCTAATGTTTGTCCATAGTAAGTCGTACGGCTCTGGATGCTAAATTGATTTTTTTCAAATTAATTTCATGTATTGCTGATTTGTAATTTAAAAGTAGATCCAAAAGGCTCTATTTTAGCCGCCCGACTGTTCCATCACGAGCCGTATTTCTTTACTTTCTAGGTTAGAAAGTTTTTTTTAATGCATTTTTACTTTAAATTTATATTTTTAATGTCGATATTATACTAAAGCAATGATAGAGACACCGATATCTTGAAAATAATGTATTTGGTGGTAGAAGAATTCTTGATAGGGGCAGTGCTAGCCCATGAGCAAGAAGACAGGAAAAAAAATACCTAATATATCATCTTAGCAAGAAACTAATAGATTATGAATCCAGATATTCATCAGTACAGAAGACTTGTGTTACAATGGTTTAGCTTACAAAGAAGCTTAGGCATTATTTCCAAATCATACAAAGTGCACACAGTCGCTAAAGTAGATCCTATGAAGTATTTGTTTGAAGTACCAAGTCTTGTTGGGAAGTTATCTAGTTGGTTATTACTCTTATCAGAATTTGATATAGAGTATGTTACCAAAAAGTTTTGTCAGCCATGTAATGGCAGAATTTCTGGTAAATCAACCTCTAGATTCTAATATGATGAAGATTTGGAGTTTCCTGATGAACTATTAGCTATGGCTGAAGTTAAGAGGTAGGTTATGTTCTTTAATGGTGTAGTTAATAAAAAGGGCACTGGAATTGGAATAATCATAGCTGCACCAGAAGGATAAGTCATTCCATCATCGAAAAGGCTGGATTTTCCAATAACTAAAAATTGAGAAAAATATGAAGCGTGGTTGTTTGGTATGGAAGCTCTTCTCTTGCTAGGAGCAAATGATGTTTTGATTATACGAGATTCACTTTTGATTATTAGGCAAGCACATGTTGAATGGGAAATGAACGAAGAAGTTTTGAGGCCCTATTTAGAAATTCTACAGTATAGAAAGGAGTTATTTAGGCAGTGTTCAGGCATGTTGTTAGAGTAGATAATAGAATGACAGATGCTCTGGCTATATTATGAGTGGATGATCCTAAAAATACGGGCCTCGCGACCGAGCCGGGAAGATTTTTAATATGTGTTTTATGAAAATGAGATTTGATAGTGAGAAAACAAACAAAGTCGAATGCTCTCACTAAAGTGCCAAGAGTCACCACCCGGTTCAACTCAACCGGGAAAATTACGTTACAGTTGAGACGAGCTATAAATCGCTATACCTTTAGTCAGAGATTCGGGTTCGAACAACTCACCTATTTCTTCCCAATTCAAAATGTGTTTTATCAATGCCTTTTATATTTTCTACAGTTGATTTCATCTTTGTTTATTTAGCCGATGCTCACAAATTGAGATACACTACTGAAAGCGACAAATAAATTTAGAAAACAGTAAATAAATTTAGGAAATTTAAAATATACAGACCAGTCAAATGACTATCCTAGGGGTACAATTATATAAAAGGGATTTGGGTACAAAATTTATCTACATACAAAATCTGTAAAAATAAAAAGCTAAACATACATCTAACCTAACATACATCTACCTGCAAAAAGTTAGTACAGATAAATATATATACACGTAGGACTCAAACATACTCAGAATAGGGGATTCAAGATAGCTCAAGATGTGAAATGGGGAAAATCGGGAAAATCGATATATTAGCCGATTTGACCTGGAAAACATTTTGAAATGCTATTTTGATGGGGCTGGAAATTCATTGGAAAATTAATTTTTCTTATTTAATATACACATACAAAAATAGGCCGGTTTTCAAGAAACTTGTGTTTCTATCGTTGAACTCATTTTACTGAGATCAATGCAAAAATTAAATAAATATAGAATATAAATCTAGGTCAAAATGATATGAAAAAATAATAAAAAATCACAAAAATCAATCCTGAAACTAAAACTATATTTGTGCGGGTGCAACTACAACAGCCGTGTAACTATTAAAACACCCGTACGGCTTTGGTTTTAAGAGAATCAGAGAAATTGCTAAAATTCTAGAAATCACTAAATCTAAAACAAACAATAGCCGTACAGTTGTAATGTAATAGTCGTGCGGCTCTCGTGATAGTCGTATAGCTATGGTTCGCTAGAAATAGAAAAACAGAGCAAAATTCAAAACAATAAAATGCACAACAAATCAACCCAAAAAGCTATAAACAAGTTTAAGGCCTCTCAGAATTACCTTTTAAATGTTTCTCCAGGGTTCAATTTGATAGAAAACCGGTTCTTGAAGCTTGAATTTGGATTTGCAATTGAAATTGAACTTTGAAACCAAGGCTTTGAACTCTTCTAATTCAACCCCAATTCTTCAATTCCAGCAATCAATAAGTTTTTGAAGGCTTGAGGATTGGTTTGGAGAATGAATTTGATGATTGAATTGAGTGAATTATAGTTTTGATTTGAATTTAAGTTGAGAATTATGAGAATTTGATATGGTTCCCTTTGCTTAATCTCTGTTAATGTTAATCTCTCCTCCTTTTGTTGTTGGTAGAACTCCCTTTAATCTAAATTACGGAACCCGTAATCTGGTGAAATCAGGTGGAAATTAAGTATAAAGCCCGTTCTTCAACAACTGTCCTTCTCATGCAATATTATCGGTGATTCATCAACAACCGTGCGGTTTTCGTGTAACAGCCGGGTGGCTATTGACACAATCGCCGTGCGGCTCTTCCAATGACCATGTGGCTGTTGTCTTTAGTCGACCCTAATTCTTCAAATTTTTCTTGGTTTCAAGTTTCAAGTTCAAACAAATCCGAATCCTCGCTTCTCAAATCGGTTCTTGTAATGAATAATAGAGATAGATAATATTTGGTATTCTATCATCATCGAGGTTGGGAAGACCTGCCACTCATATATATTCTCTTTAATATGGGAAAATCCAAAAGAAGCATAGATACAACTATTGGTTGTAACAGTTTGTAAAAAACATTGCTTTGAGATGCAAGGAGCGAAGCAGTTGACAGCTGACGAGAACCCATGGTTCCATGATATTTACCAGTATGTGAAAAAAGGGAGATAAATAGAAGAAGCTAATGCAGATGATAAAGGTTCTCTGAGAAAGTTAGCTAGTTAGTTCAAAATCTTTAAAGATAAGCTTTACAAAACAATAGTGAATGGTGTCCTCCTAAATTGTTTAACAGAACATGAAGCAAAAGTAATGATGCAGTAAGTGCATTTTGGATCATATGGACCGCATATGAATGGCTTAGCATTGGCTAGAAAGATCATAGGATAGAGTTACTTTTGGCTGACGATGCCGAAAGATTGTGTGAAAAAAGTGAAGAGATGTCATGAATGCTAAATATATGCTGATGTCAGTCATTTACCACCTCTAGAATTACAAAATTTGGCTACTCCTTTGCCATTTTTAGCTTGGGGGATAGATATAATTAGGGAAATTCATCATGCAGCATCCAATAGGCATAGATTTATAGGGGTTACAGTCTATTATTTTTCAAAATGGGTAAAAGCAGAGTCTTTTACTAGTGATACTGCTAAGAAATTGGTCGTGTTTATTTAGAAGAACATCTTTACCAGATATGGTATTCCTCACCATGTGGTTACTAATAATGGAGTCCCGTTTCTAGGGGCAACAGTTGAATTGCTAACAAAGCATAATATTGAATGCCACGGGTCTTCTCCTTATAGATGTCAGGCTAATGGAGCTGTAGAAGCAGCTAACAAAGTGATAAAGAAAATTCTATCAAAGATGGTGGCCACTTATAGAGATTGGATAGGTAAGCTATCGTTTGCTCTTGGCGGTTACAAAACCAATGTTAGAACGCTTGTAAGAAAAACACGGTAATTCTCTTGTATACGAGATAAAAGCAGTTTCGCTAATAGAGATTGAGTTGAAGTCATTCAGAATAGCCCTGGAACCTCATATGCTAGAAACAAAATGGATTCAAGCCAGATATGATCAGCTTGTAAGTGTAAATGAGAAGTGGTTAAAAAGCATTGGATCATCTGCAAATGTATAAAAATAGAATGGCAAGAGCTTACAATCAGAAAGTCAAATATTCAAAGAAGTAATTAAAAATCAAAGATTTAGTCCTGAAACAGTTGAGGCCTACCAACATGGATCTAAGAGGAAAGTTTAGGCCTAACTGGGAAGGTCCATATGTTGTGAAGAAAGTGCTACCAAAAGGTGGTGTTAGAATTATAGATATGAACGAGAATGAATTAATAAATCCAATAAACCAAGACTTTTGAAGCGTTATTATGTGTAAAAAAAAGCCTGCTTGGTTGAAAATCCAAAAAGGACAGCCTAGGCAAAAATTAAGACACGAGAGAAAATGATCAATTGGAAAATTCAAAAGGGATGACTGGTGACTGATCGAGTTTTTGTGTGGAATGTATACCATTTTGGGAATTGATCATTTCATGTGTATGTATTTTGAATTCATCAACAAAGTGTGATCTTTAGTCTTAATGTGTTTCAAATGGATGTTATACGATGTATAAACATGACTTATCTTGCATAAACATTTCATTGAAGAAAGTACTTCGCATTTGACATAGTTATATATCTGCAATATCTAATGTTAGAGATAGATTCACAGATGTAACATAAAGTTATTTTTTCCTCTAATCTCAAGTATCTTCATTTGCTATCACTAAAAGTGTTAGTTTTGATCCTAATTCAGATTTATTAAGGATAATCTAAAGTTATGCTATCATAAAAAAAGCCCGTTGGAGTGGAAGCCTAAAAAGGTGCCTCAGGAAAAAATTAAGATAGCTTGCTAAATTAAAAATCCACATCGGGCAATTTAGATCACTTTTAAAGGGCACTTCCAAGCTGGTTTTTCTTTCAACAATAGCCAATAAGAGTTGTTTCATAAATCTCATCAGACCTAGTAGTGGTAACAAACCAAAAGCATTACGTAATCTCTAAAAAAAGTAAACAAGGATTTCATTATTCCCCAGTAGTAGATAATCATAATCAGAATTCATTTCCCAGTAGAAATCAGTTAGAAATAAAACATGTTCTCTAGTGGCAGTCAATTAAAGGCATGCGATTTTCTTCTGTAGTTAGCCAAAGACATGTAATGGAACAATTGTTAAATCAGAAAGTGGTCATCATTTCAAACTTCAAGATAAAGGATTAGAGAGTCTCAAATTAAGATAATTAACATAAATGTATCCTTGAATAGTTGCATTCATATGTATACATTTGAATACATACATGGCATGCATCATGTATTCATTCACAGGAATCAAAGCTGCTTGAACAGGTTTTCATTCTTGATCAATAGGGCCAAAATTTTTGTTTCCAAATAATTACATTCATATACTGCATTTTGTGTGATATATACACTAACAATTTTTATGCAGTCATACGCATTAATTTTTGTGTGCAAATAATCTCACTTACACACCTTATCTTGTATGACATATGCATTAACAATTTTGATGCAACCATAAATGTGTGTGACTTATGCATAAACAAACCCGCATTAATAAACTTGTGTATGATCATATTTAGGCAGACCCTAGATGTGACTTTAGAACCTCACATTTATTCTTCTGTGACCCATGATTACTGCAAGAAACTCATACACTCATTTGTATTCTAAAGATAACCTCCTTCGATACTCCTTGAGTACCAAACCTCTATAAATGTGTAGACTCACGCATACCCAAAATCCTAGTTCCCTTTAGATCCAAAGACTTCAAAACTATCTAGCATCATCCTCAAGTGCCCTAAGGGTGCCGAACCTTTATCGGTATGTAGACTCATACGTATATCACTGTAACTAGCAGAATCTAATTAACCCTTTTCGATACTCCCCGAGTACCAAACCTCTGTCCGTGTGCAGACTCACACGCACCTAAAATCCTAGTTTGTTTTAGGTCTGAAGACTTCAAAACTATCTAGTATAGCCCTCAGGTGCCCTAAGGGTATGGAACCTCTGTCCATTTGCAGACTCATATGTATATCATTGTATTAGCAAAATTTAGTTGATTCTCTTCAATAATCCCCAAGTACCGAACCTATGTTCGTGTGCAGACTCATACGCACCTCAAAACCCTAGGTCATTTTCGGTCCAAAGACTTCAAAACCATTAGTTCTCCAAAGGCACCGAATCCCTGTCCGTATACATACTCATATGACTATTACTATCAGAATCTAGTTTACCTTGTTCGATACTCCCAAAGTACCAAACCCCTTGTTTGTATGCCCCTCGGGTATCAGATCCTCACCTATCCCACATAAACATCCATATCATACGCATATCGTGCATCGACCATATCATGTCATCCATACATGCATGCATACCATTTTAGGTCAAAGGGCTATCATGCATTCATCCATAATGCTAACGTGCATTTGTGACTCTCTGTAGTTTGGAATTGCCCTTCTGAAGGAAGATTGGAAAGAGTCTGTTATGTAAATCCTCAGCCAAGGTAAAGAACTAGACTAAGATCAATCAGTATGGTGTCTAGGTCAATGGTTGTAGAATAAAGGTTGGATTCAGAACATGAGGAATAGATTCAGACTTTGGGGGTAGAAAATTTGTTTGTGCTAGAGGAGAATACTGTAGAGATGGGGGATCAATAGAACAAGAACTAGTAGAATGCGTTATTATCATTTCTTCTGTGGTGGTAACCATTAGGGATCTTTTGGGTTTAGATGAATTCAAAGCTAGCATCCACAGTCAGGTATAGGCTGCTTTAGGTAGCATCGTTACTAACAAGTAGCATAACTTGTGGTAGATCAAGGGGTCAGTAATAGACAGCCAGAACTGAATGTAGACCATGGGAACATTGGTAGACAAGCTCTAGAAAGGGATGGAGATTTTCAGTTTGAACAAAGGGATGCTTCTGGGAGAGTTAAAGAAGTGCCGACTAAGTCAGCGACCGAAAAGAAGTTAAAAGAGAAATATTCTGAGCTTAATAAGCTCCCCCCAAAGCTCCGCCAGATGGCACAAATTCCTACTATCAAATGCATTTATCCAAATGCATTAAGGGCCAATGGGATTGACTTACTCCTTCCAGGCTTCCAAATGCCTAAGTTCACTCCATATAAGGGAACCGAGCTGCCCGAACCTCACATTGACAACTATGTGACGGTAATGACGATGAATGGCTTGACTACCAGTAAGCTGTTCAGATTATTCCCAACCACTCTTGAAGATGGTGTCGCTCGATGGTTCAGTAATCAGCCGGCTCACATAAGGAAAGATTGGAACTCTCTAGTTGAGGCCTTTGTGAAGCATTATAGCTACAACACTTAAATTGAAGTAAAACTGCAGGATCTAGAGGTAGTGAAATAAAAACCAAATGAGGCCTTTGTAGAGTATTATAAAAGATGGATGGACAAACAAGTGTTGTTGGAGCAGAGGCTGAGGGATTTCGAGCTTATCATCAAGCTTGTGGATGGATGTTTGAGAAACTACCGCAATAACATGAAACTTCGTGACTTTAATTCTTGTGTGGATGTATATAACTTGGCCAAAAAGATTGAGAGGTACAAGGAGGAGGACAAATAGAGCAGTGGTAGTGGTAGTAGTTATCTAGGAAGTCAGAGCTACACGTTTGGGTTTAAGAGCAGCAGTGGTACCACCACGACTCTAGCCAGTTCTAGCTACAGCCCAAAGCCTGCATAGGCTTCTACCTCTGTTAAACAAGTCGAGGTAGAGGTAGTAGCTTAGGGGTCAACTCCCTTGGCCAATCTGAAAGGGAATTCACCATAGGCCGAGTCATTAAGTAGAAAATTTGGCAAATGTGGAAAGTTGGGGCTCTTGCAAAGTTTGAAGCCTTTCACTCCTCCCATTAAGTTGAACAGAGATAATTTCTACACTTATCATGTAGCGAGAGGCTACCGAATAAATGATTGCCTCCGTCTGCAGGCTGCCATTGAGCAGCTAGTAATAGAGAACAAGACCAAGAGCCGGATGCCAAGCTAAGTGTGCAGAGAAATCCAATACCTAGTTTTAGGGGTTAAGTCAATATGGTGCAGACCGAGATGCCTTTTAATTTTATGTTCTTCACAAATTATCTGAGCGAATCCTATAGTATTGGCAGTTTTCTTCGGTAGGGAGGCCGAGAAGGCAGTTGAGCCTATGGCATTGGTCAAGAAGAAGCCAGAGCCAATCAACTTGAATGATGTTGAGCTAAATGATGACTATGATGAGTATAAAGTCCATAAGCCCAAGGTGGTTTACCCAGTCTATACCAAGGTCGGGATGTATATGAAGAAAGAGGATGGGCCGGTCAACCACATCACTAGGAGTGGGAGAGTCTGCCAACCCATCAATCAACTGTGGTAAAGTGAGTCAGCACACAGGACAGAAACACTAGTCTGTGATGACTCTCCTACCACTCTAATAGAAGAGAATGACCTTGTAGTTAAACATCTGAAGAGAATGCCCACCAAAGCTAGTGTTTGGCATCTAATGATGGAATCCTATAAACACCGTACCATGGTGGTGAAGAAATTGATAGAAATGGAAGCAACCCCACTGACTTCTCCTGAAGAAGTATGCAAGCTGATAGGAGGATCCGTCAACTGCCTGACAAATCGTCCTTTAGAGATAACATTCAGCAACGCCGATCTACCGCTAAAGAGAGTAAATCACAATAAATCCCTATAGTTGAAAGTAGAGATCATCAATAGAGTGATACAGTGTGTCATGATGGATGACGGCTCCGCCCTAAACATCTTTCCCCTGAAGATTCTACCAAGTTTGAATATGAGTGAAGAGGCCCTATTAGGTCCAGTATTATGATCTGTGCTTATGAAGACTCTAAACTCATGGTGATTATAACTTTCGAAGCTGAAATGGTACTCGGGGAAGTGAAGTTTAAGGTGCTTCTCACAATCATTGATATTCCAGTGACCTTCTCCCATGCTGTTAGGGCGTCCGTGGTTTCACTCATTGGGGAGTGTGCCTTCCACTCTACACTAGAAAGTCAAGTTCCCCAGTGGAGGAAAGATAGTGACCCTTGAGGCCGATGAACCTTCAGTCATTACTACTTTTAGCACCTCTGATCAGCCTATGACCGGTTTCCAAGTCGTTGTAGTATCTGGTGAGAATGGCAAACAACTTGTGTTCACTGATTGGGTCTACAGATATTTGGAGAAGCAAAAATTTGTTCGAGTAAAGGTCTAGGAACACATCAACAAGGCATGCCTAAGTTTGATATTGACATCGGGTAGATCCATCAAGCAAGCCTTAGATACAAAGGTGAGACCTCAAAGAGCAGACCCAAGTATAAAGTAGTACACTTTGTGAACAACTTTGTCCGTGCCACCGGTAGGGCTTATGATGGCAAGCCCAAGCCAGTGGAAGCAAAAGGAAAGGTGGTCCTAGGATTTTGGATCTTTGTCAACGTCATAGATTTCCCTAAATATGGGATGGAACCAATTGAAGGCATGCTCAATCCTAAACTCAAGAAGGAGAAAGAAGTTTCCCCGATAGCCCAGTTGTGGATATCGATGCAATTGTGGATGTGGTCTCTACGGCATTGTTCACCCTTCTGAAGAAAGGCCTTAAGGATTAGATCAAAGAAAAGCCTACAGCAATGGAATAGAATGATCAATTCAAGGCAATAGCTGAATTGGTCAGGTTAATGGGTAAAGAGAAAGCACTGATGAAGGAATCTACCCTCTCGAATGCATAAAAGGAGGCTCTAGAATCTGACTTAGAGGACCCGTTAGAAGAGGAGACAGGTGAGGCTGTGGCAGTCGCCAGTGAAGACCCTTCGCATTTGAAGGAGGAAAATGACTTCTATGTATCGATTTCTTCTATGTTTGATGTAAACAATTCTGCCTATAAGGCTTTGAATACAATAAAATCTAACTTTGCTTACTTGTGCGATGTTTTTCCTGATGGATCTATGCATACATTCAAGCATTCATACAATGTGTTTAGCATACATGACATTCCATTCTATGAAATTAACTTAGGAACGGATGAAAATCCCAAAATGGTGTCCATCTCAAATGATCTTACTTGTGAGGAAAGGAGAGAGATTATAAAAGTCCTAGAGAAGCATGTTAGAGCATTTGCCAAGTCACATGAAGATATGCCTGGAGTTGATAGGGAGATCGCAAAACACAGAATTCTCAATGATCCTAAATGTAAACCGGTGAAGCAAAAACTCAGACATCTCAAACCAGAATGGGCAGAAAAGGTTAAGGATGAAGTGGCTAAACAAATCAAAGCTAAATTCCTGAAAGTTGTAGAGTATCTCGAGTGATTGGCTAACATTATGTTGGTTGCGAAGAAGGACGGGAGGGTCAGAGTTTGTGTGTAGCCAGAGCGGTCACGTATTCATTTATAAATGGGTTCTCCAGATATAATAAGATCTTAATGGATATTATCAATAAAGTCAAGATGGCTTTCATCACAGAGTGGGGCACATACTATTATAGGGTGATTCCATTTGGATTAAAGAATGTTGGAGACATGTACCTGTTGAGTTGTGTTTTGATGATCACAAGATTGACATTTTAAATAATGACATTTATAAGTTAAAATGTTTTTAATTTTTGCAAAAGTTCTTTTATAGCATTTTAAATGCTTGGTTAATGAGTTGAGAATCAACTCTCTTGGCCATTCCATATTTAAAAGGATGATATATGGCTAAAAACAAAATAACATATAAAGATACACATATATGAGCTTATGAGGTAAAAAGACTTGATAATCCATATTGGCTTATGACTTGAAAGTTTTTTATCAATATATTTCAGCCATATATATATATATATATATATATATATATATATATATATATATATATATATATATATATATATATATATATATATATATATATATATATATATATATATATATATATATATATATCTGTGTGTGTGTGTGTGTGTGCGCTCGCACTCAAAGTTGACCCAATGTTAGATTATGACTTGAAAGATTCAAAGATCTTTTTGGGATATATATATATATATACTCAAAGTTGACCTCATGTTTGATTATGAGGTGAAATACTCTTGAGATCATTTCGGCCACTTATGTACACATATGTTAATCTCATATTTGACTATGGAGTGAAATGTTTTTGAGATCATACATATATGTTGACCTCATATTTGATTAAGGGGTGAAACTTTTTTTGAGATCTTTTCGGCCATAAATTGAACTCATGTGTACTTATAAGGTGAAAAAGATTTGAGATCTCTTTAAATACCACATGTGACCTTATAACCTAAGTTTGTAACCTAAGCTAAGAATGTCTTCATCTTGAGATCACATATGGATCTATAGTCAAACTTTATCTCAAGACTAAAAACCAACCTATATCCTGTCTCTCTCCTTAAGCTACGGTTTGAAACTAAGGTTATACATGCTTTTCATTTTCAAATTTTGTCACATGTCTTTTGTATGTAAGGAACTCACCTATACTTTGCTTTATGACCTTATTGATTGCATATCAAAAGTACAAATGACCATAAAATCTTGGTTGATCAACGGCTATATTCCTTATGTATGCTTATCACTTAAGAACCTAAACTCATTCTTCTTCATGAGGTGAAACCAATGGCCATATACTCCTTATGACTTGAAGACAATGGCTGTTATCCAATTAAGGGGTGTATCAAACGGCTACATTTTCCAATTAATTATAAAAAGGAAGAAGAAGGAGATTTGAAGGTGTGGAAGACAATTCAAGAAACATTCATACTTAAGCCTTCAACTCATAAGTCTTCCATATTCCCAAAAGAGTTCAAAGAGAGGAGAAATATTGTTCATTCATATATTCACATATTTGGGAATTGTATTTTCACACAAGGTTTGTTGGTGGTGTGATCAACAAAGGCTATAAAAGTTTGGCGCTTGACCTTCGAAAAAGCATCGGTAGAGTTTGTTACTTAAGCTCTAAAAAGTAACGGTATAGGTTTGATAGTGAGCCTGCAAAAGCATTGAGTTTGTTACTTGAACTTGCAAAAAGTAACATAGGCTTGTTTCCTGCCCGTAAAGGAAACGTTAGTGGAAATCTCAAGCAATTGGCTTGGGGACTGGATGTAGACCGGTTGGGTCGAACCAGGATAAAATTCTGTGTCTACATTTTTCTATCCGTACTCTCTTATTACTTTATGTGATTTAAATTCTTGCAATCTAAATTTACAAGCTTTAGTATTTAAAGTTATTTTTACAAAAGCAATTTTATATTCACAAGTTTTATTATAGTATTTAATTCCACATTTTTTTATAAAACTTGTTTTTGAAAAAGAAACTTGTGTTTTTATGAAAAGTTTTTTTTAAGCGTGTCTGCACATTTTTATTTGCCTTACAGTACTATTCACCCCCCAATAGTACTGTAACTAGCCATTTGGGACCGCCAATACCAAAGGTCCATCACCACACTTTTTCATGACATGATCTAAAGAGGTCGAGGTGTATGTCAATGACATGTTGGTCAAATCCATGACCCGGGAAAAGCACCCCGATGTCCTGGATAGATTTATGACCAGGATTGAGAAATATAACCTCCAAATTAACCCAAAGAAGTATGTATTTAGAGTCACTTCGGGCGAGATGTTACAGCACATAGTCAGTCAAAAGGGAGTTAAAATGGATTCAGATAAAATCAGAGCCATATGAGATATACAGGTGCCAAAAACTGAAAAGGAAATCAGATCGTTCCTGGGGTTACTATAGTATGTCAAAGGTTCATCACTAGATTGACTACAGTTTAAGTGCCTATCTTCAAAATCCTTAAGAAGCAACTACCAGTGGTATGGAATGACCAGTGCCAAATTGCTTTTAATAAAATAAAGGCTTACCTGAAGAATCCACCCGTGTTGAAACCTCTGACATTGAATAAACCTTTAATCCTGTATCTGGCCATCAAAGAGACTTCAGTAGGGGTAATGCTGGTACAAGAGCAAGATGACAAAAAAGAGCATGCCATTTACTACCTCAGTAAAAAGCTGTTGAACTATGAGACTAGATCCAATGTAGTTGAGAAGACTTGTATAATTATGGTTTAGTTGATGAAGAAGCTGAGACATTACTTCCAGTCCTATAGGATACAAGCAGTAGCCAAGGAGGACCCAGTGAAGTATTTGTGTGAGGCACCAGCATTAGCGGGGAAGTTATCTAGGTGGTTGTTATTGTTATCTAAATTTGACATTGAGTATGTGACTAAGAAGGTGATAAAAGGCAAAGAAATAGCAGAATTCTTAGCCAATCTACCGTTGGATTCGAAATACGTGGAAAACTTAGAATTTCCCGATGAACAGCTTACGATGATCGAAGTAGAACCAAGGAGATGGACAATGTACTTTGACGGGGCTATAAAAAAGCGAGGCTATGGCTTGGGAGTTATCATTGCTACCCCATATGAAGAGATCATCCCACTCTCTAAGCATTTGGAATTCCCCATGATCAACAACGAAGAAAAATATGAGGCTTGATTATTTGGTATTGATGCCCTAATTACTCTAGGGGCAAATGATGTATTGATAATTAGAGATTCTTTGTTGGTCATTTTCCAAGCCATGGAAGAATGGGAAATTAAGAAGGAGTCACCGTATCTAGAGTCCATATGGCAGTTGATGGAAACATTTGGCCATTATGAGTTCAAGCATGTGATCGGAGATGACAACTAGATGGTAGATGCTCTGGCAACACTCTCATTTATGTCGGACAGACCGTAAAAAAAACCCATGAAACCTTTGATCTTAGGAGTCTCTAAGAGACCCTTCTATTACTGTGATGACATTCTAAGTCTGATAGTGGATGATAAGCTTTGGTACTTTGACATCTTTAGATTTCTATAAGACAGGCAGTATCCAAAAGGAGCAGACATGGCTGACAGGGTAGCAATCAGGTGGTTGGCAGTGCAGTTCAAAATATTTGAGAACCAACTCTTCAAGAGGATAGCGGATGGTCTACTTCTAAGATTTCTAGCAAAATCAGAAGCACAACAAGTGATGAAGCATATACATTCAGGATCCTGTGGTCCATATATCAACGGTATGGCTCTTGCAAAGAAGATGCTACGGCAAGGATATTTCAGGCTTACCATGTAAGTAGATTGTGTAGAAGAGGTGAGGAGATGCCACGAATGCCAGATTTATAGAGACATTAACCACCTCACACCAATGGAACTACAAAGCCTCTCTACTCCTTGGCCATTCTCAGCATGGAGAATAGATATCATTGGCGAAATTCAACCTCCAGCTTTGAACGGCCACAGATTCATTATGGTGGCAGTTGACTACTTCTCGAAGTGGGTAGAGGTTGAATCCTACACCGATATAATGGCAAAGAAAATGGCTAAGTACATTGAAAAGCACATTTTCATATGATATGGCATTCTACACCATATGGTAACCGATAACAGTGTGTAGTTCCAGGGTGTGGTGGCAAGATTGCTTGTAGAACATGGCATAAAGCATCATAAATCTTCTCCATATAGACCACAAGCCAATGGGGCAGTAGAAGTGGTTAACAAGTCCATTAAAAAAACCTTGCTAAAATGGTCACCAGTTATAGAGATTGGTCAGAAAGGTTACCGTTTGCTCTTTGGGGTTACAGAACTAGTGTCAGGATTCCTAAAGGTGAGACCCTATACAAATAGTGCTACAAGTGGAAACAAAATTAAAGTCCCTAAGGATCGCCTTAAAAGCTCAGCTGCTAAAGACAGAATGGGTCAGGGCTAAGTTTGAACAGTAGGCTATGGTTGATGAAAAGCTTCTAAAGGCTTTGGATCATTTGCAAATGTAACAGCAGAGGATGGCTAAGGCATACAATTGCCGGGTTTGTTAGTAAAGGCATCCTTTGAAAGCGGGAGATGTAGTGCTAAAACAGCTAAAACCTTCCAACATGGACGTTAGGGGCAAGTTTAAGCCAAACTAGGAAGGCCTATATGTGGTGAACAAGATCCTTTTAAAAGGCACAGTCAAGATAATAGATATGGATGGGAATGAGTCCATCAACCCAGTCAACCAATATCATCTTAATCACTATCATGTTTAAAGGAGCCCAAGTAGCCTATGAAGCCATGAAGGCACCTTAGGCAAAAATTAAGGCATAAAGTGAGAGGTGTCGGCTAAAAAACTTGTGAAGGCTAATTAACTGCATGAGTAAATCATCTGAGATGCATATCATGTTATGAATGTTCCCACTTTGATTTCATCAATGAAATTTCATTCTACTTAACATGTTTTATGAATGCTTGAATGTATGTGTGGATCCATCTACCAAAACATCTAAGTAAGCCAAGCATTCAAACATATATGCGTATGAGCTGTCACATCGAACTAAAACTTGTAATCAAAGAAGTCTCCCTTATAAAAGAAAGAAGAAGATAATAATAAAAATAATAATATCCTACTGGATTGAAAACCCGATTGTGAGCGGACGACCTTTTCTCTCGGACGGGACGCGGGGGGCCCGACGAGGAAAACTTGGGTTTTGATTTTTGATTTTTGGTTTTTGAAACCTTCTTCCTTCTCTTCATGGTGAGATTTTGGGGAAAAACAGGATTTGTTTATCTTACTTAGAAAAATCCATTCATTCGTTTCGGAATTCCTTTTGTACAAAAACATTTTCCCGTTTTATTACTTGAAAGATCTCGAAACTTAAATCCCGAGATCAGTGACAGAGTTGCCACCCGGATCAGCTCATCCGGGAAATTCTGGTACAGCTCCCTACCGAGTATAGACTGCTGTACCTAATCCAGAGATTCAAGGTTCGGACAAGTCCCTTATTTCATGTCTAATCAAAATGAATTTGGCGGATATTCTTTGATGGTATTTTACGTTACTAGAGTTGATTTTTATTGCATTAAGTTAAACACACAGCACGCACACAAATAAAACAAAATAAAGCAGTAAACAATTAAATTATTACAATCCGATCGAATAAATAATTAAATTATTACAACCCGATCGAATAAAAATAAAAACTCGCCTTACAACCGCCTAAAATACACGGATAAATCTATTAAATACATCCAAAATAAAAAATAAAAGGCTGCAAAACAGAGGGTTAGCACAATTTATATTGCACATACGAATAGGACTCAAATCAGGACAAAATTGGGAATTTTAGGAAATGGGGGCATGCATTTGGGGGATAACCGGGTCGACCCGACCAGTCAGACCGGTTAGACCTGGAAAACGGTTTTGAAACGCCCTGTGGTTTTATGCTGGAAAAATCAATTTTTGGAAAACAATTGGCTTGGTTACATGCAAATTTTGATTTTCGTGGGTCTGTTGTCCCGGAATCCATGGATCCGTTCGTGTGGGTTCCTAAATTCATCGTCCATCTAGGGTCCAAAACGCAATAGACACACCAAAAACATTTATTTAAAATGCAATTTTATTTGTTTTTAATATTTTCCAGGGACCTATAGAGTTCGGGGGTCCGCTAATGCTGGACAATTGATCCGGTTCGGATGTAACAACCTCGAAACTTGGAAAATAAATCCCGAGAAACTTGAAAATATTAATATCCGTACGTATAAAAATTCAAAAACCGGTGTTAAAATGATGTACGAATATTTACGAGCCGAAATATGTCAAATCAGAGTGCGTATAAATGGAAAACGGGCTATTTTCGGCACTTCGGGACAGATTGGGGAGCTGCCCCTGGAAAGCAGAGCCGTACGGCTCTAGGTTAGAGCCGGCCGGCTCTGTTCTAATTGGACCAGAGCCGGCCAGCTCTGTTCTTGAAGAACAGAGCCGTACGGCTCTATTCGGGTAGCCAATTTTCCGGATTTTCAGAAACAGAGAAAAATCACACGAAAAATGCAATAAACACAAGTTTAAGGCCTCTCAGAGTTTACCTTGGTGTTGTTCCAGTATATTTGATGCACAAGAACGGTTTGAAAATCGAGAATGTAACTCGAATCCTCGAATATCCTGAAAATCCGAAAGTTTACCCGAACGAATCCGAAATCGAACCGAGAATCGTTGTGAACCGGTGAGTAAATACTGGAGTGAATGGTTGTGTGCTAAGAAATTTGATTTCAAAGATAAAATTAAAAGGATTTTTTTTTGTCTCTCTTTTATCTGTGTTTCTTTCTTTCTTTTTTTTTCCAAAATCCCTCCCTCCTCCTGTGTTTTGATTTTTTTTTCTTTCTATCATTCAATTGTTCAATTATTTCTCAGACAAAATAATTTTCCAACTAAATGCGTCGATTAATGGTTTTTGTCGTTTTTTTCATCAATTTCACAGAATTGGGACAAGTATGGCACCCATGCCCGCCCACTAGAGTCATCCGGCTCTAGTTTGCACTAGAGCCGGCCGGCTCAATCTAGAGCCGGTCGGCTCTGGTTTGTGAACCAGAGCCGGCCGGTTCTGGTCGAACCGGAGCCCACACAATTTTTTTTTTTTTTACGTGCCTAAAAATCACTCGGAGAACCCGCTTTACGGTAGTTTCGGATTGCGGATAATTTCGTTTTCGGAGAATTCGAGACGTTTCGGGTAATATTCTGCTCTTTTCTGTGACCGAAGGTAATAAAGATTTCTCATCACTGAGGTCGGGAAAACCCGTGCTCACAGGCTGCCCCTCGCGAGATCAAAATCGACTAGATCAGTAGCTTACGTCCGATTTGAGTTTTTGGTCTCGCGATTGAGAGCGCGGTGAGTAAAGGATAGAAAAACGCACCTGACGCCCCTCGCAGAGGGTACAGAGTAATCGACTCGCTGTGGTGGAGTGTGCCCATGGTATCGACTCGCTGTGGTGGAGTGTGCCCGTGATACTGTCTTCTTCGTATGGTGGAGTGTGCCCGTGATGATTTTTAACTTTTCTCTGTATGGTGGAGTGACCAAATGATACTGTCTTCTCCGTATGGTGGAGTGTGCCCGTGATATTGTCTTCTCCGTATGGTGGAGCGTGCCCGGTATTTTTTAACTTTCCTCCGTATGGTGGAGCGACCAAATGATATTGTCTTCTCCGTATGGTGGAGCGTGCCCGGTATTTTTTAACTTTTCTTCGTATGGTGGAGCGACCAAATGATATCGTCTTCTCCGTATGGTGGAGCGTGCCCGGTATTTTTTAAACTTTTCTCCGTATGGTGGAGCGACCAAATGATATCGTCTTCTCCGTATGGTGGAGCGTGCCCGGTATTTTTTAAACTTTTCTCCGTATGGTGGAGCGACCAAATGATATCGTCTTCTCCGTATGGTGGAGCGTGCCCGTGATGATTTTTAACTTTTCTCCGTATGGTGGAATGACCAAATGATACTGTCTTCTCCGTATGGTGGAGTGTGCCCGTGTCTTCTCCGTATGGTGGAGCTTGCCCGGTATTTTTTAACTTTCCTCCGTATGGTGGAGCGACCAAATGATATTGTCTTCTCCGTATGGTGGAGCGTGCCCGATATTTTTTAACTTTTCTCCGTATGGTGGAGCGACCAAATGATATTGTCTTCTCCGTATGGTGGAGTGTGTGGTTGGAATTGCGTCAAGTTGCGTATTTATTCTTTGATCGATAATTTTGGAAACAAAAATTTTTGCCCCTTCGATCAAGAATAAACACGGTTTGGTCATTTTTTCCTTTGGATGTCTGCAAAAATCAACAGAAAATACCCTTCTCGGGATCAAGCGGAACTAAATTAAAATTAATTTTATTTTTATTCTTATTATTTTTTATTATTTTTTATTTTTTATTTTTATTTTTTTATTTTTTTATTTTTTTATTTATTATTATTATTATTTTTTATTATTATTATTATTATTTTATTTTATTTTATTTTTTTTTGGAAGGATCAGAGTCGGGCGGCTCTGTCAGAAGAGACAGAGCCAGCCGGCTCTGACCAGAGTCGGCCGGCTCTGACCAGAGTCGGCCAACTCTATCTTGCCAAGATAGAGTCGGCTGGCTCTAGTTGGGCGGCCAACATGGTTTTAAAAGGGGCTTCCTCTTTCTTTCACCCATTTCATTTTTCTTTCTTCAATTTTTCTTTCTCTGAGAGTGGGGTTTTTCTGTCTACCGAATCTACAGTGGGGGTATACGGCTTGAGAGAGACGGTTCCTTACTGCGGAATTGGGAGGAACGATCTAGTACCCGTAACTTTAAGTCCATCCACGCACATCATTGAAGATCTGGTTAGTTTTTGTTTCTTCGATTTTCCCTTTTTTCCATTTTTTTGAATTCCGGCCCAAGGGTCTAGGAGACTTCTTAGTCCGGGAGAACGGCGTTTGGGCGGTAAGCATCCCGTGTTCCCTGCATCATAAGTTATGCAATACTTGAATGCATATGTATGTATGTATGAATGTTAATTTATGCTGTCGACTGCAGTCCCGAGTCGAGATGTCCCGAGAGCAGGCCAGGGAGATCGCCTCTTCCGTGGCTCAGGCCCGGGCGGCGAGCCAAGAGGTGGACAGGGCGAGGGCCGAGATAGCCAGGCTACGGGCTGGGATGGCTCGTCTACAGGCGGACTTTGACTCCTACAAGTTTACGCATCAGAGTGAGTCCGAGGAGGGGAAGGAAGATGAGGGGCAGGATGAGAACTATATGGAGCGCCCTGCTCTTCTTATTTGACGTCTTCATTCATTTTTTATCGGATTATGTGATTTGCTTTTGTTTCGTTGATATTTGGAAATTCACTTTCTTCTTCAATTTTTGCTTTTTCTCTTTTTATCCAGGCTTTTACAATTTCTTAGAATCGTTACAAGACTCTGATTGGCTTAAATTGAAGCCTTTCGGGTTGTGGAATCTCAAGGCCTATTACAAGCACTCGTGGAACATTGAGCTGTTGAATGCCTGTTATCGCTTCTGGGATCCAGTGGATAACGTTTTCCGCTTCTCATGCCAAGAGCTCTGCCCCTTATATGAGGAGTTTAGTGCTATCTTGAACATTCCCTGCCACAAAGGAGTGGACATTGCCATCCCCTATTTCACTTTTGGTAGCACCTCCTCTTTGGTGAGCTTGTTTGGGCTTTCTGACCCCGAGGTGGGATCTTTATTTGCTACTGGTTCCCCTTTTCCCAGGTTGAACTCGAATTCTGTGTTGGAGTGGTGTGTCAATGCTCCTAGGGACCACATGAGCTGGGCCTACATGGTTAGCCTGTTACTGGTGAGTCGGTATTTCTGTGGTCCTAATGATGGGGTTGTCTCCTTCAGGGCTGTCTCCCTTATCTCTCAGATGGCTGTGGGAGCATCTCCAGCTCCTTTCGCACTTGCTGAGACACTGATCAGTTTACATGCATCTAAGGCAAGCGGTGTTCTCCACATTGGCCCTCACCTCACACTGCTCCAGGTGAAATTCCTTGTTGTCTGATGTATTTCTGGGTCGAATGAACTTCTAACCATTGCTTGCTGTCAACTGCAGATCTGGTTATTGGAGAAGCTATCAATTCTTAAGATTCCGAGGGGGAACTTTAAGAAATACCACCCGGCCAATTTCAGGGAAAGAGGCTTCTCCATTGACTCCTACACTGATATGTCTGCTGATGAGTGGGGCGTTTGGCTATCTCGCCTGACTGATGACCAGATTAGGTGGGTGTGCCCTTGGTGGAGGATCCCCCACGTGATTGTGGACATGTGGGCACATGGTGTGTAATTGCTGGGGCAGACCAGAGTGACATTCTATTCTCCGAGTCACCTCTGCCGGCAGTACGGTCGTCTACAGGGTATCCCTCGGCACTCTTGTGTCACCAGTTGTGAGGAATATACTACTTCTTGGCCAGATCACATCAGACTTCGCTGGGCTGGAGACGCCCATCATGTGGTGTTGAATTATGCATCACTCACTCCCACAGAGACATATGACCGTTACAAGCAGTGGCTAGCCGAGATCCAGGGTTTACCGACCCGTGAGGCGCGTAAGAGTGCGTCTTCCCGCTGGCTGGCTCCTTCTGAGACCGCGGGACCACTTCCTGTCAAGAAAAGAAAAACAAAAGAGGAAAAAATGTGATTTTCTTCATCACACATGTATTGGCTATAATTATTATCATTCCTATCCGTCTTTTCTATTATTGGTGCGATCTTTTTTTTTTTTTTTTTTTTTTGAAAGATGTTCGCAATTGCACACTTTGGGCGTCTAAATGTCTTTGTTTATCTGGATGTTTCGACAAATGAATCATGTAACATACTCCAAACATTCATGCAATATGTTGAGCAAAACGCACTTCATTAATGAAATTTAATTATCGTATCAATTGAAAATTTTAAAATTAGTACATATCTCGAACGAACTCATTCCTGTTATCAACCATCCAATACAGGTTTTCTGGTCAACAAGCTAGCTCTCGTTGCCTTAATTTTTGTTTAAATCGCCCTCACGGGTTTTCGACTTAACAGGCTTTTTTCCTTTTTTTTTTTTTTTTTTTACATATGGTAGCGTTTGAGGTGATCTTGATTAATCGGGTTGGTAAACTCGTTGCCATCCATATCCATAATCTTCACTGCACCTTTGGAGAGTATCTTCTTAACCACATACGACCTTTCCCAGTTGGGTTTAAACTTGCCCCTCGCGTCTATATTGGTCGGTCTCATCTGTTTCAATACTAGATCTCCCGCTTTCAGAGGCGGTTTCTGATGACGAACCCGTCGATTATAGGCCCTAGCCATTCTTTGGTGGTACATCTGTAGATGATCCAAAGCCTTGAGACGCCTTTCATCGACCATAGCCAGTTGCTCGTATCTCGCCTTTACCCATTCCGTCTCAGGTAATTGGGCCTCCAAAACCGTCCTTAGTGACTTCAACTCCACTTCAATAGGAAGGACTGCTTCCATCCCATAAACCAGCGAATAAGGTGTTTCTCCAGTCGGCGTTCTAACACTGGTTCTGTACCCCCACAGAGCATAAGGTAATCTATCTGCCCAATCTCGGTAGGTTGAAGTGGTCTTGGACAAGATCTTCTTGATGGACTTGTTTGCTGCCTCCACTGCTCCATTGGCTTGTGGCCTATAAGGTGAAGACTTACGATGTTCCACGTTGTATTCTTCGAAGAGTTCAGCTGTGGCTCCTTGGAATTGCACTCCGTTACCAGTTACCACGTGATGCAGTACACCGTATCTTGTGAAGATGTGCTTCTTTACAAACTTAGCCATATTCTTAGCTATGACCGTGACATAAGATTTAGCCTCAACCCACTTAGAGAAATAATCCACTGCCACCACAATGAACTTGTGCCCATTCGATGCTGGAGGTCGAATTTCACCAATTATGTCTATGCCCCACACCGCAAACGGCCAAGGAGTCATGAGATTCTGCAATTCCATAGGTGGGAGATGGTTGATGTCCCCGTAAATCTGGCACTCGTGGCACTTTTTCACCTCTTCTGCACAGTCTGTTTGCATGGTAAGCCAAAAATACCCTTGTCTCATGATCTTCTTTGCCAGAGCTAATCCATTCATATGCGGGCCACAAATCCCTGAATGCATTTCTTGCATAACCTTCTTGGCTTCATATTCTGCGCCGTTGTTAGTTACCGGGAATTCTAGCCGTTTCGACAAAGGAATTATCTCTCCCTCAGGAGTTACAATGATTACTCCGAGGCCTGCTCCCCTCTTGTTTACAGCTCCATCAAAATGCATAATCCATTTCCTGACTTCCACCTCCACCAAGGCCAACTGTTCATCCGGAAATTCCGAGTTTTCCACATAATCAGATTCAAGTGGCTGATTGGCCAGGAACTCAGCCACTGCTCTCCCTTTGATCACCTTTTTCGTCACATACTCGATGTCGAACTCTGATAACAAAAGTAACCACCGGGACAATTTCCCTGTCAAGGATGGGGCAGAGCAGAGATATTTCATTGGATCAACTTTTGCCACAGCTTGTATTTTGTAGGATTGGAAATAGTGTCTCAATTTCTTCGTAAGCCAGACCATAGCAGTGCAAGTTTTCTCCACCACAGTGTACCGGGTTTCGTAATCTAGCAGCTTCTTACTGAGGTAGTAGATAGCATGCTCCCTCTTGTCATCTTGTTCTTGAACCAACATCGCCCCTATGGAGGTTTCTTCAATGGCTAAATACAGAGTCAAAGGTTTTCCCAGAGTTGGAGGTTTTAGCACTGGTGGATTGATCAAGTATTCTTTGATCCTATCAAATGCAACCTGACACTGGTCATTCCACACGACGGGTTGTTCTTTCCGAAGAAGCTTGAAAATGGGCTCACAGACCGTGGTCAATCTGGCAATGAACCTGCTGACGTACTGAAGTGACCCTAGGAAAGATCTGACTTCTTTCTCTGTTTTCGGTGCTGGCATGTCTCGAATAGCTTTAATCTTGTCCGGGTCCATTTCAATGTGCCCCAGCAGCTTGCCCGATGCAACTCCGAATACACATTTCTTTGGGTTAAGTCGCAAGTTGTACTTCTCAATCCTGGTCATAAATCTATCCAGAATAGCAGGGTGTTCCTCCCGAGTCATAGATTTCACCAGCATATCATCAACATACACTTCGACCTCTTTGTGGATTATGTCATGTAGCAATGCTGTGACTGCCCGTTGATAGGTTGCCCCAGCGTTCTTCAACCCAAACGGCATCACTCTGTAGCAATACACCCCCCACTCAGTGATGAAGGCTGTCTTGACCTTATCGATGACATTCATTAAGATCTGATTATATCCTGAGAAACCATCCATGAATGAGTACATAACTGCCCTTGCCGCACTGTCAACCAGGACATCAATGTGAGGAAGTGGAAAATCATCCTTTGGAGAGGCCTTATTCAAATCCCGATAATCCACACAAACTCTGACTCTTCCGTCCTTCTTGGCAACTGGGACTATGTTGGCTAACCATTCAGGGTAATCCACCACCTCCAGGAAGTTGGCCTTGATCTGCTTTGCTACCTCTTCCTTGACTTTTTCAGCCCATTCTGGACGCAGACGTCTGAGCTTCTGCTTTACTGCGCTGAACTTGGGATCAATTGGAATTCTGTGTTCTGCTATTTCTCTGTCAACCCCCGGCATATCGTCGTAAGACCAGGCAAACTCTCCCATATGCTTTTTAAGTATTTTTGACAATTCTCTCTCTTCTTCAGGATTGAGTTCATTAGAGATAGATACCATTTTAGGATTCTCACTTGTACCCAAATTAATTTCATGTAATGCAGTGTCATGAATGCTGAACACATTGAATAAATGATTGCATGTATGCACAGAGCCATTAGGGAAAACATCACACAAATAAGCAAAGTTAGACTTTATTTCATTCATCGCCTTAAAAGCGGAATTGTTCACATCAAGTACATATGACAAGTTTACAAAGAAATCATTTTCTTCCTCCACATGCGGAGGGTCTTCTGCAGCAGGGTCTTCTGGGTCGGCAGGTTCTTCTTCGAACAAGTCACTCAAATCAGCTTCAAGAGTCTCTTTCTGTGCTTCAGATAAGGCATCTTCTTCCACCTTCACTTTTCCCTTAGCCATCATTTTGGTGAGTTCAGCAACAGCTTTTTCCACTAACTCTGTCTGTCCTAAAATAGCTTTCTTCTCCACAGGGCTCTCCTTCAATCCTTTCTTCAGTAAGTCAGCGAATGCCTTAGTAATGGCATCCACCAGGGGGTCCGTATCTTCTTGTGATTGCTCCTCCGGGGTGATGGGAGCCACTACTTCAGCTTGGCTTATTGGAGGAAAAGTGGTCTCCTTTACACCTTCAGGCTTAAACATTCCTTCCACTGAGCCAACCCCATATTTCGAGAAGTTGACAACATCAGCGAAAATCTCAAATCCGGGGACTGTTTCCCCATCAATAACCATTGGCTCTGGATCACCACCATATGGCCCACCACTTGCTCGAACAAAAACGTCCAAAAGATGGACTTTCTTAGTTTCCGGGACCTCCCTTTCTTTGGCGCCTTCGTAACCAAGACCTTTTCGGTGTGATTGGCCTATGGCAATATCAAACTTTGTGACCCCTTGTTGGTTGACCCCAAGTCCCTTTCCTGGGACGAAGTTCTGTTTCTGAAAATACTTATGGATCCATGGAGAAAATGTCAAGTCTTTCTCCTTATGCTCCGAGACAACTGCCACTTGAAAGCCGATCAAAGGTTGTTCAGATGAGTTCAGAGCTGCCACCATAGAAGATTCATCTGCCTCAAGTGTTACAATCTTTCCCCCCATTGGAATCTTCACCTTTTGGTGTAAGGTTGATGGCACACCTCCCAAAGCATGAAACCAAGGTCTCCCTAAAAGCAAGGAGAAAGTCACAGGAATATCAATGACAGTGAACAGCACGGTTGACTTAACTTCTCCCACTGACACCTCTGCCTCAAAAGTACCAATTACAGTACGCTTTGAATCATCGTAGGCCCGTATCACTGTATTTGACCGTGATAATGCTTCTTCGGACAAATGAAGGCTAGGTAAAACTTTCAGAGGGCAGATATTCAATGCTGAGCCGTCATCAACCATCACACAAGGCAGGGTTCTATCCATCATCTCCACTTTCAGATACAAGGCACGATTGTGGTTAGTGCCTTCCGGTGGTAAGTCATCCTCGGTAAAAGTGATCCCCTTGGGATTATCAGATTGCTGACTCTTGGTACTCCCAATCACCATACACACTTCCTCGGGAGACATTAATGGATTGGCATCCATCTCCATAAGCTTTTTCACCACTGCAACCCGGTGCCTTTGGGACTCCATGAGCAGATGCCACACAGATGCACGTGCAGGCATCCTTTTGAGTTGCTCCACTACCAGGTCTTCTTTCTCATTCACTTTGATGGGCAAATAATCCTGAACCGGTGCTTCTACCCTCTTACTCGGCTCCCCCAAATGTTGTGGCTCGGGTTGATAAACTCTTCCACTTCTTGTGACATTATTCACAGGGGCATCCTCTTTCCTTATATACATCCCGTCCTTGGTGCAGACAGGATAGACAGGTGTCGTCTGGTTCACAGGCTTGAGCCTACTCATCAATTCAAATTCGTCCGCATCATCATCCAATTCTACATCATCCAAATTCACAGGTTTGCTCTCCTCTACGGACGACTCAACCTCTTCACCCATTACCACTTGAATTGCGGGATTCGCTCTTGCAATCTGGGCTAAGACAAAGTTAGGGGATAATCCTGATTGTACCATGTTCACTCTCCTTTCAAATTGGGGCAGTGGATTACTTTGCACATTGGGCTTAGAGCGTGGAGCTTTTATCTTCTTTTCGTCAATCAATTGTTGGATCGCCTTTTTCAAAGAATGGCATTCGTTGGTTCGATGCCCCTTAGTCACATGATAGGAGCAAAAGTCATTCTTGTCCGCCTCGGCCGGAGGTGTGTACGGCTTCAGGCTTTGAAGAAAGCCCAGATTTCTACATTTCAGAAAGATCCGCCCCAAAGACTCCTCCCAAGGAGAGATCCCTTTTCCAGCTACCTGTTGACTGGACCCTTGTGCAACTGTTGCCACCTCTACTTGTTTAACAGGTGCAGGCGGCTGACTTGGCTTAGCACTCGTTGACGAAGAAGCTGTAGGGTTGTTATTACTTTTATACCCCGAGGAATATGTTCGGCTTCGATACCCTCCTCCAGAACTGTTGTAGGCCGGGTCAATCTCATACTTCTCAACCTTGCGAGCCAACTCATGTACTTCTATCAAGGACTGAAACTTGTGATATTTCATCACATTCCTATAAACCTCCAAGCTCCCATCAATCAGCTTCACAATCAGTTCATCTTCCAACGGCTTCTGATGGAGGAGAATCATCTTATCCATCCACCTTTGGTAATATTCAGAAAAGGTCTCATTCGGCCTCTGCCTCACCGCCTCTAAATCCTGCAACTTGACCTCCAGCTATGTGTTGAAACTGAAGTACTTGATGAAGGCATCGGACAGTGCATCCCAGTTGCCTTGCACACTCTCGGGTTGTTTATTGTACCATGTGATAGCACCCCCCTCCAAAGTGGTGGGGAACAATCCCACTAATTGATTCATAGTGAGCCCAACCATAGTCATAATCCGCACATACTGATTCAAGTTGGCCGTGGGTGGACTTTTCCCAACATATGATGCAATCCTAGGCATTTGGAAGCCTACTGGTAACATTTCAACCCCTCCGGCTATGAGCGTGGACGGGTCAATACGCTTGGCGGATTGAACCTTAGAACTGGCACGCAGCTCCGCTATGGTCTCCTCCATTTCCTTCATCTTTCTCTCTAAAGCTGACTCCACAGGTCGCTCAGTATTATCCCTTCGACCCTCATCAGCATCCGACTGCCCATTATTCAGTCTCCCTCCACTACTTTCTTCTCGAGCATGCCTTTCCGGCCTCTGATTAGGCGACTCATTCAAAGCATTCTGCACTTGATTTTTGATAAGGTCCTTGAACTCATCAGAACTCATGAATTCTCGAATAGCAGTGGTGGCCATCATGGCAGCAGCAGCTTCGGGTGCGATCGCCATATCTTGAAACCTCTGTTGCAACTGTTCAAATCCCAGCGGGAACTCAGCACTTAAATCAGATGATGCTTCAACCTCCCCAAACTGAACAAGCTCCGTAAACTCACTAGATGACGGTTCACTGCGTTCTATTCTCACAAGTCTTCGTCCGGATCGGAGCCAAACTTCAAAGTGATTCGGACAAAGGGTCAGTACAAAGAAATGAACACCTAAAGAGTTATAAACTCTAAGGGATATGCATGTATGCATGACAACTCTAAGGGATATGCATGTATGCATGACGTGTTAGATGAATGATGTGCAGGTGTTGCATGAAATGTGTTTGTAACACAAACCTTGAACAACCAATCCTTCGGGGGTGAAGTATGCATGAATTCTTATTTTTGCGTGTACGAATTGCAATCTAAGTGTTAGATGCGTGAACGCGACCTTTGGTGCTCGGGGAGTACCTCGGGTTTTTGTGAAATGATATGATTGTCCTTAGTGGACGGACAGAGTTTTCGGCACTCGCGGAGTGCCTCGGATTTTTATGATGCGAGATCGACACGCGCATGGCGCTTGGTCGAGGTTTTGGTGTCCGGGGGACACTTCGGGTTTTTGATGATGTGAAATGAAGTCATGCTTAATTTGCGAGTGGAGTGAATGTGTTCTTAGTGAACAGGCAGAGTGCCGGCGCTCAGGGAGCACCTAAACATTTTGATGTGTGAAATGAAATTTTCGGCACTCATGGAGTACCTAAAATGATTTGATGAAGTGATGGATTTTGTCGACACTCGTGGAGCATCGAAAGTGATTTGATGAAATGTGATGAATTTTGTCGGTACTCGTGGAGCACCGAAAGTGATTTAATGAGATGTGATGAATTTTGTCGGTACTCGTGGAGCACCAAAAATGATTTAATGAAATGCGATGGATTTTTGTCGGTACTCGTGGAGCGCCTAAAATGAAATGCAATGAAATTCGTTCGTACTCGTGGAGCACTTAAAATGCGATGATGAATTTTGTCGGCACTCGTGGAGCGCCTAAAATGACTTAATGAAATGTGATGAATTTTGTCGACACTCGTGGAGCATCGAAAATGATTTAATGAGATGTGATGAATTTTGTCGGTACTCGTGGAGCACCAAAAGTGATTTAATGAAATGTGATGAATTTGGTCGGCACTCGTGGAGTGCCTAAAATGATTTAATGAAATGCGATGGAATTTTGTCGGCACTCGTGGAGCGCCGAGAGTGATTTGATGAAATGTGATGAATTTGGTCGGCACTCGTGGAGCGCCTAAAATGATTTAATGAAATGCGATGGAATTTTGTCGGCACTCGTGGAGCACCGAAAATGATTTGATGAACTGTGATGAATTTGGTCGGCACTCGTGGAGCGCCTAAAATGAAATGCAATGAAATTCGTTCGTACTCGTGGAGCACTAAAAATGCGATGTGATGTATTTTGTCGGCACTCGTGGAGTGCTTAGAATGATTTCTTACTCGATATGTGGTGCGATGTATGTGGCCCGTATGGGGTCATTCAAGGTCCGTGCAAATGCTTTATGCATGACACGCGTTTCCCATGGCTGCAGAATAAGACGGTTAGTGCTTATGACACTCGAGTGATGCATGTGGATTAATTAATTAATTCTTCATACAATAAAAAGATGCATGGCTACAAAAGATGTGGTTAGTTTTATGTCACACTGGTGATTATGTATTTATACACGAAAGATGAAAATGGCTGTACAAAGGATGTGAGTTAGAATCACACAAATGCTTCGGATGTGGTATGTTATGCTCGTGAAAAGTGTGGATGATGGCATGTTATGGAGGGACAAAAAGACACGTAGCAATTAGCACGCAAATCGTATTCCTCCAACCTTATTCCTCCAAACGTGGTCAAGTTGATAAAATTCTAACCGAGTCCTAGGAGGGGTTCTCTTCGATCATCAACCGGGGATGATGAAGGCGCAATTTATTTTATTCACACACCTTATTTTGGTATCCTAAGGGAATCCAACTAAGGTTGCCTAAATGAGTTCGGTCCAAGCTGGGATAACATCAAGGTCCCCATAGCAAAATATACTCCTCACTTCTCCCCACTCAAGGGTCCGATCGAAGGGGTTCGTACGAGGCTATGAGTGGTGTTTCGTATCCATGCCCCTAAGACCAGGAGGAACATAGGCGACACTTCAACAATTCACCGGGCTAAATATTGGCTACTCAACCTAATGCAAGGATGTCTAACTAAAATGCAAACATAAAATACCATGTAAGAATCATCCACGCTATTTTGATTAGACATTTTTTAGGGCTTGTCAAATTCTTTTAAGTTTTAAGAAAACTTTTGTAGAAATCCCCAGCAGAGTCGCCACTGTGAGCGGACGACCTTTTCTCTCGGACGGGACGCGGGGGGCCCGACGAGGAAAACTTGGGTTTTGATTTTTGATTTTTGGTTTTTGAAACCTTCTTCCTTCTCTTCATGGTGAGATTTTCGGGAAAAACAGGATTTGTTTATCTTACTTAGAAAAATCCATTCATTCGTTTCGGAATTCCTTTTGTACAAAAACATTTTCCCGTTTTATTACTTGAAAGATCTCGAAACTTAAATCCCGAGATCAGTGACAGAGTCGCCACCCGGATCAGCTCATCCGGGAAATTCCGGTACAGCTCCCTACCGAGTATAGACTGCTGTACCTAATCCAGAGATTCAAGGTTCGGACAAGTCCCTTATTTCATGTCTAATCAAAATAAATTTGGCGGATATTCTTTGATGGTATTTTACGTTACTAGAGTTGATTTTTATTGCATTAAGTTAAACACACAGCGCGCACACAAATAAAACAAAATAAAGCAGTAAACAATTAAATTATTACAACCCGATCGAATAAATAATTAAATTATTACAACCCGATCGAATAAAAATAAAAACTCGCTTTACAACCGCCTAAAATACACGGATAAATCTATTAAATACATCCAAAATAAAAAATAAAAGGCTGTAAAACAGAGGGTTAGCACAATTTATATTGCACATACGAATAGGACTCAAATCAGGACAGAATTGGGAATTTTAGGAAATGGGGGCATGCATTTGGGGGATAACCGGGTCGACCCGACCGGTCGGACCGGTTAGACCTGGAAAACGGTTTTGAAACGCCCTGTGGTTTTATGCTGGAAAAATCAATTTTTGGAAAACAATTGGCTTGGTTACATGCAAATTTTGATTTTCGTGGGTCTGTTGTCCCGGAATCCATGGATCCGTTCGTGTGGGTTCCTAAATTCATCGTCCATCTAGGGTCCAAAACGCAATAGACACAACAAAAACATTTATTTAAAATGCAATTTTATTTGTTTTTAATATTTTCCAGGGACCTATAGAGTTCGGGGGTCCGCTAATGCTGGACAATTGATCCGGTTCGGATGTAACAACCTCGAAACTTGGAAAATAAATCTCGGGAAACTTGAAAATATTAATATCCGTACGTATAAAAATTCAAAAACCGGTGTTAAAATGATGTACGAATATTTACGAGCCGAAATATGTCAAATCAGAGTGCGTATAAATGGAAAACGGGCTATTTTCGGCAAGTCGGGACAGATCGGGGAGCTGTCCCTGGAAAGCAGAGCCGTACGGCTCTAGGTTAGAGCCGGCCGGCTCTGTTCTAATTGGACCAGAGCCGGCCGGCTCTATTCGGGTAGCCAATTTTCCGGATTTTCAGAAACAGAGAAAAATCACACGAAAAATGCAATAAACACAAGTTTAAGGCCTCTCAGAGTTTACCTTGGTGTTGTTCCAGTATATTTGATGCACAAGAACGGTTTGAAAATCGAGAATGTAACTCGAATCCTCGAATATCCCGAAAATCCAAAAGTTTACCCGAACGAATCCGAAATCGAACCGAGAATCGTTGTGAACCGGTGAGTAAATACTGGAGTGAATGGTTGTGTGCTAAGAAATTTGATTTCAAAGATAAAATTAAAAGGATTTTTTTTTTGTCTCTCTTTTATCTGTGTTTCTTTCTTTCTTTCTTTCTTTTTTTTTCCAAAATCCCTCCCTCCTCCTGTGTTTTGATTTTTTTTTCTTTCTATCATTCAATTGTTCAATTATTTCTCAAACAAAATAATTTCCCAATTAAATGCGTCGATTAATGGTTTTTGTCGTTTTTTTCATCAATTTCACAGAATTGGGACAAAGTATGGCACCCATGCCCGCCCACTAGAGTCGGCCGCTCTAGTTTGCACTAGAGCCGGCCGGCTCTGGTTTGTGAACCAGAGCCGGCCGGTTCTGGTCGAACCGAAGCCCACACATTTTTTTTTACGTGCCTAAAAATCACTCGGAGAACCCGCTTTACGGTAGTTTCGGATTGCGGATAATTTCGTTTTCGGAGAATTCGAGACGTTTCGGGTAATATTCTGCTCTTTTCTGTGACCGAAGGTAATAAAGATTTCTCATCACTGAGGTCGGGAAAACCCGTGCTCACACCGATAAAGGTGATCTAAGGTGATCTGATATATTGCAAACCCATATAGGGAAATCTATGCAAAAGTTAGGATCACACAAACGGTAATAAAACAGTAATAAGAGAAATGGCAACAACTATATCCTCTTCCTCTTAGGGACCACAGATTCTTCATGCTAGTCAACCCAAGCCACCCAAGAGTCACATTTTGGCACTCCTTTCAGGTATGTAAATCCCTAATCTCAGCCAGCCATGATCTGTACGGATCGTCAGTCTCCACAGTAGCAATGGATTTGTGCCCATATCACCTTTATTGTCAGTCTCCTCGTAGTGCACACTACCTGACATCGAGCCAGAATGTGATCTGGCCACTGTGAAGTGTACTCCACGCTTTCAGTGATGCAAGATGACTCAGGAATCCCTTGGACTTGCCCATATTATCTGCGAAGGTGGGCTAGAGAGTAGAAGCTCACCTTGTTCAGGCCTAGCAGCTGAATACCCCCAGCCCACATGTCCACGGCAACATGGGTGATCCTTCACCAAGGGCAAACCCGTCTGATCTGGTTGTCAAATCTTTAGGCTAGCCAGACCTCCCTCTCTTCAATAGTCATCCAACTATAGCTTACCACGACAAAGCCTCACTCCTAGAAGTTGGTAGGAAGATACTTCCTGAAACTCCTTCGAAGCACATGGATGAGAGCCAACTTCTCCATCAGCCATAACTGTGACAAAACAAAGTTTCAAGGGTGATGACTTGATAAAACTCAACATTTGACCACAAACAGTGATAGAAAAGCGTTACCTAAAGCAGCAGGAACTGGTTGTCGATCTGAAATGACCAATCAGAATGGGCAAAATCTAGCTGAATCAAAGTCTCATCCAAAGTCAATGCCACAGGCGAAGCTCTAGTAGCCATCTGAGGGATGACAGAAGCAAGCCGGAATGGGCACACCCCAGAGCTCACACAGCAGTAAATACTGACTTATTAATAACAAGCTAACCATACTAACCCATCTAGAATGATCCTGAGAAGTATCCATACACCAACTGAGCACAGAGTTTAGGTGGAAGCCTAGGGTTGAAGCAGGAGAAAATAATGTTTTTATCTAAGACTATGGAATGTCGAACAGATTGGCCAAGGAAGGAGCATCACCAAAGACAAATTTAGGAATGGCGATCTTTGTACCTTTCGGGTAAGGCACATTCAGGATTGCACTGAACTCCTCGAATAAAAGACAACTCTTGATATGAGAAGCAGAACATGTGACAACTGGATCCCAGCAGCATATGATAGCTTGCAGTAATGCCGAATTCCTTAACCCGTTGGAATAGGCTTTCATATTCCAAAGCCTGAAAGGCTACAGTCTTAGCCAATCTGAGTCCTATAAAGTTCTGAGAAATGAGCGAAACTGTCGAGTCGATGTCGAACAAATGAAAGTTTAGAATCTGGACTCCACAGCCGTATGGGTAATGTGTGACCTGTGTAGTTGATGCGAGAACCATACGACTGTAATATCAGATGTGCAGCTATTGATCAATAGTTATACGACTGTTGATTCTATAGCCGTACGGCTATATCTATAGGCGGAATGATTTTCTTTGATCTGTATAGGTGTTGATGATTTGGGGTGTTTTTCAGCATATTTAGGCATTCCAGTGTGTGATTATGTGTGTTTAGGGATGAAAACGACCAAATTAGGTGAAAACAACAGAAATTTCCATGAAAATCGAAATAAGAGATGTAACAAAAGATTTAAAAAGTTTAAACTACAGAAATCCAATGTACTAAATGTACAAAGAAAGAATGCAAATAATAGAAGTTTATATGAGATCTTACCATCTACTGCCCAGGACCCACGATCTCATCCTCATCTTTGTCGAAGTAGGCATCCACCGCATCCACCTCTGCGTCCAGATACTTGGCCTTATACCTGTCCAAGTTGGTTCGCAGTCTCTGAGTCTCTTACTCGTACTACGTCTACAGCCTCTGGTGCTTGCGCTCAAGGTGCTCTAACCATTCAGTAACCCTTTAATGAGCCTATAGTGACTGGGTATGAGTCTGCAGAATCAAGCCAGAATGATTCACATTAGCACACTCATGCATCCATACATTTCATGCATACATCATATAATGCATTATAATAATAGTTGCAGGAAACTCACCGACATCACCGCATTCTCCCGAAGAAGGAGATGATGCAAAGGCTGGTACATCTACATGAGTCTTTCTATGACCTTATGTGCAACCTGCAAAGATCCAACCTTAGGTTATAAAAGAAAAAAAAAAGAAAAAGTACTCATGCTGGTGGCATCAGGTGGGACGAAGTCCACCAAAAATAGGTTGTACGAGAGTAACGCTCTCTCCTCGTACCGGCCGTCCAAATTCATCAAGCTGAATTCCCTCAAGAGAGGCATCGAGAAGTCCTCGTAAACCACTCCACCTGGTGTAGAAGAAGGGGTGGCCCCGCTAGTAGCACCCAAGGAAGACATAGCTCCCTAGGATCTATGCCTAACCCGACGCCTCGACTCGGTGGGCTCCACATTGTCTCTAGCGGCCTCAGCATCAGCATCCTCACCCTCATCTGTCTTAGAAAATAATTTCTTCCTCCCCTTCTTATATACTAGAAAAGAAAGAAGGACAACATAGGTCAAAAACCAATGAAAACGACAATAAGGTAATCAAAATCCAAGGTTCACAAGTTGAGATCTCTTACCTCGTAAGGAATCAGGACACGAGGAGTTTCGAACAGTAAGTGCCTCATGAAGGTGATTTAGCTGCCTGCCACAAAAGGGATGTCCGGCTCGGCTCTAAAAATCATCGCTCGATCAGTTGAAGAATAGACATGAGGCCAAAAGAGAGTCAATGGCAGCTCAGGGGGCACCGGCCTGGCAGTAAGAGTGGTAACTGTGTCATAGTTTCTCACTCTCTTGCCCAAGTAACACTCTTGGGAGCATGGGCACTCTATCATGAATAGCCGATGAACCCATGCTAAGGTAGCCTACACAACATGAGGATTTGGAACACTATCTCATGGATCTGAGTTCACCTGTTTCACAAAAGAAGATGTGATTAAAAACACTTATCAGGCATGAATCACAACTATAGTCAATTAAGTTTAAACTAATAAGTTTTGGTTTGTATTTGTCATACCTCATCCCAGGTTATGTCCTTGAGCTCCTGCTAGGTCTGCCTAACAACCCTTATGATGTCACCATAGCTCTAAGTCCACCTCAGTAGCGTGGCTGACCTATCATTCCTATCTAGCATGCCTAAAGTAGCCTAGGTCAAAAACCTATGCTCGTAGGCCTAAATCTACAGAAAAATTATAGTTAGAACATGCACACACAAACAAAAATGAAAGCAATAATAAAATGGAAAGAGTCGAAAATCTTACCAAAACCATGAGCTAGAAACCCTTGAGCTCCTTCTGCACGGCCCTAGTGCATAAATCAAGACCATTATAGAGCTGCCTAAGTCCTGCCCAGGCCCAATCAAAGTCATTGGCCTTCTCCAAATAGGCCAAACAAGGAAGTACCACCAAGTTCACACAGCTACCCCCAGTCGAGAAGAGAAGTGTGACAATGAAAGCATGGGCGTCTTGATCAACCTTGTGTGTCGGGGGTAGCTGACGTCCCCGGCTCTTCCTGACTTAGAACTGCCGAAGGTTGAAACACTAAACTTCCTTTTGGTACTACCCAGGCCAATCATCTCTACTATATACGAGTCACGGTAGGGGACCCGGGATAGATAACAGTTGAACTCCGAGGGAGTCTTGTAAAACAGCAATCCGGTGATGGCTATGAAGTTGGAAGGGGTGATGGTGCACTCCCCTATCAGAAAATGAAAAGTGTGGGTCGTATCCACCCACCACTAGATCAAGGAAGCTAGTGCCCTATGACTGGTGTGCAGAGCAGAAGGAGAGACTGACCTCGCCAGGTCAGCAAAACCAAGGGCATTAACACGCCACCTCACATACTGGGGCATCTCATGCCACCAAAGGTGGGCCTCGGTTAGGGATCTAGCACCCTGATAATGACATTCCTGCAAAATCAAGCAATAAATAAACACCAAAACAAGGAGTTTTTAACAAACTCTAAATCTATCCATCATGCATCTAGTCTCATACATTTGCATACGGGTTGCTACTCCTAAACGTGTAAAAAAATGAAATGAAAGAAGTTTCTGGGTCCAAAAACCATGCAGTCGACATGACACTCGTACGGGTGTAGCATCGAGAGTCGCACGGTTCTCGACGGATAGCCGTGCCGTCTTAACCAGGTCCGCACGGGTGTCAATTCAAAAATCCTAAAAATCCAAAAACTTCAATTTTCACTCATTTTTTCTCTAATTTTTTTGGTCCCTACAGTGTCTAAAAGGTTCGTAGCATGCATTCTACTCATCAATTTCATCAAATAAACAAAAAATCACAAAACCGATTTCAAAACCTAACTTTCTAATCTCTTATTTTTAACTCTAAGTCAGGGAAGTTTAGGCACATACTTGGTGTTATGAAGCATGATTCGGCAACTCCAAGAGTAGAGGGATGTTTTACCTAAAAGAAATGCCCAAATGAGGCCTATCCCCTGCTAATCCATATCCATTGGCGATGGAGGGAAATGGGAGTGCTTATGGGTCCTCACTCACTCTAATCAACCTTGCAGGGTCCTTGGGGAGGCGTTTTTCTGATTTCTTCACCATTTTGGCTGAGATTTGGGAGAAAAACCAATGTTTGGAGAGAAAAAGTTGAGAGAAAAGGGTTTGAAATTGCATGAAATTGACCCTCTGCGCTGCTTCTATGTTTATTCTGAGCGCGATAGCCGCATGGATGTTGCAGCAGCCATATGGCTGTAGTGGTATCAACCGCACAGTTGTTACATGTCAGCCGCATGACTATTGTAGGTCAGCCATACCAAATGCCATTTTCTCCCTCTTTTTGATTTATTTTTGCTATTTTATTTTATTTACTAGCATTAGCCATGCATTTATTTCACTATTATTATTATAATCACCTACTTTATTTTTATAATTATCAATTTCATCGATTGATCAGCAATAAATTAACTCACTTTCTCCCAAGAAAGTTTTATTTATTGTTTATGCAGGAATAAATGGCCTCGCTAAATTTTAGTTTTCCAAAAAAACCACCAACCATTGGTAAAACTATCGTCAATTGACATTCATTCTCTCGTTCTAGGTATTCCACAATACATCTGAACTTCAAGAACTTCAATCATCGCTCTTGATATCCCAGTATACTAGTGCTCCTTCCATTAAGACTCGACACTCAATAGCCATACTCATTTCTGTATTTATTCTTGATCGAAGGGGCAAAAATTTTTGTTTCCAAAATAATCAATCAATGAATAAATACATAACCCATAACTTCTCAACTTATCCAGCATCCCTTAAAAAGTCCTACACAACTCTAAAAGGTAAATCGATCCCACAAGATCCTAAAAGATAATCAGTCCTACATGACTCTAAAAGGTAAACAGTCCCACAAGACTCTAAAAGGTAATTGGTCCCACACGACCCTAAAAGGTAATTGGTCCCACACGACCCTAAAAAGTAATTGGTCTCACACAACTTTAAAAGGTAATCAGTCCTATAATACCATAAAAGGTAATCGGTCCCACACCACCTTAAAAGGTAATCAATCCCACACAACTCTAAAAGGTAAACAGTCTCACGCGACTCTAAAAGGTAATTGGTCCTACATGACTCTAAAAGGTAATCAGTCCCACAGGACTCTAAAAAATAAAAAGTCCCACATGACTGTAAAAGGTAATCACCCCACATGACCCTAAAACATAATCGGTCCTGCGCGACCTTAATAGGTAGCAATCAATCAAGTCCTTTAGCAGAAGCTAGGGATAAGTATGTTTCTTTTCTTTCTCATCGTGCTCTATATTTTGTATCCAAATTCACCATGGGACAAGGTAAACCCGCAAGCCATGAATTTAGACACACGAGGGGGCAGTCTATGAGCACGGGATTTTCATCCCTGGTTTTAGTGATGAATAAGTTATCTATTTGGTTTTATAGCTTTCTACAGCCGCAAGAGTCAAACTCAATTCAAGATCAAAGCTTCGGTCAACCGAACTTCAAGCCCTCGAAACATTTCCTGGATGAAGAGGAGGCTAATGGGAACAATAACCGCATAGCTATTTTGTCATCAATCTCACAGTTATTGCATCAACACCCACATGGTTATTGATCCCTGACAGAATCATGACTCTTTTTCTTGGAAATGATTTTTTAGATTTTAGGGGGCGGATTCTACAAAAAGAAGCCACATTTTTTCCTATAAAAGGGCTTTTGTTTCCAAAGTAGGGGTTGGCAACTTTTACTAAGAGAGAAAGGAGAGAAAAAAAGGAAGAAAAGGGAAAAGGAAAAACCAAACTTTTTCTTCAATTTTCATCTTCAATCTTTGTTTCTAGGCTTAAAAGCGGTTAAAAATCTTAGGAAAACACTTCACTAAGACTTCTAATAAGTTTAAAGACTAATCTGAACACTAAAACCTTAACTTTTGGAGCTTGAGACCGTTTTTAGGGCTTGAAGTTTGGGTTCAAAATCAAAGCTTTTCTTGAAGGATTTTCACCTCTTGAAGCTATGGATTCACGCTACAAGGGTAAATATCTGAGAAACCAAAATAATTGACTTATTTATGCTGTAATTAGGCATCATTTATATCATTCTTAAAAACACTATGTTTTTGGTTCTAGACTGAGAACAAGATCTGTGCGACCATCGCAACAGCCACACGGCTGTAGTTGTAGTTGCACGGCTGTTGTAACCACAGCCATACTGCTATAGTTTCCCAGCATAGAACTATAAAACTTTGGATTTTAAAATCCAATTCTGATCTTGAAGTGACATCAGCACGAGTGTAAATATACAGTCGCATAACTGTTGTCTCAACACTAGCACGGGTATCAGTTCAGGACAGAAACATAAAAAACTGATTTTTATGCATTTCATGACATTTAAACCTTATATTTATATTCCAAAAGCATGTATTAAAATAGAACAACAATGGAAACCTAGTTACCTAAATCAGACTCGCTTACCATGTTAAATAATTAACCGGAAAAATATAGGGACGTTTTAAAACGTTTTTCAGGTCTAGTCGGTGAGATTTGTCGAATATCTCCAGCTATCCCTCCTAAATGCATGAACCCAACTTATTTATTATCCCATTTTATCTTAATTGAGTCCTACATACAATTATTTATGTACTAACATCTGTTTAGGTTTTATTATTATATAAGATAAATTCGTGTATTTTAGGCGATTATACCCTGATTCCCTATTTGATTCATATGTATCCCCTGGGGTAGCCTATGTGATTCAGTCTGTATAATTAATTTATTTACTTCTTTCAGTACCTTGCATGAATGTCATATGCTTTAGATAAAATCGATTTAGTTTCATAAGATGCTATAATTAGATTGTTGAAGCATTTATTTTAATTAGATAACAAGTAATTGACTCTTCCAGACCTAGATCTCTGGAAGGTATAATGGCCCTCACTTGGTTTCAGTTATACCTAAATTTCCCCGTTGAAGTGGCGACTCTTATATTTTCTTTGGGATTTCGGTCTCGAATGTTTTATGAAAATTGTTTCCAAAATGAATTTCATATGATAATTAGTATTACCAAAAACCTCATACTTTATTATAAAAAAAATCCTCTGTTGGCTTCACCGCGTCTCGTGTATGTCAAAAAGGTCATCCTCCCACACAATGGTTTTAAATTGTTAGGTTTAGCTATATGGCTCAAACGAAAGAGTCGTACAGCTCTTAGCCTATCAATTTTAGCCGTATGGTTCTAAAATCTGATGACATTTGGATTAAAGGGAACTCGACAGCTATTGCTAAAGGACATCATATATTACACCATTCTTATGGTGCATTACAGAGAGTAGAAGAAATTAAGTGAGGATTTAACAATAGAAAAAGAAACAACAGAGAAGATTAAGGAAAAAGAGGGAGAAAAAGAAAGAGAGAAACACAAAATTCATCCCAAAATAAAACCAAATCAATCTCCAATTTTCACAACCTTCACTTTCAACACTTGAAGCATGTTCTAGAATCACTGATGACTCATTTCCAAGCTGAAAACAGAAGGATTAAGGCTCAATTCAAGTACGGTTCAAGCTTTTGCAGTCAAAATTTCAATCTTACTTAAATCCCAATATCTCACTTCAAGAACTGGTTCTAGAGCTCAAAAATTGGATAAAAGCATAAAAAGTAATTTCTGAGAGGTCTTAAATCTCATTTACTGCATTTTAGGCTTGAATTTTGAGTGCATAACATATTTTTGAAAATCAACAAAATCTGGAATCCAAAGCGATACGACTTTGTTCTTGGCTACAATAGAGTCATATGGCTCTATTATTTGTACATAGTAAGTCGTACCTCTGGGTGTGAATTTATTTTGTTCAAATTAATTTCATGTATTTCTGATTTGTAATTTCAAACCAGATTCTTAAGGCTCTATTTTTAGCTGCATGACTGTTCCATCATGAGCCATATGGCTCTTCTTTCAAGGTCAGAAAGTGTTTTTTAAAATGTTTTTCATGCATTTTTACTCTAGATTTATATTTTTTATGACCAGAGCAATGATAGAGACATAAGTCTCTACAAAACAAACTCACTTTTGTATATGTAAATATATAAAATCGAATCAAATATTTCCTAAAATGATTAGCATTTTTTAAAAATGTTTTCCAGGTGTAGTTAGTTGAATCTGCTGGATTCTCTCAACTATCCCTTTTCACGCCCCATGTTATCTAGATCTCCAATTCTATCTTTTTGAGTCCTATATGTAAACATTTATTTATGTATTAGTCTTTGTTTGCATTTAGATGTATGCTAGGTTAGATGAATGTTAGTTTTTATTTTTAGATCCTTATGTATACGTTGGGATTTTTCACCGGAAATCAACAAATAAAAGTGAAGAACGCGTTGATTTCCTCAAATCCAGGCCTAGGAGCTAATGAAGTGGAAATCAAAAACCAAAAACCATAAGAGGAAAGTTAGATTCTCACCAGAATATCTCTTAAGAGTGTAGAAATCAAACTAGACTTCCTCCACCGTCACGTACACGAACGGCTATTGAACTAACCCTGTGCTAGCGGCTCCGATTTTTTCTTACACCAAGAGAGCAGAGGAGAAGAAGTGGATAAGTTTTCTTATATATCACCAAAAGGAAGGAAAAGATAAACTTAAAGAAGCCAAATCCAATTTTGCTTCCTCTTCCACTTTTTCCATAAGAAGCCAAGTCCAACTTTGCTTCCTTTTTGTCAAAAGAATGACTCATCATTCTTATCTAAAGAATGACTCATCATTCTTTGCCCAAGAATTCGGCCTAACCTAATTCTATATGGGCTTTGTTTCTTTCAAACCCAAGCCCATTTTAATCCTTTAGTTTTAATTAATTTCAAATATAACTTTAATTCAACATGTATGTGATAGGTACATTTTGTGCATATATTTTTGTCCTATTTTATAGCTTTTATTGCACCATCTTGGTTTAATTTAGGCGGATTTTATCTCATTTGTTCTATTTTTATGTTTTAGGGCATTAAAAGAGAAATTCGAACATTTGGAGACTAAATCGGCTATTTTTGGAGCTCAAACGTGTAATTTGGAAGAGCAAGGAAGTCCCAAGGCATGGGCATGCCTCATGAAGAGCCAAAACTGAAGAATTTTTGAGAAATAGAAGCTGACCAGTCATAAGACACGCCCGGGCTGCAGAATTACGAATTTTGTACTCCAACTAGGGTTAGGAGTTTTCCTTTTCAGCTTTTGGGCTATTTTAATTCCTCTCCTTTTGTAATTAGGATAAGGAGAAATAACTTGCATTTAAGACTTCTATTTTAGGAATAACTCTCAATTAGGATTTAATTATTAATTTTGGGAGAGTTATTTCCTAACTAGGTTTTTCTTCTCTTTCTCCCTCTTAAAAAGATGTTATGGTGGAGCTAGGGGAGACGTTTTTTTTATATAGTTTTTAGGCTGCAATTTTATTTTTCTTTGTTGGAGAAAACGTGATTTTTGGGAAGAAGGGAGGAAGCTAGGTTTTCAAAGGTTCAATCCGCAACTCATCTCCGATTTCTCTCCGCAAGCCTCCATCGGGACCTTCATCTTCCTAGTTTTTCTTCTTAACTCCCTTTATTATGTTTTCTTTGATTTATTCATTTGTTTATAACTCAATTATGAACTAATTCCTCCATAGCTAAGGCTATGGTGGAGCTTAGTAGGATTTCCATGTAATTTCCCTTGTTTAATGCAATTCATTCGTATTATTTTTCCATTATTGTGTTATGATTGCTTAAAGCTTTGAATGCGTGACCATCTATTTCAAAAGTTCATAGTTAATTCATAATTGACCAAAGGACTGAATTAACGGAATCTCATAACATGACAAATGCATGACCATTGCTTTGTGGCTCACTAGTTCGTGCTAGGTTTTCGTATGCTTAATGCTTCTCAAATTAATTGCTTAAGATCGAACAAGTTTAAGTAGTTAGGTTGAGGATTAGGGTTAGCAGCCCTAATCGGTGTTAATTGTTTGAGGAATTCGCCATCTTGGGAATTTAATAAGTTTGATTGCATAACCCGTGGAAATTGCTAGAATGAATCTAAGTAAAACCATTTGCCTTAGCCAATTTCTCTATTGAGTATTTATCCGCTTGTATCCTTATTTTAGTTTAAATTATATTATTTAATTTGTTGTTTTTCAGTAGATTTTATTTTATAAATCCAAAATCAAAGATACATTATTTTCTCCGTCTAAATTAATAGAAATCCGACTATTTTTAGGATTTGCATAAGTTAGTCCTCGTGGGATCGATACTCTACTTACTTTATATTACTTGAGCGACAGAGTACACTTGCTCTATTGTGTGCGCTTTAGACGCATCAGTATGCTTATATATTATACCATATAATATATTACATACATTTAAACTAAAATTAATTTGACCTATTAATTTAACCAAGGAATTAATTTAGGCTCATATAAAATAAAATACCTGTAAACCTATATATGTAAAATATTTCCACCTATGAAATAATTTCATAAATTAATTCATTGAATTAATTATGAGAAGGCCTAAATAAATATTAATTATATTATTTGGATCAATCCAATTGATTTATATAATATAATTAATACAACTCTCTCTCTTAAGTGTATATACTCCAAGTACACACTTAATCCTTTAGTTAAGTTTAGATGTTCAACGTGTATGATCCTATAGGCCCATCTTTATGTTGGCAGTGGGCTTATGGCCCACAGACTGCAGGCAGGCTTTAGCAAGCCACTGCAGCTCCCAATTAAGATGGAGATAGCAGTCAAACTGGAACCATAACCCTGTAGTTTAAACTTGTATATCCCATGTCATTGATATCGGTGTCCAACATAGAGGCATGGATTGATCATCCTCTATTGTGTCCGGACATTTACTTGATCAAGAATGAACTGATACTCACAAACAAGTTCCAACTTCTTTGGGTGTGGCCACACTCTTATCAGTAGCATTCACCAAAAGGCCGGTGATATCTTTTTAGTGGACTACTGAGTGACATTCTCATCTGCATATCCATAGCACTGCCATGTTCACTGACATACCTGAACGTACCCATACTTGGCACCCTTTTACAGGCTCGTTAGGTGTACACCAAAGTATGCCACTTCACATGTAGCACCATCATATGGTCAGGTCAAAGGATCCATACAAGTACTACATGATAATCACTTATGATACTATACCATGTGGATTTTTTGTTTAGTGGATCGATCTAGTACCGTGCCCTTTTACATGTACCCATTAACCTGGTTGACATCCCATGTTCAATGACAGGTAAGACACCCCCATTCAATCAGGTTAATGATAGTCTTTAGTTCCATTCATTCCCATGATTGGAACAGACTACGGATCACTTTATGATCATATCGTTTTCCCTATCCATGGTCTTACTGCCAAGTGCATGACACTTGTCAACATGGATATGGATATGTCCATTGGATACTCTATTTTAAACATAGCACAAGATATATATTAAATAGATTAATGCCTATATTTAATGATACAAAATGTATAATACATATATCTTACATAAAAGTACAAATGTATGATACAAATACAAGGACCAATGCCTCGGGACTAGGGCATATCCAACAGTATATTAGGCATATGTAAATATTAAATTTTCATGTATATAGGTGTTTCCCCAAGCTAGCTTATTCAATTGGGTTGTAATAATTTTTATTTTCGAATTTATTTATCTTGTTTTGCTTGAGCATATAGTAAATTTGTTTATGGCTGAAAATGGAACAGGAATCAAATGCAAAAGGCATGTAATTAGAATTGTTAAACATTATTTTGAATTAAAGCAGATATAGGTAGTTTGTCTAGATCCAGAATCTCTATCTTAGAGGAATAGGAACCCCTATTGGGCTTTATTCCATAATTTCCAGGTAAGAGCTAAGCCGGGTGGCGACTCCTAGAACCCTCAAGGCACGAGGAATCAGCTTCGTTCCTTTTCTTTTGTCTTTCCAAAAACTGAAAATATAAAGTTTTTTCCAAAATCCAAAAGAAACCAACCCGAAATTATGGCCCGTTCGAGGATCGTTTGCTCATAGGGAAGATGATATTAAAATTTTTCAAGCTGACTTATCTTTACCATCTAATTAGAAAGTCGCCCTTCCTCTTAATCGAAAGACTTCTTTTGCACTTATTCCACTTAATTAATTTTCCATACACGAGATTATGTCGGAGATGGGAGTTAGCTTGGTTGGGATTTTTCACCGGAAATCACTCGATAAAAGCGGAAGAACGCGATGATTTCCTCAAATCCAGTCCCAGGAGCAATTGAAGTGAAAATTGTAAAACTTAAAATTATAGTGGAAAGAGATTAAATTCTTACCAGGAAAATCTCTTTCAAGAGATGGATGAAGACTGCAGAAATAAAATTAGATTCCCTCCTCGTTTTCGTACACGAACGCCTAACGAACACGACCCGTGCTAGCGTTGGAAAAACAAAAACTATGGTGAGAGGGGCTAGGAGAATTCGGCTATAGCTAAGTGTATTAGTGGTGGCCGAAATTTCTAACCCTAGGTATTTATACCTAGGGTGGCCGAATTCCCTAAGGGGAATTCAGGCCCAGTTTGGCTCCTTTCATTCTGTGCGGGCTTCCATCTTTTTTAATTTAGGCCCAATCTAATTTTAATCATTCTGGTTTAAATTAATTTCAAGCCCAATTTTAATATACCCATGTATTTAATATATTACACCAAGTAATATATTATTTACATTTAAATTAAAATTAGTTTGACCAATTAATGTAATCCATAAAATTAAAATTAAATCTTCACAAAATAAAATCATATGTAAACCCATACATATGAATATTTCCACCTAGGAAATAATCTCATAATTAATCTAATTAATTATGAAGAGCCAATTGAATGTATTAATTTTATTATTAGGATCAATCCAATTGACCTTTATAATATAATTAACATATCAATATACACCCCTCTCTCCATAGTGTATACTCCAAGCATACATGTGATTCCTTAAGTCTGTGTTCAGTCGTTCTATGTGTACGATCCCGTGGGCCCATCTTTATATTGGCAGTGGGCCTGCGGCCCACAGACTGCAGTTGGGCTCTAGCAAGCCACTGCAGCCCCCAATTAAGATGGAGATGGCAGTTTAACTGTTATCATAACCCTGTAGTTTAAACTTGTACATCCCATGTCATTGATATCGGTGTCTAACATAGAGGCATGGATTGATCACCCTCTTTTGTGTCGGACAATAACTTGATCCCGAATGCACTCTTATCAGTCTTGATTGATCACACTCTTATCAGTTACATTCATCAAGAGGCCGGTGATATCTTCCCAGTGGACTACTGAGTGACAAATCCCTTCTGCATATCCATAGCATTACCATGCTAAGTGACATACCCGAAAGTACCCATACTTGGCACCCTATTACAGGCCCTTTAGGCGTACCCCTAAGCATGCGACCTCACATGTAACACCATCATATGGTCAGGTCAAAGGATCCATACAAGTACTACACGAGAATCACTTGTGATACTGTACCATGTGGATTACTCGTTTAGTGGATCTATCCAGTATCATGCCCCCATGCATGTACCCATTAACTTGGTTGACATTCCATGTCCAATGACCGGTAAGACACTGCCATACAACCAGGTTAATGATAGTCTCTTGTTCCATTCATTCCCATGACTGGAACAGACTACGGATCTATTTATGGTCATATCGTTTACCCTATCCATGGTCTTACTGCCAAGTGCATGACACTTGTCATCATGGATATAGATATGTCCATTGGATACTTCATTTAATATACTGCACAAGATAAATATAATAAATGAATTGATGCCTTTATTAATAACACAAATAGTACAATACATAAATCCAATAAATGTATAATACAAATACAATGACCAATGCCTCGGGACTAGGGCATTTCCAACAAGCTTTCCTCTACCACCCTTCATTATGGCATTTTTTAAGGCTAACAAGTTGTCTACATCACAACTTCATCCTCCGAGATGGAGGTTGCTCATCGGCTTTTACGTTCTCTACTATAAAAAAGGGATAGCTCTAAAAATCAACCTTTTTCATCTTTTTATGTCCTTAAGGCTTATCAGGGACGTTTTCTCCTTTAAAATACAAACCATTGTGAAGAATTATTCATCACTGACCTTCCACCATTTTGAGTTTATGAAGTTCCTTTTCCATGGTGTTCGAAATGGAGTAGAAGAGGAATCACATGGCCGACTCGCACTAAACATTTGTATCAGTTCTACTGAGATTGACACCCTATGACATATGACGTGCTATGTAAGTAAACTTTTATAGCATCTAATTTGACTGTAATTGGTTGGAGAGTTTCCTTAACTTCTAGCCTTTCACCTGTAATAAATAATTTGAATGCTAAAAACTCCAGCTTAAATTCTTCTAAAATGAATTCTTCATCTGAGCATACATCTTACCATGAAAATTCTTCATCCAAGCATACATATTACCATGAAAGTTCTTCATTTGTGCATACGTCTGATCATGCAAACTCTTCGTTTAAGCGTACAAGCTCTTTAGTTGAGCATACATCTAATAATCGAATTCTTCATCTAATCATACAAACTCTTCATCGAAGCACTGTGAAGGGTTCAAAATGATATAGTTGATCTATATCTTTATTACTCATTAATTGTTATATATATAATTGTATATATATACATTTTGCTTGGATGATGGGGGGCTAACATGCTTCATTAGCACTCGGATTTGCAAGGTCATTGACAAAAGGCTTGGTCAATCTCATGATCATGAAAATAATTTGAATTGAATCATTGATGACCTTCTGAGAAAGGTTCATGAGTTCAACCAAAGCAACAAAGATATTTAAGATTATAACAAAAAGCTTCAAGAGTATAATTGATCATTAGTGTTTGATTATGATAATTTGAAAGCAAATGCTTCTAAGTATTCTATCTTAGCCAACGATTATGAAGAGCTGGAAGAGAGTAATACACTTCTTCTTCAAGACTTCAATAAACTTTAAAGAAAGTTAGATAATGGAAGTAAAGTTGTGTAAGAACTTAAAGATGAGTGTGCATCCATCCGTACTACTGTGATTCATGAGTATAAAGAATCTTAGGTATGTTATGACAAGAAATGTGCAATGAGGGGTCACCTTTTCCAAAATTGGTTTTTATTTACTCAAAAAATCCTTGAAGAAGAGCATGGCCTTGCTTATCCTAAGCTGGTTTTCTCAAAGACCCCATCTATTTCCCATCTTTATCCTTGGCAGAGTTCTGATCCTAATGAGGATGACAACACAATCTTTTTTCACAATGGCCTTTTTGATGATTTAGATAATCTTGATTATCTTTGAGAGTTCTATGGGAAAAATGGGACCAATTCATCTTCAGAAGACATTGCTTGAGACGATAAGATACCAGAATCTTCAAAAGACATTGCTCGGGATTATAAGATACCAGTTTTGCAGTGTTTGGACAAGGATCATGGAATTGAAGAGGAGGCTTTCATGGATGATGTTTGTGCCCTTGCATTTGCTCCTACGTCTTAACTTTATACTTCTAGCATTTTATAGATTAAATGTTTGAGATTTTTCTTTCCCTTTTTTTGTTTCACAAACATTTTTTACTTTTATTTATAATTATGAAATATAAGTTATTTGTTTCCATAATTTCTTTTCTTTTATACTTACAACTCCCTAATCAGTTGTAATTTAACTTCAGTTACATGTAACTTTTGTTATGTAAATTTAAACAAATTAAATGAAAATCAATACCTAATAAACTAATTAACTATACATATCAAATTAATCCTATAACTTATTAAGATATCAACTATATACACATAAGAAAACTAATTAGTGTAACTATACAACCTATGATATTTACCAAAAATTATTATAAAATGAAATTATAATCTATGTCGTAGAAGAAAACAAATTTATGCCTATCAATTTAATAAGGTGATATGAACATAAACCAAATAACATTATTTTCACAAATCATTATGATTCATTATACATATAATTAATCTTTTAAACAGAAAAAATAAACAATTAACAAGTTAATGCTGTAAAATATATAGTTTTCCAATATTTTAAGAAAATTATGAAATTTTAAAATTAAATTTTGCATGGATTATATACCGGTTTTAATTCACAATAGGGGCATACAGACAAAATAGAGCGAGATTATTGATTGCAATGTTATGCGTGTTTTCATACCGGAAATCAGCACATCATGGAATTTTTCTTACAACATGCACACAAATTGAGATGTTATGAATTTTATTTACTCATCATAATAGTACAATAATATAAAAATTAAAAGGGCCTAAATATGCTAATATTATATGCATGAGATTTTATTATTTTTAAATTGATCCATGAATCAACCATATATTAATATCTAATAAACTAATAATACTCCTAAACTAAAATACCAATAAACCAGTGATACATGTAGAAAATGGAAAGAATACAACTTCAAAAATACGAGAGATGTGAAAAAAGCAAATCCTAAATAGTTCATCGGAAATCTTGAAAGAAAAGAAAAAGAAATTGAGATAACAAAACTGATTGAAATGCGAAGATGGTTTAGATGGATCCCGATGTGAAACTAACCTTGAAAAGAAAGTACTTAGGTCTGTCCTCCCTCTGTTGATTTCTAACTGTCAGTTTGCTTTTGTGAAAGATAGAAATATCCATGAATGTTCTTTTTTGGCTTCGGAAGTTGTTTATCAGATTCATCGCCAACAGCGGTCTTGTTTTATTTTGAAATTAGACTTTCATGAAGCTTTTGACAGTATTTCATGGAATTATATGGATGCGGTTTTAGGAGCTATGGGTTTCTTTGATACTTGGAAATTATGGATGAAGGGCTGTCGTTTGAACTCGTCCACTTCCATTCCGGTCAACAGCAGCCCAACCAAGCCTATTTATTTGCAGAAGGGTGTTAAACAGGGTGACCCTCTTTCCCCTTTTCTATTTGTTTTGGCTGTTGAAATCTTGAAGAAAATTATTGATAAAGCTATATCGGAGAATTTGATCCATGGTTTTCGTTTAAGTGTTAATCAACCAAATATTTCCATCTTACAATTCGCAGATGACACTATCTGTTTCCTTCAAGCTGATGAAACGGAGCTTAAAAATTTCGTGCGACTCCTCCATTGTTTTGAGATTATTTCTGGTCTTAAAATTAATTTTTCTAAGAGCTCTCTTATAGGTATGGGTATTTCTGATTCGTTTATTTCGAGATGCGTTGATTGGCTTGGTTGTAAAACTGAATCTCTACCGTTTCAATATCTGGGGTTGCCGTTGTCTTATAGAAATCTCCACATTACTGATTGGTCTTCTCTTATTTCCAAAGTGGAATCTCGTCTCACTCTTTGGCAAGGTTCTTGTTTATCTTACGCTGGTCGGTTGGTCTTGATTAAATCAGTTATCAGTAGCATGCCTATTTATCGGCTCTCTCTTTTTCGGATTCCGGTGGCTGTCTCCAACAAAATTGAGCGCTATATGCGCAATTTCCTTTGGAAGGGTGAAGCTTCGAAAAATGGTTTTTGTAAAATCAGTTGGAAGCAGATTTGTATGCTTCTCATTCTGGTGGTCTTAATTTGGCTTCTATCTCTCTCAAAAATTCAAGTTTGCTTTTCAAATGGGTTTGGAAATCCGGGTGAGTGCGGCTGGTTCTTTGTGGCATCAGATCTGCGTTGATCCTTTGGGTATTTCAGATTGGTGGTCCTTGCACTCTCTTAACCATTCTAGACTTTCACCCATATGGAGAGGAATCATTAACGCTTGCATTGAAGATGTGAATATGTGGAATTTCTTTGTTTCTAATGTCTCTATGCAGGTTGGAAATGGTATTCACACAAAATACTGGCGGGATTTGTGGTGTAGTCAGCGATCTTTTAAAGATCATTTTCCGGATTTGTTTGATCTGGTGTCGGATAAGGACAGCAACGTTTCCTCAGCGATGGAGCAGATCTGTTCAGCTTTTGGCCGGCCTTTTTGGACCAGGCTTCTTAGGCCTAGAACCCAGGCCCTCCTGTCAGATCTTGTGCAGTCTCTGCCGGCTTCTTTGAGCTTAAATGCAGCAGATAAATGTCTTTTGCGGCTCGACTCTTCCAACCAGTTTTCTACTGCAACTTTTATCCGCGGTTTTCTTTCTTTGTCAGCCCACTCTGAGCCCCAATTGCTGTTCAAAATCGTGTGGAAATTACCAGCTGTTCCTAAGGTTCGTTTCTTCTTTTGGGTTCTTATTCATGGTCGCCTCCCGTGCCGGCAATTGCTGTCCATGATGCATATAATTAGCTTTGATCTGGTTACCTGTCCCTGGTGTGTTGATTTTGAAACTCAAGACCATGTTCTTTTGCATTGTAATTCGAGCTATGCGGTGTGGAATTCTTTTTTCAGATTAATTGGAGTGTCAATGGCTGTTCCTCGGAATATTTGCGACTTTTTTATCCAATGGAGGGGTTTGTTCTTTAACAATCACATCCGTGATCTTGCATGTTCTATGTGGCTCTATTTGTGCTGGGAACTTTGGAAACGTCGCAACAAAAGAGTTTTTGAGCCGGAATCTACTCCAAAGGCGAAGGACATTTTATTCCATAGTTTCCATCAAGCTTTTTTCTCCTTTAAATGTAATCATAGTTCCTCGGTTTTTTCAGTTTTCTGCTTTTTTAGCGAATCCTTCTCATTTCTTGTTTCAGTCCTACTTGTAACTTTCTTGTTTGTTTACTTTTGACCTCTTCTCGAGGTCCCCATTATTTATTTATTTATTTTGGGGGTTTGCCGTTTAGGTTTTGTTAGGGGTGCCAACCCAGTTGGGATGTCTAGCTTCTTCTAGCCCGTTTTCCCCAGTATTTCTTCAAAAAAAAAAAAAAAGTCTCATTGAATAAGGTTGGTGAAAGAAGTATACAAAATGAAATTGATAATGCAGTGGAAATTAATTGATTAAGTTTGGCTATAAAATAAACTATCAAAATTGTAATTGAAATTAGAATTAATCAATGTTGGAGATTTTAATCAATCAAGTTTGAAATTGGTGGCATGAGATAGCTAATGAAAAGACTTTGAATATTAAGAATAAAAAAAGGTTGTATTTATTATAATAAATTAGACAATAAATATATTGCTATACATAACATATTGGTTAAAATGGAAATCAAATAACAAATAAATTACTATAAATATTAATTATTGATATAAAAAAAAATATTTTATCGTATTGATAATGTAATAAATAACACATAATGTTGCTAAAACATTAATATGGAATTGATATTTGATTAAATTGTTTCTATTTCTTGATTATTCTACTAATTTCTACTTGATTTTGTGTTATACAGGTTCAACTTCACTTATGTGCTTATTTATATATCATAACAGCACTTTTATGACCCATGTAGTCTATTCAATTACATGGATATATATGTAAGCAGCCATTTATCTATATATATATATATGAAAAGACTTAATTGTAATTCAGTTAATAATTTAGACTCTTGGAAATTTAAATCCAAAATTTTGAAGGCAACTTTGAAACCAAATTCAAAGTTTGTAAAATTGCAAATACGTTTTATCCCCAATATATATATATATATATATATATATATATATATATATATATATATATATATATATATAAAATAATAATCTTGGAAATGGATATAATAAATTTTTAACTTGACACTTCCAAATAAATTAATGTGGATGTATATATGGTCACCATCTTGAAAGGACTTCAAGGTCAAACTTACATTCAAAATATCTGCATATGATAAAATAAAAAAGTCTAAATATAGTGAAAAATAAGTAATTTCTACAACAAACTTCTAATCGATAATAATATGTAAAAAGGGTGAGAAAATAAATAAAAGAAGTTATGCATATAAAGAAAGTTGTCACTGCTCATTCCTTTCATCTCGTCCTCCACCCTTACAATTTTCCTCGCCTCGCCTCTGATATTCTAGTGAGTTATTCTTCCTTTTCGAAATATCGTATTCATATTACAAGGAAACACATACAGGCATTGATAAATGATATTTGCAAATATATATATATATATATATATATATATATATATATATATATATATATATATATATATATATATATATATATATAGGATACAGAAACATGAAAATATTCTACATTGAGGTTTTCATGCGACATAGTATTATCTATATACATCGATCTTCTCAAAACAATTTTTTATTATGATACATATCTTATGAATAACATACTGCAGTAGTAAATTGTTTTTTAGAGGAAAGAAAAAAAATTCCATCTAATCTTTATGTGTTTTGAACTATAGTGTAAAAAATTTCTCCTTGAAACCTGATGTATGTTCATGTTTTTTTAACTATTTTGGTTTAAATAGAAGTGCAAAATTATTGATATTAAAGTAGAATTATTGATAAAGGATCAATTTTATCCCTTAAGATGAGGGTGTATAAGTCAACAACAAATTTTCTGTATTACGTTTCCAAATAAAGCCCGTATATCACATGTCTACATGTGATTTATTGATGTTTTGTAACATGTATCATTCTATACTAGTTTAAATGAAATATATCAAGTTTACCTACCAGAGTATGTAAATTTTTTGCTTAATTTAACTTACGAAGTTGAATTGTTAATAGGTGAGCTCAGGCCGAACCTTATGAGCTTACTTTTAAAAGCACTAGGCCCAAATCTAGCATTAGGCCCAAATCTAGCCTAGCCGCATCTTAAATTTCATTGGTCTCAAGCCTAAGAAGTAAATTTCAAGATTAACCGAGTGCACCTAATTAAAAAATTATATTATATATATACATATATAAATCCGAAGTTTGGCCTAAAAGAGGCGAGAGCTTATGCAAGCTCGAGTTGGGCTAGGCCTAAATCAAAATTTCGCTTGCCCAGCCTAACGAAGAGGGGCGGACAGAGTGGAAACCCAACCTCATGAATAGTCTAAAGTTAAAAGACCAAATTGATAATACGTACAAATTTTTACATTTACTATATCTATCGTATTCTCTATTCAGTCTTCCACATTAAAATTTTGTTGTTTAACTTTTGCTACAAAATAACACGTTTTTTTTTTTTTTTTAATTGCATATATTAGGCTGGTTTCATCTTGGGACCAGCATTCTTTGGAAAATAATTCCCTCATGCATCAAACATGTTATTCCCTCCATTGCCAAACCAAGTATTTTCATCATTGCTAAAGATTGGGTTAATCTTATTCACATTCTTGGCAACACTAAGGGTGGACATATCTTCAACAAGAATAATAGGGGAAAAGGAGCACTTTTTTGAGCATCCATGTTTTTTTTTTTCACTAAGTTTCATACAAACAGTCCACGTCGAATCCAACCCAAATTTAAAAATGGCTACTCCATTGATGTCAACTCATACGCAGAACATATTGCACTACTTATCCAGCTTCGTTCAAAGCCAATTCGTTGATGTAAGCGGGGCTTTAACGCAGCTAAGGCTCACAAATTATAAGATTGGTCCTCTTGCTCTATAAACTTTAATGATTAACGACTTAAGTGTGTTTATATAGTCTAATTACATGTACTTAATGATGAGAGTACTCTCTTCAGAATCGAAGAAATCCACCTTCCAATCTCTATTTCTTCTCCTCTTCATCATGCTCCTCATAATGCGAACATTCCTATTTTGGATCATTATAATCACACCAGAAGGAAAACCCATTAAGAATCTTTACACAAACATTTTTCTTTATTTTATTTTGATTATATCATCAATTAGCGATAATATGGGTGTGGATTATCTTGTTGGCCCTTTTTACATTAACTTGATTACTCCAGTTGGGTCTCCATTGGAAGTCAATTTTGACACAGAAGCTTGATACTATCGTCTATGGGTTGCTAATCCCACTCTTGTCCACTTTTCTTGCATCTAAAGATGATTTGAGGTTGATTTTTGTCCATACTCAAGTTTAAAATTAGCCTAATTGGCTATTTTATTACAGTAACCGCAGCTTTTGTACTAGGACTTTGTCTTAAACTCTCTTACAAAGAAGCTGATTCTCTTGCTCTTATTGTGAGTGCCGGGTTTTTCCGACCTCGATGATGATAAAACACCAAAATGTCATCCGCTTTTAGAGTTCCTCATGAAAACCGGTTCAAGAAGTGAGAATTTGGAATTATATGGAGCTTGGAAGACAAAACCGAGAAGATCCAGATAATTAGGGCTGAAAAGGAAATTACAGCCATGCGGACATGATTACAGCTGTACAGATGTAGTACTATAACCGTATGGCTATTGTGAGCGGACGACGTTTTCCTCTCTTGGAAGGGAGCCTCGATATCGGGCAACCCTCCCTCGTAGGGTTTTTTTGTGATGGAAATTCAGTTTTGGAAAATTAAATTATTTCGTAAAAGAACCGAGACCTAAGTCTGGATAGAGAGTGTAGGAGTCGCCACCCGGCTCAGCTCAACCGGAAAATTACAGTGTAGCTGAACCGGACGAAGGCCGCTACACTTTCCAGAGATCTAGGTCCGGACAAGTCCTTTATTTCAATCTTTCAAAAAGCCCCTTTCTTTCACCTTTTATATGGTCCTTTTTTCTGCTCAAAACTGGGCATTAATTGCCCTTCAAATCATCTCCATTTTTTTATTCTTAAGGTATGAGCTGCTGTACCTGCTATGCATTTACAGTCGTATGACTGTTATTTTTCAATTACATTTGCACGATTGTAAATATAGCCGCACGAGTGTAATTACAGTCGTGTGGCGATTTTTTTTTTTTTTTTGGTATGAAAAATTCCGGCGCCTACAGCTATAATGCCTATAGCCGTACAACTATCGATGTTTGGTAGCAATTCTGCATGAAAATGGACAGATGTTTTGTTACGGGTTTGACACGCTAATCTCCACTAATCACGAGCATTACAAGAGTTTTTAGATTGAAGGGAGGTCTTCTGAGACAACAACAACAATAATTGACAACAACAATTAAGGGAGAGAATTAACAGAGAAGAGAGGGGGGGGGGGGGGGGGGTGGGTTTCTCAAGGTTGAAATTAGTAAGGAAAAGAGGGAGATAAAGCTTAAAATCAAACTACAAAAATTAACTATCAATCTTAATTATCAAACAAAAACCTTCAATATCCATCTAGAGGTCATCTTCGAACTAAATTCAAGTTGAATTAGAACAAGAAGCTGGGCAATTGAAGTTAATTTTTTATTTGGAGCAAAAGGAAGCAAAGTTTTGGAAATTCAAATTCTCACTTCAAAACCAGATTTCTAAGGATTAAAGCTGGAAAAACATATCAAAGGTAAACTTTTTGAGAGGTTTTTCATACATTTGCATATTATTTTAACTTAGATTTAATTTCTGTATTTATTTTCATAAACCAGTTCAATGATAGAAACAGAAGTTTCTTGACTATAGACCGACATTTGGTAAATGAAAATAATAAATTGGATAAAATGATTTTCAATATGAATTTCTAGTCCCATTCAAATACGTTCAAAATGTTTTCCATGTTAAACTGAGTTAATTTGTCAAATTCTCTCGATTTGCAAAGTGTTTCTAAGTGACATGCAACAGAAGACATTCATATAAAAGTGTCAAAACATTTTGAATTGAGAATTTTCAGTGTTTGTCAATTTTTTGATTTTGAAAATTAAAAAACCCCCCTAGCAGAGTTGCCACTGTGAGTGGACGATCCTAAAAAACACTGGCCTCGCGACCAGACCGAGCAAATTTAAATAGGATTTTATACGAAAATAAGTTTTATAACGAGAAAACGAACAAACTAGAACGCTCTCAATAAAAGTGACAAGAGTCGCCACCCGACTCAGCTCAACGGAGAACTTATGGTATAGCTGAGACGAGCTATGAATCGCTATAGGTTTTAGTCAGAGATCGAGTTCGGACAATTCATTTATTTCTTCTCAATTCAAAATATGTTTAATATTTTATATCAATGCCTTTTATATTTCAGTGGTTCATTTTATTTTGATTTATTAGTCAATGTTCACACACGAGAAATATAAATGTTGAAAGCAATAAATAAATTCAAGAAATTTAAAATATACAAACCAATCAAATAACTAACCTAAGGGATACATTTGTATAAAAAGGAATTTGGGGATGCATATCTGTCTATATACAAAATATCTAAAAATGAAAAGCTAGGCATACATCTCTCCTAACATACATCTACCTGTAAAACAAAGTTAGTATAGAAATAAATATATACACATAGGACTCAAACAGACTCAGAATAAGGGATTTAGATAGCTCGGAACGCGAATGGGGAAAATCGGGAAAATCGATAAATTTACCCAATTTGACCTAAAAAATGTTTTGAAACGTGGTTTGATGGGACTGGAAATTCATTTTGAAAATCATTTTGTCCAGTTTATTATTTTCACATGCAAAATATCGGTCTGCAGTCAACAAACTGGTGTTTTTATTGTTGAACTGATTTATGAAAATAAATAAAGAAATTAAATCTAGGTCAAAACAATAAGCAACTGTATGGAAAAGTACACAAAAATACAATTTTGGAATCAAGACAATAGCGGTGTGGGTGTAAGAACAACAGCCGTGCGGCTATTATAACACTTATATGGCTTTAGTTTTGAACAAGCCAGAGAAATTGCTAAAATTTTCAAATCACTAAATTCTAAAATAAGCAATAGCTGTATAGCTATAAAACAACGGTCATGTGGTTCTCGTTACATCCGTACAACTCTAGTTTACCAGAAACGCAGAAAAATAGAACAAGATGAAAATGAATGAAATGACAACCAAATCAGTCCAGAAAGCAATAAATATGTTTAAGGCCTCTCAGAAAGTCTACCTTTGATGTTTTTCTCCAGTTTTAATCCTCAGAAAACCAATTGAGAAGTGAGAATTTGAGTTTTTCCGAGCTTTTCAATTTTTGATTCCGAGCTCCTAAAACCTAGAATCGGCTCCAAGCACTCTGATTTCAACTTCAATTATGCATGGATTTGAGTCATAGATTAGCTCTATGAGTGGAAGACATTTTTATACACAAAATGCAGTAAAACGAACTGAGGAATTTTTACATAAGTTTTATGGTATAATTATAGTATGAAATTCGTTTTGGGAAATAATATTCATAAATGATTCAAGAATGAAATCTCGAAGAAGATATAAGAGTCACCACCCAGTTCAGCTCAACCAAGAAATTTAGGTATAGCCGAAACCAAATGAGCGTTGTTGCACCTTCCAAAGATCTGGGTTCGGATGAGTCACTTACTTATTATCTAATTAAAATAAACGCTTCAACAATCACATTATAGCATTTTATAAACTGAGTTGATTTTTAGTTAAAGCATACAATGTTCATATAAGATACAGGAAGCAGTAAATAAATTAATTATACAGACTAAATCAAATAAACTACCTTAGGGGATACATATGAATCAAATGAGGAAAAGGGGTACAATCACCTAAAATACACGAGTTCATCTAATATATAAATAAGCTTAAACATACATTAATCCTACAAAAAAATGTTAGTATATGAATAATCGCACTTAGGACTCAACCACGAGAAAAAGAGATAATAATTAAGTTGGGATCATACATCCAGAGGGGGGTAGTCAGTGACTAGTTTCACTGGCTAGACTTGGAAAACATTTTAAAATGTCCTGTATTGATTTTGAAAAATGGTATTTGAAAGCAGTTTTACCAGTTAATTATTTAACATGTCAAGTGAGTTGGTTCATCCCAGGATTAACCTTGAATCACATTCGTAGGGGTTTTATACTTTTCGTGGAACTGAATCTAGGTTATAAAGCAGTAAACACCCATAAAAGGTTTCTGGGATAAGAGCCGTGTGGCTCTGACATGACAGTCGTGTGTGACATAATAAATGTGGGTGAATTAAGAAAAGTTGAACTATGGCTCCGGCTTTGATCAACATCCTTTCTTATTAACAACATATCCTCTCGGTTTTCCACGTCAAAGATTTTCACTCTCTTCTTTTTTTAAGGTAGTATCCATACAGACTGATGCATTATGTTCTAATGCCTTTCATCCTGAGTTCTCCCTCTTTCTGGAATTCGTTCTTCGATTTGTAGTTTGTGAGCATGGGTTTTACCGACCTCTGTGACAAGGACCCTATGTTACCTGTTAGATAGACAAACATGAGTTGGACTTGAGAATGAGCGGGATGTTGCCTGGAATGTCTCAAATGCTTCGAAAACTAAACAGTCCTCGATCCGAAACCCCAAGAAAGGTCCTTCTAGTGATTAGAGGGCTTAGAGGTGAGTGTGGGATTTAGGAGAATCTGTCATGGCTCTGATTAGTGTTGCACAGCTGTAATTTCACAACTATAGTCGCACGGCTGTAATTCTAGAGCCGCAAAGCTGTAATTTTACAGTTGCGCAGCTCTATCGAATGGTCAGATTACTTCCTAAATAGCCAGCATTAGTATTTAACAGGGAATGTGATTTCTTAATTAAAGGAATTTGGCTGAGATTTAGAGGTTTGGAAGACCAGAACAGACAGTAATCAAGGGGGGACAGAGAGAAAAGAGAATAGATAGAAATCAAAGAGGAAAAAACGAAAAGCAAAGGAGATCATTCTAAGAGAGAGAAAAAAAAAAGAGAAAAAGAGAAAAAAACCAAAACAAAACACAAAAAAAGGGGACCAATACACTAGAAACACTTAAGGTGAGAGTTCCTGATCGTATCGCGTTCATTTGGGACCATTCTCGGGTTGTGTTCGGATTGATTCAAGATGCATATTCAAAGTTTCGGAGGCGTTCATGAGGTTCTAAGTGGATTTCAACTTTTCAATCCACTTTTTATTGTCAAACACAAGGTAAACTCTGAGAGGCCTTAAACTCATAATTACTTGTTTTGTGCTGTGATTTTTCTGTGTTTTGTTAAAATTTGGAAACTGTCTGTTTGATTACAGCCGTGTGGCTCTAACTAGAGCCGAGCGGCTATAATCCCTTAGAACAGAGCCGAGCGGCTATAAAGCTATAGCCGCATGACTGTGTTCTTCTGGGTAGAAACCCAAAACACCCTAAATCGGCCGAAAGTAGTTAGTTTTTCCATTATGATCATTCTATTATGAATTATTTCTGTCTAATCACATCTGTTACACTCAGAATTATGGTTTTCGGTTTTCCAATAACGTTGACGTGAGTTTTGGGTTTCGTTGATTTTGGTTCTTGGAATCTGGGGTTATTCAATCCAAATCGGATCGACAGTCTAGCCTGAGCGGACCCCCAGATTTCCTAAATTCCTAGAAATCATCGAAACGAGTTTAAACAGTGTTTACAAAAGTGAAGAAAACCAATTTTGGGTTCTGGATACTACAGCAGCACGGCTATAGTGGCTATAGGCACGCAGCTCTAACTAGAGCCGCACGGCTGTAGTTCCCAGAAGGAGGTAGAATCACGGGACGACTCACACAGACGTCGTCGCATGATGCTGTCTTCAGAATCAAACTTTTTTTTACGTGTTTACTACTTTAGGCCTTAGATGGATGTTGAAATTAGGAAACCCCCACGAATCGAACCCCGAGTTCCGGGATATTAGACTCACCAAAATGAAGTAATTTGTATGTAATTGAGCCAAATGATTTTTTGAAATTGTTTTCAAGCACAAAACCTACAGGGCATTTCTAAAACTTTCTTCCAGGTCTAATCGAGTAAGTCACCCGAACTTCTCGGCTACCCCATAGATGCATGCTTCCACTTCCTAATGTTCCCCATTCTGTCCTACATGAGTCCTATGTGTGTTTAGGATATAATTGTGCTAACCATCTCTTTTGCAGCTTTTTATTTTTTATTTTGGATGTATTTAATAGATTAGCTCATGTATCCTAGGCAATTGTAATTTTTTTGATATTCATGTATCTAGGCGGTTGTATTGGTGAGGATGAGAGTTTTTTGTTATCTTTTTAGGTTGTAATAAGCGGCCTCTATTATTTTTTGGTTTGGTTTGGATTTATGGTTTATTTTTCCGCACTTTAATTCTATGTTACTTATTTATGTCCAAAACTCACATTCAAAGAAAAGGTTTTCTATAAAAGGATTTCCAAACAAAACAATGGTTTTCCTAAGCAAGATTCCAACCCGTTTTAAAAAAAAAACAAACATTCAAATTCTTCTTTTTTCCCCGGTTCACTTCGCTACATTCCCCTTTTCTTCAAAAAGGTCATCCGCTCACATAGTTTTAATTATCCCTTCGAGGCAATGCAGAGTTTACTTTGAAGGTATTTCGCTTGTTGCTCTATTGACTTGACATATGTAGGACTATATTTCTTGAGTAGTCTTCAGAATTTAAGGAGTGATCACTCTTTAACTATTCGCTCTTTGACTGAGGCATTGTATGATAATCCTTTAATTCTTGGTTCTTGGATATCAAATTTTCTTTTCATCATTTGTGTCATCCGTATCTCATCTTGGACTCCATTGGTTTTGGATTGGGTAAGTGCAACTGTCTTAGGTCGTTTTCCCTGTGGTGAAAAGAGAAAATTGGATGAGACAATATGGATGACATTGTTCCAGGTTCAAGTTTAAAAAGGAAATGGGTTAATAGAGAAACATAGATGATGTAGCCCCATAATTTAGGTGAATTACAGATAGTGGGTTAATAGGGCAACATAAATGACGTAGCCCCATGATTTAGGTGAAAATGGGTTAATAGGGTAACATAAATAACGTAGCCCAAAGATTTAAGCGCAAGAAGAAAACTGTTGCTTTTTTATGTGTGGAAGCATGAGAGAGGCTATTAGAACACTCATGTATTGAAAAGACTTGGTTGATTTAAGGAATGAATTAGAGATGGCTTCGATAGGGAAGTGAGGCTACATATCTGGATGCAATTGGAGCCAAGATCTATTAACTTTTAGTGACAAGAATTTCAAATTATGATTTGATCAATCACATAAGCGTTGTCTTCCACTGATTGAATGACGCACAGGGATACCACCACCTTTTTGTTCTCTTTATCTCTCTCTCACACTCAAGAAAGAAACCTAATCAAAGCCATAGCCACCTTTTAGTTTTCCTATTGCACTTAAATTCATGCATTTAGATGTCATGTATGTTTAATATGCCTTTTTGGATAAACAATACATGCGTAATGTCATGCACCCATAAATGTCACATAGATAGGATAATAATAAGTGCACTACAATTATAAGCTACTTCAGGGTTTTACAACATGATGAGTAGTGAAGGTGACCCGAAATTCTCACAGGCTGGAGATTTTCATGAGTTCGGAGTTTGGCTTTGGAGTTTTAGCATCGTTACCCTACTTGGATCAGGACTTGGGGTTGGTGTTCAACTTTGGAGTTTTAGTTCCAATGGCTTTTGGCTCGGAATGTACTTTATGTGTGAGCTTGGTTTTCTTAGGTATTGAGTGCACTGCTTAAATTGAAATTCTGGAGTGGGCTCTTCCTCCTCATTGGTTACCAATGATAGCATCTAGGATCATGGCTTATCAGGATTGTTAGTCTGGATTGATGAATGACTCGATAGACGTTGTCATTACATGTTTATTTATTTATCTTACAAGCTTACTTTTCAAGAGAGAATTTGATCAGAGCCAAATTCACTTTTAGGTTCCCTATTGTACTCAAATTGATGTAATGCATCTTAATGTTATTCATGTTGGATATGTCTTTCAGATGATCAAATGCATGCATAATGCCATGTACATGCAAACATCACATGAGTAAGAGAATAACAAACTACATTGCATTCAGAATAAGCCGTTCTAGGGTTCAACATTAGTACAATACACCTTATAAACAAAATGAGCTCTCTACAAGCAGGGACTCTTTGGAAGGTGTTGATCTAGAGAATCTGGTTATTTTCCAATTGGTCACGACTTTTGCCTCAAGGCCATTGCCTTATTATTTTTCATCAAATCTGACCTTATAGTTCTTCATCACGCTTTTTTTGGCAGGAAGTCTAAGGATTCTCTTTGGCGGTTTCTTTGATTGCCATAGACCGTCCATCAAAGTTAGATAGAATTTTCAATTTCCCTTCATCGATTAGCTTTGGAATCTCATCTCTCATGTGCAAGTAATCATTGGTCTGATGGCCTCTTACCACATGATAATTACAGAAATTAGTCTTGTATGCTTCTATTGGTTCCACAAATGGCCTGATATTTTGCAATAGATCCTTATTTCTACATTTTGCAAATAGTCTGCTTAACGAGTTGGCGCATAGAGAGATGCCTTTCCGCTACCCTTGGTAGGTTGACTTGGATATGTTGGGAAACATAGTCAGTTTGGACACTAATTGTGAGCACGGGTTTTTCCCGACCTCTATGATGAAAACTTATTGTTACATGTCAAACAGATGAACGTGAATTGGATCTGAGAATGAGTGCAATAATGCCCAGAATGTTCTCAAACGATCTGAAATTCAGAAGAGTCCTTGATCCGAAATCCCGAGAGAGGTTCGGTGAATGATTAGGGGACTTAGGTGTGAGCGTGGGTTAAGACTAAGGCATGCAAGCTCTATCTAAAGCTGTACAGCTGTAGTTTCACAACTACAGTCATACGACTCTAGATTACAGTCGCACGACTGTAACAACTACATCCACATGACAGTAGAGATACAGTTGTGCGACTATAGTTAGAGTTGTACGACTCTGATCTTTGACTCAGTAGATTCCCAAATAGGAAAGAACTCTAATTTGGCTTAGATTTTGGGCATCAATCACGTGAATTAAGAGACAAAAAAGGGCTAGAAACGGTAGAAAACCGAGGAGAAAACATAAGAAAAATTCATTCTGCAAAAAAGAGATATTTTCCTAGAGAGAGAAACAGATTTTTAGAGAGAGAAAGTGAGAGAAAAAAGAAAGAAAAAAGAGAGATCAGAAACACATAGTGTGAGGTCCCTCAATCTGATATCATTGATTCAAAACCATACTCGGCTTTCGTTTGGATCAGTTCGGGACGTGCGTTCGAGAATTTTGGGTTGTTTGGAGATTCTACGAGGATTCCGACATCCACATCCGACTCCAGTCATCAAAAATACTGGAACACAAAAGAGGTAAATTCTGAGAGGCCTTAAAACTTGTTCCATGTTGATTTGCGATTGTTTATGTTTTTGAAAAATTTTTCCAAAAAACTATCTGCGGGATTATAGCTGTACGACCGTAATTATAGTTGCACGACTATATTTATAATCATACGATTATAGTTCCTGAAGAACAGTTGTGCGGCTGTAAATTATAGTCGCATGACTGTACGCCTCTGGGCAGAAGCCCGAAAATCCCAGATTCGACCGAATACAACCAGTTTTCCATTTTAAATGATTTTTCATGATTTAATTCGGTCTAATCACATCTGTATACTCTAATTTTGTGGTTTTCGGATTTCCAATGATACGGATGTGTGGTTTGGGATTTTATTGGTTTCGATTCTCGGAATTCAGGATTGTTAGATCCTTAATCGGATTTTCGGTTCAGTGATAATAAGCCCTTGGATTCCTAGAAACTCTTGAAATCATCAAAATCGACAAAACTAGCGATTTTAGAAAATGAGAAGACCACTGTCGGGCACTGTTCATTACAGTTGCACGATTGTAACCATTATAGTCGTATGACTGTAATCTACAGTCGCACGACTGTAATGTCGGACAGGAGGCAGAATCACGGGACGATCCACACGGACATCGTCGCGTGATGCTGTCTTCAGAATCAAATCTGTTTTTGGTATGTTTACTGTGTTCAGATCATAGATGAATGGAATTAGGAACCCCCATGAACGGAACTCCGAGTTCCGGGATAACCGACCCACTAAACCAAAGGAATTTGCATGTAAAATGAGCCAAATTGTTTTCAAAATTGGTTTTCCATTCACAAAATCTACAGGGCGTTTCAATAAAATATTTTCCAGGTCTAACCGAGTAGGTTGCCCGGACTTCTCGGTTATCCCCTAAACGTATGATCCCGTTTCCCAAAATACCCCTATTCTATCTTATGTGAGTCCTTGATATGATTTATATATTTGTGCTAACCAATTTGTCTTGCAGCTTTTATTTTTCTTTATTTTTATTTTTGGATGTATTTAATAGACTAAATCGTGTATTCTAGGCGATTGTACTTTTTTAGATTTTCGTGTATCTAGGCGATTGTAATGGTGAGGAAGAGAGCTTTTTCTTTTTATGGGTTGTATAATTCGGCCTCTACTTTAATTTTCCCGCACTTTTACTTTTCTGCACTTTATTTTGGATTTATATTTATGTCATGTGTATGAGCATTAACTAAAAATAAAAAGAAGATAAAATGAGTAGAACTAAGTGGATGTTATATTATATTATGAAATAATAATTTAAAATAAGTGAGGATTAGTAGATGTGTTGCCCGAACCTTGAATCTCTGGATTAGGTACCGCGTTTACACTTGGTAGGGAGCTGTACCGGAATTTCCCGGATGAGCTGATCCAGGTGGTGACTCTGTATCTAATCTCAAAATTTAGGTTTCGAGATCTTTAAGTTTAAATTGGGATTTTCCAAAAACCTATTTTCCAATACAATTAAGTTTTCTACAAAAAAGGGTTTTCTCAATAAAATGAAGAGTTTTCTTGAAGAAGATTAAAACCCCGTTTTCAAAACCACACATCATCACCCAAAAAGAAAATCCCCGGTTCCCGCTTCACCGGGCTTTCCGTTTCGTAAAAACGTCGTCTGCTCACAGTGGCGACTCTGCTGGGGATTAACGGTTTCTTTAAAAAGTTTTTCATAAAAAGCTTAAGGAACTTAGGCAACAATCAAAGTATATCCTCACTTGAAGTCAATTATTAATTCATAACCTGATATCTCATCCACAACCGCATAGCATGACATTTTCTCTTCTTTAATCCCTTCAACACGTGATTAAGCCTGGTTTATCTCCAAAGGTGACTTACCTCTTCCGCTAGGATTGGAGGCACCCGAGGGGGTAAACCACTCATAGCCTCGTACGTACCCCTTTGTTCGGACCCTTGAGTGGGGAGAAGTGAGGAGTATATTTCACTATGGGAACCTGTACGACCCTTGGTTTGACTCATACCTTCATGTAATGGCCTAACAACTTCCCCTTTGGGTTACCAAAACATATATTTGAAAATGGACATTGAGAGTATGCCTTTGGTATCCCCGGTTGATGCCAAAGAGACCCAATCCTAGGAAGAATGCGAGACCAATCGAATGGAGGAATAAGGTTGGAAGGGTGAGCATATTTTTTTCGTGTGCTAACGTTTGTTCCATGGTTGTTTTACTTTTGACCTTTACATGCAACATCAAACACATATCATCCGTGTGCCATTTTCTAACCATGTTTTTATGCAGCCATTTTGAAGCATCATCATATGTGTGTTATTATACTAACCACATTTTCGTGCAGCCATACCATCTTACTCGTGTGTCATATACATCTTGTGTGCTCGCATTTCATAAAGCTTACATGACATCATCTCGTATATCACACATCCTAACAACATTTTTATGCAGCCATTTGCATTATGTATGACATGGGCATTCATCTCATCTCATCCCATCTAAAATGTAAGGATGTTCTAAGTGCGCCCCTTATGACCATTTCATTTCATGACATATCGGGAGTCCCTAAGACTACCCGTGTTCACCTGTGCACCGGATTACACCTGGCCATTTCATTATATCATTGTACTATTAGAGGACCATAACAGTATTAGGCTTGTGTTCGTGTGGCAAATCACACGATATCATTACATGGCATCATGTCCATTCACCATTGGTGTCATGGCGACACCAAAGTCTTGCATGTGTGTCACGATCCACATTGGATTGTTCCATAACATTGATGATTCATTCAAGGTACTCCACAAGTTCCAAACTAGTATCATATTAGGACATTTCATAACATGCCTAAATCATGCAAGGTGTTCCACGAACGGAAATGCTGTTCGTGTTTCGAGTTACATGTGACCTGTTAGTGACATCACTTCATCTAAGATGCCATAAAAGCATCGAACCTTTGTCTATGGAATGGCTCCTATATGACCATCACATGTCATTTCATTGACCTATGAAGCGTCTAACCTCTATCCGTGTTTCGGTACACATGTGACCATTTCATGACATCCACTAGGTGCCCCGAAGGCGCCGAACATTTGTCCATGTGCTGGCCACACGTGATTTTTTTTGTATTGTCTTTTGCATGGCATAGGATATACTTGGAACATCCAAAACAAAAAGAAAGAAAATACAAAAGTCATTTTCATCATTCATCCACATCCATAAAGCATCATCCGATCATGAACATGAACACACCGTACACGCCATTTAGTGTGTCGAGTCTAAGTCCATGACATCCATCCGCGATTCTAACCTTATGTTGAATGTGCAGTTTGTAGTCGCACCTCAAAATGGTTAGTTCATGTTGAATTAGAGCCGAACCCAACAATTCAGTTAGTTCAATCAGAGCTTGTTGCCATGGAGGGAATCAGTTCAGGGTCAGATTCGGATCGGGAGGTCGAAGTTCAGTTACCTACTCTACGAGTTGACAGTCAGATTTTGCAAGAAGAAGCTGACAGAGCGGAGATGGCTAACGGAAACAGTGGAAACTTGCCTTTCGATATGTCTGCTTTTATAAGGAGTTTTGTCACACCCAATCCCAACCGGCTGCAGCGTGACGGTGAGGCACTACTTTGGTGAGCGCCTAAGCCAAGGTAGCATCTTACAAAATAATTATAATGATTAAAGAGTCAAAAGAGAAGTAAATATCTTAAGTTCTAGACTTCATACCAAAAATATTGACATTAAAATATACAGATACATTGCTTCATATAACAATCCAAAAATAACATTTTTGGAAATATCATTCATACAATAAAAGAAACAATTTCATGCTCATAATGCAATGCAATACCGTAGTGACGACTGACAATCGGTGGCCGCGTCTGAACCACCCCTAGCGTATTGTACCCTCCTCGATACCTGCTTCGTCTTCACCTAAAAACATTAAAAAAACATTTGAAGAAAATGAGACAAAAATCTCAATAAGCAATTGTCAACTACATAAAATAATCATACCCGAAATAGCTATATATGTATATATTTCCTTTTACCAAAAATCAACTATATTTAAATAAAAGCTTAAGTAATCATTTTTATTCCAACAACATTGATTTAAAATACCAAAATCCTTGCAAAAACATCTCACAACATAAATAGAAGTAAAATTAGATTATCTCATAAAAATTCCCAAATCATAAGAAACACTTATTTATTTCCAAATCAGTCATTCTAAAACAAGTTGTATCCAATCTAGAGTTCATCCCCAATTATATCAAAATCAACAATCACAATATAGTCGAGATATCTCTTATGTTGCCTAATCCCGAATGGTCTTACCCAACACTTCTTTGCCATACCGGATTAGGTCTTTAAGCTGTGTACACAGGCCATATCTCTCACTAGATATCGTCTTCAAATAAAACCACCAAACGGAATCACTCTAGATGGATACCAAAACATTTCAATTCCAATATCAAAATAGAATTCATACAAAACCACTTCATATAAGCCAAACTTTCTCAAAATCACATTTCCGGGTTCAACAACCCCTTTTCAATACAATCTACGACACTTTGAATTCTTCATTTTTCAAAACATAACTTACAAAATATATATATATATATATATATATATATATATATCAAGAAATAATTCTACAATTATAGGGAAAACACACGCGTATACTTAATCATCACAAAAATAACTTCAAACCATCTTTTAAGAACTCAATTCACAAAATCCCCAAATTTAAAAACTTCTCACCCAAGAACCCTAATTATAAAATCTGGAAAAATCACAAGTATGGATACCTTTATATAACTATGTAAATACACTCAAAAATACAAGAGTAGTTGATAATCACTTACTTGAACACGAAAAATTGAAAAGAACCAACCAAGGATCAAGAAATCTCCCTAAATCTGCCCAGATACGAAATTGCTCTTTAGAACTTGAAATCCAATCACCACCGTTCAGACTAAAGTTTAATGTATCTAGAAGTTTTAGTTAAAATTTGGTTGCGATCCGACGGTTCAAACTCCAGAAAATTGCATTTTACTAAAACTGGTTAGTTTTTGGAAGTGAAAGAAGAAAGAAGATAAAATGAAGAAGAAGGAGGAAAATGGTTCTCACGAAAATTTCAGCTGAATGTCACCTTTTTATAGTGTAAAGATATCACTTTTGGTCCTCCTAATACTTTCCTCATTTAATTTTCTCCCCCCCCCCCTTCAAAATTAGTTTTCTCTAAAACACACAAACTAATCTATTTTTCCTAATTAACCACACCCAACCAAATAAATAATACTCTAATGCTAAAATAACAATTAATATAATTAAACTTGGGGTAATAATGCTAGAAATATATAGGACATAGACATGACAAGTTTCCTAACCTCAAACAAGTTCAAGGCTACTCTTAGGGAACAAGTACAGGCAGTGATAAGCATAATCCCTATTCAGGCTGTTCCACCGGCTCAGACTTCAGTTGGAAGTGGGGGGCAACAATTTGTCCAAGTTTTGAATGCTACCGGAGGAAGCCTTCCCGGAGGAAGTGGTGGAATGATTAACCACAGAGAACCCGACCGTCAATCCGAGGAGGATGAGGCCTTTGAGAAGGCAAGGGACGCCTCGATTGAGATGATGCTAGAGAAGCATCTCAATCAGAAATTTTCTGACATAGAAGCAATGAAGGAGATGTTCCACTTTAATCCTATCAAGTGTGCTGACCCTGCCACACTAATGGCCGATCGAGAAGGGCCACTTTCGGTCGGTTTTCATATGCCTTATCTTCCTCCATACATCAGGGAAGGCCCACCGAAAGCCCACTTGGACAGTTACGTGAGGCTGATGACTAGTATGGGGATTGGAAAGGGTCATCTCTTGAACTTTTTTCCAACTACTCTGAGGGGTGCTGTAGTGAAATGGTATATAAAGATGCCCTTGTATACCCGTTCCACTTGGGAAGACTTATCTGATGCTTTTGTGAAGCAATACGCCTATAACACCCAGGTTAAGACAACTCTTGAAGATCTAGAGAGAATCTACCAGAAGCTGAATGAGTCTTTCCCGGCTTACTACAAATGGTGGATGGATGTGCAGGTTTTGGTGGATGGGGCACCAAAGTTGGAGTCGCTCATTGTGAAGCTGGTGGATGGTAGTCTGCCCCAATATAAGGATAAAATGAAACTGAAGAGATTCCACTCCTTCAATGAGGTGGTAGAGTTTGCCAAGTGTATCGAATGATACGAGGAGGAGGAGCAGAGGGGCAGACAGAGTTTGGGCCTCTACAGAAATAATCAAGGGTACTCCTAGGGGTACAAGGGTAACAACTCTAAGAATATTGTAGCAGGGTCTGGTTCCAAGACAATGCTGAAAGCAGCCTCTATCGAAATGCTGGAGGCAGAGGTGGCTTTTGTGAATAAAGGGAGACCAACTACTCAGAGGATCACTAGTCCATGGGCCGAGTCAGCTAGTCGGATCTTTGCCAAGTGTAGAAAAGCTGGGCTGTTGCAGAGTCTGAGGCCATTCTTGCCTCCAGCTGAGGTAGATAAAGATAATTTCTCCTCTTACCATGTAATGATGGGTCACTGTACAAACGAGTGCACCTAGCTGATTAAAGCCATCAAGCAGTTGGTTACTGATGGCAAGATTGTTGAACCCGCTCTAAAGCCAAATGTGCAGAAGAATCCACTCCCGACTTTTGGAAGTCAAGTGAACATGGTGCAGTTTGGTCTGCCGACCAATTATGTATTCACTCGGATCATTCAAGCAAATTCGAGCATGCGAGCTGTATTAGTGGAAAGTGAGGATGAGCTGGAGATAGCCGAAGAGTAGTCTTTGGTAGTGAAGGATAAGGCAGGTCCCATCAATTTGGATGAGTTCGAAGTAGATGATGAATACGATGACTTTGAGGTTCAAGAGTCGAAGCCAGTTTATCTGGTGGAGATGAGGAGAGGGACTGTGATTAAAAAAGACGGGCCGGTGATGCACAACCCAAGGAGCGGAAGGGTTTATCAACCTGCCAATGTACCACCTCTGGTACCCCCGAGAAGGAATACTACACCGGTGCAGAATGATACTACCCGATCACCTCCAGTGGCCAAGGAGGAAGACATAGTAGTAGACAAACTGAAAAGGACACCAGCTCATGCCAGTGTTTGGCACTTACTTATGGAATCGAAGAGGTAATGGGAGGCGGTGGTCAAGCAGTTGATGGAGATGGAAGCCAATCCCACTATGTCCCCTGATGAGGTGTGTGCGATGATCAAAGGAGTGGACTTGAAAGCCAATAGAGCCCCTGAGATCAATTTCAGAGTCGAAGACCTCCCGCCGGAAGGAGTTAATCATAACAGGGCTCTATTCTTGAGGGTGGAAGTCATGGATAATGTAATGCCAAGCGTAATGGTGGATGACGGCTTAGCCCTGAATATTTGCCCCTCTCAGATCCTGCTTTTCTTGGGGGTGAGTACTGAAGCTCTGTGCTGATCCAACACTGTGATTAGGGCATACGATGATAACAAGAGAGATGTGCTTGGGACAATCAAAACTGAAGTCAAGTTAGGAGAGATTAAGTCAAAGGTGCTATTCACTATGATCGACATCCCCGTCACATTCTCTTTGCTTTTGGGAAGGCCTTGGTTCCATGCCCTAGGAGGAGTGCCCTCGACCTTGCACCAAAAGGTGAAGTTCTTAATTGAGGGGAAAGTGGTAACTGTTGAAGCGGATGAGCCTTCTGTCGTGGCTGCCCTAAGTGCTACTGAGCAGCCAATGACCAGTTTTCAAGTTATAGTGATCTCTGATAAGCCTAAGTTTCCGGATTGGATTCACAGATACTTTGCCAAATAGAATTATGAGCCTGGAATACGGTTAGGGGCCAAGCAGCTAGGTGTCCCTGAGTTTAATATTGAAGCCAGCAAGTACCACCAATTTGGACTTGGTTATCGCGAGGGGAAGGCTAAGCAAGGAAAGAAGCATGTGAACTTGGTAGACACCTTTGTTCTGGCCACCGAATCAGTTTCTGATGGCACTCCTGAACCAATAGTTGTTGAGGGAGGTTAGCTCCCAGGGTTCGAGATTTTTGCTAATGTTGTTTATTTTAGCAAGTATAGAACTTAGCCTGTTGTGAACATGCTACGAGCTGGAGTTGGAAATAAAGACAAGGAAACTCCGAGGCGGAAAGCCGTTGACTAAGTTAGAATTGAGTTTGGAGATAAGGGAGAAGCCTTTAAGAAGACTGACCTGGTGAGAAGTGAAATAGAGGTGGCTATGGAAGCCTTCACAAGAGCATTGTCCACTCTGATGGAACCAAGCAAGGGTTCAGAAAAGAATAAGCCATTAGCTGGGAGGACCCATGAAGAGCTAGTAGAGGAAGCTGTGAAGGAGCTCACCAAGCTGGTAATATGAGGTAAGGCTGAGGCACTTGAGGAAGAGCTAACAGAGGAACAAAAGGAAGATCTGGAAGAAGACCTAAGGTACCTGTTCGAAGAGTTCGACTATGCTGCTGTTGATAAAGACCCTCCACATGTGGAGGATGGGAATTTTTCTAATGTAACTACTTTTTCAATTTATGATGTGAAAAATCCTACCTACAAGGCCTTTAATACAATAAAATCTGATTTTGCTTACTTGTGTGATGTTTTTCCGGATGGAACTATGCATACATACAAACATTCATTTAATGTCTTTAACATACATGATGCATCATTGCATGAAATGAACCTAGGGACAGATGATGATCCAAAGATGGTATCCATCTCGAAAGACCTCACGCCGGACGAGAGAAAAGAACTTGTAAAAATTTTGCAAAAACATGTCAAAGCCTTCACTTGGTCCTACGATGACATGCCTGGGGTTGACAGAAAGATTGCAGAACATAGAATCCCGACAGATCCGAAAGATGAAATTAGTTAAGCAGAAGCTCAAAAGACTTTGACCAGAATAGGCTGAAAAAGTTAAGAAAGAACTGGCCAAACAGATAAAGGCCAAGTTCTTAGAAGTAGTAAAGTATCCAGAATGATTGGCCAACATTGTACCGGTTGCAAAAAAGGATGGCCGAGTCAGGGTATGTGTGGATTACCGGGATCTAAATAAGGCATCCCCTAAAGACGACTTCCAAGCTTCCACACATTGACGTTCTGATCGACAGTGCCACCACGGTAGCTATGTATTCCTTCATGGATGGGTTCTCGGGGTATAATTAGATTCTAATGAACATAGTCGACAAAGTGAAAACAGCCTTCATCACAGAGTGGGGGGTTTATTGCTACAGGGTCATGCCTTTTGGGTTGAGGAATGCCGGGGCAACTTATCAATGAGCAGTCATGACACTTCTATATGATATGATCCATAAGGAAGTAGAGGTTTACATGGACGACATGTTAGTGAAATCCATGACCCGGGAGGAGCACTCAGCTATCCTGGATAGATTTCTAACCATAATTGAGAAATACAATCTTTGCCTTAACCCTAAGAAGTGTGTATTCGGGGTAACTTCTGGGAAACTGCTTGGTCATGTAGTTAGCCATAAGGGAATCGAAATGGATCCGTACAAAATAAAGGCCATCAGAGATATGCTGACACCGCAAACAGAAAAGGAAGTAAGGTTGTTTCTGGGTTCACTATAGTATGTCAGTGGATTTATCACGAGGTTGACGACAGTTTGCGAGCCAAGTTTCAGACTTTTGAAGAAGAACCAGCCAGTAGAGTGGAATGAACAGTGTCAGATAGCCTTTGACAGAATTAAGGCTTTTTTGATAAACCCTCTAGTTTTAAAGCCTCCGATACCAGACAAACCTCTGATCCTGTACTTGGCCATTGAAGAGACTTATGTAGGAGCCATGTTGGTACAGGAGCAAGAAGATGGATGTGAACATGCAATCTACTACTTGAGCAAGAAGTTATTGGAATATGAGACTAAGTATACGATAGTACAAAAGACTTATGCTACTATGGTATGGTTGACAAAGAAACTAAGACACTACTTCCAACGATATAAAGTTCAGGCGATAGCCAAGGTGGATCCTATGAAATACTTATGTCAAGCCCCGGTACTAACCGGGAAGTTATCAAGGTGGTTACTTTTGCTGTCAGAATTCGACATAGAATATGTGACAAGGAAGACAATCAAGGGAAGAGCCGTAGCGGAATTTCTGGCTAATCAGCCAATAGATTCAGATTACGTCGAGAACTTGGAATTTCCTGACGAACAGCTGGCGGTTGTCGAAGAGGAGTCAAACAGATGGGTGATGTACTTTGATGGGGCGGTGAACAAACACGGCGCAGGCTTAGGGTTAATCATTGCTACACCCAAAGGAGAAATCATTCCTCTGGCGAAACGGCTTGATTTTCAAGTGACCAATAACAGAGCAGAATACGAAGCTTGTCTCTTTGGTATTGATGCTTTGATCACATTAGGGAAAAATGAGGCGTTAATTATTGGGGATTTAGCTTTGGTGATTCGGCAGGTTACCGGAGATTGGGAGATCAAAGAAGAATCACTCTAGCCTTACCTCGAGATGGTTTGGGAAAGGGCGAAGGTATTCAATTAGTGTGAATTTTGACATATACTAAGGGAAGAGAATCAGATAGTAGATTCTTTGGCTATACTGTCATCAATGTGGGAAGGCCCCCGAAAACAACTGATACAGCCAGTAATCCTGGAAATTGCTCAGAATCTGTGTTGTTCATCAGTCAATGTAGTCACAATAATTAAAAAATGGCCCTGGTATTATGATATCTTACAGTTCATTCAGAATGGTCAGTACCCCGAAGACGCTAATGAAGCTGATAAGGTCTCCCTTCGAAGATTGGCAGCATAGTTTCAGGTATTTGAGAATCAACTTTTCAAAAGAACAACTAACGGAGTTCTTCTGAAGTGTATAACCGAGGAAGAGGCATTTATGGTTATGAAACAAATCCACTCCGGAGCGTGCGGACCGTACATGAACGGTTTGGCCCTAGTAAAGAAAATACTAAGACAAGGATACTTTTGGCTCACTCTAAAAGCTTATTGTATTGAGGAGGTTAAGAAATGCCATGAGTGTCAGGTGTACGGAGATCTCAATCACCTTCCTCCGCTTGAACTTCAAGTATCTTCAACTCCATTGCCATTTGCAGCTTAGGGAATAGATATAATTAGAGAAATAAGGCCGCCCACCTCAAACGGATACCGATTCATTGTCGTGGCTGTGGATTACTTCTCTAAATGGGTTGAAGCAGAATCATTCGGGAATGTTACAGCTAAGAAAATGGCCAAATTCATTGAAAAGAACATCTTTGCGAGATACGGGATCCCTTATCATGTCGTGACTGATAGTGGGGTACAATTTCGAGGGGTAATGGCATAGTTGTTCCTAGAGAAGGGAGTTAAGCACCATAGGTCATCCCCGTATCGCCCACAAGCCAATAGGGCAGTAGAAGTAGCCAATAAGTCCATTAAAAAGATTCTATCGAAAATGGTAGTGACCTACAGAGATTGGGTCGACATGTTACCATTGGCCTTGTAGGAATACTGGACGAGCATTAGAACCCCTACCGAGGAGACACAATATTTGCTGGTTTACGGGATGGAGGCTGTCTTACCAGTAGAGATGGAAGTCAGATCATTAAGAGTGGTTATGGAGGCACAATTGCCAGAATCTAATTGGCTCCAGTCGAGACATGAACAGCTAGCACTGATTGATGAAAAGCGTCTTCAGGCCTTAGACTGATTAATAGTGTATCAGCAGCGAATGGCTAGAACCTACAACAACAAGGATCGTCATCAGAAACGTCCGTTTAAGGCAGGGGATCTGGTACTCAAGCAGATGAAACAGACCAACATGAATGTGCGAGGGAAATTCAAGCCGAACTAGGGAGGCCCGTATGTAGTCAAAAAGGTACTTTCGAAGGGTGCTGCAAAGATTATGGATATGGACAGAAATGAATTCGTTAACCCCATCAATCAGAACAAGTTGAAACACTACTACGCGTAAAAAAAAAAAAAAAAAAAGAGGAGTCTGATGGGTTGAAAACCGAAAAGGCAACCCATGCAAAAGTTAGGATAGTCCGATGGGTCGAAACTGAAAAGGTGATCCATGAAAAAGTTAGGACAGAGAGGCGAGGACTATCAGCTGGAAAATCTGCAAAGACTGGTTGGTGGCAAGCGTGGATTCAGTCGAGACTTATACCATCACTGATTCTGTCCGTATTTTCATTTCATCATTTGATGTACATTGTGCTAAAACATTATTTATGAATGAATGAATGAATGTTCGGTTCCATCCGTTGAAATGTCTATAGTTCAATTGCAATTCAGATTATTTTATGCGTATTTGGCTTTACATATTTTTATACATCTCACATCCATAGATTGAATATATATACGTATAAAAAAAAAGGTCCGATAGATTGAAAACTCGAAAAGGAACGTCTATGCAAAAGCTAGGACATAAAATTAAGTCTGCTGAATTGAAATCTCGAAAGGGTAGTTCAAGCAAAATTAAAGACAGTCTGATAGGCCGAAAACCCGAAAGGGCAACCTATGCAAAAGTTAGGACATGAAATAAAAACAGAATAAAAATCACACAGTAGTATCAAGCTCAAACAATTCTAATCCTATAAAAACTGAGGTACATCAAAGCTAGCACCTCATGTCTGTGCCAATCAGTGAAACTCTATAGCGATATACCACCAGGGACAGACCCATCTGGGCATCCCAATCGTCCGTCCGGTCTCTGAAAGTCTGATTCATGAACTCCAGCTTGGTGACCCACCGACGCAACTGGTCAACCTCCGCTCTCAAGCGAGTGGACTTTCGGCACTCAATCCCAATCATCGTTTGCACCTAGCAAATAATAAAAAGCACCATAATCATATGCATATGCATCCAAGACATACATACATTCAAAACATACATACACACATGTATACACGCATCGAGGATCAACTTGAGTCCAGGTATTCACTATCATCATTAGGCTGTCTCGAATCGTGAGCACTCCGAAAGTGGAAATAACTTGGCACTGGGGCACCCTCTAAACCTCAGGTAAAAGACTTTTCTAAATTTTCAGAATTCACATTTACGTCGATATAATCCCGAGAAGGGTATTCCTTGCCCTTTGCAAGTATCCAGGAGCAAAACAACCAAGCCGTATTTATTCTCGATCGAAAGGGCAAAAATTTTTGTTTCCAAAGTTATCGATCAAGGAATAAATATGCATGCCTGATCCAATTTCAATGGTACGCTCCACCACAAAGAGCCGATTCCAATGGTATGCTCCACCATAGAGAGCCGATTTCAACGGTATTGCTCTACCACAGAGAGCCGATTTCTACGGTACTGCTCCACCATAAAGAGCTTATTTCAATGGCATCAAGGGGCAAGGTATTCAGTCCATATTCATTCTTGATTGAAGAGGTTAATTATCGATCAAGGAACGAACACGAGCCCGAAACAACTCCAAAACTTCCAAAGAGATTATCAAGCCTCTCAAATCACCAAAGCATCTTTCCCTGGCTACACTAGCTCTACGGGAAACATAATTACTCTTTCCTTCGGTGACACAGGCTCCACTAGAAGTGAAGTGACCAAAATGCCCTTCCGTTAGTAACCACACTACTGGATGGCCAAAACACCCTTCCTTTAACAACACAGGCTATACGGAAGACCAAATCACTAAAATATTTCTTCCCCTCGTGACGTAGGCCCCATGAGAATTCAAATGACCAAAATACCCTCCCTTCAAGGGATGCCAACTTCCCAAGATGCAAAATTACCAAAATACCTTTTTTCTTTCATGAACATCAAATGACAAGGGGAATTCAATCCGGGTAAAGTCCTCTGCTTCGCAATGGAGTCAAAGCACGTCCCTGGAGCACCAATAGGGTTGTAAATGGGGCGGGGCGGGGCAGGGATTGCATTCCCCATCCCCGTCCCAAGATTAATCGGGGATCCCCACCCCCGCCCCATTTATTAATTGGGGATAAAAATCTATCCCATCCCCGTCCCCAGCGGGGAATCGAGTCCCTGCGGGGATCCCCGTACCTGTTTAGCTAATTCCATAATTGGTTAATTAATTGACTGATTGTCAACACTACAATTTGAAATTATCGAGGGAGGGAAAACTAGTTAAGCTAGCTAACAGAATCAACTACTATTCAAGTTCCTATAAAACTGAAATACATGAAAATTAATTATTTATAACCTCTAATAGATACAGATAACAAGCAAGCTAACACCAATTACTAGCAATTGGATTTTTTCAATGTTGCATAAGTAAAGATAGTTGTCACGCGGATCCGTAAACAGAGAAGTGCGGCGGAGCAGGAGACGGAGACCTGACCTAAGAGAATTAGGGATTTTTTTTTAGCAGAGACAAATGAGAAGAAGAAGTGGACAAAGAAGAATTGGGTTGGGGCAGTTATTATTAGTCTGTGAAATAAGTTTTATTTACTTTCTTTAATAAAATAATAAATAATAATAATATAATATAATATTAATTAAATAAATGTAAATGGGGATTCGGGTATTTTATCAGGGATCCCCGCAGGCTTTAAACAGGGAAAAATTCGTCCCTGTCCCCGCCCCACAGGGATTTTAATCTGGGATTCCCCGTCCCCGTCCGGGCGGGCCCCCGTCACCCGTTTGACAACCCTAAGCACCAATCCAATCTGGGCAAAGTCCTCTACTTCGCACTGGAGTCGAAGCATGTCCATGGAGAACATCAAATCTATTCGAGCAAAGTCCTATGCTTCGCAACGGAGTCGAAGTAAGTCCCCGAAAAATTAAGTCAACTCAAGCAAGAATATTGTTTCGCGAATCAACCGAGACAAGTCCCTACAAACATCACATCAGTCTGACATAAGGAGAACCCCCAGGTACATCCTCTCTTCCTTCTCACCGTGCTCCTTATCACAAGACCAAACTCAAATCGAGCACAAGCACCCGTCTAAGTCGACTTTGGTCACACGAGGGGCAGCTTGTAAGCCCGGGTTTTTCCTGACCTCTATAATGAAAACCTGTTGTTACCTGTTAGATAGATGAACGTGAATTAGATCTGAGAATGAGCGGAATAACGCCTGAAATGTTCTCAAATGATCCAAAATTCAGAAGAGTCATTGATCCAAAATCTCGAGAGAGGTTCGTTGAATGATTAGGGGACTTAGTTGTGAGCGTGGGTTAAGACTAAGGCGTGCAGGCTCTATCTAAAGCAGTACGGTTATGGTTTCACAAATACAGTCATACGAATCTAGATTACAGTTGCACGACTGTAAACAACTACATCCGCACGACTGTAGAGATACAGTCGTGCGACTATAGTTAGAGTCGTACGACTCTAATTTGGCTCAGATTTTGGGCGTTAATCACGTGAATTAAGAGATAGAAAAGGGCTAGAAAAGGCAGAAAACTGGGGAGAAAACATAAGAAACATTCATTTTGCAAAAAAGAGAGATTTTCCTAGAGAGAGAAAGAGATTTTTAGAGAGAGAAAGTTAGAGAAAAAAGAAAAAAAAAGAGAGATCAGAAACACATAGTGTGTGGTCCCTCAATCTGATATCATTGATTCAAAACCATACTCGGCTTTCGTTTGGATCAATTCGGGACGTGCGTTCGAGAATTTCGGGTTGTTTGGATATTCTAGGCGGATTCCGACATCCACATCCGACTCCGGTCATCAAAAATACTGGAACACAAAAGAGGTAAATTCTGAGAGGCCTTAAAACTCGTTCCATGTTGATTTGCGAGTTTTGTGCTTGAAAAATTTTTCTAGAAAACTGTCCTCGGAATTATAGCTGCACGACTATATTTACAGTCGCACGACTATATTTACAATCGTACGACTATAGTTCCTGAAGAACAATCATGTGGCTGTAAGTTACAGTCGCACGACTGTACGCCTCTAGGCAGAAGCCCGAAAATTCTAGATTCGACCGAATACAGCTGGTTTTCCATTTTAAATTATTTTTTATGATTTAATTCGGTCTAATCAAATCTTTATACTATAATTTTGTGGTTTTTGGATTTCTAATGATAAGGATGTGTGGTTTGGGATTTTGTTGGTTTCGATTCTCGGAATTCACGGTTGTTAGATCCTTAATTGGATTTTTGATTCATTGATAATGAGTCCTTGGATTCCTAGAAACTCTTGAAATCATCAAAATTGACAAAACTAACGATTTTAGAAAACGAGAAGACCACTGTCGGGCACTGTTCATTATAGTCGCATGATTGTAACCATATAGTGGTACGACTGTAATCTACAGTCACACGACTGTAACGTCGGGCAGGAGGCAGAATCACGGGACAATCCACACGGACATCGTCGCGTGATGCTGTGTTCAGAATCAAATCTGTTTTTGGTATGTTTACTGTTTTTAGACCATAAATGAATGTTTGGAATTAGGAACCCCCATGAACGGAACTCCGAGTTCCGGGATAACCGACCCACTAAACCGAAGGAATTTGCATGTAAAATGAGCCAAATTGTTTTCAAAATTGGTTTTCCATTCATAAAATCCACAAGGCGTTTCAATAAAAAATTTTCCAGGTCTAACCGAGTAAGTCACCCGGACTTCTCGGTTATCCCCTAAACGCATGATCCCATTTCCCAAAATACCCTTATTCTGTCTTATGTGAGTCCTTGATATGATTTATATATTTGTGCTAACCAATTTGTCTTGCAGCTTTTATTTTTCTTTATTTTTATTTTTGGATGTATTTAATATACTAAATAGTGTATTATAGGTGATTGTACATTTTTAGATTTTTGTGTATCTAGGTGATTGTAATGGTGAGGATGAGAGCTTTTTCTTTTTATGGGTTGTATAATTTGGCCTCTACTTTACTTTTCCAGCACTTTTACTTTTCTACACTTTATTTTGGATTTATATTTATGTCATATGTATGACCATTAACTAAAAATAAAAAGAAGAAAAAATGAGTAGAACTAAGTGGATGTTATATTATATTATGAAATAATAATTGAAAATAAGTAAGGATTAGTAGATGTGTTGCCCGAACCTTGAATCTTTGGATTAGGTACCACGTCTACACTTGGTAGGGAGCTATACCAGAATTTCCCGGATGAGCTGATCCCAGTGGCGACTCTGTATCTAATCTCGAAATTTAGGTTTCGAGATCTTTAAGTTTAAATTGGGATTTTTTAAAAACCTATTTTCCAATACAATTAAGTTTTCTACAAAAGGGGTTTTCTCAATAAAATGAATAGTTTTCTTAAAGAAGATTAAAACCCGTTTTCAAAACCACACATCATCACCCGAAAAGAAAATCCTCGGTTCCTGCATCACCGCGCATTCCGTTCCGTAAAAACTTCATCCGCTCACACTAATCTTGGGTGATTCTTTTATTTCTAACTCATTAGTCAACCCTTGAATATCCTTTCACAGCTTACAACCTCTATTGGCTCGTTGGTTAGTTCCCACATCATACATACACTAATCAACCTTTGAAGGTGGCACATGAAGTTTGAGATATTACAGCAGACCCTTATCTTTACATTTCTAGGAGATCTGGTCTAGAGATGCAGTCTCAGGGGAGATCACATGGTTCCCTCGACTTTTAGTCTAACTAAGGTGCCTCTGAGAAACTATTGCAATTCAAGAAGAGATAACAGTCGTTTTATGGTTATCCCAGCGATTGGTACTGGTTCCACAACCAGTAGACCAGGTCTCGATAGGAGGCCTTTTTTGAGTGATAGGAATGAGCAGCTAGAGCTGGGGCTCTTCATCCTCCTGACATTGCAGCTGGCATTTGTACTTGCCATACCACCTATTTCTTTTTCAAGTTCTGCCAATTTTTGCTTCTAATTCAGTACACCTTGCCATCAACCTCTCTACTTTGTCAAAGTTATCCCCTACCATTTATTTTAGAACCATTATCATTTCTTGTCTAATAACCTTTTGGAATCATGATGAAACGATGTAGTCTTCCAGAGCATATGCTATACTATTTATGTTCACCGAGCTAGCCATTTCTTCCTTATGAGCTTTTGCTGAAATATGACTTCTTCTATTGAATCTGATTCTCAACCTAACACTATTGGGAACCCAAACTCATTTTTTTTTATTCTAACCTTGATGGTTGAACTAATTGATGGCCCCTTGAGTTGTCCCTCACTGATCCCCTCTCAAAGTCACCCCCCTGAACATGAATATCTATCAGCATTCGTGGGTTCATAGAAGGGAAGGACTTAAGTGCAAGATGATGTACATTCGTGTATGCACGATATGATGCATGCATGTGGTGAATAACATGAATGTTAATGCACAAGAAGAACTATGTCGTCATATGTATGTATGTATGATAAGTTGTGTATGCGATGCCATGTAATGTCATGTCATTTCATACTCCTTTAAATACAAACACCGAACCACCTAAAAGGTTTCTACTTAATGAAATGATTGGCAATTGATCAAGTCTACATTAAACCAGTTAGAGTACATGTCAAACAGATAGCGATATGGAAAAAGCTCCACAAGAGATTATGGCTGCACCAAACTTGTTAGTATGTATGCCATACAAATTATGTCATGGAAATTGTTTGGTAAGCAATTATGGCTGCACCAAATTGTTTGGTGTGGATGTCACACAAATATGATGTCATGGTATGAGATAAATTAGTTGGTGAATGTCACCCAACATTACACACATGGCTATATGAGAGAAGTGAGTCAGTTTGTGTCAAATGACATGATGCATGTGCACGTAAAAATAATGGATTAACGTATGTCGCATGATATAGCATGCGTTATATGGAATGATTGGATTAATGCATGTTATACAATATTATGTTTGTTCGTGTGAAATGAATGAGTGAACATATATCTCATAATATGGTACGAATCTACGTGTATGAAGAAAACTATTATAGCCATCATATAGGTGATTAATTAAATGATAGTGTGAAATGCATATGCATTCTAGTGTAGGGAGTGAATTTTTAATGCTATGTGCAAAAGGATGAATGCAATATGTGCACAGTTATACATGGACACAAGACACTGCCCCAACGATGAGACTAATGCATTTAAATGAAATAGATTGAATCCAACACAAGTGTGTACAACGGGGTTCGACGTGTTTAAATGTTTAGCGATTTGGAGCAAGACACGGCTTGCAAGGGTGAACACGTACATAAGTATGTACAAATGGAGTTTGGCATGTTTGAACACCTAAGGTTTAGATATGAAGCATAGTTTGTAAACAAGTGATGCGTACATGAATATGCACGGATGAGGTCAAGTGCATTTGAATGCCTGGGGGCTTAAAGGTAAATGGTGGACTTGTGCACAGTACATATAGACAAAGTTTGCATATTTGAATGCATGTGGGTTTGGATGTGAAACATGGTCTACAAAACAATGAAATCATACACGAGTGTGTGCGGATGAAGTTCGGTAAGTTTAAACACCTAAGAATTTAGACAGGCATAAAAGGATATACGGATCTAGGAATGCTCGCGTATAACCATGCACATATATAAGACTGACAAGGATGGGCCTGTGTGTATAGGCCGGATCACCTAGGGTCTAAATGTGAATGTCACACAATGTATATGGCTGCACAAAAGGGGTTAACATGAATGACACACAAATGATGTAGATGTCACCAAATTCATATAATCATATAAAGGTGATGCATGAAATGCATAATGACATGGTAAACATAAATGTCACAAAATGCATATGGTCACATAGAAAATGGTTATTGTGAGCATCACACAATTGATACATGAGGATATATGATTGAAAATGAATGCATATACGTTGTGCGGTGGAATGGAATTGCTTATGCGGTGACATAGAAACGAGTGTATGCCCCATAATGGATATGGGAATATATGAATAAAAATAAATATATGTGTATGCGATGTCATGGGGTGCATTTATGGCATGTGATAATATGGGACGTGTGTGTGTCTTACCACACAATACGAACGGGAGTATGTGTATACCATGTAACGATGTGTACATGTGCATATGGGACTTTATGCATAGATATATACACGTGTCTCGCAATGATATGAAGGTGTGTGTTCTGGCACACCATGCATGGAAGTGTGTGTATGTCACAAGAAAATATTTGATAGAGTGTGTATGTAATGGTACGAGAATATACGCATGGCGCACAAAATGCTATGATAATGTGCATATAGGACACGAAAAGATATGAGAATATGCGCATGATACACGAAATGATATGAGAATATGCATATGGCACATGAAATGATATGAGAATGTGCATATGGCACACGAAATGATATGAGAATATGTGTATGACACATGAAATGAGAATGCATGTATGGCGAATGAGATGATAATGCACACATGCACATGAAAAATCATGAAAGTGCATGCATATGTCACATAAAAAGGTATGCAAGCATGTGTACCATACAAAAATGACATGAAAGTGGGTGTATGTTGCATAAATGACATGGAAATGTGAGTATGCTACACAATGTTATGAGATGTGTGTTCATCATATGATCTTACGAAGATGTGCGTATGTATGATATGACAATATATGTGTGTCATGCGAATGTTAAGAAAATGTGTGTATGAAATACGAAATGTTGTGAAAGTGTGCTCATGCTTGTGTAATGATATGAGAATGTGCATATGGCATATGAAATGATATGAGAATGTCTATATGGCACACGAAACTAGCTATGTGAATATATGTATGGCACATTACAAAGTGTAAAAGTGCGTGTATAAGTCATACAAAATGGCATACAATTATGTGTACATCACATTAAAATGACACGAAGATGCATCTCACAATGTTATGGAAATGTTTACGTATCATGAGATCCAATGAATATGTGTATGGGTCGTACAAAATATTATGAAAGTGTGTGTATGTCGTACAAAATGATATGGAAGTGTGTATTCTAATGAGCCATGTATAGGAGCATGTGTATGCCACATGAAAATATATGAGAGTAAGTGTGTATGTAATGACACGAGATTATGCGTACAGCACATGAAATGATATGAGAACGTGTGTAAGGTATATGAAATGAGATGCACATATGGTATGTGATGAGACATAGAAGTGCATGTATATGTCATACAAAATGGTATGGGAGTGTGCGTGTATCATACGAAAGTGCTGTGAAAGTGTGTGTATGTGTTACACAAAGTGATAAGTGTGTGTATATCATGCGAAAAATGATATGAAGATGTATGTATGTCTAGCAAGTGGCACAATGGTAATTTCTAGCAAGCTTAAAGTCCCTACATTCATTGGATTAGGCTAAAGATATTCATTGGAATGGACCAACGACTGACAATCAACAGCTTTGCCTTTGATCTATATCACTTTTGCCCAAATTCCATCGTTTAGGCCTTCAAAATTGCAATTTTCTATTTTTAGGGCCTTTTGGGGATTTTTGTTTTAGCTTTCCTTCTCGATTCTAGATTCTAGCTAAAGGATTTTTTTTTTTGGTGAGTGAGGGGATTTCTCGCAATAAATGTGTGGTCAAAGAAGAATGTGCATGTATGAATTACTGGCGAATATGAATGCATTGAAAATGGTTAGCGTAAATGTCACATGAAATGAAGCATGAAAAATAATGAGCATGCCTACACGAAAAGAGGGAATTAGCATCACACAAGCGGTATGAGGAGCTATATGATGAAAGAACAAGAATGTGTGTGGCACACAACGTGATATGGGAATGTTTGTATGGCATATGAAATGAGGCATGTACATATGGCACATAACAAGATGAAAAATAAATGCATATGACTACATGAAAATAGTGGGTTAGCATCATACAAGTGGTATATGAAGTTTATACAATATATGCATGACAAAATGATTACAATGATATGGTACAGAAAATGAATCAAATAGCATGCGAACGCAAGTTGTCGACCTTATTTCTCCACATGGTCAAATAATCAATATTCTAGCCAAGTCCTATGTAGCGTTCTCTGTAATCACCAATGGGGCATGATAAAGGTGGAACCACATATATCACACATATCGTTTTAGTATCCTAATGGAAATTACTACAGCTATTTACATGATTTCGGTCAAGGTCCCTATAGCAAGATATATTCTTCACTTCTCCCTACTCAAGGGTACAGGGGAAGGGATTCGTACATGGCTAGAGGTGATGTTCTATATCCGTGTCCCTATCACCTAGCGAAACATAGGCGGCACTTTAACGGTTCACCAAGCTACAAATGTTACCTTAACCTAATGCCCAAATCTAGCTAATATGCAATGCATATAAAATGCTACAAAAAGTTTGTTAAAGCTATTTTAATTAGATATTTCTAATGCTCATCAAAATCTTTTAAGTTTAAAAAAAAACTTTTTTAGAAGAAATCCCTAGCAGAATTGCCATTGTGAGCAGACAATGTTTTCATACACAAAACATAGTAAAGCAAACCGAGTAATTTTTACGTAAGTTTTATGGTATAATTATAATATGAAATTTGTTTTGGGAAATAATATTCATAAAAGATTCGAGACCGAAATCTCAAAGAAGATATAGGAGTCGCCACTCAGCTCAGCTCAATCGAAAAATTTAGGTATTGCCGAAACCAGATGAGGGCTGCTATACCTTCTAAAGATCTAGGTCTAGATAAGTCACTTACTTATTATCTAATTAAAATAAACGCTTCAACAATCACATTATAGCATTTTATAAACTAAACTAGTTTTTAGTTAGGGCATACGGCATTCATGCAAGGTATAAGAAGCAGCAAATAAATTAATTATACAAACTGAATCAAATAAACTACCCTATGGAATATGTATGAATCAAATGGGGAAACGGGATACGATTACCTAAAATACACAAGTTCATCTAATATATAAATAAGCTTAAACATACATTTAATCCTGCAAAACATATGTTAGTATATGAATAATCACACTTAGGACTCAACCACGATAGAATGAGATAATAAATAAGTTAGGATCATACATCTAGAGGAGGGTAGTCAATGAGACTTGACTAGTTTCACTGCTAGACCTAGAAAACATTTTGAAATGTTCCTGTATTGATTTTTGAGAAAATGGTTTTTGAAAGCAGTTTTATTGGTTAACTATTTAACATGTCAAGTGAGTCAGTTCATCCTGGGATTAACCTTGAATGCCGTTCGTGGGGGTTTTATACTTTGTATGGGATTTAATCTTGGTTATAAAGCAGTAAACACCCATAAACGGTTTTGACACATAGGATAATGGACTAAAAATCCTGGACCAAAAAAACTAAAGCTGTATGGCTAAGATTACAATCATACAGCCATAACGACAGCCGCACGGCTATGTATGAAGAGCCGCACAACCTGGATCTTAGTATTACAGAAATTGCAGAAAATCAAGTGTAGAAATCTGGGTTTTTAGGACAAGAGTCATACGGATCTAACATGACAGCCGTGTGGCTATGACATGATAGTCGTATGGCTGTAGTTGAGAGCCATGTGACTCTCATTACAGTCGTGTGTCTATTACATATAGAATGGGATAGTTTTTCAAAAAAGCTAACAAAACACCAAATAAAGATCTAAACACACCAATACTCGACCAAAAAGTTGTAAATGGACTTTAAGACCTCTTAAAAGTTACCTTTATAGTATACTTTTTGTATTTGAGCATGATTTCTGACCCGATCTTTGAATTTCAACCGGATTCAATCAAGCTTGGAAAATGGCCCGAGAGGCTTTTTGGACACCAAAAGAACTCTAAAGGTGTTCGATCTGATGTGTGTTTAGGCTCTTTTTGTTTTTGGTTTTATATGTTTTGGGTGGGTTTTGTTGGTTTGATTTTATATTTCTCTCCTTACTCTCTTTGAGAGCTCTCTTTAATCCAAAACCATTTTCTAGTCTGAAAATGGTCTCCCCCCCCCCCCCTTCATCTTTGTTCAATCCGTCCATTTGTAACCATAAAAATCGAAAATTTTCATTTCCAAGAGAAAGTCACGGACTGCTGAATCGAAGCCATACGGCTCTTGCATCGACAGCCATACAGCTGTGTTGACAGCCACACGGCTCTGGTCGTAACACCCACACGGATGTTAATTCAGGGTTGCACAGTTTTGGTTGGTTTTGGGTTTGGTTTTGAGCTCGTTTGAATCTGATTTTCATTCCTTGGACCAAGTATCTATAGAAATCTTCTCAAACAGGTAACTGAGTGATTTTCATTATTGAGGCCAGAAAAATCCATGCTCACAACCCCCAGTGGATTTTGAAGGTTATTGGTCGATAATTAAGATTAAATATTGAGTTTGTAGCTTGAATTCAAGTTTTTTCTTCTAACTTTCTTTCTCTTTTCTTGTTGATTTTCTCCTTTTTTAATTTTCCTTTTCCATTGTTCCTTATTCCCCCTTTCTCATTACAACTCCTTTCAATCCAAAACCAATCCCGTAATCAGAGAATAAGTGGAATTTATATTGTCTCCCTTAAATCTAAACATTTGTTCATTTCATGCATATTCTGGTGATGCATCGATAACCATACGGCTATCGCTTTAATAGTCATGCGGCTATTTCCATGGTCGTACGACTATCATCATATTCGCAGCCTAATTCTTCCAACTTTCTCGATTTCTTCTTCCAAACTCCGTATACTTCTGAATTCTCACTTCACAAATTGGTTTTCATAAAGAACTGTAAAAGTGGATGACATTTGGCATTTTATCATCATCGAGGTTAGGAAAACCCAACGCTCATAACAGTCAAGAAATTACATTAAAAGTGTAGCACCTATCACCACTTCATACTAGTAGTGAAACCACAGTCAAACAAGCAACTGAACTGCCAATCAGACTATGATTTTCAAACATCATAATGTGCATGAAAGTCATCATTTGTGAGGGGAAACAGAGGGTTACTCCATAGGTATAAATTCTGTCACCATCCACTCTCAAACATAAAAGGTGGATCAACGACGCAGTAGAAGAGTGAGCTTAACACATCATAAGGAAATTACATTCTTGGTAGAAATCTTACGATACAAAGATAAAAAAAATAGAAATAAAAAAATAAAGTAAAATAAAAAAAGAGAGAAAAAAAAGGCGAGTGAGGATATCAAATCAAGATAGCAAAAGGGAATCAAACTGTCCATGTTAAGCCCAATCAGAAGTATCGACCCAAGAATTCCAAGTCTACGAAGGTGGCAGATGGAATACATCTGGACTAAGACATTATGTTGCCCTTAAGAATGGCTAGAAATCTCAGAATCAAGACCAAACATGTCAAAGGAAGACCACTTAGCAAGAAGCTTCATGATGACCTATCTAGGAATCGATGAAGATCTCAGGTTCAAGGAAGAATCTCACGAGGAAAGATGTTCCAACAAAATTTCATAAAAAAAGTCGAAGCTGAAGTTGAACATTTTAAGAGAGGCCATTCAATACAAGACATCTCCAAGGAGTTAAACCAGAAAATATCGTCAACACCAACATCATCTTCATCACTTTCACCATCATCCAAACAAATAATAATAATAACAACAACAACAACAGAGAAAAGAGATAAAGAATTGAAGCCCGCTAAGGTGAAAATCTAAAAAGGGGCCTCAGGCAAAATGTAGGGCAGCCTGATAGATCGTAAATTGAGAAGGCGGTCTATGAAAGGTTCTTGAGAGAAAATCTCCGATGTGGAAAACAGTAAAGGATGCATTGGTAACAAGAAAGGGCGATGCTCAAAGCTAGAGTCCCTTTCAATTTTCATGTTACACGCATATTGGTTACATCATGATAAAGTTATAAAACGTTTGATATTCTGCTTAGAGGTTTATGGTGTATGCATCATGCTATTGTATATAAATATCCATTAATAAGCCATTGTCTTCAAACAGATTGTATCCAAAGGAAGCTCACATCCAGAAACAAACCATCAACTGCTATCAAGAGATTAGGCAAAAATAAAAGGGAAGAGCCTGTTAGACTGAAAACCCATAACGATGGTCTGATAAAAAAGAAAAGGTGAAATAAAAATACAAATTAGCTGAAAACCCGAATCAAGCGGTTTAGGTGGAAGTTAGAACATATCAAATTATGGGGCATGTTCGAGTCACTTTCCTTTCAAAGCCACTGATGAGCCAATGTCGGTATCATTCATCCCTAGCAACAACTAACAAGAAGTGCACTGTAATCATCCAACAAGGCAACCAAGGACATGATATAATAACCCAGTAGTAGCTAGCAAGGGCCACATTGTAATCACTTTGCAATAGAAATGGACTAGTGATTGGACCTGAAAACCATCACAATCGTAAGATTTAACCCCAAATTCACTGTTTTGAGGCAAAATATTCTCATCACCATAACTCCATCCGCAAGCCTCTCAATACCCAAAAGTGGTGCCTACCAATCCTAGGTGAATGATCAGTAAATTTCAAGCCAGGCCAACAAACCTATGAATATTTGCATTTGCACATATGCATACATGCATTTACATGCATCGAATATCCATTGCATTTACAAGAATAAGCTACACAGTGGAAAAGTTTTCCCTAACAATATAATGTTCTAGAGGAAAGAACACTAAAGGATAACCCCTGTGCATCTTCATTCTCGACTAAAGGAGCAAGGATTCTCGTTTTCAAAATTATCAACAAGCACATCAAGCATCTTCAACACCTCATAGCCATCAAATCTGACATCTCATAGCTAACCCTGAATTGTATTTATTCTTAACCAAAGGGACAAAAATTTTTGTTTTCAAAATAATCGATCAAGAAATAAATACTTATCTCATGACTTGCCAACTTATCAACATCCCATGACTAGCTAATTCCTCCATTGTTTTAGGTGTTCCATTATACACTAAAACTTTCTTTATTGTTTCAAGTGCTCCATAATACACTGGACCTTCCTCTATTATTTCAGGTGTTCCATAATACACTAAAACTTCTTTTATTGTTTCAAGTGTTCCATAATACGTAAGAGCTTCTTCCATTGTTTCAAGTGTTCCATAACACGCTGAAACTTCCTTTATTGTTCTAAGTGTTCTATAATACACTAGAGCTTTCTCCATCATTTCAGGTGTTCCATAATACATTGAACCTTCCTGTAATGTTCTAAGTGTTTCATTATATGCTAGAGCTTCCTCCATCTTTTCAGGTGTTCCATAACACACTGAAACTTACTTTATTGTTCCAAGTGTTTCATAATACACTGAAACTTACTTTATTGTTCCAAGTGTTTCATAATACACTGAAACTTACTTTATTATTCCAAGTGTTTCATAATACACTGAAACTTGCTCCATCGTTTCAAGTGTTCTATAATATACCGAAACTTTCTTTATTATTCTAGGTGTTACATAATACATCAGAACTTCCTCTATTGTTTCAGGTGTTCCATAACACACAAAAACTTTCTTTATTGTTCCAAGTGTTTCATAATACACTGGAACTTCTTTTATTGTTTCTGGTGTTCCATAATACACTAGAACTCCCTCCATTATTTCAGGTGTTCCATAATACACTGAACCATTCTTGTTCTAGGTGTTTTACAATACACCAAAACTTTCTCCATCATTTCGGATGTTCCATAACACACTGAAACTTCCTTCATTAATTCCAGGTGTTTTATAATACATCAAAATTTCCTCCATTGTTTCAAGTGTTCCATAACACATCTGTACTCCCTCCATTGTTTCAGGTGCTCTATAACACAGTGAAACTTCCTTTATTGTTTTAGGTATTCCATAATACACTAGAACTTCCTCTATCATTTTAGGTGTTCCATAAAACATTGAAACCTTTTTTTATTGTTCCAAGTGTTCCATAATACACCGAAACTTCCTCCATCATTTCAAGTGTCTTAATACACCGAACTTCCTTTCTTATTTCATGTGTTCCATAATACACTAGAACTCCCTCCATTATTTCAGATATTCCATAATACACTGAAACATTCTTGTTCTAGGTGTTCTATAATACACCAGAAATTTCTCCATCATTTCGGATGTTCCATAACACACTGAAACTTCCTCTATTAATTCTAGGTGTTCTATAATACATCAAAATTTCCTCCATTGTTTCAAGTGTTCCATAACACATCTGTACTCCCTCCATTGTTTTAGGTGTTCTATAACACACTGAAGCTTCCTTCATTGTTCTAGGTATTCCATAATACACCAGAACTTCCTCTATCATTTTAGGTGTTCCATAACACATCGAAACCTTTTTTTATTGTTCCAAGTGTTCCATAACACACCGAAACTTCCTCCATCATTTCAAGTGTCTTAATACACCGAACTTCCTTTCTTATTTCAGGTGTTCCATAATACACCAAAACTTTCTTTATTGTTCCAAGTGTTCCATAATACACGGGAATTTCCCTTATCATTTCAAGTACCTCATAACCATCATTTAAGCATTTCATAGCCAATTCCCGACCAGCCGCTCAGTGCGAGCGTAGATTTTTCTGACCTCAGTGATGAAAATCAAATTAGTTATCTTTTGCATCGAGTTTTCTACAGGAATCGATTTGAAAGATGAATACAGGCATCGAATGAGCTATTGAATAAACCCAAAAATCATCCAAAAGATCAAAGGCCTAAACCTTATTTTCAGTCAAAGTTGCATGGCTCTATTTGGGACCCACGGCTCTCCTTAGAGCCGCACAGCTTTATTTAAAAGAGGGTTAAGCCGTGTAACCAATTTGAAAAGTGAAATTTCTGAAGCATGGCTTATCTTTGAGTTGCAGCTTTAACATAAAGCCGCACGGCTTTTATTCCAAAAAAAATAGAGCCATATGGCTCTTATCCTAAACAGACAAAAAAATAATTCGCCCAACACGGGTAGAGAAGAGACAAAAATTTTGGATCTACGAGGATAAGAAAGAAGCATAACCAGAGAGAAGGAAGGGGCTTTTGAAAAAAGGAAAAAAAAAAAGAAAAAAGAGAGCTTAGAGAAAAACTAAGTAAGAAGAAAAAGATAGAAAAAGAAAACACAGCAGGGAAGAGAGTGAGAGAGAGTTAGAGAGTTAGAGAATCAAAGGGAAATGGAGAGTGTGAGCACAGGTTTTTCCCGGTCTTGGTGATGAGAGTCCCTTGATTGCCTATGGATAGGACGAGCTTGAACGGGACCCGAAAGCAACCGGTTTGTTGCCTGGAGTGTCTCAAATGTCCCGAAAGTCAAAATATCTGCGATCCAAAACTCCCGAAAGGGTCTCCCGAGAGGTCTCTAGGGTTTAGGGTGCATGTCTGTTGTTTCACCTTTCACTCTAGCCTTCGCTAGAACCGAGCGGCTCTGGTTTCTTAAACTAGAGCTGGCCAGCTCTAGACTAGAGCCGGCCGACTCTAGTGGGTAGGACAGGTTGCCTTGCAAAGTCAGGCAACCTGTCTTACAGAGGGGAGGTATGGGCGAAACAGGACAGGCTGATTGATGGAAAGAGAGAGGGAGAGAGAGGCAGATAAAAGGAAGAAAAAGAGAGAGAAGGAGACTTTTGGGACTTTCGGTTCTCAAAAAAGAAAAGAGAAAAAAAAAAAGAAGAAAGCAGAAAGAGAGAAAGAAAGAGGAAGAAGAGAGCCGAGAGAAACAGCAAAAAACAACTCCCTCAATACTTTCATCTAACCCTAAACTAATCTTAAAACATTAACAACACAACCAACAACCTCTACTCATTACTTCGGATTCATTTCGGGTCGTTTCGGATCGTTAAAGTATTCGGCCGGTTGAGTTCCAAGAGGCATTCCAAGCTTTCAATACGTTCTTTGGATGTTTAAAGTATCCAAACAACATCCAGGTAACTCTAAGAAACCCTAAAACTTGTCTGCATTTGATTTTCTATGTGTTTTTGTCATTTTTGCCGAAATCCAAAAAATGGTTTGCCCACCATAGCTGTACGGCTGTGTTCAGAGCCGGCCGACCCTGTTCTTCAAGGACAGATCCCCGATCTATCCCAAACGGCCGAAACAGCCTGTTTTCCATTTTGATTTTTTCTGTTGGGATCATTTTTTGCCCGAAATCATTTGTATGTATTTGTATTTTGATTTTCTGACTATTGCATACTCGAATATTGGGGTTTTTAGTATTTCCCGGGGTTTATTTTATGAGTTTAGGGGTAGTTTCATCCGATTCGGATCCATTGTCTAGCATTTATGGACCCCTGAATCCCACAAAATCCCCGAAAAATATTGGAAATAACTAAAGTAATATTTTTATAAATGTTTTTGGTGTGTCTATTGCCTTTTAGACCATAAATGGTTTGTATATTTAGGAACACACACGAACGGGACCCCGAGTTCCGGGATAACCGACCCACGAAAATGGAAATTTGCATGAAACCGAGCCAAATGGTTTTCTAAAATTGATTTTCCAGCACAAAAATTACAGGGCGTTTCAAAACCGATTTACAGGTCTAACCGGTCTGACCGGTCGGGTCGAACTGGTTACCCCGTAAATGCATGTTTCCTTATCTTAAAATCCCCATTCTGTCCTGATTTGAGTCCTACTTGTGTTTATAATATAAACTGTGCTAACTAATCTGTTTTGCAGCATTTATTTTTATTTTTGTTGTATTTAATAGATTAATTTGTGTATCTTAGGCGGTTGTATTATTTTTAGATTCTCGTGTACTTAGGCGATTGTAAAAGTGAGGACCAGAGTTTTTATATTTTATTCAATTTGGTTGTATAATCGGCCTTTATTATTCTTTTGTATATTTGTGTCAATGGTTTAATTTCTCGCAATTTATTTTCTGCATTTTTGCCTTAGCATCGGCTTAATATAATAAACAAACTGGGGTTAGAAAAGATAATAAATCGAATAAATATGGTTTTATAAAAAATAAACTAATACAAGCTTGAGGTTAAGTAGTTACGTTGCCCAAACCCTGAATCTCTGAATTAGGTACAGCAGTCTGGGCTCGGTAGGGAGCTGTACCTGAATTTCCCGGATGAGCTGATCCTGGTGGCGACTCTGTCACTGATCTCGGGATTTAGGTTTCAAGGTCTTTAAGTTAAAAACGGGAAAATATTTTCTACAAAATGAATTTTCAAAATCGACTGAATAGTTTTCCCAACTCAACATAAACAAAACCCGTTTTTCCTAAAACATCACAAAAACAAATAAAATTTCTTTCTTTTCTTTTTCCTCGATCTGCTTCGCCGCGTTCCGCTAAAAGGTCGTCCGCTCACAGGGAGCTAGAAACTTTCTCAAATCCTCACTTTCTAACCTAAACTTTAATCCTTTCAATCCTAAAATCCAAACTTCAATCCTTGTTACTTGGTAGGTGATTTCCGAGATGATTCGAGGTGAAAATGAGCTTGTTTAGGACTAGCTTGTGTCTTAAGAACCGGCTTTAGAAACTTAAAAATACTGGATAAACATGTTAAGGGTAATTCCTGAGAGGCCTTAAATCCTTTTCACTGCTTTTTAGGTTTTTTATGTGTATTGTGAAGTTTTAAGCCAAAAACTTCTCTGTTCATTTTCTGAGAATCAGAGCTACACGGCTCTGTTCTTCCCTAGAACAGAGTTGTAGCTCTATCCGTAGCCGCACGACTCTATTTTGAGCCGCACGACTCTATTTTGAGCCGCACGGCTCTTACCTCCATACAGTTCCATGCAAAATTCTATTTCCCAAAATTTTCTGTTTTAGTAAATTTTTGAGCTGCACGGCTCTATTCTCTGTTCCAGTCTGGTTTTTCGATGAATCAATGAGGCTCTGTTTCGCAAAACATGAAATCGCTAACTCACAAGATAAGGAAATATCTAGAATTACGTATTTTGATAAATATTATGTAATATATTTGTTATTAAGAATTTATTCATCCCATACCTTTTCATATGTTCATAAATACGCTTTTAGTATTATACTTCTTTCTCTTTTACGTTTTCTTTTTATCTTCTTTCTCTTTTACATTTTCTTCTTTTGAAACTGCCATCGCAACTTCAACTACAGTGGACACTTCTTTCTCCATCAGTGATTTCTTGATTTAATGACTCCATCAACACGCAATATCTTCTTGTAAAGCCCAAGATTCTTCAATTGTAATCACTGGATTCTGCCCAGCTCCATTGCGTTCGATTTCCTCTATTCCCTTCTTGTATTCTATGATTTTGTTTTGTCTTTATTAGGTTCCTTTGGCATTTATGATTTCCATTCACTATCTCTATTAGGTCGCCAATTGCATAGTTCAAGCATTTGCTCTGCCAATAACGCTTAATTTTGGTGGATTTTTGGTTTCTTCCTATGCTTTCACTATAATTTATGCTTTTAATTTCTCCCTAGATTTTCTTCATATCTTCGTTGTTGATTGCCATGTGATTTGCAAGTCTTTATGTCATATTGCTATTTTCTCCTTTTATGGATTTCAAATTTATGGTGTCAATGTTCGATTTGAGTTTGGTTTTACTTCATTAGCTGTTTTTGGTATTGATTTGTGGAAGAAAGAACAATTCTTTACACTCTCCTATTTAAAGTTTTATGTTTTGTTTCTAGGTCCAACAATATGGAGAAATCTATTGAAATTGCATTGAATTGGCTAAATATTCAATGGTTTGTAAATTCCTTTGATTTGCATTAATCTTTAATCTGAGTTAGTGTATTACGCTTTGTTTTTCTCTTTAATTAGTAACTATAAATCACTGCAGAAGGCAAGAAAGAAATAAGAAAGAAGTTTTGATCTAGAAAAATAGATTACAGAGAAACAAGAGATAATTTCGAAGCTACAAAAAGAATTAGAGGAGCAAGAAGAAGAAGTAGATGCCTTAAGAGATTTGAACTAGGTTCTTATCACTAAGGAGCACGATGCACATGTTGAACTAAAGAATGCTCAAAACGAATTAATAAATGTAAGGATTTGAAACTTTAATCTTTAAATTTCTTTGTTAGTTAAAATGAATTGTTACATTACCAATTAATCTGTCTGGTTTGTGTTCTTATAACTTGACCTCTAAATTATTTTGGATTATCTACTATCATAATGAAGGCTATTTTTGTTAAGTTCCCATCATGTTTTTATGGAAATCGCTCCTCTTACTACAAATGCATATTCTTATTAGGTAAACTATAATGATTGTTTTGTAACCTATAGTTTGTTTCAAAACTTAAGTTATGATTTATTGTTGGTAAAATTTTAGAAAATGCAATGAATGGAATGTTTATGTATCTATGAATTATGTAAGGATGAGATGTTTCTTTGATGGTTTATACCTGAACTCAATACTCTCTGCTTCTTAGGGTTGTACATAGGGCGGGCATTGCATTCCCCATCCCCATCCCCAGATTAATCGGGGATCCCCATCCCCACCCCGTTTATTAATCGAGGATAAAAATCTATCCCATTCCCGTCCCCAGCTGGGAATCGGGTCCCCGCGGGGATCCCCGTCCCCGTTTAGCTAATTTAATATTTTATAAAAAAAACCCTGTAAAATTTCAATTTTCACCCTCAAATTTATCCAAATATGCATTAAAATATGAAAACTTCATCTGCATTTGATGCTCATGTTTTTCTAATTTCTAAACACAGGTATAAAGAAATAGCATCTATATAAACATGTGATTACCATATTGCACATGGTGTACGAAAGAGGGAGGATGTTTCCTTTGTGTAAAGTCTGATTTAAGTAATTCCCAATGTGTGTTTTTATTAACATTTAGTGCCCAATGCAAACAAAAGTTCCCATTCTTATTCCCAATAAACTACGGATCTAAACTCACCAAATCAATATTTAGGACAATTTTTTTTTATTACAACTTGACAATTGGGCCGGCTGGATTTTTTGATTCATATGGGCTGTGTTCTTTGCTCTCTAAGACCAAGTCCTTTCAGAACACGTAAACATTTTTTATTACTTTCTTTAGCATATAATCTAATATTAATTAAATAAATTGAAACGGGGATTCGGGTATTTTATCAGGGATCCCCGCGGGCTTTAAACAGGGATGGGGATGGGGGCCCGCGGGGTGGGTAGGGGTATCACCATCCCTGTCCCCGATTAATAAACAGGGACAAATTCGTCCCCGTCCCTGCCCCACAGGGATTTTAATCGGGGATTCCCCGTCCCCGTCCGGACTGGCCCCCGTCACCCGTTTGACAACCCTACTGCTTCTTTTTTTTCCTCTTGTTTTTGTTTTCCCATTTTTAGTTTCTCTTATGTGTGGTTTTAATTTTTCAGATTTTGGGTGATTTGTTATCAAATTGCTATTGTTAATTAAGTTCGAGTTGGAAGCTTCATTGGGTGATTTATTATCAAATTGCTACTGTTAATTTTAAAATGAGATTTCCATGTTTATAGATTTGAAGATTTGTCACTGAGAAAGTTGAAATCCACCTTTGAAATGAAAAATACCTTCTTATATGCTATTATATATGCATTTTTTTGTTGCAGGAACCGAATAGAATCTTAAAATTGAGCAGTTTAAGTTTCCCATCTTTGGTGGTACAATTGAAAACCAAGAAGTTTTTTTTTTTTTTTTACTGAAGAAGAAGATTGCAGGAACCGAATAAATTTGAGGGGTGGCCATAAGGCTATTACTTACTTTCACATCTCAACATTGAGTAGTTTAAGTTTGTCATATTTTTATATCTATACCCAACACCTTCGCTGCAAGACATATTAATATTATCTTGTAATTTAGATTAGGTTCTTTTGTTCTTAATGTATTTTCCCAGTCCATCATTATATTAATAATATGGATAAGTAATGTGTACTCATAGACAAATGCACATAACATATTTGAGATATATACAAAACATAACTATATTTTGTTGTTGTTTATACACTTATGATATACTTCTTATACATTGTTATGCACTGTTTATACACTTCTTATACAATGTTATACACTATTTATACACTTCTTATACACTGCTTATATACTGCTTATACATTGTTTATACACTTCTTATTCACGGATTATACACTGTTATACACCGCTTATACCGTTATACACTGCTTATACATTATTATACACTGTTTATACACTTCTTATACACTGTTATATAGTGTTTATATACTTCTTATATACTATTATACACTATTTATACACTGTTATATATTGTTATACAGTATTATATACTGCTTATACATTGTTATACACTGTTTGTACACTTCTTATACATTGTTATACACTGTTTATACACTTCTTATACATTGTTATACACTGTTTATACACTTTTTATACACTGTTTATACACTTTTTATACATTTTTATACACTGTTATACACTTCTTATACATTGTTATACACTATTTTTACACTTCTTAAACTCTGTTTATATACTATTTTTACACTTCTTATACTCTGTTTATACACTATTTTTACACTTCTTATACTCTGTTTATACACTATTATACATTGTTTATACACTACTTATACACTGTTATAAATTATTATACACTTCTTATACAATGTTATATGTATATACACTTATTATACATTGTTATACACTCTTTATACACTGATTACACATTGTTTTACACTCTTTATACACTGCTTATACATTGTTATACACTTATTATACAATATTATACACTCTTTATATACTGCTTATACATTATTATACACTTCTTATACATTGTTATACATTTCTTATACATTGTTATATACTTCTTATACAATGCTTATACATTGTTATACACTGTTTATACACTTCTTATACATTATAAAACACTGTTTATACACTGCTTATACATTGTTATACACCGTTTATACACTTCTTATACATTGTTATACACTATTATACACTTCTTATACATTGTTATACACTGTTTCTACACTTCTTATACATTGTTTATAAACTTCTTGTACATTGTTATACAATGTTATACGCTTTTTATACATTGTTATACACTTCTTATACATTGTTATACACTGTTATACACTTCTTATACATTGTTATACACTGTTATACATTGGTTATACGCTATAATGCTTAAACAATGTATAAAATAAGGTACAAACAATGTATAAACAAGGTCTAACAGTTTCACAAAGGAATAAACAATGTATAACTAAAGTATGATTATTGTATCACAAGGTATAACTAACGTATAGTATTTATAAAAGTTATAAACACATTGTTATACACTTCTTACACATTGTTATATACTGTTATACACTTCTTATACACTGTTATACATCGTTATACACTTCTTATACAATGTTATATGTTTATACACTCATTATACATTGTTATACACTGCTTATACATTGTTATACACTTATTATACACTATTATACAATCTTTATATACTGCTTATACATTGTTAGACACTGTTTATATACTTCTTATACACTGCTTATACATTGTTATACATTGTTTATACACTTCTTATACACTGCTTATACATTGTTATACACTGTTGATACACTTCTTATATATTGTTATACACTGTTGATACACTTCTTATATATTGTTATACACTGTTTATACACTTCTTATACACTGTTATACATTGTTATACACTGTTATACATTGTTATACACCAATTATACATTGTTATACACTTATTATACACTATTATACACTCTTTATATACTGCTTATACATTTTTATACACTGTTTATATACTTCTTATACACTGCTTATACATTGTTATACATTGTTTATACACTTCTTATACATTGCTTATACATTGTTATACACTGTTGATACACTTCTTATACATTGTTATACACTTCTTATATATTGTTATACACTGTTTTATACACTTTTTATATATTGTTATACAGTTCTTATACATTGTTATACACTGTTATACATTGGCTATACATTATAATGTTTAAACAATGTATAAAATAAGCTATAAACAAGGTCTAACAGTTTCACAAAGGTATAAACAATGTATAAGTAAAGTATGATTATTGTAACACAAGGTATAGCTAATGTATAATTTTTATAAAAGTTATAAATACACTATTATACACTGCATATACACTGTTATATATGACTTATACCTATAATGCTTAAACAATGTATAAATAAAGTATAATTAATGTATCACAATGTATAATTAATGTAATTAATGTATAATTACAGTGATTATACCTTAGTTATACCTTAAGATACACTATTACATTGATTATACATTAGTTATGCCTTAAGATACACTATTACAGGGATTATACCTTAGTTATACCTTAATTATACCCTAAAATACACTATGATAGTGATTATACCTTAGTTATACCTTATAACAGTTTCTTATTGTTGTTATATATATTTTCATTGTCACATACGTTGTTTATAAATTTTTTTCTGCTATATACTATTTTCATACATTGTTTATACAATGTTTATTCATTATTTTTATACTAATTATACAAAAACTAAAAGTAGAAAAAAACATCGGAAAAAATATATACATATGAATCTCGTTTCGAGGAGAAAAAAAACGAAAAAAACTTTCTGAAGTTGCATGATGAAAAAATAAATGTATTGTAGAATAAATACGAAATTAAATTAAAATTATAAAAGAGGAGAGACAAAAATGTATTTTGGAAATTATAATTTTTTACTTTGTTGTTTTTTCAGGCAGAATCACGTAAAAAGGAATGGTTTGTTTTAGGTATTTTTGAAATTTTAGAAAGTTTTTAATGTATTTATACAAACTTTTCTTTTTTCAAGTAAAAATATTATATAGTCTAAGTCATTTTGTAAAATCCCTAATTTCTAATATAATAAACCACCAGCCCTATATTTCAACATTTGTTGAGCCAAAAGACTAACGTAACTTCATAGCCTTTGTTGTCAATACGGACCACTAGAAAATGAATTAATTAAAATAAATTTTTACTTTCTAACAGTCAACTCGAAAGTCAAAAATTAAAACTACAAACCATTTATAATGTAACGTAAGGACCATTCATTTTAAAAAAAAAAAAAAAAAAAAAAATCAGTTTTGATAAATAGAAAACGTGTATTATTCTAATACAAGAGCCAAAATTTAATGGGTAAAAAAGTTTCAGAAATATTTAAAAACATGTACAATATAAAAATTGATTTCATAAAATCACATGAATAATTTAGAAAATTTTATCAACATAAAAAACTATATATAAAAAAAAAAGTTATATCATTTAAGATTGGTTTTAAGAAAGAGGGTCAAACCGTTTAAACTAGAGATTTTGAATATAAATTTTAGTATATGCTTAAAATTTTGATTAGGAGAATATTCACTTACTGAGGGTATATAACCAGTCGTGAAACAAGTAGTGGAAGTATCTTACCCCAATGATGATGATGATGATAATAAATAAATAAATAAATAAATAAAAGAAAACAAATCAGATCTATGCAAATATAATTTTGGAGTTTCAAGCATGGGCCAGTGCTAGTCAAGTTTGGCTCCTTATATAAGGCTACCCCGAAGCCAGGACTTTCTCACTTCTTTATCCAATCTCTTCTCTCTGTTGTCAAAAATATATCAATCCAAATTTAAAATAAAAAACCATGTCTAGTTCATCAAGCAGTCTAAAAATTGGCATAATTGGCTTCGGCAATTTTGCACAATTCTTGGCGAAAACCATGATCAAACAAGGTCATATATTAACAGCAACTTCTCGTTCTGATTACTCTCACCAATGTCAAAATCTGGGCATCTCTTACTACGGGTAAACACATGAAATTTCTTTATGAAATCTAATCTATTTTTACACATTAACTGTATGAATTTTCAATTATAGCTAGTTATGAACATCAAATTTAGTCAAAAACCTTTTTCCAAACAGTAAAAATATCTGTCAAATACAAATGAATCGATATACCCAAGTTTGATTTTCATAGTTAGAAGTTATATGAATATGTGCAATTATAATTTTAATCAATGATTCACTAGCAGGGATATGATCTCATTTCTTGAAGCTGAAAACGACATCATTTTGATTTGTACATCAATCCTATCTCTAGAACATGTTCTCAACTCAATGCCAATTCATGTTCTACGACCTCAAACTCTCTTTGTTGATGTGCTATCAGTCAAAGAGTATCCAAGAGACATTCTACTAAAAGTATACTCAACAACCTAGTTATACTAATTAAGCAAAGTTAAGAGAGTGTTTTTGCATATCATTATATGCTAATTAACAAGCTTAATTATATACATAATCTTTTAGATACTACCAAAGGAATCAGATATACTGTGTACTCACCCGATGTTTGGACCGGAGAGCGGAAAAAACGGATGGAAAGATCTTGCTTTTGTATATGACAAAGTTCGAGTAAGAGAAGAAGCTACATGCTCAACATTCCTGCAAATATTTCAAACTGAGGTAACTCTAATGTTTGTCCTAAACCTGGGTTATTGTCACAATACTTTGCTAAAAGACAATCAATCTATTTCACATTCGTTAAATTGCACCAACAGCAATTGAAGTTTGGATTTGTGTCAATCAAGTTATAAACTTTCGTTCTGATATCAATAAAAGTCAATATCACCCTAATCCTTCAAAATGCGGTACCGAAATGATGACATGACAAATTAATACCAAGTATAACCTAAATTGGCCGCAACTAACTTTGAATTTTTTAGTTCTTTTATTTGATTCATTTAGTATTGTACACGTGGATACCACATCAGTGACACATGTTAGTTTTTTTGTTGGTTGAAATTGATATATGTAAGAATTGGTGTTGACTTGTCATGTCATAAGAAAAACAATGACTTTATTTATTAACATCACAAAAAATATTAAGTAACTTTATTGACACAAATTAAATTCTCGAGACCTTCAATATACAAACATCAAATTGTAGTGGTTGGTGCAATGTACCCATTTCACAATTCACATTGTCACAACCTAGTCAAGTACTATACGTAATTACTAACTCAAGTCTCTTTTCTTGGACTTTGAGAGCGTCGAACGCAATTATATACACTAAAAAACAACTAAACTTAAATCATTCTTATCCTCTAAACTAAACTTAAATCATTCTTATCCTGTAAACTTCACAGAACCAAGTTTGTTACAGCTCTCGTTAGATGCTTATCAAGAATAAAGTCACCAGTCACAAAAAAGAATGAATATTTTGCCAACACGACATGGAGATATAAAACTGAATTGTAGAAATAAATAACAATCAGCAAAATCTCACCAATGGCATAACGCACAGAAATGGGCTGGCACATAACGTCTTTTTCACTAATTAAATGTTCTGTCTCGCCATCATCTTAAGTTGTAGAGGGAGGCTTTTGTATTTTATGACCACAATATAAGCGACAAAAACTAATCCTTCAGCAAAATCAACTGAAAATTAGTCTAAGATTAATTCCAAGCAGAAGGACACCTGGCATCAGCCAGAGAAATTAAGATTGTTCTATCTAAAACTTGGTACAGATGCAGTTATATGCTCTAAAGTCTGTCTTTTTCAGTAAATAAATGTTCTGTCCCGTCACCATCTTAACCGCCGAGTCCTAAAAACAAATAAATATAAATTGCTATACATACCAAATTTTCTTGACTCTTGCAAAATCAGCTAAGAACTTTTTTGGACAAATAACTTATTAATTCTTCAATTTGATACAAGTCACGCCGACTCAAGAAAAAGAACAGCCACCAAATCCGTCAATAGATGGACCGAGAGGGGCTTAATAACAAGTCCAAGGGCCTATTTGTAAGAAAAAAAATAGTTAATTTCTGCAAATTGTAAATTGAATACAAATTCAGGGAGAATTTTCAATTTTGCACTTAAGGCCAAATATAAACAACGAATAGTAACCCTTGAAAAAGATTAACTGAGTAGTCTGAAATTAAGCAGAAGGACATCTACATCAGCAAAAGATACTAAGATTGTTCTTTCTAAAACTCTTGCTACAGATGCAATTCAATATTCAAACTCTAAAGTCTATGTTCATAACCAAATAACTTGAGTACAGCACCAACTGTTCAATAGCTAACAAGAAAAACTCTACACAAATACCCATTTAACATGTTTGAATGTTGCTGGAAAATAATAATACGAGGAACAAAATTGAAGTATAACAACTAATTCACACAATATGCATAATAATGCTTTATGTATCAAATCAAAATGGCTCATACTAGTAATAAGTTGCTGCTGACACATCACTGTTTTATCCACATTGACTAGGGTTGCAGGATGCTGGAGATGACTTGTGAAGAACATGACAGAACAGCTGCTAAAAGTCAATTTCTCACTCACGCCATAGGCAGGTAAATTGTTTTTATGTCACCACAAAATACAAATATTACATAGAAATTAGACAAGTAAAATGTATTAACCTAACCTCTGGTCTTACAGGACCTTGTCAGAAATGGACATCAAGTCAACAGCTATGAATACAAAAGGCTTTGAGGCACTTGTTGAATTGGTATGCTCAGTTAATCTTTCATTGAAAGTTTCTTTTCTCCTTCCTTTTTGTTCTAACCAATTAAACTCTTGATCTTTCAGTTTGATACATTGAACCTTAGATCAATTATAACTGCACAAATTGTGCTCCTAACATATAGTTAGCTACAAACATAAAACTCAGTTTAAAGCGCGCGGCTTATTTCATTTGAGCGGAACATGACGTTTTTTATGGTTCGAAAAGAGATTTTATATGTCTAGTGAAGCTGCTGAGCTCTTTTTCTCTCCAAATGGGGAGGATGACCTGTTAAATAAGTGTTAGACGAAGACAAAAGGGGCAGCATGCTTTTACTGATTGATGTTTATACCATTTGTCTGCGGCTCAATCTGTAAGATTACAGTTGATTGAGAGTTTAATGCGTCAAATTGACATATCACAAGCTTAATGTATAAAAACTCAAAAGATTGGGGCCTTGGGATGCTTTTCCTAGAAGAATAAAGAGCTAATAACATCCTTTTCACTTTTGGCAGAAAGATAGCACCACGAAAGATAGCTTTGACCTGTTTAGTGGGTTATTCCTCTACAACAGATTTGCCAAACAAGAGGTAATAACTATCAACTATCAACACCAGTGTTTTGTGAATATTTTGATATACAATATTCAAATTTTCACTAAAAGAAATTATGACGCAGCTAGAGAATCTAGAACATTCGCTTCAAAAGGTTAAGCAGAAGCTGCTGGATCAGATTAATGCAGATGAGAATCTTAACGATCCTAAACTATGATGCAGAAAAATCTTGCCAACAAAACATAGTATTTTAGTAATTTAAGACAGGCTTTTGATGTGTAATTGATAGTAAAAAGAATGAACTTACTGAAGTTATTGACACTCTATTTGGAGCATAAAAAATAGGATGGTCAAAGATGGGGATAATAATTTTGAAGTTGCAGATAACAAAGAGAACAACATGGCTGGATTCAACCAGATAACAACTTACCACCATGGTTCAGCATGCTTCTATCTCTGTATGATAGCCTGGTCAACCAGGCTAGCCCTATTGATGACTCCAAAGTATTCTACATGGAGGGGATGGGCTAGTTCAACTATGAAAAATATCCTTACAAAACAACATATGCATGTGGTTATACAAAATCTTAGTCATATTGACCTAAATATTTTCCAGATCATCAAATAACAGATGTAAATAAAAATGCAGCATATGTAAGTAACTTCTCAGTAATTTGCCTGGGAAACAATTCGGTAAACTTGTCGTGAGATCATCAGAGGTAAAGGTTAGGTAAAATAATATGTTATAATGATTGCATTTGAAGAATGAGAGTTACATATACTGTATGAATTGAATGTGCATTTGAGTGAAAATGAATAGTTATCTTACAGTGATTTGAACAGTTCAGATGGTTTTAGAACTTAAACGATGATTAAGAGGTTGTTAAAATCACCAGCCAGTTTAACCTAGGGCCTAGGGGAAAACTAGGAAGAAGATGTGGGACAGGCAGTTTTCATCAGTATAATGAAGGAGATGAGTTAGCTTAGTAGAGCAAAGAAAGGAAGTTGAATGCTGCCAACTGATTACATGCAGTACAATAACCAAGGTAATGCAGCAGCAAAAGAGAAGAACAGTGTACAAACAAACAAAGAAAAAGCAAGAAGAAAACCACAAAGATGTCTTTTAATGGATATACGGATTAAGTACTACGCATATTTTAGTACAATGATCAAATGCTATTTCCAGAGAGTGTTGGTTTTATTCATGTCTTGATACAAACAAAATCAGAGTCGAAAAATATGGAATCAAAAGATAATAATACTGAACATCCGGGGAGTAACAGATACCATTGTTATCTTGAAATTACAGAAGTTTATTATTTTTCTATGCTATAAATTCACCGTCAATTAATATACTTAAGCTTCTGCTCAAATGATAAATGAAATTTGCATTCACTGAAGTTAAGTAGTGGAATTAAAATTTAAAAGTCAATATCATGAGGAAACGGAATAAAGAATCTGCTGGACAAACAGCCCAAGGATTATGCCTTTCATTCTATTTCAATATTCGCTGAATTGCTGGGGATCTTGTATCAAGTACATACAAATGCTTATCTACATTTACAACACAACTAAATCTGTGTTAACCGACATATACCAAACTTTGAAGGAATTATATTGAAAGATATACATATAAAGGTCACTGGAGATCTAAGCCAAAAAATTGGAAACCTATTTCCTGTAATTTCTAACAGACTTTGAGGGAATGTTTACAAATTAGTATGAGTATATGTAGAGGAATAATCACCTTTCTGATTCTCAAGGTCATTAATACTGGCATTCTCTGCAGTGCTGCACCCATCATCAGAGCAGAACTCTCTGACTCGTACGATGAAGTTTTACTATTCTTACTCTGCAATCCTGAAAAGCAGGCAAGATCGATCCATTGCTGCAGCATTTAAAGCAAGAAGAAAAATTGCTTCAGTCTAAAGAGGAAAAAATAATCAAAGACACCCTCTTTGTTGGTTCCATCAGGAATTAAGGAAGTGGAGATGGTTAGCTTCGCAAGAAAGGATAGACCTGGACTGAATGGTGTTATATGTATATGTATAGACAAATATACATATCTTTTCGAAAAAAGAAACAAAATGCCATTGTCCACTCTGATGATGAGGAATCAATAAGAGAAAAAGGGCCTAGATAATGATAAAGCAGTTACATGCAAATAAAAACCACCACAACCTACAACCCCAAACTCTTAGTAAAAAGGAGGAGACATATCCCCCACAATTTAAAAACATTTTACCATCTCTGTGAAGAAGATGCATTGCTTCCAAATTGTTTTTTCAAGAACTTGATAAATTACGTGAAGCTATGACTAAAAACTGTACCTATGCTAAAAATTGAAGCAGATTAGGAATAGAAGGGTTATAACCTGTGTTCCCCAGTAGGAGTTTATTGTCCGCACGAGAAATGAAAGCATATTTACAAGCAACGTCTGAGAAGAAAATTCATCAGAAAATCCAATGCCCAATTAGTCCAGCAATGATCTGCAAGGTATTTGTCAAAATTTTAAGTAAATATCTTGGATAAAAGTGAACACAAAAACATAACATAAGTTCATCTATCTCGTAAAAACAGAAAGTGTCCAAGCGTTTATATGTAAAAAAGGTGTGTTTATCTTATTTAAGGAAGCACAATTCTCTACTTCAGGAAGTTGACCTTTTAATTTTGACTAAAATAAAATGTAGAGCAGATTACATGTTTTATATCAAAATTTATGAGCACATTCTCAGGTAAGTCACCCATCTAATGTTGACCAGAAAGTCTAGGCTTATGAAGAAAGTATCTTTGTGCCCACCTGGTAGCGTACATTTGCTGATGTTCCAAGGAAGCAAGAATAAACAAGTGCAGTTTTAAGTATCGGGGATCTTTTAATTTGTTGATTAGTAACCAACGCAGGATTAATGATTTTGCGAATTGCAAACAACACATTTGAGGCAGCCACAGCACTGATACTGGAGATGAATCCAACACTAGAGAGTTTCAGATCACCAAAAAGCACAGATACAAATCTGTGACCAAGATTCCAGTCCTTCCCTGGAAGATTTTTTTGAAATGCATTATCAAGGATAGACACCAGGAGACCTTTCCAAGTATTAACGTTGTCTGGAGAAGTTCCATCTTCAGCATATGAAAGGAAGGACAAAGTTGGGGCAGGAAGCCAAACAGTGAAAAAAATCAATGACTATTCCCCTTGCGGTGTCCATAATTACATAGTCAAGATCTTGAAAGAAATTCTCTTTACGCCTCTCATACTGTGAAAAAAGAGTAGTGGTTATCGAAATGGCTTCTTCTGTAGCTAATCTATGCAGGAATTTGGGATCTGCCAACAGTCTTTCCCTGGAACCCTGCTCCAAAAAGACTTATGGTCAAGTTTAGCATCAGCCAAACATTCCTTCCCTAACATAATGGTGTCTTTTTTTTTTTTTTTTTGTGGAGTATCATTAATTAATTAATATATTGACTCACACCAATAAGAAGATTTTCAGCAAGCCGGCAAAGTAATTGCTTGCTGAACAACAAAATGAATTTTATCACGTCAAGAAAGCTAGTACACCTGGAAACGGTTAGCAAGTTCCTTAAGAACAGGATATTTCTCTAGATCAAAGAAATTCTGCAGTACCTCTGGTGATACTAAACCAAGATCAAGTCCTGCCTGAAGATCCTGAAATGCATGGAAGAATTTTATTTCATCAGAAGAATCAAGTATATCTCAATAAGGTGGTACTTAGGAGAAAATCTTTTTAAGATTTAAAATTTAACTAGCAAACTCAGAAAAGTGACTAGATTTTTGTATCTTCCCTTCGTCATTAACAGCTTTTTTGTGGTGGTGAAATAAAAAAATAAATAAGGATTTAGCTCTTATACTATGGGAATCCATCTTACCTGGGGTAGAGCATCACGCTTTCTACCTGCTGCATTCATTACTCGAGCAATTTCAGCACGACCATAACAATTTCTACTGCAGGGTCTGCCAGCAGAATACCACAAAAAGTCAGCAACAGGAACTTCTCCCTCTCTTCTCATGGATTGCCTTTCAGGATCAAGCACTATAACTACTTGGTTCTTCTTTTGCATCTTTTTCAAAATTCGTGCCGGTACCCCAGTACCTCTAGATCCATATGAAACATGGTTTGCACTGGTCACCATTACTACCATACCAGTGGTTCCTCCATCCACCACCGCCTGCATTATACTTTGGGACATAGTGTAATCATCTACTACTTTTGCTTGTGCGGATAAATATGAGCTTGGCCCAAAAGGGACAGACTGATTTGTTGAGTTCACATCAATTGGCCGGCGTGAAATAGAAGTGAACCCTGAAATGAAGCCAGAACCAGCTGGAGGAGCATATAGTTTACGATCAGCCTTTGAAAGGCCATGTATACCGTCAGCTTGGACTGTACATATGACCTGTATATATCATAAGGATCAAAAATCAGAATATGCTACAAACTAAGTAAATAACAATACGTTGGTAGTAGACAAGAAAGATGAATAGACAGTTTACTCTTTGTTTGCGCATAAAACTAATAGCAATTAACATACATCTAAATATTTGAGAATGATGAACATGAAATTGATACTAGAATGTAATCATTTCAAGCATCTTTTCAATATGTTGATGGGTACAAATTCACAAGAATTGTTTTCAAATCCCCACTGCAAGTATCTGCATACTAGAGTCTGGTTAAGTCATAGTAGTAGATTGTAAAATACTTCTGGTAGCATATTAATTTGCACAACTATCAGCAGCAGTATTTTGGTAACCAAAGGATGAAATATAAATTAGTCCTGCGTTGTCATCTAGTGCATAAAACAAAGTGTACAATTTAGCAGTTTACTCATTGATGCTCACAGAAGAATTGTAATTACCTTAAGTGGAGTACCACAAGCAACAATCCAGACTCCATTATCTCGACAATAGCACAAAAGTGGCTCATACTCTTGCCATCTCTGAGGTAGCCAATGTGACAAAAAAGACTTCAAAGATTCTCCATCTATCCTGCCATCACAATTCACTTCTCCATATATTGATTAAGCTGCGACTGAAAATCACAAGGAAACGCCTCCATGGCCAAGGAAATCGATTTCTCGCTCTCCACACATCTTTTCCTCAAATTCTTAACAATTTCGAGTTCCAATTCTTTATCGTCCTATACTGGCACTTGCTCCGATTCTCCCAAATAAACAATTCTTGCATTCATAAGCTTCTCCCACACCTTCTTCCTGTCCTTGCCCAGACCCATTGGCTCTCCGATCGCCGTCGCGTCATAAATCCTCGAACGTATATCTACATTCACCGCCACCGGAGTCTCATTGGCAGCTTCCACAGGCGGCACCCGCTGCTGAGGAGAAGAGGAAGTAAACGAAGCTTGTGAAGGCTTGCTAACGTCCTCCGCTTTTGACGCGGCGGCGTGGAGAACACTGGCACCGAGAGCGAGAAGTGGAGTGAGCAACACTCGGCGCCTGCTCGAGGTTTGACTTTGACCGGTGGCGGAAGCATCAGAGGCGTCGGAACGGATTGACAGTTTGACGTGGCGCGGGAACTTCGTCGAGAAAAATCGCCCGCTGAGGAGAGGTGGCTCCGGTGAAGTTGAGCCACATGCGTACGGCGGAGGTTGTCTACCGGCGAAGCCTCCATTTATGCTGTGGGGCTTCATTTTACGTTATCAGAACAACTCCAAAGTGTAACTAACCGCCTGGAGAGAAAAAAGAGAGAGAGAATCGTTTTGTGTGGTTTTTTTTTTAATTATTTTTGACAACCTGGAAAATATTTTTGTTATTATGCAACAGAGGATTGACAAAAGAACAAAATTTGCTGACATGGAAAATACATGTAATTAGTGGTTTTTCATTTCGTTTTTATCGCCTATACTGCCCCTTTAGTTAAAAAAAACCAATTTTAGTACTGGGTTAGGGAATATTTACAAGTATGATGCTGATTTAACCGGACAAATTTTAGAATCACTGGTTCCAAAATTTGGTTGAACTATTTTCGAAACTAGTGGTTAAATATTTTTTTTTAAATAGGAGCTGTTTTCGGATTTTGGATTTCCGAAAACAGTTCTTGCATCGGACGCTACAAAAGCGCCTGACGAAATGCTATTTTCAGAAAAGGATAAATTTCGAAAACAACCTATTTAAAATATATATATATATATATATATATATATATATATATTAAAGAGTGTGGGAATCCCCACTGTTGGGGGATTCCCACGCCCTTATTTAAAACTGCATGCATAATTACAACTTTTTTTTTAATAAAAAAACAACCTGTGAAAATTTGGTGTATATTTATCTTGGTAAATTTGAGTTGGAGCTCCTATCAATATAAACCTCTGTTAAGATTGTTCTATAAAATTTGGAGTTGCTGGAACATATATAAAAGATAGGGAAGGTATGTAATTCAATTAATTTTCTTCCACGTCTCCTCAATTTTTTTGATTTTTTCTTTCCAAACAAATCATGTTTCAATTTGAAAAAAAAAAACCCCCATTAATAGTTATAGATTTATGATTATAAAATTACAATTGCAAGAAGACTTTAATAGCTATAACCTTTTTAGTAATTGATATTTGTATGTAAGAAAAAAAAACTATCGTAATATTAGCATACAGAATTAGATGAAAATAAACTTTTTGATAATTTATAGGACCATCTTAATCACAACATATAATTTGAAGAAATCATTTGTTTTATGAATTATTTGGCATAATTGATTATTTATATGATTGTTGGCAAGCAAGTCTACTAAAACCTACTCAATAATCAACATTGATATTAAATATATATTTTTTATTTTTATAGAAGGTTGAATAAATTTGTTTCCACTACTAGTTCTACTATGACATATTATGAATATGCAATGCATTTTGAATGCGAATTGTTTAATTTTAATTTGGCAACTATACTCGGATAATATTTTGACCATCCATAATGATATAGTTATAAAATCTCCTGACCGATTCATAGTAAATGTTCCATAAGTCACGTCATCTAATATAGAATTAAGTAAATCATCGAAATTAATCAAATTATCGTTCAGACACTTTTGATTATTTGTCACGCGATACTCTTAGATAAATCGTATAATTATTTTATTTTTGTGGGTCTAAGGGATACGATAAAATGCAACACTAGAAATTCCAGCATCCATTTTTACTCACAATGTTACACAATCTATTTTTTTTTAAAAAGCATATATTATTACTAATTGTTATAATATATGGCTAATTAATTTACTAATTTTAATTGGATGAATGCAAAATTTTAAATTATATATTTGAATCTTTAAATTAATTGTCTTAAGTCGGTTAATGTATGAACAAAGTTGATTGGATGATGTTCTAAGTGGTTAAAAATTTAAAAAGTAAACTTATTTTGAAAGATCTTGGGTTTTAATAAATTAATTAATTAATGTGTATTTGTATTGTTTAAATAAAGTTTTTTTTTATGCAACTTATAGATAGTAAAAACAATACTTACACCAAGGAGACTCCTATATCTCGAATTCGCCATGAAGAAAATAAAAAGCTTGAAAGCAATTAGGATGAGAAGGGGCAAAACTTATTAGACTACCTGCGAAAAATGAATGAAAAAATGCAAGACATAATAATGTCAGGCTATAAATTCGACAAGCAAAGGAGTGAATAAATGACACTGTTAAGAAATGGTTTATCCTGGCGTTATAAACTCTATTTTGATGAGATTAACGAACAATCACCTATAGAATATGATGATATGGTGAAGATGTTAATTAAGATGGAAAGTGAATGTATGAGTTTATCCCAAGAATTAGTTGCCAAAGTTTTAGAAACTCTGTCAATATGTCAAGAAGACTATTGTAATATAATAAACGCTAGGAATTGTTTCAAATTCAAGTTTAAGAAAAGTCTATATTAGTAGTTTAATTTTATCATTTTATAACTTAGGTAATATTTTTTAGCTTAGTGTTATCATGTAATTTAATGTTATTATGTAATTTTATAATACCATCATCTAATTTAATGTTACTATTTTGTCAAAGTCCTTAAATTATATAGAATATAAATGAAAGTTAGAATTATAACAATCATTGAATAAATATACAATTATATACTATTGTCGTATTATTAATAACAGTCAACTAAAAAAAATACAAAAGAAATGAAAAAAAATTTATTACATATATACCATGATTATTAAAAAAAATAATATATTTTAAAATAATGTTAATCGAATGAAATATTTGTTGAAGATATATAAATGTTTGAGAAATATTTTTATATTTAATTAAATCGTGCATAATATTTCTCATTGACTATATATAAATCGTACATAAATATATTTATAAATATATTTATGTTTACATTTTATTTTTATACTTATTTACAATATTTATATGAACTTAATATTTATCATTGCATTGCATGTATTTATATGAATTAATATTTATAAATGAATTAATATTTATTTTATGTCATTTGATGTAGCTTGATATTGGATAGCTCTTGATCAAGGGTAGCAGAAATTAAAGGTCATTGATAGAGCTCATTTGAGGTTAGTAAAAGTACAATTATATATTTATTTTTATATATTATCTATTATTATTAATGAATAAGAGTTGCGTGATTTTGTTGTATAATATACTGTGGAATATGAAATATTATATCAACATGAATTAACCAACGAAATTTGAAAAGAAAATAATATTTGTTAGCATTGCATTGTAGTAATGACCTCGGAGTATTTCAAATATATTATGATCCCTAAGAAGGACTATATAGAATTTAATAATATACTAAATGTACTTCCAGATGTTGAAATTAATATAATTTTTAATAATTTTGTTTAAATGTTCATTAATAAAACCTATAAAATAATGCACTTACTTTTATTATGTGATTGTTACAGTAGGTACGCAATAATGTCAGAGAATGATTCATGTTATGTTATACACTGGGGGGGGGGGGGGGGGGGGTAGGATGTATGTAAACGATTCTGTTTTTGAGTACGATATGTTTAACTCATCAGCTAGGCACAAACGGTTGAAGGTTAAGAAAAAACCATCATTTGTTAAGCTTGTTGATTGGATATCCAGTGAGATTGGATTTGGCAATAACAAAAGGGTAACAAAGATCATGTATAAGTATCCTGTATCACCCATTTCATTCTCCCACATGATAATCAGTAGCGACAGTGATGTTCAAATTATCCACGAAAATTTGGCCAACTTTCCAAATTATCATATAGTTGAGTTGTTTGTTGATTATGAGATTTTTGCATCTGGAGATAATGAAGCAGGAAGCGATGCGATGGGTTCAATTCCTACTTCCTTTAACAATGTCTATGATTGTACCGCACTGGGTTATGGACAAGGTGATCCATTAATGGGCAACTTTGATAGTCAATTCACCTTTCAGTCAATAAGGTCTTATGGTTGGCAAGAACCAACACCATCTGTTTCTTTCCAAGGATTTCAACCGTTTTCTACTTTTGGCTTAATAGAAGGTGGATTGGTATTTCCTTCCACATGCTTTCCAACAACGACAATTATTGGATTTGGTGAACCCAAACTATTTGATCCCTTTAACTCGTTCCCATCCATAAGAACCATAGTTGGCACATCTCACAGTCCAGTTACGGATGTTCATGATGGGTATCCAGCGATGCGAACATATCGATCATCATATGATGATTCTAATGCTATCGTTTCTCGTATACCTTCTTCACTTAATTCTGAAGGTGTGTTTGTTTTACGTAACATCGAAGTTGTTGGTACTGAAAACAATAATGTAAGCAGCATATCACCGATAGAGCTTGTAGATCCCATAGCGTGTGGAGTAGGAAGTTCTGAAGACATTACTAGAATTGCTACCCATATTGATGGTGAACATGAAGAAGATCCTATATGTCATTATGTCAATGGAACTAAGGAACCGGATGAAATTCGTAATAGACTCGACGAACAATTTGTTGAAGATTATGTACAGTTCGATATTGACAATGATGACAATGATGATGAAGGTGATGAAGGTGATAATGTAAATGGTCGACAATATGAAAGGACAAATTTAGATACTACCATTGAGAAAAATATGAGTGTTACGGCGACAGGGATTATTGATTTGAATTTATCTTCCCCATATGTTCAGGAAGGCGATGATATTCCCCCTATTGCTCCCTTATTATCTTTTGTATTCCCAAGTCATACATATACCATGATTGAAGAGCAGGATTATGTACACCAATACACAATTGATTCTGATGAAATTAACATATGGGATGAAGTATCTAAGCTAAAACATGGATTAGTTTTTGGTGGAAAAGAGGAAGTTCAAGCAGCGGTGAAGACGTATTCGATGAAAAACCATAAATTGGTCGTCAAATGTAAGAACGAAGACTAAAACTGTGGTTGGTGGCTTCGTGTGCAATTCAAGAGATCCATAGGGTATTGGATGATAACTGTTTACTACAGTCCACATACATGTGTAAATGCATGATCATCACAAGACCATTATAATCTTGATAGTGTTGGGATTTTTCACCGACCCGATAAAAGCGAAAGAACGCGGTGATTTCCTCAAATCCGTGCCTAGGAGCAATTGATGTGAAAATTGTAAAACTTAAAATCAAATAGAAAAGAATAGATTTCTCACCAGAGATATCTCTTCTAGAGATGGCTACAGAAACCATAATTGATTGCCTTTGCGTTCATGTACACGAACGGCTATCGAACACGACCCGTGCTAGCAATGAGGTCGAGTGAGAGAGAGAGTTTAGTGGTTGTGATTTTCGGCTATGTTGCCACTACTCTTGGCCGAATTTTCTAGGTCAATCCCTTTTTAATTTTATGCGGGCTTTTCTCCTTTTTAAGCCTAGGTCAATATTAATTCTATTGGTCCAATTAATTATCAAACTTAATTTTATTCAACATGTATTCTAACACATTATACCATATAATATGTTTCATACATTTAAATTAAAATTAATTTGATCAATTAATTTCACCATGGAATTAATTTTGACATTCATAAAATTAAGATACATATAAACCTATACATGTGAAACATTTCCACCTAGGAAATAATCTCATAAATTAATTCATTGAATTAATTATGAGAAGGCCAATGCAAATATTAATTTTATTATTTTGATTAATCCAATTGATCATTGTAATATAATTAATATAATCCTCTCTCTCCTGTGTGTATACTCCAAGTATACAGGTGATCCCTTAAGTCCGTGTTCAGACGTTCAATGTGCACGATCCTATAGGCCTATCTTTATGTTGGCAGTGGGCCTATGGCCCACAAACTACAGGCAGGCTCTAGCAAGCCACTGCAGCCCCCAATTAAGATGGAGATGGCAGTCCAACTGAAATCATAACCCTATAGTTTAAACTTGTATATCCCATGTCATTGATATCGGTGTCCAACACAGAGGCATGGATTGATCACCCTTTTTTGTGTCCGGACATTTACTTGATCCCGAATGTACTGATGCTCACAAACAAGTTCCAACTTGTTTGGGTGTGGCCACACTCTTATCAGTCACATTCATTAAGAGGCCGGTGATATCTTCTCAATGGACTACTGAGTGACAAATCCCTTCTACATATCCATAGCACTGCCATGCTCAGTGACATACCCGAATGTACCCATACTTGGCACCCGTTTACAGGCCCTTTAGGCGTACACCAAAGTATGCAACTTCGCATGCAGGTCAAAGGATCCATACAAGTACTACATGAGAATCACTAGTGATACTTTACCATATGGATTTCTCGTTTAGTGGATCTATCCGGTACCATGCCCATTTTGTATGTACCCATTAACCTAGTTGACATCCCATGTCCAATGGCCGGTAAGACACCGCTATACAACCAGCTTAATGCTAGTCTCTGGTTCCATTCATTCCTATGACTGGAACAAACTACGGATCTCTTTATGGTCATATCGTTTTCCCTATCCATGGTCTTACTGCCAACTGCATGACACTTGTCAACATAAATATGGATATGTCCATTGGATACTCCATTTAAAATATAGCACAAGATATATAACAAATAGATTAATGCCTTTATTTAATGACACAAAATATGTATAATACATAAATCCAATAAATGTACAATACAAATGCAAGGTCTAATGCCTCGGGACTAAGGCATATCCGATAGATAGTAAGATAACTGCGAGTTCAATTTTAGGGATGGTTCGAAAAGATTTAAGACTAAACTTGGATGTGATAATTAAGCACGTGAAAATGGTTTTCCGCTTCACCATTTCTAAGAAAAAAGCATGGGGTGCTAAAAAGAAGGCATTAGAGAAGATTTATGGCAATTGGGAAGAATCGTACAATATGTTGCCGCAGTATCTGAACGCATTGACCTACTATAATCCTAGGTTCGTGACTCTCTTACTCACAGATGAAAAAACTGATCATCAATTTAGCATGTTTAAACGAGTTTTCTGGTCCTTCAAGCCATGTATAGAAGGATTCAAACATTGTCAACCGGTCATACAGATTGATGGAACATTCTTGTACGGCAGATACCATCACACACTTTTGGTGGCAACCGTATATATTTCCTATTGCTTTTGCGATTGTTGAAAATGAGAACCAATCAAGTTAGGAATGGTTTATGGAGTGTATCAGGACCTTTGTGACACAACGCATTGGTTAGGTTTTTTTACCGACATGCCGGTATCCTATTTGCCGTGAAAAATGAAGGATTAGGTTGGAAAGAACCCGTGTCATATCATCGATTTTGCCTCTGCCATTTTGGGAGCAACTACACTCATACCTTCTATAACACTATAATAAAAAACTCTTGTTATACCGAGCAAGTATGAACCTTAAATTATTCCAGTAACGTCTTACTTGTTATTTATTACCAATAGTCGTAATTTGGTTTCATCTTTCATTTTTAACTTACTTAGGAGCTCAAGCACAACCTCGTAAGTTTACGATGATTATGGACGTGATTAAGCAGTTAGATGAAAGATCCTACCGATGGGCTATGGAAAGACCAATGGCAAAATGGAGTTTGGCACACGACAATGGGTCAAGATGCGGTTGCATGACTACTAATATTGCTGAGTGTGTCAATGGTGTGTTAAAAGGCATTCATCAATTGCCAATTCAGAGCATCGTTGAACACACGCTTGGAAAAATTGTTAGTTATTTTGACTCCCGTTGAAATTAATGCACCAATTTGATCAAGAAGGGTGAAAGGGTCACCCTTGAATGCAAGAAAATGTTGGTCAGGTATTCAAGCAGGGCTAGTTGTCATACAATGCTGAACTACAATAGTCAGACTGGACTTTGCTAAGTGCGAACAGGCTATGATCCAATAAGACAAAAAGGGAGCAACATTCAGATTATGAATTTAGAAGCTCGTGAGTGCTCATGTAAAAAATTCCAAAATTATCGAATGCCTTGTTCACATGCAATTGCTGCTTGTAAGCACCTACGTCATAGAATCAAGGACTTTGTTGATAAGACGCATACACTTGATGAGAATTTACAAGCGTATAGCTATCCGTTCCAGCCTTTAGCACACAAGGACTATTGGCCTGAGATTAGCTTGGCAACATTGATTATCAATCCAATATGTAAACGAACAAAGGGAAGGCTTGTCAACAAGAATCCGCAATGAAATGGACGAGAAGGAAAAGGGAACGAATTAAAATTGCAATAACTGTCATAAAGGTGGGCATAACAGAATCACATGTCAAAATCCCAGGGTGAATGTCTCTTAAAAACACATGGTGTCTTCTTCCAGGGGATCGAATAGGCCTGATTCTACCAGACATTTGAAGAGGAAATGAATTAGGTGTTAGTTATTGATGAACGTTTAAATGCCCTATCGACTTTGTAATTAATGTCTAAAATCAACTAGAATGGATAAGATTATAGGAAACCATTTGATTGAAACCATCGAAAAACACTTACCAATATGGTTGCCCCTGTTGTTACTTCACTTTTCGTAATTACATATCTTTCTTACCTAATGGGTGTGAAGCATATCTTATTTTGTAAAATAATGTTATTAATTGCTTAGGCTTGTGACCTATGTCGATCACATATACTCCCGGTGATATATTTTGAGGTATGGGCCGTTGGTGGGGACTTGATGATGACTTTATTTACCCACTTGATCCTAGGGAATATAATTCACCGTATGTCATACATCATATGCAAGAAGAATGGAAATATCGGGTCACCGAGTTTGAGATTTTATGTGAAGATGCAACTACATGGGGAGTCCGAACAACTTGGTACAAGTCAATCAACATGCCACATAATAACAATGATGAACTCCGTGCTGCTTTATATAGAATAAGGGAAGAAAATAATCGGATAAAGATTAGGCTGAATCGTTTTGAATTTTAAAAATGGTCTAGGGATTATGCTGACCATGGTGACATGCAGCAGGTGTGGTTTTATGCAGCATGTTCATGACATCCAAAGCATGCTTCTGACATTGATATGTCAGATGAAGAAAATTACATGGTGCCTGTATTAGTCCCAAAATAGGTTCTTATTATATTTTATAACTTTTATTAAATGTGTGTTTAATCTTAATGTTCAAACCATGTGTATACGGAACAAATTACTTTTATGCGCTAGTGTGGACTTTTATTATAAAACTAAACATTTATTTGTTATCATTCATGTAAAATTTGTAACAACTATTTATGAATGTTATTAACTACAAACAACATGGATTTATATTATGAGAACATATGAATGTGATAACATTTTAATATTTAGTTGTCATCACAGTGACCATAATGAAACGAATGTGAAGGTTACATAAGTATGTAAACTTCCTACAATGACTTTTTTTTACATTATAAGTCATGGCAAACAGGACTAGGAATTGGATGTTGCCAACATTCAATGAGAACTACTGTAGATATCTCGTAAGTGATGGTGTGAAATATTATGCTGGTTTAAAGAGGGAGTGGGAATATCGAGTGCAAGAATTGGTTATCCTTGTTGATGACCTACGGTCACTGGAAGCACCTGTTTATGCCTATGAGAAATCCGCATGAGTATCAACTTGCTGTCAAATGAATCCAACTGAAGAATAATAGGATGTTATTAAGGAGGTCACGGTACTATATGTTGAAATTGGCTAAGGAGCATTCAGCGGCTAACGGTAGAGACCTATCAATTGAACATGAACGCGACATATTATCAATTCAACGTTACCAATCTGACGATGAAATGTCAGATGATGGGTAACTCACTTTCAATTGTTAAGTTTAAAATGTACTATGTACTAATATCGATGTTGTTAAGTTTGACCTATAAGTATTTAACAACGATGGTTGTAGGATTTTCATGTATTTAAGGTTGACATGTCGTAACCTTATCTTATGTAATGTCATTATATTTGACATGTATGTTTAGTAACGTTTTATGTATTAGTACAAACATATGCAACAAGTAGGACTCAAGTAGACAGAACGGGGGACATGTATTTAGGGGGCAGTTGGGTAAACTTGGCTAATTCACCCAACTACCCTCCCAATGCAAATAGTTTTGAAATGTTCCTATATGTTTGTTTAATGAGAAAATACAGTTTTTTTAAAATATTTTCTTTTATCGGTATATTTATTAATTTTTGATATTTTCATGGATTTTATTCTTAATTTTTGGTATTTTTTGTTCCTGGCCGGTATGACAGTCGTAGGCATGAAATTAGAGTCATACGACTGTAAATAAAACATGCTAATAAATTGCTAAAATACGATTACAAGGCTAAGACGTATGATCATGAAGACCAATTACAGTCGTACGACTGTAATAAAAGAGTATGACAGTAATTAGAGTCGTACGACTATATATACAATCGTCTGACTGTAAATAAAACTTGCTCATAAATTGATCGTGAAGGCCAATTACAGTCGTACGACTATAATAAAAGTGTACGATTGTAATTAGAGTCGTACGAATATACTATACAATCGTATGACTCTAAATAAAACCTGCTCATAAATTGATTGTGAAGACCAATTACAGTTGTACGACTAATTAGAGTTGTACGAGTGTACTATATTCGTACGACTTTAACTGCAGTCGTACGAATGTAGTAGTTAATTTTCTCAATTTCCAATTTCTAAACCCCGTTAGATTGTCAAAAGAAAGTATATGAAAATCCAGTGTTCACATTAATAATTCATATACATGTATATATTACATAAAAAATTTACTAAAGAGGAAAGTTTTACATGCTACAATTTATTTTTCAAGTACATTAACAATTCCTATTTAGTCTTTAGGGTCGTAACATTTTATAGCTACATGTTCTGTATCGAACACCCTTACCTACACATTCATGATAATTTCTATTAGGTGGTGCATCAGCCTACTCTTCATATGTTGCAAGCATCTCCGTCTCGGTGTTAGATGAAGATTAAGGTTCACCATATTTTGTCCGACTGCCATGGTCGGTACATCGTGTTAGAACCCCATATACTGTTGAGAAGGCATATTTAATGCTCCTAAGAAATCTAACCCCGTACCACCAGGAACACCATATGAAAAATTCAAGTTAATGTTAACAAAGTACGTGCTCGGGTGTCCACTTTTAGAGCCTATCTTGTACTGACCACCCATATTCAAAGGTGGCATAACTGTGTTACCAGTAGTATCAAAAGTTTGTGATCCATATGCTGAAATATTTTGTTGCAGCGGAGTGCAAAACAAAGACCCTTCACCGACAGGATTGCTGAATGCATCATTGGATTCCTCGTCCATATTGCATCTTGTACTAAAATTAGTATTAAGCAGGTCCATGAAAAAACCCCATCCAGTATCCTCTTGTTCTTATTTAGCGCTGGATGTACCAGCAACTGAAGCACGACTGGTTAAGTCAAAGCTAAAACCACCTGCTTGCACATGTTCATGGTAATGAATAGGAACATTCTGAACTTCATTCAGATTGAAATCAGAACCACCCACCATATGTTCAACATTATCAAATTGTGTTTGTGGATGATCTTGACTTTGTTGGTGAACTTCATATATAGAGACTGTACTCCCAACGGATGGACCACCAAAATCATAATTATTTTCAAATTGTGATTGCTGCTGTGGGTAATAAAGATGTAGAAGTGGAGGAGGAATCCGCTGGATTCCTTCTGGAATTGGAGGGGGAGGAACTCTTGCATGTCTCTCATTGAAGGTTAACTTCCTTCGATTTCTTTCCAAGCTAGGAAATTCGACATTAGGAAACATAATTGCTGGAGGAGCAGATTGTGCTTCACATGTATTACATATATGAAATCTTGGTTTATACCTCTCCTAGCATGCTTCCTGATAGATTCATCACATTTGCCCTGTTAAAATGATCTGCACCCATGTGATATAAACGTTCAAGGCCATCTCCCTGCATTAATTAATAAGAAAACCAAACACAATCAATGCAATTGACAAATTATTTCAGAATTTTATTGAACACATATAAGGAATTTTCATATCGTCGCATCATTTCGAGCACCGTCTGGGGCCATCCATCGTCTGGTAATGTTTTTGGACCATTGCATATATCCAATCTGTGGACCTTACAGATGCTGCAATTGTGGCATTCTTGCAACCCTTTCATGATGCATATCCCACTTTTCTATGTATGGTGCATATTTAAGCGCCCAATCACGAGCTCCATACCCGGTCATTTTAACTGTGGCTAAAGCTTAGTTCGATTGTTCTATCCCGTGCGGAATAGGTTATTGCATGCCAAATTGTCACATACATCGTCGGGGATGGTGAAACTTTACAATATGAATATATATAATTGGCATGATGGAACACCAAATGTTTTGTCCATGATGACAATATGCTGGCAACAATTGAACGACTTCAGTGTACGGTTCCCATATGAACTGTGTAAATAATGATATTACCAAGTAGGAGTAAACAAAATTTTATTTCGGGAATCTAAATTCAATTAAAAGATAGTTTAAGAACAAAATTGAACCTGATCAGGAGTTAAACAATCCAACCACATCCTCAGTTCCGTAATATTGTGAGTACCACGACCTTCTTCTCATATAGATACTTTCCACCTGCAAATTCATTAAATTATGTATAACAATTAATAGGATGTCAAATAATAATATTTATTCTAATAATTATATTTAATCTATTTCTATATTATTTTTAAGCAAATAATATAGATATTTACTTTATCGCATATGGATATTCATTATAAGGGATGTAGTTTGTTGTGAGTGTAGGGCAATAGTTGTGAAGCGCTCGTACACCCATACTTGTATAATTTGGGCACATCCACCAATTTGCTTCTTGTCTGGAGTAGTAGCTTTCGACATTTCCCGATACAAAAAAGACAAAACTGTTGCTCCCCATGCAAAAGTACAGCTCCCTCTTCAGATAAATCCTCAAGCAAACTCAGCATCATGACATGAACTATGGTGGATTTCGGGTTAACAAACATCATTCCACGAAACATATGCATCATAAAAGCTTGCGTATGATATTGAATGACTATGTCAGCAGCATCATCAGGCAAGTCCATAAATTGCTGCTCGAGCCACCTTAACTTCAACCAATTTCTATCGATATCATGTTCACTCGGAATCTTACCTAATAAACGATGGCATATTTGCTGTGCCCTATGAGTACCTTTAGATTTACCAATAACAGCTCTACCATCTATATGTAATCCAGTTAAAATCTCAATGTCTTGTAGCGTTATTGTTGCTTCTCCAACACTGAGATGGAATATGTAAGTTTCCAATCGCCATCTTTCTACCAATGCAGTGATCAAATGGTGATCTACCGGCATAGAACCAAGTTTGACAAGCCCTTGAAATCCACATACTCGGAGGTATGAATAAATCTGGGGGTTGATGTTCCGGTACATTTCATCATTCCTGGTTTTTGTGTATTTCAAGGAAGGAAATTCCTGAGAAGAAAAAAAATATTATATTACAATAAAGTTATTCAAGTTTAAGAAATTATATATCATTCGCAAAAATATATGTAATTAACTTAGCAACATTTTTAAGCCTTCTATATGCAAAAATGAAAAAAGGCCGCAGCTAATACTATACCTGATATGTCCATAAAAATTGAGATCGATGAACATTTTGTTGGACTAACACGTCTGGCATAATTGGACCTGGATTAATGATTTATTCAATTCTTTATTGATAAGCCATTTTTCCTTACATGATAAGGTTAACATAATTAGTGTATATATATATATATAAAGTATATTATTTGAATCTACATAATAGTTATACAATAATAAATATAAAAAAGTAGCATGTAATATAACATAAATATACAAAATATAGTTTTTATTATATTTAATATGAAGTTGGAATTGAAAAATTTTTCCCAGTACATTAATTAGTTTGGCAACCCTAATATTATATAAATGTATATTTATATTTATTAGGGATAGAATGCCACAAATTCCTCATCTTGAAATCTAATCTTCACTATTTCCCTTTTCAAAATGCATTTTCCCAAACGCTTGTGTTATGATTATTATGTCACATAAATTCAAGGATTAACTATCACTCAGTAGCCGAGTACGTTGACCTTACAAATTAAAGGAAAGAATTAATGTTTATGAGCATCATATCGAATAAAGACTTTACCGATATGAAATACCTAGAGTTTTTCCCAAGTTTCTGAAACAGTAAGAGGACCATTCTCCTTTTACAATATCGAAGATTGCCCTTGTTATAGTCTGAGTCTATTCTGGTGGTGATTTGGGCTCTATCGATTTCATTTTTAGCTTTGGTTTCGTCAAAAAGTATCTAATCGCAGCCCTAATCATGTTTTGATGTCTTACTCAATCCTGCCTTAGCTTCAAATGATATTGACAATTTATCAAACATATTATAGGCATCACTGAAACCAACCAAAATAAATACAAAGACCAATCCTAATGCTCTCTTTGAAAATGAACAATCAAAAACTGTGTATGGATTCACAAATTCAAAATTGAATAAGAAATAAAAAAAAAGGAGAAGAGAAGAAGAATGTACAGTTTAATTGAAGCCCTTCATAGAAACAACGCAGATTAACACATTGCATACTGTAACTTGTAAAGAACCAAGTGGCGAGGAAATTAAATATGCATTTAAGTCGGCAATTAAATATAACTCCAATTGGAATTTTTTTCCTTAATAATTTACGCAATGTCGTCCCATGTTCTCATTAAGCATAAGCAAATACGGTTACTCAAACTTAACGTTAAAATTCTTCTGTCTGTGTACATTAGTAATAGATGTGGGCAGAAAAGTAGAGAAAAGCTTTAGGTTTCTAAGTATGTCATAGCAGCAATAAGAACCATGACTACTAAGAGCAACTTATAAAATTAGCAAATGAGAAAATATGTTAGACAACTGAGAACATAACAGTAGAAACTAGCAGTAAAGTGGAATAAATTAAGGGTAAATAATTATAACCTCTCTGAGATTTGGTCAAATACACTAGTACTTCCCTGTGTTTTACATGTCTAATTTATTCCTCCCTGTATTTTGCATCCATCACACTATGACATCCCTCTATTTATTATTGTTTGGTTTTCTATCAAATTATGATCATGATATATATTTAAAAAATAATATCATCTCTTAAACTGTTCTACATTCAAGTTTTTCTTAATTAAACCCCCTTAATATCTTTTTTCATAATGGAATCACAATTTAAAAGGTATGGATTAAGTCTCATAGTAAGTGAACAAATTTTTTTTTATGACAAATGATTTCACAAAATCAATGTTAGATAGTAAACAAGACTAATCTTAGTCATAAATCTTAACAACATCAACAGTTTTGAAAGAAAAATGCTTAATAATGAATTGAGGGAAATAATAATGTGATAGAGACAAACTTCAGGGAGGTATAAATTAGATATGTAAAATATAGGGAGGTACTAGTGTATTTGACCAAACTTCAGGGAGGTAATAATTATTTACCCATAAATTAAGCACACAGTGAGAATCCGATGCCAAGATGAGCAAAAACAAGCGAAGATTATATTCAAAGATCAATGGAGTATCACAAGCCTGATATAAGGCATACATCATTCAAAGTGGAGAATGCCAAAATCATTCACAAAATAGCATCAATTTACCTCTAAAATTGCAGACTTACAATCCTGAAACATCATAGTGGCCTCAAAGATAGGAATAAATTGACTAATTCCTCTATATCTAGAATGGATTTGGCAATTGGGAGAGAAGAAAATAGAGAAGAGAAGAAAGACGAGGGAGAGAGAATCACATAGAGAGAAAATAGATAAGAAAGAGAAATTGTAGCCATTTCTTAGATCAGATTCTTATATTTTCAATTAAAACTATTAATCATGAAATCCTAGCCCTCCATTTTGTAGCAATGGTTGAGATCATCATTATAGTAGGAATCTATGATGAAAAACTATTAAGACAATCATCATTAGTAATTTTATTAAAAAAGGGTTTAAAAATTTATGTATATCAAGCTTAAGCAAGCAATTCCTAATCAATTGAATTCTTGCAAAATACCAATTTATCCTTTCATCTTAGAGGCACACAGAAGGATACTTTTGGATTTTCATCCATCCCTTATAGTCCCCACCCAAAATGACATTGTATTTATATATATAAAGCTTAAGCAAGCAATTCCAAATCAATTGAAATCTTATAAAATACCAATTTATCCTTTCATCTCAGAGGCACACAGAAGGATATTTTTGGTATTTTCATCTGTCCCTTATAGTCTCCACCCAAAACGACACCGTATAAATTGGTTACTTCAAATTAAGATGGATGCATGATCGAACCTCCCATTTGCCACTTACCTGTCTTTCTCTTCCTTTCTCTCTCTGCAAAATCCTCTCTTCTCATTCTTATCCTAGCTCCAACCCTAGCTTCCTAAATTGCCGCTGTATCTACCTTTCTCTCCTCTTATCTCTCTTCATCTCACACTTTTCACCTTTGCTTTTCTTCACTTGAAGACTTATGCTTGGCCTTCTCATTTCTTTGCCGGAGGACTGCTACTACTTGGTAATGTTGTCTTCTCTTTTTTGGGTTTTGCTTCTTATATGATATAAAACTGATAATTTGTAACTATTACAAGTGAAAAAGTAATGTTTGATAGGCTTTTCTTTTTAGGTTTTGCTAGAGTTTTTTTCTAGGTATTGTTAGAATTTGTCTCTAAGTTTTACTAGAGTTTCTTCATTTTTTAGCATACGCATTCGGTTTTATTATATATTTTCCCTTAAATTTGCTAGGATTTATTGGTTTTTCACTGACAGTTTTTATGTCTTCTTCATCAGTGGTTTTGTTAAGATTATTGATTTTCTTTTTGGGTTTTCTTTATTTGTTTCTACTAGTGGTGGTGATGGAAATTTTCCATGATACTAAATGATTAACTTTGACGCATGAGATCATAGTCTTGCAGCAACAGGTTGGAATGACATTAAAATTGGAGCAGATTGAGTTACACATAGTTAATTTCTAACTGCAGGTTGAAGATAATTCTGAGTATCAATGTCCAACCATAAGTCAACATGCAGAGAGTATGACTTGTTGGCACAGCATCTTAACCTTTGAGCTATTAGTTTCCGTGAAGCATTAAGTTGGATTAAGTCTTTAAGACTTAAATTCAATTTTATTAGAGTTTTTCACTAATATTTTATGGATGATCTCACTAGTCATTTAGTTAATTGGTCATCCATTGATATTCTATTAGAATTATTTAATGTTAGGTTTATTTTTGTTAATTAGCCTACGGAGAAGAGAGTTTACACAATGCTTATTCATTAAAACCACCTTCTTTGTAAGGATTTGTAATCTTGTTGGTTTAAGCAATTGAATTTTATGTTTCATTCAAAAAAATTTAATGTTGGATATGACCAATTAGCTTTATCATGGTGGCAAATAGGGGTGAATATGAATTGGTTCGGTTCAAAAATCAGATCGAACCAAACAAATCCAAACTAATGAATGGAGAAATGATAAGTGGAAATTATACCTAGTTTATTGGGTATAAATTGAATATAAATTGAATTAAAAGAAGAGAGAATTAGCTGATTTGGGACAATTTCAGGTTACTGGAGGTATTTGTGGAGAATGGAGCAGCACGATGAACAAGTAGGCTGAAAACTGCTTGATCTGGACAAAAAAATGAAGGTGCTTCTAGAAGGGACTGCTCACCACCGTCCATGCATAGAGAGAAGAGAAGAAGACAAGAAATGATAGCCATATAATTATTTTGTCTCTTTTTGTGGGTGTAATTTTGGATTGTTGCAGCAAGTTGAAGCTGCCAGCTCACTAACCTTACAAGTGGGCTATTTATTTAATATTTTCCTTTTCCTATTTAAGCCCATGTATTGGGCATGGCTGAATCGAATCTTTCAGGGATCATTTGCCTTTCATTTCTCATTTTTCTTTGTTCAAGACCTTGGATGGTGTTCCATCCCTTTGTTTCACGTTCATCTCAATAGAATTTCCTTTTATTATATTTTATTCTTTATGGAAATTATGAAGCAGCAACCTCCAATGCAGTGTGAGTAGTCTTTTTCCTGCAGGCTTGAGCATGCTCGACAAGCATGAATAAGTAATTCTATCCTTCAATGTTTATGAGTAATATCTATTGGAGATTGTTTAATGGTGTACTTAATCACATTGAGAATGATCACCTCATAACAAGTATATGTAATGAAACCGAGAGAGTAATTGCATTGCGGAAAAATCAATAAACTCATGTAGACTATGAAATCGAGAGGAGATTAGATGCATGATAGGGGTTTTTATTATTAATAAAATGCTTGTTAGAACTTAAAGCATGAAAGTTTAATCTATGAGGAAGAGATTTAAGTAGATTAGCTTCCATAGAATCCATGTGAGGGAGAGATCTAAGCATGGTGAGTCAAGAACAAGAAACCTTAGATCCATATGCTTCACATTACTTATAACATATAAAGGATGAGTTAGCTTGCAGTGTCTGACCTTGCTTGCTTAAGTCTGTGCTCTTTATTATCATAGTATCCCACAACCTTAACCTGTTTCACACAACCTCAACACTGCTGATAATTTATTTCCCTTTTATTGTTATATCTTAGTTACTATTAATCGCCTCCATTTATTTGAAAGAAATAAGATCTATTAATTTACTTAATTAATTTAACATTAGTTACTTTAGTCCCTGTGGATACGATACTTGGACTCGTCGGTCCTATATTACAAGAAGACCTAGTACACTTGCTAGCATTATATTTTGGCGACAACAAGTTTTTGGCGCCGTTGCCTGGGATAAAAGTAAAAAGTTTTAAATTTTCTAGTAAATTGATAGTCTTTAACCTTGTTTGTTCATTCTGTGTTGAGGTTGCTTGATTTTCAAGTAGTCTATTTTGTATGCGAAGAAACAGTTTACCATTAATTCCTGTAGATCCGGAGATTGAAAGGAGTTACAGAAGAAGAAGTGGTGCAGCCAGGTGAGCTTGGCAGAATTAGAGAATGAATAACCCACTACCTCCACCTGTTGGAGGAATATAGCAACCTCAACCAGCAAGAAGAGAACAACAAGATGACGTTGGGGAAAACAATGTTCAGCCCCAAAGGCAGAGTCTTAAGGAGTATTCGAGACCTTCAACCGAGGGACACTCTTCATGTATTGTGATACCCCGATGAAGGGAACAATCTCTTTGAGATTAAAGCTTCAGTGATCCAAATGCTCCAAGCCGCAGTGCAATTTGGAAGATTACCTGGAGAAGATCATAACTCACACATCCAAGACTTTGTCACAATGTGCAACACTTTCCGAACAAATCGTGGCGTGTCAGACGATGTCATTAGACTCAAGCTTTTTCCTTTCTCATTACAGGATAAAGCTAAGAGCTGGCTTAAAAATCTTCAAGCAGGGTCAGTAACAACTTTGGACGAGATGGCCAGAGCCTTCTTGACAAAATATTTTCCGCTCAGAAAAGTTATCAAACTCAAGAATAAGGTTACTCATTTCAGCCAGCAACCTGATGAATCTCTTTCCGAAGCTTGGGAAAGATACAAAGAACTTTTGAGTACCAAACCATGGCATTCCAATGTGGATGCAAATGGATTAACCAATGCCTACAAAATTCAAATCGAGTCCATGGCTAATGGTGATCCAGAGGAGCTTGCCCTAGAGGAACTTTATGATCTTATTGAGAGACTAGTCAAAACTAGTTACAAATGGCATTCGGTTAGTGAAGATAGAAGAAGAAGTGGTGAATCTGAGGCTATCTCTAAATTATCAAACAAAGTTGATCTAACTCTGAGGTAGCTTGCTAAACAAAATGTATCTTCCATCCAGCAAGCTCAAACTATTTGCGATTTCTGTGGTGGCAACCATAGAAACATTGATTGTGAAGGACCACTGGATATTTCTAGCAAAGAAGAGTGTGATTATGTTGGAAACAACCCAAGGCAAATGAACAAACCATATGCAAATACATACAATCCGGGTTGGCGCAATCACCCTAATTTCTCATGGAACCAGCAACCTGGAAAATAATCTCAACCGCCTTTTCAACAGCCGCACAACAACTTCCAGCAACACCGGCGTTCTAAACAGCATTTCCAGCAAGCAGGACCCTCACGCAAACCTAAGAAACCTAACTTAGAGGAGCTTGTTATGCAATTTATGAAGCATACTCAAGCTTCAATTAAGAATTTAGAGACACAACTTCAGCAACTTACCACAATTATTACTCCAAAAAGCAAGGGAACCATTCCAAGCAATACTGAGCCAAATCCAAGGGAAGAATGTAAAGCAATCATGCTTAGAAGTGGTAAAAATGTTGATAAAGTGAATAATGTTATTACTAATGATGTTGTTAGTGCAGGCATGCAAACTAAACAGATGGTCAAGCAACCTACCCAAACTGGAGGAAACTCTGCAGTCACAAGCAAACAACCTAAGTCTGCTCCAATTGGAAACACACAACCTCTAGTAACAATTGATGTCGCTAAAGCTGAACCTGTCTCAACCCAACAACCAATTCTAGCATACCAACCAAGGATATCGTATCCTCAAAGAGCCAAGCAACATAAAATGGCTAAAAATTTTAATAAATTTCTTGAAGTATTCAAGAAACTTCATATAAACATTCCTTTTGCAGATGCACTTGCCCAAATGCCTATGTATGTGAAGTTTTTGAAGGAACTGTTGTATGGTACAGCTTAATCGAGACTGCTCGTCTATTCTGCAATGCAAGCAACCTCTGCCCCAGAAATTAAAAGATCCAGGGAGTTTTTTTATTCCTTGTTCTATTGGCAATCTTAATACTGACAATGCATTATGTGATTTAGGTGCTAGCATAAATCTTATGCCATACTACATATATAAACAACTTGGATTAGATGACCCACAACCTAATAGGTTTCTATTTAGCTTACTGACAGATCCATAAGATATCCTAGAGGCATTGTGGATGATGTGTTAGTTAAAGTAGGAAAATTTATCTTGCTTGTAGACTTTCTTGTAATGGATATGGATGAGGATTTTCATATGCCTATTATTTTAGGAAGACCATTCCTTGCTAGTGGTCGTGCTCTAATAGATGTGCATAATGGAAAATTAATTCTAAAAGTTCATGATGAAGAAGTCGTTTTTCAAATGAATGAGGCGAAGAAACATCCTTCTTCTTGTGATGACGTTTGTTACTTCATGGATACTACTGATTTGAACTTAAATCCATTTTTTATGCAGGTAGATAAAGAAGAATTCGATGCTAAAGAGATTACTGGAGAAGAAATCCACAAAGAAGCAAGTTGTCCAGCAACATCATCAAGTAGGCAGTTTGTGGAACCCTTAAACCACACACCCACACTACCTTCAAAACCATCAATTGAAGAACCACCCATTCTAGAACTCAAACCCTTACCTCCCCATCTTGAATATGCTTTCTTAAATCTACCTAACAACCTGCCTGTTATCATATCTTCCCATTTAACCCAAGAGTAAAAAGATCAACTTCTTGAAATTCTTAAAAGAAACAAGGAAGCAATGGCGTGGACAATCTCAGACATAAAAGGGATCAGCCCTTCCATTTGTGTACATTGAATTCTAAAGGAGGAAGATCACAAAGCAACGGTGCAACCTTAGCGGAGACTTAATCTGAACATGAAAGAAGTAGTTAAGAAAGAAGTAATCAAGCTGCTTGACGCTGGAATCATTTATCCAATTTCAGACAGTGTCTGGACCAGCCCGGTTCAGGTTGTTCCTAAGAAAGGTGGAATGACTGTAATTCAAAATGAGAAGAATAAAAGCATTCCCACAAGGACGATCATTGGATGGCGAGTTTGCATTGATTATCGCAAGCTCAATTATGCAACAAGGAAAGACCATTTCCCTCTTCCATTCATAGAGCATATGATTGAAAGACTTTTAGGCTATGCATTTTATTGTTTTCTTGATGGTTGCTCGGGGTACAATTAAATCCCAATACACCTACAAGCTCAAGAGAAGACTACATTCACTTGCCCTTATGGTACTTATGATTATAAAAGAATGCCATTTGGTCTATGCAAAGCTCCAACAACCTTCCAAAGGTGCATGATGTCTATTTTTCATGATATGGTGGAGAAACCATGGAAATCTTCATGGATGACTTCTCAATTTATGGCAAGACATTCTAAACTTGTCTAAGCAACCTCGAAGCTGTCCTCGTACATTGCAAAAAGATAAATCTTGTTTTAAATTGGGAGAAATGTTGCTTTATGGTCAATGAAGACATTGTTCTTGGCCATAAAACTTCAAAGAAAGGCATTGAAGTTGATAAGGCCAAAGTTGAAGTGATTGAGAAGCTTGCTGCCCCCACATCAGTCAAGGAAATTCATAGATTTCTTGGACACATTGGTTTCTATAGGAGATTCATAAAAGATTTTTCTAATATTGCTCAACCACTCACAGCCTTATTGCACAAGGATGCTGAATTCAATATGAATGCAGATTGCTTGAAGGCATTTGAAGAACTTAAAGATCGATTGATCCACTCACTTGATTGCTCCTAATTGGGACCTTCCCTTCGAACTTATGTGTGATGCAAGTGATAATTGCATAGGGGCAGTCTTAGGTCAAAGGATTGACAAAAATTTCAAGCCAATTCATTATGCATGCAAGACGCTCACACAAGCTCAGTAGAATTACATTGTGACAGAAAAGGAGTTGCTTGTGGTGGTGTATGCATTTGACAAATTTTGAGCCTACTTGGTACTGAGTAAGGTTACTGTGTTCACTGATCACGCAGCCATAAAATATCTGCTTACAAAGAAAGATGCAAAACCTCATCTCATTTAATGGCTCTTACTATTGCAAGAGTTTGATCTTGAAATCAAAGACAAGAAAGGTGCAGAAAATGTGGCTGCTGACCATTTGTCCAAAACACCAGCAAGCAACCTCGGCACGCAACCAGATATCAGGGACTCATTTCCAGATGAGCAACTCTATTTGGCAACCAGATATCAGGGACTCATTTCTGGATGAGCAACTCTATTTGGTACATTCTTTCCCAAGGCTTGCTGATATCGCTAATTACCTTGCTTGTGGCTTAAAACCTCATGACCTTTCCTTTCAACAAAGAAAGAAATTCTTTTCAGATGTTAAGTATTATTTTCAGGAGGAGCCTTTCCTTTTTAGATTGTGTGCAGATCAAATTATACGAAGATGTATTGCCCAAGATGAGGTTCCAGCAATCTTAAATATGTGCCATACCAAAGAAGCTGGAGGTCACTTTGGGGCAACACGAACAGCCTAAAAAGTGCTGGAATGTGGTTTTTACTGGCCAACAATCTTCAAGGACTGTCACAGGTTTGTCATGCAATGTAATGAATGTCAACAGATAGGTAACATCTCGGCTAAAAATGCCATGCCCTTACATAACATAATTGTCTGTGAAATTTTTTATGTATGGGGTATTGATTTTATGGGACCTTTTCCGAATTTTTATGGGAACAAATAAATTTTTGTTGCTTTTGACTATGTAAGGCCATAGCTAGTCCTACTAATGATGCTCATGTGGTGGTTAGATTTCTAAAAAAGTTGTTTACCCGATTTGGCATGCCTAGAGCAATAATAAGCGATCAAGGCACACATTTTTGTAATATGCAATTTGAAAGGCTGCTTGAGAAATATGGAGTCACTCATAAAGTGGCTATACCATATCACCCGCAAACCAGCGGGCAAGCTGAAATCTCTAATAGAGAAATTAAGCGCATTTTGGAAAAAAAGGGTAAACAACTATAGGAAAGATTGGTCTAAAAAGCTTGATAATGCTTTGTGGGCTTATCAGACAGCCTATAAGACTCCTATTGGGATGTCACCATTTAGGCTGCTTTATGGAAAAGCTTGCCATTTACCAGTAAAGCTGGAATTTAAGGCTTTGTGGGCTCTAACTTACCTCAATTTTGACAGGTAGGCTGCTGGAGAATAAAAGAGATTGCAGCTGCTTGAATTAGAAGAATTTAGGCTATTTGCCTATGAAAATGCCATGAACTACAAGGAGAAAACCAAAAAGTGGCATGATAAATGAATTCAAGCAAAGGAATTTCAATCGGGCCAACAAGTTCTTTTATTCAATTCAAAGCTAAGATTATTTTCAGGCAAGCTTAGATCAAGGTGGTCCGGTCCATACACAATCACCAAGGTTTTCCCACATGGTGCCATTGAGATAATTAATTCTAATGGTGAAAATTTCAAAGTCAATGGCCATAGACTCAAACCTTACCTTGCCCAAGGAACACCTCAGGTTGCTGGAAATATGAATAACCCGCAAACTGCACCAACAAACTGAGACAGAAAATGGTGTCAGCTTCAAACACCAATTGAAGCAATTTTATTGGGTCAATCCCAAAACTCTAACTTAGATTATTCTTATGATAATATTTCATACTATATTGGGCTTTATTGGATCTCTAAATCAAGAATATAAAACAAAAATCAGTATGGGTACATGTTATTGTAAAAGTCCTTTTATTAAACCCAAAAAAATAAAAAATAAAAAATATATATATAAAAAATTTTTACCGTCAACTTCACCTGATGATTTAGACTCCCTCTTAAATTCCTGACAGTTTTTGTCTCCCTTTGAAATTTAAAATAGAACAAAAACCATTCGGTTTCCCAAAACTGCTCTTCCACTCGTTTAATTATGTGTCCTCCTCTCTCATCTGTTTCATAATCTTCATTATCTATCTTCCATCCTTCTTCTCCTACTTTCAGTCGTTTTTGCAGAAATCATACAAGTAGCCATGGGAAAAGCATGCAACATTAAGAAATCAGCCCAACACTTACACACTGCCGCCACTCCTCCTTTATCCGCCAGCACTGATTCAATGACAAAAGAGCATTAACTTCTCAGCAAGATGCTCACCTTTTATGATGAAGAAGAGGAAAGGCGGTACAAAATGTTTGCAGACCTCTCATCCGCACCATCACGAGTACTCTATTAGAAGACTCTCAAACAATTCAAGCTGGACACTGAAATCCGAAAATTGTTACAAAGAGGGGGTTTTGAATCATTCGCTGCCATGAATGAACCAGCATACAAGGAACTCACTCTTGAATTCCTCTGCACTTCCACCAACGATGAAACAATGAAGAATCCAAACAACCCAAAGAAGTACAATTTTCGGGTGATGGGGAAGGGGCAGTCTGTTTCGCTGAATGATTTCAATCGCTACCTTGGAGCCATCGATGATAACATAATCAACTCTGATGACTACAAGAATGCAATGACCACCTATGACCCAGAGTTTGATGCTGCAACATTTTGGAAGGAAATCACTGGGTAAGACAACTACTCTTACTCAGAATGCAATGCCAGCAACCTCATCAGTTACTCTCATCGGATTCTACAGAAATTCATTGCTGGGTCAATCTTTGCAAGATCGAATCAGTCCCACATGCCTAATATGGATCTCTTTGCACTATGGTTTATGGTGAAAAAGAAGAAGATGAATATAGGAGCCTGGTTTAGGGATTACATCGTGAGCCTACCAAGCAAGACCAGCAGCAAACTAATGTGTGGCTCTTATGTTACAAAAATCGCTAAGGCTGCTGGAAACTTCAAGGAAACACACTTAACTTTGGAGTGCAAGCCATCACCAATGGATACTAGAAACTTGAGGCAAATTAGAGTCATCAAGAAGATAGGAAACAGATGGATGCTGATGAAGGCAGTAGAGGAAAGAGAGCAAGCAGTTCACGCTGCTCGAGATGCAAAGAAAGTAATTAAAATTGAAGATGAACCGCAGACCAAGAAGAGAAAGCATTCTGAAGAAGATGAACCCACTGATGGGCTCAGCATCCCTCTACCAAAGCTTGAGGAAGTTGTAGATAAGGTTGCTTTGTACAAGAAATGTGCCAAAGTTAACATTGAAACGCTTGTGCTGTGGATTGACGAGCCATGGATGAAAAGAAATTCTAATACATTAATTATGGAGGACATGCAGAAGGAGATCAAGGAGCTCTAGAACAAAGTGAAAATTCTGGAAACACAAATGGAACTCATGGAAACGAGCAATGAAACATCTCCCACCCACACCTCCAAACTAACAGAATCCAAAGCACCAGAATCTGAAGATCTCCAAGGGAAGGACACCAATATGGAGGAGGAACAGTAATCCTCCCCACATTTTGACAATTAACAAAGTCCAGTGTGTCTTCTCATCGCTCTGGTATGTCTACAACTTTACTACCTTTGTCAATTCCATCTATATCATGCTAAGGTTATACCACGAGAATCTCTGTGCTTTATGTTGTTTAAATGCATTGGGGACAATGCATTCTTTAAGTATGGGGAGGGGAATTCATTGTTTGAAATCTAATCAAATTCAATTTAAAATTCAATTGGTTCTGTTTGTTTAATATTGTCATGCTTAAAACGCACGCAAGTCCTCAAGATTATCAAATTTTTTGTCTGCTATTTTGTTCCCTGTGTTCTGATTTATCGAGCAATCTGCTGAAGTTGCTTGATTGTTCTGTTCTTCCAAATTATATGTGTTGTTTTTCCAAATTATAATGTGTTTTGTGTAAATTTTCAAAATTTTTCAATTTTCCATGTCTTTAGCAGCTAATGAATACTTTTCAGCTTATGAGCACTTGTAATCATTTGTAGAATGCTAAGAGTTTGAATTCTTGATGATTTGTGTACACTGGTGACTTGTGCAAGTAGATTATGCATTTTAAGAATTAGAATTTTATTTTATGTCTCAACTTTTTAGCTTAATTTGATTCAACTACTAATTTCTTAACACCAATGTGAGGAATTTTGAGCCTACTTGTTCTTTAATTTCAAATTGAATCAATCTTTGCTTAATTTTCTTGTGAGAGGGCTTACACTTTGTTGTGATTAGAAATTTGATTGTTAGTGCTTGTCAAAATCACTTGTTTGTTTATATGCATAAAAGGATTAAGGCATTAGGTTCACCATTTTTAGCTTAAAAAGCCACCTTGTTTGTTTGAACTCCCCATTTTAAAATAACCCCATTGAGCCTAGCCTTTTCATTATTTGAAACCCATATAATTTTCTTCCCTTAGCCTTTCACTTATGTTTTTCCAAAAATTTACCCAAGGAATAACCAAAGAAATGGAAGTTTCATTTTAAGCAAGCTGTCCATCGAATGTGGTATATTGAGCTTTTGTTTTCTAAAAACAGTTGTCAAAAATTCTTGAAGGATGAACAAAACAAAAATTTCTAGAGATTTCAAAAAAAAAAACCCCTTCACACTTCATTATCATATTCCAGCAGTGTCAAGAAATTCTTAAACTTCAAATAAATCTTCAAGGATTGAGCCATTGATCTCTAAATTCATCCTTGTATCTTGAACAACCTCAGGAAATGTCATTCACACCTCTGAAGATGCTGTCACAAGATGCAAGCCTATGCTTTGCTCAAAAACCCCTTTATCTATCTTTTCCATTGCAATAAGACTTCTTGTTCAGGTTGCTAGACAAATTCAAGCAATTTGAATAGACTGTTTATTAAAAAAAAACTCTTGATTGCTTTACCTTTTATTTGCTCATGTGCTTGAAAGATACTTTTGCAATATTTGCTTCTGCTTTTAGATTACTTAAGTTTGGTGATACTGCATTAGTGAGACTGCTTGCCCTGCTTTTCAACATAAATTTCTTTGGTAATCCTATTCACTTAAATTTATCCCTTTGACACACCCTTAACCTTAACCAAGTTACAACCCCCATGTAAAGTCCTTTTGATTATGCATTATATTCCATAAGTGGTGGCGATGAGTTTTTGATGATAAAGTTTTTTATTATGATGGATGTGTAGGCTGCTGAGGGTACTTTCAATAAATTTCACCAAAACCACATTAGAGTGATTGAGTGATATCCATTGCGAGGTGGTTGTTTTGAAATTCTTGCTAAATTGTTAAGATATGAAGTCTAATTCATTGTCTTAATTGTCTTTGAAACTAAAGCAGGCTGCCTATGCACACTTATCGTCGTGTTCTTCTTAAGTCTGGCATTTTCCTTGTGATTATTTTGCCGTTTAAAAGTTGAAAGTAACTAATAGTTGCTGCCCCTGTTTTCCTTTAAGCTTTCTCAGATTTGTCAATTCTACTATTGTTTCTTTTTCAAAGTCTTCTTATTTTTCTTGATTGCTTGAGGACAAGCAAAGGTTTAAGTATAGGGATATTTGATAAGTGAAAATTACACCTAGTTTATTGGGTATAAATTGAATATAAATTAAATTAAAAGAAGAGAGAATTAGATGATTTGGGACAATTTCATGTTGTTGGAGGTATTTGTGGAGAATGGAGTAGCACGATGAACAAGCAGGCTGAAAGCTACTTGATCTGGACAGAAAAATAAAGGTGCTTCTAGAAGGGACTGCTCACCACCGTCCATGCATATAGAGAAGAGAAGAAGACAAGAAATGATAGCCATATAATTATTTTGTCTCTTTTTATGGGTGTAATTTTGGATTGTTGTAGCAAGTTGAAGCTGCCATCTCACTAGCCTTACAAGTGGGCTATTTATTTAATATTTTCCTTTTCCTATTTAAGCCCATGTATTGGGCATGGCTGAATCGAATCTTTCAGGGATCATTTGCCTTTCATTTCTCATTTTTCTTTGTTCAAGACCTTGGATGGTGTTCCATCCCTTTGTTTCACGTTCATCTCAATAGAATTTCCTTTTATTATATTTTATTCTTTATGGAAATTATGAAGCAGCAACCTCTAATGCAGTGTGAGTAGTCTTTTTCCTGCAGGCTTGAGCATGCTCGATAGGCATGAACAAGTAATTCTATCCTTCAATGTTTATGAGTAATATCTATTGGAGATTGTTTAATGGTGTACTTAATCACATTGAGAATGATCACCTCATAACAAGTATATGTAATGAAACCGAGAGAGTAATTGCATTGCGGAAAAATCAATAAACTCATGTAGACTATGAAACCGAGAGGAGATTAGATGCATGATAGGGTTTTTATTATTAATAAAATGCTTGTTAGAACTTAAAGCATGAAAGTTTAATCTATGAGAAAGAGATTTAAGTAGATTAGCTTCCATAGAATCCATGTGAGGGAGAGATCTAAGCATGGTGAGTCAAGAACAAGAAACCTTAGATCCATATGCTTCACATTACTCATAACATATAAAGGATGAGTTAACTTGCAGTGTCTGACCTTGCTTGCTTAAGTCTGTGCTCTTTATTATCATAGTATCCCACAACCTCAACCTATTTCACGCAACCTCAACACTGCTGATAATTTATTTCCCTTTTATTGTTATATCTCAGTTACTATTAATCACCTCCATTTATTTGAAAGAAATCAGATCTATTAATTTACTTGATTAATTTAAGATTAGTTACTTTAGTCCCTGTGGATACGACACTTGGACTCGCCGGTCCTATATTACAACAAGACCTAGTACACTTGCTAGCATTATATTTTGGCGACAACAAGAAATTTGAACAAAACTAATCTGCATTATATTTCGATTTGGTTTAGTTCGAACTGAATTAAATTTGGTTTGGATTTGATTGGTGTGGGTACAAATCAAACATATTTTTTAATATAATAATAAATTTATTTTTATAATATTAGAGTCCAACTTAAATAATCATGTAATTAATTTACTAAATTTTAATCATATTATCTAGCACTGTAACAAGTATAATGATAATCTACAAATAATATGGTTATTATCCGTAAAACAAAATGCAAATATCTAGAAAGGTGCTGATAAATATAATTTAATTATCCAACCAAATTATTATTATAAAAAAAATAATATTATGTTAATGTTACAATCACTGTTATTGAAATCCTACCGAACATCGAAGCGGTTAGGCTTCCGCTTCAACTAGTGATTCAACCAAATGTTTTTTTTTAAGTGTAAAAAAAATATGTGGTTTGCTGGGTTTGCAAACTTAGATCTATGTTTTAAAAGTTGGCAAACTCAGGTATGTGATTTTACCATTTGACAAATGGAGTTTATGAGCGGACGACGATTCGGGCGCGGCAAAGCGAGCATCAGGCTTTTTAGTTGTTTGTCTTTGATCGAGCATATAATAATAATAAGAAACTTATTTTTTAGGAAAATACAGTATTCATAATAGATTCGAGACTGAAATCTCGAAAAAACTATAGGAGTCACCCCCAGGCTCAGCTCAACTGGGAAATTTGGTATAACTGGAACCGAATGAAAACCACTATACCTTCCAAAGATCTAAGTTCCGACGAGTCACTTACTCATTATCCAATTAAAATAACAGCTCTGATATTCAGCCATAACATTTTATAGATGTAGATAGATTTTATTTTATGACACACGGCGTTCATGCAAAATACAGGGTATGAACTTAAATTACAACGCAGATCAAGTAGGCTATCATAGGGGGATACACATAAATCAAAAGGGGATCAGGCTACAACCGCTTAAAATACACAAATTCTACCAACGAAGGAAAAATAACGAAAGTAAACTTAATCCTGTAAAAACGGGTGTTAATAATGTGATGAAACTTATGTGTATGAGACTCGGGCATAAAAGTAGAGAATGGAAAACGGTTTTACCAATTGGTGTTTAGCATGTCTTAAAGTCAGTTTTCGAAAGATTAAGTCATCATTATCAGTTTTGCATAACATCAATTCTGGCAATCAGGTTTACAGTTCATTATGCGATAAAAAGTTCATAATACAATTTACAAGCCATTCTATCCGAGAATAACATCCGTATGGATTTGTACAAACCATGCGGTTATAGGTATACCCATTCGGATATCACTTTCGGGCGTGAAACAGGTTTAAACTTTAGCGATTTTGGGATTTCATGAAGTATAATAACTGTGCGACCGAGAGATTATTGGGAATGCCTTAGTCCCAAAGCATTAGTCCTTGTATTGTATTATACTTTTTAGATCTTTTAATAGACTGATGTATTGTACATTTGTGTTATTAAATAAAAGCATTAATCTATTTATTATATATCTTGTGCAATATTATAAATAGAGTATCTAATGGTCATATCTATATCCATGTTGACAAGTGTCATGCACTTAGCAGTGAGACCGTGGATAGGGAAATGATATAACCATAAAGCCATCCATAGTTTGTTCTAGTCATGGGAATGAATGGAACCAAAGATTATCATAACTTTGATTGTATGATAGTGTCTTACCGGCTATAGAACATGGATTATCAATCAAGCTTATGGGTACATGTAATAGGGCATGGTACTGGATAGATCTAGTAAATGAGAAATCCAATATGGTATAGTATCACAAGTGCTTCTCGTGTAGTACTTATATTGGATCCTTTGACTTGATCATATTATGGTCTTGCATGTGATCTTGCACACTTTGGTGTACGCCTAAAGGGCATATAAAAGGGTGCCAAGTATGAGTACATTTGAGTGTGTTAGTGAGCATGGCACGGCCATGAATATGTAGAAGGGAATGTCCCTCAGTAGTCCACTGAGAAGATATCACCGACCACTTAATGAGTGCAACTGATAAGAGTGTGGCCACACCCAAACAAGTTGGAACTTGTTTGTGAGCATCAGTTCATTCGGTATCAAGTTAATGCCCGGACATAAAAGAGGGTGATGACACCATGCCTCTATGTTGGACACCGATATCAATGACATAGGATATATAAGTTAAACTACAGGTCATGACTTTCATTAGACTATTGTCTCTGTCTTAATTGGGGACTATAATGACTTGTTAGAACCTACCTACAGTCTGTGGACCAAGGGCCCACTGCCAATATAAAGATGAGCCCACAGGATCATATACATTGAACGTCTGAGCTTGAACTTAACGAGTCAAATGTATGCTTGGAGTATACTAACTAGAGAGAAATTGTTAATTGATCAAATTATAGATCAATTGGATTGATTAAAATAATATGATTAATTTATTGGGTTTTGTGAATTAATTTGAATAAATTAATTTATGATTTTATTTCCTAGTGGAAATAATTTACATATATAGGTATATATGTAATTCTTTTAAGTAAAAAATTAATTTATTGGGTTAATTTAATTAGGCAAATTAATTTTAATTTAAATGCAATATGTTATATTATTTAGTTTAATATGATAACATACATGTAAAATTAAAATTGAATTGCAATTAATTTTAACCTATAGTTTTAATTTTCACCTAGGGTTTTCTATGCTATAAATACCCACTTAGATGAAAGAAAACCCTAACCCTAACCCAGACACTAAAGATTTCGGCCATAGCACAATTTTGAAGGTGAAAATTTTAGCCCCCTAGCCTTCTCTCTAAGATTCAGCCTGCGCTAGCACAGGTTCTCGCTCTGCAGCCATTCGTGTACGGGATTGTGGAGGATATATGCTTTGGTTTCTACAATCGCCTTTAGAAGAGACATACAAGATGAGATTTATTTCTTCCCTTATGATTTATTTAATTGTTTTTTATTTCTATTGCATAAGCTCTTGGGATTGGGTTTAAGAAAATTTAAATCAGCTTCCGCTGCCAATGGTTGATTTTCGATGAAAAACCCCTACAAAGATAACATCCATGCAGTTATCACTATAGCCGCGCGGCTATGTCATTGACCATACGAGTGTTATTTATAGGCAAAAACCAAAGATAAATAAAAACAGAGCAACTTGAAAAACACATGAAATAACGCTCAAATGATGAAATTATGCAAGAATGTAAATGGTTTCTCAGAAATATGCCTTTGACTCATGAATCCACTGCTTTTACTGGTTCAGAAATGTCTCAAAAGAGCTACGGATTGTTGAATTTTGGTTAAGGTTACACAAGTCCAAAGTCACCAAGTATCCTTAATAGTTACGGGTTTGTGTTTGCATTTTAGTCTCTAAACCTGTTATTAATCTTAGTGATATGTTTTTCTATGATTTCTAACAAGTTTTATAGCCTAATAACAGAAAATCCAACAAGAAAACGAAGAGAAATCCTTAGTAATTTTTCTTTTCTCTTCTCTTTTCTTCCTCTTTCCTTTTTTCTCTAACTCTCCCCAAAATCCTAATCCCAGACTTTAGGCTCTCAATGACCTTCCCCTTCTCTCTCCTTATCGTTTTCCTTTTGTACTTCTTTCAAATCAGAGATCTAGATCCAATCTAAATGTAAGTGGTATGGATTATTGAGCATCTATATGGTTATAACCTACAACCGTATGATTATAGATGGTACATCCGTAAGGTTATAGTCCATATCTGTATGGATATAATTGATGAACTGTAAACCCTAATTCATTTGATTCAGCAATCTGAAGCTTCAACCTTGAGTTGTCTTTAACTCTGGTGGATGCAGAAACACATCATAGAAAAGTTTGTTTTCATCATTGAAACCAAGGATTAAAATCCCGTGCTCACAGAGTCATCCATCAAACTCATCCATTAAAAACTATAGTGTTGAATCTTGTTTTAATGATAACAAATTGAAAAGTTGACAAATAAGAAAAACGTATTTACTTTAATATTTTTACAATAAAGTTGTAATTAATAAAGAAGTAAAATATGTTTATTATAAAAAATGAAGCTACAAAGAAGGTTATCTTATTGGATATGCCCTAGTCCCGAGGCATTAGTCCTTGTATTTGTATTATACATTAATTGGATTCATGTATTATACTTATTTGTGTTATTAATAAAGGCATTAATTCATTTATTTATCTTGTGCAATATATTAAATGAAGTATCCAATGGACATATCCATATCCATGATGACCAGTGTCATGCACTTGGCAGTAAGACCATGGATAGGGTAAATGATATGACCATAAATAGAGCCGTAGTCTGTTCCAGTCATGGGAATGAATGGAACAAGAGACTATCATTAACCTGGTTGTATGACGGTGTCTTACCGGTCATTGGACATGGAATGTCAACCAAGTTAATGGGTACATGCATAAGGGGCATGGTACTGGATAGATCCACTAAACGAGAAATCCACATGGTATAGTATCACAAGTGATTCTCGTGTAGTACTTGTATGGATCCTTTGACCTGACTATATGATGGTGTTACATGTGAGGTCACATGCTTAGGGGTACGTCTAAAGGGCCTGTAATAGGGTGCCAAGTATGGGTACTTTCGGGTATGTCACTTAGCATGGTAATGCTATGGATATGCAGAAGGAATTTGTCACCCAGTAGTCCACTAGGAAGATATCACCGGCCTCTTGATGAATGTGACTGATAAGAGTGTGGCCACACCCAAACAAGTGGGAACTTGTTTGTGAGCTTCAGTGCATTCGAGATCATGTTAATGTCCGACACAAAAGAGGGTGATCAATCCATTCCTCTGTGTTGGACACCGATATCAATGACATGGGATGTACAAGTTTAAACTACAGGGTTATGATAACAGTTAGACTGCCATCTCCATCTTAATTGGGGGCTGCAGTGGCTTGCTAGAGGCCAACTACAGTTTGTGGGCTAAAGGCCTGCTGCCAACATAAAGATGGGCCCATGGGATCATACACATTGAGCGACTGAACACCGACTTAAGGAATCACATGTATGCTTAGAGTATACACTCTGGAGAGAGAGGCATATATATATTAATCATATTATAAAGATCAATTGGATTGATCCTAATAATAAAATTAATATATTCAATTGGCTCTTCATAATTAATTGGATTAATTATGAGATTATTTCCTAGGTGGAAATATTCATATGTATAGGTTTACGTATGATTTTATTTTGTGAAGATCTAATTTTAATTTGATGGATTAAATTAATTGTTCAAATTAATTTTAATTTAAATGTAAATAATATATTACTTGGTGTAATATATTAAATACATGGGTATATTAAAATTGGGCTTGAAATTAATTTAAACCAGAATAATTAAAATAAGATTGGGCCTGAATTAAAAGAAGGAAGCCCACACAAAATGAAGGAGCCAAGCTGGGCCTCAATTCCCCTAGGGGAATTCGGCCAACCTAGATTTTTAACCTAGGAAAATTTCGGCCAAAGATGACATAAGACACACAGCCGAAATTTCAACCTAGCCTCCTCTCCATTGTTCATGGTGTCCAACGCTAGCACGAGTCGTGTTCGTTAGGCGTTCGTGTACGAGAACGAGGAGGGACTCTGCGTTGATTCCTGCAGTCTTCATCCATCTCTAAAAGAGATATTCCAGGTAAGAGAATTATCTCTTTCTATTATATTCTTTTTTCGTTTTACAATTTCCATTTCAATTGCTCCTGGGCATGGATTTGAGGAAATCATCACGCTCTTCCGCATTTATCGGGTGATTTCTGGTGAAAATTCCCAACGGTGGTATCAGAGCGGGCTTTTGATCCATGGAAATTGTTAAAATTGGTTGAATCTCATGTTTTAAAATTGGAGATTTTTTATTGGGGTTCTTGGTTTGGGTTTAAGATTTCTCCCATTTGATTTTCATATAATTGAAATGAATATGCATATTGGTTTGTGTTTGTTTAATTTAATTATATGTTTTGGAATTCTTGGTGGATTTCTTGTTAATGAATGTTTTATTTTTTTTCTGTTTAAAAAAAACAAATCTGGCTGTCCCCGGGGGTGCGGGGCTGCCGGCGGCGGAATCGCCACCGGCGGCCGCCGCTGGCCGTGGCGCTAAGCGCCACAGGCAACAGCCGCTGGTTCCAGCAGCAGCCGCTGCTGCTGGGCGGCAGCCACTGCTGCCCCTAGCTGCAGCGGGCCGGGCCCAGTGTTTTTGGATTTGGTGAGTTTTTGGGCCCGGGGCCCAGTTTTGATATTTTAATGGGTTTTAAAATTTGTGTGTTTAAATTTATGTAATTTAAATGCGTGTGGTTTCTTGAATGAAATTTTATTTTATTCATGTGATATTAATTTTGGAAATTAATATGGTTAATTGAAATTGGTTCGGGTAATTTTGGCACAATTACTTGGATGGCTGAATTGGACCCATGGTTTCCCAATTCCAGTGGGAGCAGTTGGACTGCCTGGGCTAGAGGCCCAAAGCCCGTTAAGGGTTAGAACCATGGTGGGCCAAAATTGGCGATTTCTATATAATGGCTTGGACATAATTGAAATGGGCTTAAATCATGCATTATAACATGCTTATGAATTATATGTATTGGATGCATATGTGTGATTAAATATCTTTGTATGGTTGGATGCTATTGGGCCTTATTCAAGATGGGTTGTATTTTCTTTTTGGGTAAATACGGCCTGCGTGTCGTTTTCTTTTTAATGTAATTTTATTTTATTCGATTATTGTAAAATTTTTAAAAAGAAGAAGCCCATGGAGTGGTGAGCCCAAGTGGAGGTGCAAGCCCAGAAGGAAGAAGATGGAGGCCCACCTGATATTGTTTTCTAGTCTAGGTTTACTAGAATAATATTAGGATGTAATATAGGCCCATAGCAGTCCATTTTACTTATTTATTTAATTATGCTTTATATTTATATGCATGTATGAATGTATGATCCAACCGCATTTCACCCGCCTTATGTATGTAAGCCGTTGTTAATCGAATCTAAAAACCAAATGAAATTACTAAGTCGCTTAAAAGTGCTTCCCTCATTCAAAACCAACTCAAAGTGGGAATAGGCCAGTTGTAGACCATGCCCTCGCATGATACACTGGAGTATTGTCACTTTGTATTGGGTTAGTGTATGGGATACTCTAACACTTGAATAGAGGTTTTGACTTAGCGTGGGTAGTAGGATTCTCCTGGCCCTAAGCACAGATGGGTAAGTGCCAACAAGCCCATCAAACCGAGAGTCCCTACGTTGGGATTGGACGGCGTTCCTACCTAAATAATTAGGGTATAGTTGTACCAGGCCCTCATCTGGCTATATCTCAATGAAATATGGATCTCGGCCCATGAGCCCAATAACTCGGTTTAATTAAATAACTTGATTCATTATTAATTTTATATGGGAATAACAAAGTAAAGTCCTTTATTAACACTCTAAATGTTTTTCTGTGTAGAAATTCTAAGTGGCAAACAACAATACCTTATCACTGCGATTAATTCTTGAAAGGGACAAGCTTTCCGGTCCTAACTTTTTGGACTGGTCTAGGAACTTAAGAATAGTTCTAAGGCAGGAGTCCAAAGAGTATGTGCTGGAGAGGCCTGTACCGGCTGCGCCTCAAGGACGTAATCCACCAGCTGCCCAGCTGGAGGAATACGAGGCGCATGTCAAGGATAATAGGGATGTGACATGCCTTATGTTGGCCTTTATGGTCCCCGAACTGCAAAAACAGTTTATGGACCATCAAGCCTTTGCTATGATAACAACTCTAGACGAGATGTTTCAAGAGCAAGCTCGTCAGGAAAGGTACTTGACCAACAAGGCATTCCACTCCTGTAAGATGGGGACCGGGACATCTGTGAGCGCACACGTGCTCAATATGAAGGGCTATTTGGACACTTTAGCCCGTCTCGGATCGCCTATCTCTCAGGAGTTGGCGGTGGACACAATCCTTGCATCCTTGCCGGATTCTTATGATCAGTTCATCCTAAACTACAACATGCAGGGGATGAACCGCACTGTCAGTGAGCTGCATGGGATGCTGAAGCTTACTGAGCAGTCGATCAAAAAGACTCCGCCGGTGCTACTGGTCAACAAGGGGAACCCTCCTGTTGCTAAGGGTAAGTCCAAGGCCAAGAAGGCCAAGGCTAAGAAGGCCAAAGCCCAACCCAAGGCCCAGCAGAACGCAGGTCCTGAGGATGTCTGTTTCGGGTGTAGACAGACGGGCCATTGGAAGAGATCGTGTCCCAAGCTGATGGGAGAGCAAAGAAAGGGCCAAGGTGCATCCTCTTCAGGTATTTATGTTATAGACATTAACCTTACTATTTCAACATCCTGGGTATTGGATACTGGATGTGGTTCTCACATTTGTTGCAATGTGCAGGGACTTAAGGACAGAAGGTCACTAGGATCGGGAGAGGTGGACTTACGGGTCGGGAATGGAGCAAGGGTTGCTGCCATAGAGATCGGCGAATACCACCTTATGATGCCTAGTGGATTGGTTTTGATTTTGGAACAATGTTATTTTGTACCTGCTATGTGCAGGAATATTATTTCAGTTTCTATGTTGGATATTTTTGGATTTTATTTTACTATTTCTAATGGTAGAATTTCAATTTCTAGAGAGGGATTATTTTATGGAGATGCTCTATTAAATAATGGCCTGTATATCCTGGACTTAAATGAAACCAATCACGTCTATAACATAAACACAAAAAGGGTTAAGCCAAACGAACTTAATCCTATCTACCTATTGCATTGTCGTCTCGGCCACATAAACGAGAAGCGCATAGCTAGGCTCCACAAAGCTGGAGTCTTAGGGTCATTTGGCTTGGAGTCAATTGATACATGCGAATCATGTTTACGAGGCAAGATGACCAAGGCGCCTTTTAGCAAGAAGGCTGAAAGGGCCACTGGCTTATTGGACCTAATACATTCAAATGTATGTGGACCTATGAGCGCAGCGACCAGAGGTGGACACCTGTACTTCGTCACGTTCACGGACGATTTCAGCAGATATGGCTATGTCTATCTGATGAAACACAAGTCTGAGACCCTTGATAGGTTCAAGGAATTTAGGAACGAGGTACAGAAACAGCTAGACAGAAATATCAAAACCCTTCGGTCGAACCGAGGTGGTGAGTATATGAGCCTAGAGTTTGACTCATATTTGAGAGAGCATGGAATAGTTCCACAGCTCACTCCTCCCGGAACACCACAATGGAATGAGGTGTCCGAACGGAGAAATAGGACCCTGTTGGACATGGTTCGCTCAATGATAAGTCAAGCCTCTCTCCCAATTAGTTTCTGGGGACACGCCCTCGAGACAGCAGCTCTTATCTTAAATAATACTCCGACTAAGGCAGTGGAAAAGACCCCATATCAGATATGGATGGGCAAGGAGCCCAATGTGTCTTTCCTAAGGATTTGGGGATGCGAAGCACATGTCAAGAGATTGACTAGTGGCAAGCTGGAGCCTAAAATCGATAAATGCCTGTTTGTGGGCTACCCTAGGGAAACCAAAGGGTATTACTTCTACAACCCCATCGAGAACAAGGTGTTCGTGGCAAGGAAGGGGGTCTTTCTGGAAAAGGAGTTCCTTTCCAAGAAAGACAGTAGGAGCAATGTTGAACTCAGGGAAGTTCAAAGTCTACAAGTTCCTGAAGAGGATAACTCGGAGGCCCAGGTGTAGCTTCCACAAGGGGAAGCACCGACCCAGGCTGCACAAGGACCTAAAAGGTCTGGTAGGGATCGTCGGGAATCAGAGAGGTATGGTTTCCTCATCACCGATGATCAAACTCTTCTCATCTGGGATGAGGAAGAACCTAAAACCTACCAGGAGGCTATGGCTAGCCCACAATCTGCGAATTGGCGTAAAGCCATGGAGGCAGATATGCAATCTATGTACGATAACCAAGTTTGGAACTTGGTTGATCCACCTCCGGGTGCTAAGGTAATAGGTTGCAAGTGATGTTATAAGCTAAAGGCCGACAACACCTTCAAGGGGCGTCTGGTTGCGAAAGGTTTCAGAAAAGTCCATGGAATAGACTATGATGAAACTTTCTCACCAGTAGCCATGCTCAAATCCATCAGGATCTTGCTAGCCATAGCCGCATGGTACGACTATGAAGTCTGGCAAATGGATGTCAAAACCACTTTCCTTAATGGAAAGATACTCGAGGATGTGTACATGACACAACCTGAGGGTTTTATCGATCCACAGTATCCGGGAAGGGTATACAAGCTTCAAAGGTCCATTTATGGACTGAAGCAAGCATCCCGAAGTTGGAATCTAAGATTCAATGAGGCTATAAAGGAATATGGCTTCATACAGAATCAAGATGAGCCTTGTGTGTATAAGAGGACTAGTGGGAGCATTGTCACATTCTTGGTACTTTATGTGGACGACATCCTACTCATTGGAAGCGACATACCTACACTGCAAGGGGTAAAGCAGTGGCTAAGTAAGTGCTTCACAATGAAGGACTTAGGCGAAGCTGAGATGATCCTAGGGATCAGGATCTATAGGGATAGTTCAAATCGGCTTCTGGGCCTAGTCAGGCCTCGTACATAGACAAAGTTCTGAAAAGGTTCAGCATGGACCAGGCCAAGAAAGGTTTCTTGCCCATAGGCCATGGGCTGAAACTTAGTAAGAAACACTGTCCTAAGACAAGGGAGGACAGGGAGAACATGAAACTGGTTCCGTATGCTTTGGCTATAGGATCAATTATGTACTCCATGTTATGTACGAGACCTGATGTTGCCTTTGCATTGAGTATGATGAGCCGGGTACCAGCAGGATCTCGGGGAGGATCATTGGAAAGCTGTCAAGGTGATCCTAAAGTACCTTAACCAGACTAAGGATAGCTTCTTAGTGTATGGTGGTCAGGAAGTGCTGTTAGTACTGGGTACACTGATGCAAGCTTCCAGACCGACCAGGATGAGTACCAGTCACAGTCTGGGTATGTATTTTGCTAAATGGTGGTGCTGTAAGCTGGAGGAGCTCAAGGCAGCCAACCATCGCGGACTCTACAACAGAAGCTAAGTACATCGCTGCGTGTGATGCGGCTAAGGAAGCTGTATGGATGAAGAAGTTTATCACTGAGTTGGGAGTAGTGCCAACTATCCAAGACCCAGTTGATATCTTCTGTGACAACAATAGGGCCGTTGCACAAGCTAAGGAGCCCCGGTCACACAAGAACACAAGGCACATGCTTAGAAAGTTTCACCTCATATGAGAGATCGCGGAGAGAGGTGACATTGCATTGCATAGAGTGGACACTGAGGATAATGTCACAGATCCTTTGACCAAGGCGCTGGCCTAGCCCAAGAACGAGGTTCATACTAGATCTATAGGGATTAGGCCCATGCCTAGTTGGAACTAGTGCAAGTGGGAGATTGTTGGATATGCCCTAGTCCCGAGGCATTGGTCCTTGTATTTGTATCATACATTAATTGGATTCATGTATTATATGTTGGTGTGCCCTAGTTCTTAGGGCATTGGATTCTTGTATTTTGTATTATACATTAAGAGTCATGTATGAATACATTATTTGTGTCACATTAATAAAGGCAATTAATCTATTTCATTTATATCTTGTGCTATAATATGAGTAGAGTATCCATTGATTGATAATCATAAAACCTATCCTAGGTCTGTTCTAATCGTGGGAACGAATAGAACCACAGACTTGTATATTCGATGACTGTATGGTAGTTCTTAACTAGCCATAGTACTTGTATAGTCAATCATGAATATAGGTACATGTCATTGACATGGGACTGGATCGATCTGCACAAGAAAGCCACATGGTTGTCATGTCATAGGTCTTTCTTGAGTAGGTCTCTTTTGTCCTCAGACCAGATTTTATTATAATATCAATATAGAATCCGGTTCACTTTGACATACACCTAACAGGTCTGTAAAAGGATGCTAAATACGGGTATGATTGGGTGGACCGGTGAACATGTTGATATTGATGACGAAGTGATGGAATTGCCACTCGGCTAACACCGAGATGATATCATTGGCCACTTCATAAGTGGGACTGATAAGTGTATAGCCATACCCAAATAAGTTGGTTGCTTATTTGATTAATCAGTTAACTTAAGATCAAGAAATATAATAAACAACAGAAGAGGATGACGGACACCATGCCTCTTGTTTATTCATATCGATATCGTTAGGCAAAGGACACTATGAGATTACTACCGGGTGAGTGTCTTCTAAAGACTACTGCATCTCTATCTTAATTGGGGGCTGTAATGGTTTGCTAGAACCCACTTACAGTCTGTGGGCCTTGGGCCTACTGCCAACATACAGACAGACCCATAGGATCGTGCACATAGATCAACTGAGCTGGAACTTATAGATATTGTACATGTAATGTACATTGGAAGGAATGCGTTAATTAATTAGTTGACATTCGGTGTCAAGGTAATTAATTAACATTGGGTTGAATTTAATTTAATTAATAAGTTTACATAATGTAATTAATTAATTTATTAATTAATTGAATTACATAAAGTAAACAATTAATTAAATAATTTTCCTAAGAAGGAAAATTAAATACATGTATTGTATTAACTTAAGTGTGATTTAATTTTATTTAGGGGTAATTAAATTTAGCCAAATGGAAATAAATTACATAGTATATACTTTTTAATTAAAGTTTATTTATGTAATTATAATCCTAGTGGGCTTGGGTTTAATTAACCTAATTAAAACCCAATTAGACAAGGTGTCTATATAAGGGCACACTTAAGGAGGAAAAACCTAATTCAACTTTAATTAATTGCTGGAAATTTCAGCCACCAATAGCAGCCCCAAATAGCTGAAAATCCCAGCATTAATCCTCCATTCCTTCATGTCTTCGGCTAGCACCGGTTCCCGCTCAATAGTTGGTCGTGCATCGGACTTTGGAGATCGCAGTTTCAAGAAACGATTCTGCAGAAGTCTCTAGAGGAGACGAATCTGGTAAGTTAATCTCTCTTGATTCAAATTGTTTTTTATTCTAATCAAGGGTAATTGGACACGATAGGTGGATTCTAGGAAATATTAAACGGTGTATTTTCCACTGCGCCACGTTATTTTTCCAATGACGAATCCCAACATTATACTTATTTGTGCTATTAATAAAGGCATTAATTCATTTATTTATCTTGTGCAATATATTAAATGAAGTATCCAATGGACATATCCATAGCCATGATGACGAGTGTCATGCACTTGGTAGTAAGACCATGGATAGGGTAAACGATATGACCATAAATAGATCTGTAGTCTGTTCCAGTCATAGGAATGAATGGAACAAGAGACTATCATTAACATGGTTGTATGGCGGTGTCTTACCGGTCATTGGACATGGAATGTCAACCAAGTTAATGGGTACATGTATAAGGGGCATGGTACTGGATAGATCCACTAAACGAGAAATCCACATGGTACAGTATCACAAGTGATTCTCGTGTAGTACTTGTATGGATCCTTTGACCTGACCATATGATGGTGTTACATGTGAGGTCACATGCTTAGGGGTACGCCTAAAGGGCCTGTAATAGGGTGCCAAGTATGGGTACTTTTGGGTATGTCACTCAGCATGGTAATGCTATGGATATGCAGAAGGAATTTATCACCCAGTAGTCCATTAGGAAGATATCACCAGCCTCTTAATGAATGTGACTGATAAGAGTGTGGCCACACCCAAACAAGTGGGAACTTGTTTGTGAGCTTCAGTGCATTCGGGATCACGTTAATGTCCGACACAAAAGAGGGTGATCAATCCATGCCTCTGTGTTGGACACCGATATCAATGACATGGGATGTACAAGTTTAAACTACAGGATTGTGATAACAGTTAAACTGCCATCTCCATATTAATTGGGGGCTGCAGTGGCTTGTTAGAGTCCAACTGCAGTCTGTGGGCCAAAGGCCTACTGCCAACATAAAGATGGGCCCACGGGATCGTACACATTGAGCGACTGAACACCGACTTAAGGAATCACATGTATGCTTGGAGTATACACTCTGGAGAAAGAGGTATATATATATTAATCATATTATAAAGATCAATTGGATTGATCCTAATAATAAAATTAATATATTCAATTGGCTCTTCATAATTAATTGGATTAATTATGAGATTATTTCCTAGATGGAAATATTCATATGTGTAGGTTTACGTATGATTTTATTTTGTGAAGATCTAATTTTAATTTGATGGATTAAATTAATTGTTCAAACTAATTTTAATTTAAATGTAAATAATATATTACTTGGTGTAATATATTAAATACATGGGTATATTAAAATTGGGCTTGAAATTAATTTAAACCAGAATAATTAAAATAAGATTGGGCCTGAATTAAAAGAAGGAAGCCCACACAAAATGAAGGAGCCAAGCTGGGCCTCAATTCCCCTAGGGGAATTCGGCCAACCTAGGTTTTTAACCTAGGAAAATTTCGGCTAAAGATGACATAAGACACATAGCCGAAATTTCAACCGAGCCTCCTCTCTATTGTTCGTGTTGTCCAATGCTAACACGAGTCATGTTCGTTAGGCGTTCGTGTGCGAGAACGAGGAGGGACTGTGCCTTGATTCCTGCAGTCTTCATCCATCTTTAAAAGAGATATTCCGGGTAAGAGAATTATCTCTTTCTTTTATATTTTTTTTGTTTTACAATTTCCATTTCAATTGCTCCTGGGCATGGATTTAAGGAAATCATCGCGCTCTTCCGCATTTATCTGGTGATTTCCGGTGAAAAATCCCAAAATATCTTAAGTCTTGGAGGATAATAGTCTATCATATGAGTAACTCATTATTGACCATATATGAGTATTATTTTGTGAACTAAGGAGCTTGGTTCATGTCCTTTAAAATGTCAACGACAACATCATCTTTAGAAGTTGAGATAATGCTTCAAGAGCTAAAAAAGCATCACCTGCCTCATGACCTCAATTTCTTCTAATGGCTATGAAAGCTTCAGAAAGTGGAATTGCTTCAAGAGCTACAAGTATTCACTTATCCTATGAACTTAAACTCTTTAATGACTATATTTTCTTCAAGAGATGAATACAACAGTCATATTTCATTTAGAAGCTGGAAGTAACAACCAAAAATCAGCTTTAGGAGCTCTAACGGCTATAAGATGCTTGTGAGGTGAATGCAACAACTATATTTCACTCATAACCTTCAAGCAATGGTCATAACTTATTTAGGAGGTCAATGCAATGGCTATATCATCTGGTGAAGATTCCTTCAACACCTATAAAAGGCAAGGAAGATCAAATAAGCAAAGTGGGAGACTTACAATCACACACATTCAAGCTATTATTTTCAAGTCTTCCAATCCTTTAAAGGTCAAATTAAGAGAAGAGATTCATCTTTGTTAATTCATTCAACTATTCTAATTCAAAGGAATTGTATTTTCACACAAAGGATTTGTTTGAGGGGGTTTCTTGTTGGGATTTTTCATCAGAAATCACCCTATAAAAGCGGAACAAAGCGGTGATTTCCTCAAATCTGTGCCCAAGAGCAATTGAAGTGAAAATTGTAAAACTTTAAAATTAAATAGAAGAGAATTAATTCTTACCTGGAATATCTCTTCTAGAGATGGCTGCAGAAATCAAAGGAGATTCTCTCCACTCTCACGTACACGAACGCCTTTGGAACACGACCCGTGCTAGCGATGGAATCGAATGTGAGAGAGATGGTTAGGGCTGGAAATTTCGGCTATCTGTGCTATCTGTCTCTTGGCCGAATTGCCCTAGGTGATATACCTAGGGTTGGCAGAATTTTTCAGCCCTTCCTTGGCCCAATTCCCTTTCATTTATTTTATGCGGGCTTCTCTTCTTTTAAAGCCCAGTCCAAAGTTAATTTCCTTGGTCCAATTAATCATCAAACTAAATTTTATTTAACATGTATTCTTAACATATTATTCCAAATAATATATTTGATACATTTAAATTTAAAATCAATTTGATCAATTAATTTTACCATGGGATTAATTTTGACTCTCATAAAATAAAGATACATGTAAACCTATACATGTGAAATATTTCCACCTAGGAAATAATCTCATAATTAATTCATTGAATTAATTATGGGAAGGCCAATGCAAATATTAATTTTATTATTTTGATCAATCCAATTGATCCTTATAATATAATTAATATGATCCTATCTCTCTTGTACGTAAACTCTAAGTATATAGGTGATCCCTTAAGTCTGTGTTCAGTCGTTTAATGTGTACGATCCTGTGGGCCCATCTTTATATTGGCAGTGGGCCTGGGGCCCACAAACTGCAGGCGGGCTCTAGCAAGCCACTGCAGCCCCTAATTAAGATGGAGATAGCAGTCCAACTGAAATCATAACCCTGTAGTTAAACCTGTATATCCCATGTCATAGATATCGGTGTCCAATACAGAGGCATGGATTGATCACCCTCTTTTGTGTCCGAACATTTACTTGATCCCGAATGTACTGATGCTTACAAACAAGTTCCAACTTGTTTGCGTGTGGCCACACTCTTATCAGTCACATTCATCAAGAGCCGGTGATATCTTCTCAGTGGACTACTGAGTGACAAATCCCTTCTGCATATCCATAGCACTGCCATGCTTAGTAACATACTTAAAAGTACCCATACTTAGCACCCTTTTACAAGACCTTTAGGCGTACCCCTAAGTATGCGACCTCGCATGCAGCACCATCATATGGTCAGGTCAAAGGATCCATAAAAGTACTACACAAGAATCACTTGTGATACTTTACCATGTGGATTTCTCGTTTAGTGGATCTATCCAGTACTATGCCCCTTTTGCATGTACTTATTAATTTGGTTGACATCCCATGTCCAATGGCTAGTAAGACACCGCTGTACAACCAGATTAATGATAGTCTCTAGTTCCATTCATTCCCATGAATGGAATAGACTACGACTCTAATTATGGTCATATCGTTTCCCCTATCCATGGTCTTACTTCCAAGTGCATGACACTTGTTAACATGGATATGGATATGTCCATTGGATACTTTATTTAAAATACAACATAAGATATATGATAAATGAATTAATGCCTTTATTTATGATACAAAATATGTATAATACAAGTATCCAATAAATGTATGATACAAATACGAGGTCCAATGCCTTGGGACTAGGGCATTTCCAACAATCTCCCACTTGCACTAGTTCCAACTAGACATGGGCCTAATCCCTATAGATCTAGTGTGACCCTCATGCTTGGGCTGAGCCAGCGCCTTGGTCAATGGATCTGCGACATTATCCTCGGTGTCCACTCTATGTAGTGAAATGTCACCCCTCTCGATGATTTCTTATATGAGGTGAAACTTCTTGAGCATGTGCTTTGTGTTCTTTTGTGACTGGGGCTCATTAGCTTATGCAACGGCCCCATTGTTGTCACAGAAGATATCAACTGGGTCTTGGATAGTTGGCACTACTCCCAACTCAGTGATAAACTTCCTAATCCATACAGCTTCCTTTGCTGCATCACACGCTGTAATATACTCAGCTTCTATTGTAGAGTCCGTGATGGTTGGTTGCTTTGAGCTCCTCCAGCTTACAGCACCACCATTTAGCAAAAACACATACCCAGACTGCGATTGGTACTCATCGGTCGGTCTGGAAGCCCGCATCAGTGTACCCAGTAACTGATAGCTCTTCTTAACCTCCATACACTAAGAAGCTATCCGTAGTCGGGTTAGGGAACTTGAGGATTGCTTTGATAGCCTTCCAGTGATCCTACCTGGGATCCTGCTGGTACCGGCTCATCATACTTAGTGCCAAGGCAATATCAGGTCTCGTACATAGCATGGAGTACATGATTGATCCTATAGCCGAGGCATATGGAACCAACTTCATATTCTCCCTGTCCTCCCTTGTCTTAGGATAGTTCTTCTTCCTAAGTTTCAGCCCATGGCTTATTGGCAAGAAACCTTTCTTAGCCCGATCCATACTGAACCTTTTCAGAACTTTGTCTATGTACGAGGCCTGACTTAGGCCCAGAAGCCAATTGGATCTATCCCTGTAGATCCTGATCCCTAGGATCATCTCAGCTTCGCCTAAGTCCTTCGTTGCAAAGCACTTACACAACCACTGCTTTACCCCTTGTAGTGTAGGGATGTCACTTCCAATGAGTAGGATGTCGTCTACATATAATACTAGGAATGTGACAATGCTCCCACTAATCCTCTTATACATACAAGGCTCATCTTGATTCTGTATGAAGCCATATTCCTTTATAGCTTCATTGAATCTAAGATTCCAACTTTGGGATGCTTGCTTCAGTCCATAAATGGACCTTTGAAGTTTGCATACCCTCCCAGGATACTCTGGATCGACAAAACCCTCAGGTTGTGTCATGTACACATCCTCGAGTAGCTTTCCGTTAAGGAAAGTAGTTTTGACATCCATTTGCCAGACCTCATAGTCGTACCAAGCGGCTATGGCCAGTAAGATCCTGATGGAATTGAGCATAGCGACTGGAGAGAAAGTTTCATCATAATCTATTCCATGGACTTGTCTGAAACCTTTTGCAACCAGACGCCACTTGAAGGTATTATCGACCTTTAGCTTGTAGCACCACTTGCAACCTATTACCTTAGCACCCGGAGGTGGATCAACCAAGTTCCAAACCTGGTTATCGTACATAGATTGCATCTCTGCCTCCATGGTGATAAGGTCGGTTTTGACCTTATCTTTTAGGCAAATTCGTGGTTTGAACGGCAATTTTGAGCGTCTTTTGCGTGAATGTTTGTGTGGTCTTTGAATATTTTGTGATTTTTATGTTTTGGATAGTTTTTATAACTTTTAGTATTTTTTTCGTGTTTTCTAGGGTTGTTTTCGTAATTTTTGTTATCTGCTGTTTTTATGGTCCGTGGCGTTGGTGTCGTTATGTCCTTTGTGCTTGTTTTAGACAGGTATTATGTCCCGGACCGGAAGTTGGTGCATCAGCGGCGAAGAAGAGCTCAAAGTGCTGAAAATCAAGGTGGCACGGCGTGCCACAATTAGGGCACGGCGTGCCAGTCCGGCGTGCCATTCAGGAGCAGTCCAGTGGAGTGGCACGAAAACGTGCCACTCAGGTCAGCGTGGCGTGCCAACCCTAAAATCACACGGCACGGCGTGCCAACTCCAGCAGCACGGCGTGCCGCCTTCAGTTCTGACCAGCACGGCATGCCAACTCCACCAGCACGGCGTGCCGAGCCCCGAAACCTGCTGTTGCCCTACTTTCATCTCTTCTTTTTGTTGGTTTTAACCTAGCCGTATAAATAGGTTATTTTCTGCGTTTCAAGGGATATCTTTTTTCAGTCTTTTTGAGTGATAGCAAAAACTTGTAGTGAGGTTTTTGAGCTTGAACTATTTGTTTTCTTCGAGTTTTGCACTATTGATTGGTTGTAGCTTTACTTAGAATCTTCCCCTTTTGCGACGTTCCTAGTCGAGTTCGTCTATAGAGGTACACCCCAAGCATCTTCACACCGTCGGAATCCGGTTAATCGAACCAAAAGGGCATAAGTTTTTCTTCTTCTCTTTTGTAATTTGATTAAGCTAGTTTTGATTCCACAATTTGATTGTGTTTGGTTGTAAACATTGAACTCAGTTCATCTTTCTTGATTAATACAATTGTTTGCAAATTAATTTCAATTTTTATTCCTTTTCTTTATGCAATTCCTTTAATGAATGTCTAGTCTCATAAGATCTTAATTTAGTAAAGTTCATATTTGTGGCATTACCTAGATTGACACCTAGGAAACCATTAGTATTGACGACACTGTGGAACTTACGTGCCCCTATTTTTTGAGCTTTAGAATTAGACCGCCTCTAAACAAGGAAAACCGGCTAAGGACCTAAAAGATCTAGATACGCTAGGTTGTATTATCGAAAGAGCATAATCAAGGATTAATTGTTGAGTTGAATTCATCTTGTGTAATTAATTGACAAAGCCATCCCCATTAGTATTCATAGGTCGGTAAACCGCCAATTGATAACACAAAACTCAAGTGCAAAGTAAGCTGGAATAGATCAACTAGGAGTAGGATAGTTTAGCCGTTAATATATTCAACCCAAACTACGTTCCGCCTAGGACACGCAAGGAACCCGAGTAGTTTAGTGTTTGCAGATTATTCTTTTCTCTGTGGGATCGATACCTGGACCAACCAGAATTATTACTTGTCAACAATAGGTACACTGCCTTAGTTGTGCGTTTCTAGGTTTAGTTTTACTACTACGCCTAGGACCCATCAAGTTTTTGGCGCCGTTGCCGGGGAACTTTATATTTCTGCATCATTTAGCAAAAGGTCTATTTGCTGATCTAGGCAACATTTCTGTGCATATAGTTAAATAATTTTTATTTTCTGTGAATATTTGTTGCAATTTAGTTTGCTGTAATTTCTGTGTGTGTGTTCTAGCCTATGCGAACTCGCTCTCAACACTCTGAGCTTGTACCTTATAACCCTGAAATTGAACGTTTGTGTCGCAGGAACCGTAGAGTACGTCAAGAGCAGACTGTGCAAATGGAACATCAGCAACACGATGACGAGGAGAGACAGCTCCGGGAAAGGGTTGAACAAGAGCGACTCCGGCGAGAGCGGGAGGATTTTGATAGAAGAAGGGGTGGTGATGGAGACAACATGGTCATGACTGACTTAATGGCTCCACATCGGCCCCGGAACAGATCCGGAGTGATTATCCCAGCCATCACTGCCAATCAATTCGAGCTGAAGTCCAGTATGATCCATTTGATCCAAGGGAACGGTCTATTCAGTGGCGGAATAAGTGACAACCCCAATGATCACTTAGACCGGTTCCTCATGGTGGCCGATACAGTCCGAATCGGTGGTGTACCCCAAGATGCTGTGCGGTTGAAGCTGTTTCCCTTTTCACTATGCGGGGGAGCAATGGAATGGTACAAATCCCTGAGGCCCGGATCAGTGACATCATGGGACCAATTGGAAGAGCAATTCTTAGCATACTACTTCCCACCATCAAAGACGGTTCAGCTAAGGAACGAGATCATGGGATTCCGGCAATTTGGGACGGAGACTCTTAATGAAGCATGGCAGAGATTTCAACGGTTATTGCGGAATTGCCCCCACCATGACATGCCGCGTTTCACTCAGGTAAGCACGTTTTATCATGGTTTAACACCAGCTAACCGTGCCATTATTGATTCTTCTGCAGGTGGGGACATTTTTAAGAAGACGGCTACACAAGCCGAGGAGTTGATTGCGGAGCTGGCTAGAAAGAGTACCTTGTGGCAGTCGGACACGCCAACAAGGAATGAGGTTCGAGCTGCAGATGTGGGACGCCAAGATGCAGCTATGGATCATGTAAACAAGAAGTTGGACCTGTTGATGTCCCGCCTGAACTTAAATGGACCACAATACCAACCGGTGTTGTGTGTATCATGCGGAGCGGAGCATCCCGGGCAAGATTGTGAACTGGGCGACCCATTCGCCCAATGGTCCGAAAACGTAAGTTTTGTGGGAGGAAACCAAAGGTACAATAACTCTAACTCTTATTCACAAAATTTCAATAATAATAACAATTACGGAAGAAGGTATCAACACCCGAATATGTCCTATAGTAACAACCAAAATGTGTTGAGACCTCCTTCCGGATTCCATTATGAGCACCGTGAGCAGGGGTTAGGTAAGGCCCCATTTATTCCTAATGAACAATCTCCACAGCAGCCTCAACAGTCTAAGCAAGATGAGACGGTTTTGTCATTACTAAAAGACATCTCGTCTCGGCTTGCTGATAATGAAGCGTACTGTAGGGATCTTGGTAAGCAGGTGGCTCAATTGAGTAGGGAGAGGCAGGAAAGACCTCAAGGAGCATTTCCGAGTAGAACTGAACAAAACCCTAAGGGCAATCATCGGGAGACAGCTCAAGCTATAACCCTACGAAGTGGTAGGCAAGTGGAGGACCGGGTGCAAAACGCTGATATCCCATCCCAACCTACAGAGGTAAGTGAAGAGTCGGGAGAGGTAAGCAACCCTAACTCGATTTCTGAACCCAAACCTAGTACAACTGAAAAAGGGAAAATTCCTGACCCAGTGAGAGCTTACGCGCCTAAACTTCCTTATCCTCAAAGGGAGAAGAAAGATAAACTGGGGCAGAAATATTCCAAATTCCTGGAAATTTTTAAGAAGTTAGAATTTAATTTGCCATTGATTGAGGCTCTCCAAGAGATGCCTTCTTATGCTAAATTCTTTAAGGAACTTCTTGCAGGGAAACGAAAGCTAGGTGAGGACGAAGTGGTGGTCTTAACAGAGGAATGTTCGGCAATTATAACTAACAAACTTCCACCCAAGCTCAAAGATAAGGGCAGTTTTACTATCCCATGCCAGATAGGGAACTTGGAGATCGCAAATGCCCTATGCGACTTGGGTGCAAGTATAAATCTGATGCCTCTGTCATTTTTCAGGAGACTCGGACTGGGAGACCCAAAGCCAACTAACATGACCCTCCAATTGGCGGATAGATCTCTCACGAGACCAAAGGGGGTGGTCGAGGACGTGCTAGTAAAAGTGGACAAATTTATTTTTCCCGCGGACTTCGTGGTGATGGATATGGAGGAAGATAGCGCGGTGCCCCTTTTGCTTGGAAGGCCATTTCTTGCAACCGGTAGGACTCTAATAGATGTCCAGGAAGGTAAGATTATTCTTCGGTTGCACAATGAGGAGGTAAAGTTCAACGTCTATAACTCAATGAATTATCCATTAGATGTTGAAAGTTGTAATTTTGTAGACCCTTTTTGCCTATTGATGCTTATGTGATAGAAAAGAGTTTTAACCAAGGGGAATTGGAGCTCTTGTCTGATTTCCGATTGAAACTCTTTCCGGGCAAACTGCGGAGTCGATGGACAGGACCGTTTACCGTGCATAAGGTTTACCCCTCCGGGATGGTGGAAATTGAAACCCTGGAGGGAATTCAACAAGTGAATGGGCACCGGTTGAAGTCCTATGTCAGCGGAGGAATAAAGGAGGAGAAGCAAGTCTTGCTCCTTCGTGATGTGTAATGCTGAACCACGGGCGTAGAAGTCGAGCTATTCCGACTATAAACATAGCACTGAGGTACGTATACCTCCCGTGTACATTAGTTTTCACGTTAATATGTTTTTGTGTGTTTTTGTGTGTAGGATTAGGTACTTAAGCAAGTTAATCGGAAATCGTGTTCAAAATGTGAAGAAAAGCAATAGTTGGCAGAATTCAGAGTTGCACGCCGTGCCATCACTCAGCACGCCGTGCCAAGGTGCAGTTGGGTGCGGCACGTGGCGTGCCAAGGTGGCACGAAATCGTGCCAGGCTGCTGTTCCGGAAGAAAATTGTGCACAAGCCTTCTGCACGCCGTGCCACATTCAGCACGCCGTGCCAAAGTGATCTTATGCAGGGTGGCACGGCGTGTCACATTAGCACGCCCGCGTGCCGCTGTTCTGTCCCGAGCGAGATTTGTGAAAAAAAAAAGTCAGCACGCCGTGTCAAAACGCTGCACGCCGTGCCTATCAATGTTCTGAAGAACAGCACGCCGTGCCAAATTGGCACGCCTACGTGCCGGCTTTCTGTTCCAAAAAGGGAGTTGCGAGAAAAAGGATCAGCACGTCGTGTCAAGACCTCGGCACGCCGTGCCATATGTTTAAATTTCAAGTCAGCACGCCGTGCCAAGGTAGCACGCTGGCGTGCCATCATTCTATTTCCAGGTACGCGCATTTAACCCGCTCAGCACGCCGTGCTGAATGTTTGGCACGGCATGCCGAGCGTTCAAATTTTGAATCCCAAGGGATTTTCACCGCCTATTTAATGCTCTCTTCCCCTTCCCCCTTCTCATAACCGCCCACTTCTTCTTCTTCTCCTTCCTCTCTCTCACTTTCTCTCACCTTTTCACTTTCTCTCTCCCCTTTTCTCTCTCTCTCTCTAAAACCCATTCTCTCCTTCTCCTTCTCCATTCTTCATCTTCTTCCTCCCTTTCTCCCCTTCTCTTTATCTTTTCTTACTTTCTTCTTCCTCTTTATCTTCTTTTTCTTTTTCTTCTTCTTCTCCATCTCATCCTTTTTTCCCCCATTCTTTTGCCCTAGGTTTTTATTTTTGTTTCAATTTCCTTGAATCAGGTATGAATTCTTGCTTTATTCTCTCTTTTATTCATTATTCTTATTATTGTTGTTCTTTTTCTCATTTTGGCTTGATGGATTGACTGCTTTATAGGATTTTATTTTTACTTTTTCTTCTGCTTTTGGGTTTTGTATATTTGACAGTAGTTGCCCTTTGGTTTTGTGTTTTTGTGTTTTTGATTCTTGTTTTATTTTTATGTTTGTGCAATCGTAGGATGAAGAGAAAAACCGTAGCCGATCGGAGACATGGTTCGTCTCGCCAACCCCCGGAACCGTCATCGGAGCCGGTGCCACGTGACACGCCGCCCACCGACCCATTGATGGCCCCACTGACAAATCTCTCCCGGAAATACAAATGTCACTTTCCCTTGCTTTCGGACGATGAAGGTAAGAGGTACAAATCTCTATTTCCTTTAGAAAGCACTCCGTTTCGTACTTTCGATTGGCAATTTCTTTTTGTTCAAGATAGGTCGGAGGGCGTGAAAGCTAAGTTAACTAGTCTAGGGTGGTACGACTTTGTGAAATCTAACCCCCCGGTCTTTAGGGAACTCAACCTAGAATTTTACTCTACTTTGACTTTTAAAACCAACCCAACACGGGCCTTAGAAGCATGACCTTCCGCCTCTTTGGCGTCGAGCGAACTTTGGATATTGATGGCCTTAGGGCTTGTATAGGGATTGACGGGAATGGTTACTTGTGGCCCGAAAATCTGGATGCCAAGAAATTTTGGCGATTGATAGGGCAAGGGGTTTACCAACCCCGGTTTGCCAAGACCTCCCAAATCCAAGACCCTGTGTTGCAATTAGTTCATAAATTTGTATGCTTTAATTTTTCGGGAAAGACTGAGAGCAACCGGGTTAATGCATTTGAATTGTTGATTTTGTGGCATGTGCATAATGAGATAAAGGTGCATTTGGGCTTCTTTGTCATGGAAGCCTTATACAATCATCACAACAGAGCCAAGTCCGAACTAGGACTAGGGCACATTGTGACTTGCATTGCATGTTTTTTTCACAGTAATACTTGTTATAGGAACCTCAAAAGCATTCTTCCCAAGAAGCTTTCGAAGGGAATCTTGTCTTGTTCCTATGTTGGTGCAGCTGTAGGTCCTTCAAGTGCAGGAGGTTCAAGTCGGGGAAAGGCCCCCATGGAAGTAGATGAGGAGGAGGAGAGTGAAGCAGGAGAAGATGGCGAAGAGGACGCGGAGAACGTGTCGGTGGGGGTCGATTTTATGGGGAGGATTGAAGGACGGTTGGATGGCATTATTGAGCAATTGGAAGGCTTAACCGTCCATCAGGTTCTGCTGGAGCAGCGGCTGAACGCGCGCCTTGATCGGCAAGCGGCTCAGCTCGCCAACGTCGAGGCGTTCGCCTCCCGCTACTGTGCCGCCCAAGGGTGGCCGTACCCACCACCCCCACCGCCAGCTCCCGATATGTGAGGTAACCCTTCTCCTTCCCCATTTAGTTTGTTTCTTCTTCCATTGCACTTTTGGAAGTAAGTGCAATCTAAGTGTGGGGTGGGTAAAGGGACTTCTCCTTTTTCTTTTTCTTTTTCTTATTTTGCACTTTTTGATTGTTGTTTAGCATGTTTGTTGGTGTTCTTGCATGATTGAATGTTTTATGTTGGTTTTTGGTTAGATTTAGGATTTACTTTTCAATGCATGTGAAGTTGGTTTTGGTTGTTTTGGTTTGTTAGTATTTTTAGGTTGATTTTGTTTCAATTGCCGTTTGAATAGCATTGTTTAATCCACCCTCGAACCTAAGTCTCTGTGCTTGGATTGATAGCGATTGGCTAGGGATATTAGGAGTTGTTTGCAAGTCATTAACTTGTTTGTGCGTGGTTTGTGATTCTTGATGGTAACCATTGGTTAGATTTGTCATTTAGGTTGCATTAGGGAATTAGTCCTCTACCCCGACTTGCATGATTGAGCTAGGATTACGCCTTGGAACATTGGTTGAGTCACACGACCTAGCATACAAACCCTAATACACTTGTGCGAATTTGAGCCTTTAGAACCATTTCACATCGGTTCTATTTCTTTGTGAGGGTAAAAACAATCGTGGCACACTAGATCGTAGAACCCGGTGTTGTTTTGCACTTGGCATCGAGAGCTTAATATGTGGAGACCCTTAGGATTAACCCATTGACTTAAATAACCCTAACCATAACTACTGATTCATCCCTTAGATCACCCATAGCCACTAAATTAACCTTTTTGACTTAAAAACCTTCACCAAGCTAACTCTATAATCCTAACCTTTCCCCATTTCACTTTGATTTTCCTTTCTCACCCTCCTTTCCTAAATCAAGTAATTGGCTAAGTTGTTCATTCATTTTGGGGTCAATCACCATTTGCATTTCAACTCTTTCATATCTAGTCCTATGGAAAAATTGTGTTAAAAAAAAAATAAAAATAAAAAATAAAAATAAAATAAAATAAAATATATCCAAATAGAGTCAATGTGTTTGTTCGGTTTCCTTTTGTAAAACTCGGAGTCTGTAAACGCCTGTCTTGGTTATCCGGTTTGCATCTTTCAGCCGGTATTTGTGTTCCATGTTTTGTAATTTTTTTTTTGGTTGAATAAAGGATTAGGGCGATCATTTAATTGCCTTGATCCATGCCTTGTAATTTTTGTTTTCGTTTTCTCATTAAGTTGTGTTTCGGCCTTTGAGTGTGGATAAGGCCTTCTTTTTGTCAAGTTAATTTCAAAAAAAAAAAGCAAACACTCTTAGGACTAGTTCTGAGTTGAAAATTGCATGACCCGTCTTTAGTGCTTAGTCAATTTGTATGTTTTACTTGATTCGTAGGAGTTGTACACCTAAAATTTCCCTTATCAAACCTACCCTAAGCCGTAACATTACAAGCCCCAGGTTCTCTGATTTTGCTCCTTGACCAATGACTTCACCGGGATTGCCATTAGTTCGCTATGTGATGTGTGCCATTGTTTGTTTTTGTGTGCTCATCCGCCTTGCCTTGAACTTGAGTGTTGGAGTGACATCTTGTGAGGTGCTTTGTGGTCGTATAAACTCTGTTTGTTCCTCGCCCTTTGACTAGCTGAACTATGTTGGGTTTGGGTATTGAGTGGTTTTGAACCTTTTGCACCTAATGTCATTTCAAAGCTGATGCTTTACTTTCTTGAGTTTATGAATCTCGTACGGTTAAACCCTTAGTTGGATGTGCAAGTGAAAGCGAGCAAGTTTACTCCTTTATCTTAAGTTGATTCGCTTGAGGACAAGCAAGACTTTAAGTGTGGGGTGGTTGATAAGGTCGGTTTTGACCTTATCTTTTAGGCAAATTCGTGGTTTGAACGGCAATTTTGAGCGTCTTTTGCGTGAATGTTTGTGTGGTCTTTGAATATTTTGTGATTTTTATGTTTTGGATAGTTTTTATAACTTTTAGTATTTTTTTCGTGTTTTCTAGGGTTGTTTTCGTAATTTTTGTTATCTGCTGTTTTTATGGTCCGTGGCGTTGGTGTCGTTATGTCCTTTGTGCTTGTTTTAGATAGGTATTATGTCCCGGACCGGAAGTTGGTGCATCAGCGGCGAAGAAGAGCTCAAAGTGCTGAAAATCAAGGTGGCACGGCGTGCCACAATTAGGGCACGGCGTGCCAGTCCGGCGTGCCATTCAGGAGCAGTCCAGTGGAGTGGCACGAAAACGTGCCACTCAGGTCAGCGTGGCGTGCCAACCCTAAAATCACACGGCACGGCGTGCCAACTCCAGCAGCACGGCGTGCCGCCTTCAGTTCTGACCAGCACGGCGTGCCAACTCCACCAGCACGGCGTGCCGAGCCCCGAAACCTGCTGTTGCCCTACTTTCATCTCTTCTTTTTGTTGGTTTTAACCTAGCCGTATAAATAGGTTATTTTCTGCGTTTCAAGGGATATCTTTTTTCAGTCTTTTTGAGTGATAGCAAAAACTTGTAGTGAGGTTTTTGAGCTTGAACTATTTGTTTTCTTCGAGTTTTGCACTATTGATTGGTTGTAGCTTTACTTAGAATCTTCCCCTTTTGCGATGTTCCTAGTCGAGTTCGTCTATAGAGGTACACCCCAAGCATCTTCACACCGTCGGAATCCGGTTAATCGAACCAAAAGGGCATAAGTTTTTCTTCTTCTCTTTTGTAATTTGATTAAGCTAGTTTTGATTCCACAATTTGATTGTGTTTGGTTGTAAACATTGAACTCAGTTCATCTTTCTTGATTAATACAATTGTTTGCAAATTAATTTCAATTTTTATTCCTTTTCTTTATGCAATTCCTTTAATGAATGTCTAGTCTCATAAGATCTTAATTTAGTAAAGTTCATATTTGTGGCATTACCTAGATTGACACCTAGGAAACCATTAGTATTGACGACACTGTGGAACTTACGTGCCCCTATTTTCTGAGCTTTAGAATTAGACCGCCTCTAAACAAGGAAAACCGGCTAAGGACCTAAAAGATCTAGATACGCTAGGTTGTATTATCGAAAGAGCATAATCAAGGATTAATTGTTGAGTTGAATTCATCTTGTGTAATTAATTGACAAAGCCATCCCCATTAGTATTCATAGGTCGGTAAACCGCCAATTGATAACACAAAACTCAAGTGCAAAGTAAGCTGGAATAGATCAACTAGGAGTAGGATAGTTTAGCCGTTAATATATTCAACCCAAACTACGTTCCGCCTAGGACACGCAAGGAACCCGAGTAGTTTAGTGTTTGCAGATTATTCTTTTCTCTGTGGGATCGATACCTGGACCAACCAGAATTATTACTTGTCAACGATAGGTACACTGCCTTAGTTGTGCGTTTCTAGGTTTAGTTTTACTACTACGCCTAGGACCCATCACATGGCTTTATGCCAATTTGTAGACTGTGAGCTTGCCATAGCCTCCTAGTAGGTTTTGGGTTCTTCCTCATCAAAGACGAGAAGAGTTTGATCATCGGTGATAAGGAAACAACACCTCTCTGGGTCCTCGATGATCCCTACCAGACCTTCTAGGTCCTTGTGTGGCCTGGGTCGGTGCTTCCTCCTGTGGAAGCTCCACCCGGGCCTCCGAGTTATCCTCTTCAGGAGCTTGTGGGCTTTGAACTTCCCTAAGTTCAACATTGCTCCCACTATCTTTCTTGGAAAGGAAATCCTAGTCTAGAAAGACCCCCTTCCTTGCCACGAACACCTTGTTCTCAGCGGGGTTGTAGAAGTAATACCCTTTGGTTTTGTTGGGATTTTTCACCGGAAATCACCCGATAAAAGCGGAAGAAAGTGATGATTTTCTCAAATCCAGTCCCAGGAGCAATTGAAATGGAAATTGTAAAACATAAAATTGAAATAGAAAGAGATTAAATTCTTACCCGGAATATCTCTTTCTAGAGATGGATGAAGACTGTAGAAATCAAATTAGATTCCCTCCTCGTTTTCGTACACGAACGCCTAACAAACACAACCCGTGCTAGCGTTGGAAAAACATGAACAATAGAGAGAGGGGCTAGAGAATTTCGGCAATGGTGGCTAACTATGATTAAGGGGGCCGAAATTTTTACCCTAGGTTTTTATACCTAGGGTGGCCGAATTCCCCTAGGGGAATTTAGGCCCAGCTTGGCTCCTTTCATTCTGTGTGGGCTTCCATCTTTTAATTCAGGCCCAATCCAATTTTAATTATTCTGGTTTAAATTAATTTCAAGCCCAATTTTAATATACCCATGTATTTAATATATTACACCAAGTAATATATTATTTACATTTAAATTAAAATTAGTTTGACCAATTAATTTAATCCATCAAATTAAAATTAAATCTTCACAAAATAAAATCATATGTAAACCTATACATATGAATATTTCCACCTAGGAAATAATCTCATAATTAATCCAATTAATTATGAAGAGCCAATTGAATATATTAATTTTATTATTAGGATCAATCCAATTGATCTTTATAATATGATTAATATATATATACCTCTCTCTCCATAGTGTATACTCCAAGTATACATGTGATTCCTTAAGTCTGTGTTCAGTCGTTCTATGTGTATGATCCCGTGGGCCCATCTTTATGTTGGCAGCGGGCCTTTGGCCCGCAGACTGCAGTTGGGCTCTAGCAAGCCACTGCAGCCCCCAATTAAGATGGAGATGGCAGTCTAACTGTTATCATAACCCTGTAGTTTAAACTTGTACATCCTATGTCATTGATATCGGTGTCTAACACAGAGGCATGGATTGATGACCCTCTTTTATGTCGGACATTAACTTGATCCCGAATGCACTGAAGCTCACAAACAAGTTCCCACTTGTTTGGGTGTGGCCACACTCTTATCAGTCACATTCATCAAGAGGCCGGTGATATCTTCCTAGTGGACTACTGAGTGACAAATCCCTTCTGCATATCCATAGCATTACTATGCCAAGTGACATACCCGAAAGTACGCATACTTGGCACCCTATTACAGGCCCTTTATGCGTACCCCTAAGTATGCGACCTCTCATGTAACACCATCATATGGTCAGGTCAAAGGATCCATACAAGTACTACACGAGAATCACTTGTGATACTATACCATGTGGATTTCTCGTTTAGTGGATCTATCCAGTGCCATGCCCCTTATGCATGTACCTATTAACTTGGTTGACATTCCATGTCCAATGACCAGTAAGACACTGCCATACAACCAGGTTAATGATAGTCTCTTGTTCCATTCATTCCCATGACTGGAACAGACTATGGATCTGTTTATGGTCATATCGTTTACCCTATCCATGGTCTTGCTGCCAAGTGCATGACACTGGTCATCATGGATATGGATATGTCCATCGGATACTTCATTTAAAATATTGCACAAGATAAATATAATAAATGAATTAATGCCTTTATTAATAACAAAAATAAGTATAATACACGAATCCAATTAATGTATGATACAAATGTAAGGACCAATGCCTCGGGACTAGGGTATATCCAACAGGTTTCCCTAGGGTAACCCATAAATAGGCATTTATCGGTTTTGGGTTTTAGCTTGCCACCAGTCAATTTCTTGACATGTGCTTCGCATCCCCAAATCCATAGGAAAGACACATTGGACTCCCTACCTGTCCATATCTGATATGGGGTCTTTTCCACTTCCTTAGTTGGATATTATTTAAAATGAGAGCGGCTGTCTCGAGGGCATGTCCCCAAAAGCTTATTGAGAGAAAGGCATGACTCATCATTAAGCGGACCATGTCCAACAGGGTCCTATTCCTCCTTTCAGACACCCCTGTGAGCGGACGACGCGTTTTCGACGGAACGCGAGACTCCCTTTAGGAAGGGGCACCATGATCACTGGCGGGCCCCTCCCTCGCGTGGGGTTTTTATAAGTGGAAAATCGGGTTTTGGAAAATAAATGGAATTAATTCTTAAGAGAACCAAGACCTAAGTCTCGATGAATATTGTAGAGTCGCCACCCGGCTCAGCTCAACCGGGAAATTCTTAAGGTAGCTGAACCGGACGAACGGTAGCTAAACTATCCAGAGATTCAGATCCGGACAAATCCCTTATTTTGTGTCTAATTAAAGTAAATATTGCCAATGTTCTCGAAATGGTATTTCAAAATCTAAAGTCACTTTAATTGAATATAAAAGGCATACAGCGCGCATACAAATATATGATACAAAAATGAAGAAAAGAAATAAATATTAATCGGCTTACAACCAAATCAAATAGAAAAATCAAATCTCTCACCTCACTTACACAATCGCCTAGGATACACGAGAATCTAAAAATATTTACAACCGCCTAAATACACGATTAATTCTATTAAAATACAAATAAAAATGAAAATGTACATAAATAAAAGCTGCAAAACAAAGGTTAGCACAATTTATACGGCACGCCACAATTAGGACTCAAATAGACAAAATTAGGAAATCAAGAATTGGGGGCATGCGTATGGGGGATAACCGGGCTGGCTCGGATAGCCGGTCCGGTTCGACCTGGAAAACATTTTGAAACGTCCCTGTATTTTGGTTTTTATGGGAAAATCATTTTGAAAACAATTTTTCCGCTTTACATGCATTTTTATATTTAAAGTGGGTAGGTTTTCGGGAGAATCGGGTCTCCGTCGTTGAATTGTTCTAAAGGCAAATTTTACTAAAAATTAAATCTACGGTCGTGAATGCACATAACAAAATTCATTTTGATGATTTTTGGATTTTTCTGATTTTTTATGGATTTTTGGAAATTTTTGGGGATAAAAACTGAAATTCTGATTCTGGAACGAGAGTTACAGTCGTGCGACTGTAAGTTACAGTCGTGCGATTGTAAGCGGCCCAGAATCAAGATTTCGCTAAAATTTATTTTGAATCAAAAATGGAAGAAAAACAACCTGGAAATTAAGAACACTCGTACGACTGTATATACAGTCGTACGACTGTTCATCAAATCCAAGAACAATCATGCGACTGTTCTTAATTTTCAGAAACAGAAGCACGAAAACACAGTAGAAAATGCACAAAAATTCACTTCATACACCCAGAAAGCAAGAAAAAGCGAAAGGAAAAGGAGTGTCTACCTTTCTAGAAGCTAATCCAAGTCGATTTGACCCCTAGCGTCGCTCCAATCCAAACAAATTTGCACTTTTCCTTTGAAATTGAGAGAGGAAGCTTTAGTCCCAAAAATCCAAAATGTTAGGGATTCTGATGATTTAACTCCAGAATTTTGATTTGATTATGAAGTTGATTAATTAACCTGAGGGTTTCTAATAAATTTTAGCTTTAATCCTAAAGAATTCAAAAGAAATAGAAGAGAAAAAGAGGATTCTTGAGCAAACTTCCTTTCCCCTTTTTCTTGTCTCTTTCCTTCTCTTCTTTCTCTAATTTTCCACCAGAAATTAAGTTGGCCTCTCTCCTTTCTTTTCCTTCCTTTTGTCGCTGCTTTTCTGGTTTGCTTGCTGTCCATCCGGCACATTAATTGCGCCACCTCTCTCCTCCATTTTTCTGCTGCAGAGGTATAGGCTCCTGCAACTGCTCTGATATTACAGTCGTATGACTGTAATTTTTAAATTACAGTCGCACGACTGTAAGGACAGTCGTACGACCATATACTTTTTTTAAGTATAGAAAATTCTGGTGCTTACAGCTGCCCCTCGCGTGATCAAATTCGACACCTAGCTCCAGGTTCACAACACCTGAGATGATGAATTTGAGAGCGCGAATCAAAGCGCCGCGAACACTGGAATGAACCTTTTGATGAGATAAGCCGATACAGGGTCTAGGTTACCCGAGGCGATGCTGGGGGAGGAAATAAGCCGATACCGGGTCTAGGTTACCTGAGGCAAAGTCGACGCAGATAGGCCACTACGAGGTCTAGGTTACCCGAGGCAAATGAAGGGTGAATTGCGGTTTAGCCGATACCGGGTCTAGGTTACTCGAGGCGAAGAAAAATGAATTACGGATTGGCTGATACTGGGTCTAGGTTACCCGAGGCAAAGGAAGGGTGAAATAAGCCGATACCGGGTCTAGGTTACCCGAGGTGAAATTGATGAAGCGATTGGTCGATACCAGGTCTAGGTTACCCGAGGCAGGGAAAGATAGATTGCGGATTAGCCGATACTGTGTCTAGGTTACCCGAGGTGAGCTTTACTGGGGAAATAGATGAAGCTGATATGGGCCGATACCGAGTTCACATTACTCGAGACGGATCTACTAGGGAAGTGGATGATGAAGCCGATCTGGGCTGATACTGAATTCACATTACTCGAGGCGGATCTGTTGAGGAATTGAAGCTGGAGACGATGAATTCCTGCACTTAAGATAGCAAGTCTTCATTCCTTAATCGAGAGATTTTTAAACAAAAATTTTTCCCCTACGATCAAGAATGAAGACTAGCTGGGGATGAGTGATTGATGTATGTAATGTATGAATGCATGATGATGCATATGCACGTGTATGCATTTTCCGTCATTTGACATTTCCGCCTTCCGCTGGAGAAAGATATGTCGTGACCCTAGTTGATTTTGCTTTCTTCGGGGTTTTGCTTGGTGATTTTCAAAGGAATGAGGTGACTTTTAGGGATGTGTGATGCTGCTGGGGAGATAATCGTAGTGCTCCTTATAGAGATTCCGCTGGGGAAGAGTGTGGTAACTCGATTGGGGAAATAATTATGGTCTTCTTTATGTAGATTCTGCTGGGGAATTATGTGATGACTCTATGGAGAGTCGATGTGATGACTTCTGTGGGGAATGTTGGGGACATTCTGCTTTTCCTGCTTTGTGGGGAAATTATGAGTTTGCAAGTGCTCTAATTTTTGCCTGGGTTGCCCGATACGGGTTTTCAGCCCAGCGAGCTGCTCTGATTTTTGCCTAAGGCGCGTTTTCAGTTTTCATCTTAGCGAGCTTTTCATATGCCCTAACTTTTGCCTAAACTGCCTAATATGGGTTTTCAGCTTAGCGAGCTGCTCTAATTTTTGCCTGAGGTGCCTTTTCGGTTTTCACCTCAAGGAGCTCTTTTTTTTTTTTTTTAAGGATGATTGAGATGTCACCATGACCATTTTATTGCTCTTTTAGGAAGATGAACTGGATCTTAGAGATCGACAAAAGATTTCAAATTGCATGTATTTAATACATTTTCACTTGTTAAATAATGCGACGATTTCAATCAGTTGAATGCAAAGTGCTTTCTTTGAATGTATGTTTATGCAAGACAACTTTGTTTGTGCATTTGTCATAACCATGCAAATATATTTAAGCAAACACTTCACTTTATTGATGAAGTCAAAATGAGTACATTTGAAACAAGTTGGTTCCTAAATGATACATATTCCACACTGAGCCAGAATCTGTCACCAGTCGTCCTTTTCAGGTTTTCCGACTGATCATTTTCTCTCCTGTCTTAACTTTTGCCTAGACCGCTCTTTTCGAGTTTTCAGCCTAGCAGATTGTTTTTTATACATGATAAAGCTTTAGCCTGTCCTGGTTGATAGGATTAGTGAACTCATTTCCGTCCATGTCCATGATGCTGACAGCGCCTTTTGATAGCACCTTCTTCACCACATAGGGCCCTTCCTAGTTGGGTCTGAACTTGCCCCTAACATCGACATTTGAAGGCCTTAGCTGCTGTAGAACCAAGTCACCTGTTTTCAACTGCCGTTTGGAATACTTCACATTCCGATTATGGGCTCTGGCCATTCTGTGCTGGTACATCTGAAGATGATCCAGTGCCCTCAGCCACCTTTCATCTAGTGCTGCCAATTATTCATATCTGGCTTGGACCCATTCAGTTTCTGGCAGCTGAGCCTCCAGGGGCGACTCTGAGTGACTTGAGTTCTATTTCCACTGGCAATACCACTTCCATTCCATATACCAAGGCATAAGGAGTTTCTCCTGTCGGCGTTCTGACACTGGTTCTGTAACCCCAAAGAGCATAAGGCAGTTTATCGGCCCAATCTCTGTAAGTGGTTACCATCTTTGATAAGATCTTCTTTATTGCCTTGTTAGCTGCTTCCACTACACCATTAGCCTGAGGCCTGTATGGAGAAGACTTATGATGTTCAATACCATGTTCTACAAGTAGCTCAGTTGTTGCCCCTTGAAATTGTACTCCATTGTCAGTTACTATGTGGTGAGGAATCCCATACCAAGTGAAGATGTTCTTCTGGATAAACTTGACCATTTGCTTGGCTATCACATTAGTGAAGGATTCTGCTTCGACCCATTTGGAGAAGTAATCAACTGCTACAACTATGAATCTATGCCCGTTAGATGCAGGTGGATGAATTTCACTAATCATATCTATCCCCCATGTTGAAAATGGCCAAGGAGACGCTAGATTCTAAAGTTCAAGTGGAGGAAGATGACTAATGTTTGCGTAGATCTGACATTCATGACATCTCTTCACTTTTCTTATACAATCTGCTTATATTGTCATCCAGAAATACCCTTGTCTCATGATCTTCCTGGCCATGGCAAGTCCATTCATATGTGGCCCACAGGACCCTGCATGTACCTACTGCATCACTTTTTCTGCTTCTTGCTCTGTTAGACAACTCAAAAGGACTCCATGTGTTGTTCTTTTGTATAACTTGTCCTCGAAGATTCTGAATTGACTAGCCAGCTTTCTTAGTGTCAACTTATCAGCAGCACTGGCCTCTTTGGGATATCTACCCTCCTTAACATACTAGTAGATGTCAAAGAACCATGGCTTTTCTTCAGCTGATAATTCCATTACTTCTTGCACTTCGAAGCAAGGAGGTCTGGAAATGGCTATAACCAGTGGTTGAACTTGTGTTTCCTCTGGATTCTCCCACATGGAGGACAAAGTCGCTTACGTGTCTGAATTCACACTGGCCGAATAAACCCTTTCTGAACTGTAGCAGCTCTAAGTAAGGTCGTAAGGCTTCTTCTTTTAGCTCCCACTCACCCTGAGCGTGCCTTATTACTAGAAGTGAATCACCAACAATTAAGACATCATTTGCCCCTAAGGTTAATAGAGCTTCCATTCCAAATAAGCATGCTTCATATTCTGCCCCATTATTGGTTACAGGAAAGATCAGCCTCTTGGATAAAGGAATAATCTCACAATCTGATGTTGCTATAAGTACCCCGATCCCAGCGCCTTTTCTATTCACTGCCCCATCAAAGCACATTACCCACCTTTTCACTTCCCCTATGGCTAGTTGCTCATCAGGGAATTCCATATTCTCTATGTAATCTGATTCTAGGGGTTGGTTTGTCAAAAACTCTGCCACGGCTCACCCTTTAATGGTTTTCTTCGTGATGTACTCGATGTCGAATTCAGACAAAAGTAACAACCACCTGGATAGCTTCCCAATCAATGCTGGTGCTTCATAGAGATACTTCATTGGATCCACCTTAGCCACGGCATGTATCTTGTAGGATTGGAAATAGTGGCGCAGCTTCTTGGTTAACCAGATCATAGCCACACATGTCTTCTCCACCAGTGTGTACTTGGTTTCATACTCTAATAATTTCTTACTAAGGTAGTAGATAGGGTACTCTTTCCTACCGTCTTGTTCTTGTGCAAGCATTGCCCCTATAGAGGATTCTTCAACTGCCAAATACAAAATCAGAGGCTTCCCTAGAATTGGAGGACTCAACACTGGTGGCTTTACCAGGTAAGCCTTGATCTTCTCGAATGCCAGCTGACACCTGTCATCCCATACGATCGGCTGATCTTTCTTTAATAGCTTGAAGATTGGTTTGCAAGTGGAGGTTAACCGTGCTATGAAGCGGCTGACATGCTGTAAGGAACCTATGAATGATCTGACTTCCTTTTCTGTCTTTAGGGCTGGCATATCTTGGATGGCCTTGATTTTATCTGGGTCCATTTCTATACCCCTCTGGCTGACTACGTGACCGAACAGCTTCCCTGATGTGACCCTGAATATGCACTTCTTGGGGTTCAGTCACAAGTTGTACTCTCCAATACGTGTTAGAAATCTATCCAGGATAACAGGATGTTCCTCCCAGGTTGTTGATTTAAATCTATCCAGGATAACAGGATGTTCCTCCCGGGTTGTTGATTTAACGAGCATATCATCGACATACACTTCAACTTCTTTATGGATCATATCATGCAACAGAGTTGTGACAGCCCTCTGATAAGTGGCATCACTCTGTAGCAGAAAGTACCCCACTCTGTGATGAACGATGTTTTCACCTTGTCGATCACATCCATCAGAATCTGGTTATACCCTGAAAAGCCATCCATGAAAAAGTACATTGGCGCTTTTGCTGCGTTATCAACTAGGACGTCAATATGGGGTAATGGAAAGTTATCTTTTAGGCATGCTTTATTCAGGTCCCTGTAGTCGATGCATACTCTGACCCTTCCATCCTTTTTAGGCACAGGGACAATGTTGGCTAGCCATTCCGTATACTCCACCACTTCGAGAAACCTGGCGCCTATCTGTTTGGCCACTTCTTCTTTCACCAGCGTAGCCCATTTCGGCCTTAGTCTTCTCAACTTCTGCTTTACCGGTCTGAACTTGGGGTCCGTTGGGATTTTGTGCACTGCTATCTCTGTGTCCACACCCGGCATGTCTTCATACGACCAGGCGAAAGCTTTAACATGTTTTTGGAGTATTTTTATTAATTCTTTCTCTTCCTCAGATTTTAGCTCATGTGAAACGAGTACCATTTTAGGGGTTTCATCTGTACTTATATTGATTTCATGCAATGCAGTGTCATGTATGCTAAATATGCTTGATGGTGATTTAAATGCATGCACAGAATTATCAGGATAAACATCACACAAGTAAGCAAATTGGGATTTCATTGCATTAAACTTATCATACAGTACATCAGTTACATTGAAAATGGAAGAAATAGATACAACAAAATCATTTTCATCCTCCACAGGCGAAGGGCCTTGTTCTTCTTGAGCTTCCATCTTCCCTTCCAGAGCATCATCCGGGGTTGCAGCTTTCTCTGCTTCTTTTCCGGTCGCTTGCATCTTAGCTCTTTCCATAATCTTGGCAATTTCGGCGACCACAGAGTCTAAATTCACTTTGGCCATTAATTCTTTGTCGAATCCCTCTTTGGATTTCCCAAAAGCTTTGCTTAATGCAGCAATCAAAGCTCCCGAGATCACTTCTGTAGCTTCAGCACAGGTCTTCTTTTCATCCTCTCCCTCGGCCACCTCTATGGCTTCTGCTACCACCTCAGATGATTCTCCTTGCAAAATCTCAGATTCAGCAGTTGCTTCTTCCACCATTACAGGGGCTACTGGCTCTTCCTGGCTTTTGTCAAAATCCACGATATCAGTAAAGATCTCGAAGCCAGGATACTCGACATTTCCAACCATTACCGGTTCAGCCTGACCCTTGTAAAGGTCTTTTCCCGCCTTTAGAAACGGCTTCATCATAATCTTTCCATTCTTGCCCTTTTTCAAATTCTTCCGCTCAGATGCCCCTTCTACATAACCAAGGCCACACCACTTCGACTTCCCCGAGTCGATCCTAAATTCCGGAACCCCTTGTAAATTAATTTTGAGTCCCATTCCCAGGACAAAGTTCTGCTTATACAGATATCGGGATAGCCATTCCGGCATATAATTCTCATAAAGGACCATAGGGGAATCCGTGGTCTCTTCCCCTTCAATTACAGCTACTTGAAATCCACCAAAGGGAACCACTCCTTCATTCACTGTAGCTACCATCGATTGGGCATCCACCTCAATAGTCATAATCCTGTCGTTCATAGAGAACTTGATCTTTTGATGCAATGTGGAAGGGACACCTCCCAAAGGATGGAACTAGGGCCTTCCAAGCAACAGAGAAAATGTGACTGGGATATCAATCACTGTAAAAGCAACTGTGGACCTAACTGGCCCAACCTCTACTTTCGCCTCAAACATCCCTATCACCGTTCTTTTAGAGTCATCATATGCTCGTATGATTGTTGAGGATCTCTTTAACACTTCTTCACTCAGCCCCAGAAATGGCAACATCTTTAGTGGACAAATATTCAGTGCTGACCCATCATCCACCATTACGCAAGGCATGACCTTATCCATCACATGGTCCCTGACATAAAGAGCCTTGTTGTGGGCCTTCCCTTCAGCAGGCAGGTCTTTCTCGGAGAAGACAATATCAGGACTCCTAGCATGAACTTTGTCTAACAAACAGCACATAGCCTCTGGTGAAGCTATAGGGGAGACTTCAATCTCTGACAATTTCTTTACCAGAGCATCCCTGTGCTCCTTGGAGGTCAGAAGCAAGTGCCACAAGCTAGCTTGGGCAGGAGTCTTCTTTAGCTGGGAAATGACTAAGTCTTCTTTCTCAACTCCTTCTGGCGCCAAAGTACTGCCTGACCCATTCATCGGTGCTTTATCTTTCATCTGATCTGCCAGCTGATATACCCTACCACTTCGGGTCACGTGCTGCACTTCTTGAATCTTCAGCTTTTCAACAGCTAGGAGTTTGACTGCTTCTCCTCTGTCAAATTCTTCATACTCATCTTCGGAGTCGAGATCATCCAGACTTATGGGCTTGATCTCCTTACATCCCTCCTTTTTCTCACATTCGGGTTCCACTTCGGGTTCCCCTACCGCCACTGCCTGAATCGTGGGGTTCGCTTGCAGAACTTGGGCAAATATAAAGTTAGCCAGCAACCCTGACTGGACCATGTTAACCTGCTTTTCGAATGCCAGCCGTGGGTTGGTTTTAGTGCTAGGTTTGGCTGGCTCTTGCAGCTTTCCCTCGTCAATGAGCTTCTGGATAGCATCCCTTAGCTTATAGCAATTGTTGGTTCGGTGGCCTGTCACCACATGATAAGTGCAGAAATTATCTTTGTCAGCTTTAGATGGCTTCTCAAATGGCCTTAAAGACTGTAGCAGGCCACCATTCCTACACTTGGCGAATATCTTTGCTAAAGTAGGAGTCCAAGGCGATATGCCTTGTCCTCCAGGACCCCTATTCTGGTTGCCTTGCTGCTGATTCACAGTAGCCACTTCAACCTGCTTCACCTCTGATGATTGCCCCTGCTTGCCACTGGAACCTGAACCAGAACCACCGCCAGACCCAGCTGTTGCGGTTGATCTATACCCCGAGGTGTACCCTGTGCTTCTTCCTCCCTTATGACCGATCGACTTCTCCTCTTCATCCCTCTCTATCTTCATAGCCATGCTGTAAAGCTCACTGAGCTCGTTAAAGGGACTGAATTTCATGTTGTTCTTGAAAATGTCTTTGCTGCCGTCAATGAGCTTCTGTATAAGCTCGTCTTCGTCAGGGCAGTTCTTTAGGAGGATCATCTTGTTCATCCACCTCTGGTAGTATTCATCAAAGGGCTCGTTGAATTTCTGCTTCACCCTCTCTAAATCATAGAGTTTCACCTGGATTTTGGTGTTGAAGCTGTAGTATTTAATGAAGGCTGCCGACAATACTTCCCAATCAGATTGCTCCTCCTCTGATAGTGAGTTATACCATCCTAAAGCACCTCCCACTAGTGTGGTGGGGAATAAATTGATCAGTTGCTGCTTCCTGGCTCCCGCCGTCAGCATAACTTGGGCATACAGATTTACATGGGCCTCCGGCGAGCGCATTCCTTTGTAAGTAGGGATTTTCGGCACTTGGAAGCCAATAGGGAATGTCTTGATGCCTTTACTGATCACGGCATCAACATTTACACCCTTCTTCGATTCAACACTGATACTGGCCCCCTTTTTCAACTGGGCCATAACTTTATCTACCTCAGAACATTTTGCCTTCATCCTCTGTTCCATAGCTGCTTCTATTTCCTGCAGCTTCTCAAGGCTAGCCGAAGCGTCACCACCATGTTGGGATAACTCAGCCTCTTTCTCTTTCCCGGCTCCACTACTACCGACCTCACCAGCTTCCCTTACAACTGCCCGCATCTCTTCCTTTAACATGTCATGGAAGTCTTGGGATCTGAAGAAATCTCTCAAAACATCAGCCATGCTTGGTGTCTGTTCTGCCATATTCACTCCTTCCCAGGCTCAGAATCGCTATCACTCTCAATTACCCTCTGTCTCCTAGCTGCCCTTGAAGCTTGGGATCTTGTCCAAGGTCACTCCAGTGTATTCTGCTTAGGAGTAGACAGGAGGTATTAGGGTTGTGAATGAATGACATGATGTGGCATGAAAATTAAGGCATTGAGTATGCTTGAAATGAATGGAGTGGGATTATGTATGAAATGATGGTATGAATGGTTCCCTTTTATTATTTTTCTTCTTCTTGGGGCATTCCAAGAACACCCAATGCTTATGCAAAAATGTCGCGTGTAGGCCGTCACACGGATAGAGCATTGGCACCTTTAGGGCACTTAATGAATTCGTGAAATGGTCGCATGTGTGCCGACACACGGACGAAGTTTTGACGCTTTGTAGGTATATGAGATGATATGAAATGGTCGCATGGGCTGGCTCCACAGACAAGGTTCTGATGCTTTTGAGCATATGATATGAAATGATGTTATGAGAAAGTCACGTGTAACAGGGACACGGATAGAGATTCGGTATTCAGGGAACACCTTTTCATGAGTTGATGATGTTATGGACCTATATGTATACTAATTGGGCACTCGGGGAGTACCTTGAATGGTAAATTAATGTCATGAAGTGGTCAGATGTGGGCCACAGTGTTATATGATGTTCGTGATGAATGAGCGTGATGTCATGAAATGCATCGTGTAGATTGTTACACGAGAATGGATCTAAGACCGTTGTGGCTTTTATCAAATGAAATGATTTTGGTGGAATGGCCGAATGCAATCCGGTACATCGGCAAAACACGGGTAATTTTGGATACCCGATATGTTATGAAATGGAATGGGATGGTCATGATAGGCGTCCTTGAAATGCCCCTTAATTTAATTTAAGTGGAATGTGGTAAATGAACATGTCACACAATATGCAAATGGCTGCACAAAAACGTGGGTTAGGATGCATGACACACATAACGATGTTATGTATGCTATGTGAAAAAAATGCTAATCATACAAATTTAATGTTATGGATGAAAAAGAAAGCGTTAGCATGAATGACAAACGAATGAATTAATGTTTTACACACGAAATAAAATGCAAATGGCTACATAAGAATGTGAGTTAGTATCATACAAAAATGCTTTATGCATGGTATGTCACATGTATGAAAAATGGTGGTTATGGTATGTTATGCACGCGTGGGTAGCAATGGCGATGTGTCACGAGATGGCGAGAAACACATAGCAAGGAAATTTCTTCCAACCTTATTCCTCCAACGTGGTCGGTCTCAAAAATTTCTAACCGAGTCCTAGGCGGGGTTCACTTCGATCAACAACCGGGGGTGATGAAGGCACGATTTTATTATTATTCATACAATTATTTTGGTATCCTAAGGGAATCCAACTAGAGCTGCCTATATGGGTTCGGTCAAAGTCGGGATAACATCAAGGTTCTCATAGCAAGATATACTCCTCACTTCTCCCCACTCAAGGGTTCTAGCGAAGGGGTTCGTACAAGGCTATGAGTGGTGTTTCGTATTCGTGCCCTCAAGACCAAGAGGAACTTAGGCGATACTTTAACAATCCACCGGACTATAAAAGGATACCTAAACTAATGCAAAATGGCTAACCAAAATGCTAATAAAATACCAAAAGAGAATCATCTGCCTTATTTTAATTAGACACTTTTCAGGGCTTGTCAAATTCTTTTAAGTTTTTAAGAAAACTCTTTAAAGAAATCCCCAGCAGAGTCGCCACTGTGAGCGGACGACGTGTTTTCGATGGAACACGAGACTCCCTTTCAGAAGGGGCACCACGATCTCGGGCAGGCCCCTCCCTCGCGTGGGGTTTTTATAAGTGGACGGGTTTTGGAAAATAAATGGAATTAATTCTTAAGAGAACCGAGACCTAAGTCTCGATGAATATTGTAGAGTCACCACCCGGCTCAGCTCAACCAGGAAATTCTTAAGGTAGCTGAACCGGACGAACGGTCGCTACACTATCCAGAGATTCGGATCCGGACAAGTCCCTTATTTCGTGTCTAATTAAAGTAAATATTGTCAATGTTCTCGAAATGGTATTTCAAAATCTAAAGTTACTTTTATTGAATATAAAAGGCATACAGCGCGCGTACAAATATATGATACAAAAATGAAGAAAAGAAATAAATATTAATCGGCTTACAACCAAATCGAATAGAAAAATAAAAACTCTCGCCTCACTTATACAATCGCCTAGGATACACGAGAATCTAAAAATATTTACAACCGCCTAAATACACGATTAATTCTATTAAAATACAAATAAAAATGAAAATGTACATAAATAAAAGCTGCAAAACAAAGGTTAGCACAATTTATACGGCACGCCACAATTAGGACTCAAATAGACAGAATTAGAAAATCAAGAATTGGGGGCATGCGTATGGGGGATAACCAGGCTGGCTCGGCTAGCCGGTCCGGTTAGACCTGGAAAACATTTTGAAACGTCCATGTATTTTGGTTTTTGTGGGAAAATCATTTTGAAAACAATTTTTCCGGTTTACATGCATTTTTATATTTAAAGTGGGTAGGTTTTCGGGAGAATCGGGTCTCCGTCGTTGAATTGTTCTAAAGGCAAATTTTACTGAAAATTAAATCTACGGTCGTGAATGCACACAACAAAATTCATTTTGATGATTTTCGGATTTTTCTGATTTTTTATGGATTTCTGGAAATTTTTGGGGATAAAAACTGAAATTCTGATTCTGGAACGAGAGTTACAGTCGTGCGACTATGACTACAGTCGAGCGACTGTAAACGGCCCAGAATCAAGATTTTGCTAAAATTTATTTTGAATCAAAAATGGAAGAAAAACAACCTGGAAATTAAGAACACTCGTACAACTGTATATACAGTCGTACGACTGTTCATCAAATCCAAGAAAAGTCGTGCGACTGTTCTTAATTTCCAGAAGCAGAAGCACGAAAACACAGTAGAAAATGCACAAAAATTCACTTCATACACCCAGAAAGCGAGAAAAAGCGAAACGAAAAGGAGTGTCTACCTTTATAGAAGCTAATCCAAGTCGATTTGACCCCTGGAGTCGCTCCAATCCAAACAAATTCGCACTTTTCCTTTGAAATTGAGAGAGGAAGCTTTAGTCCCAAAAATCTGAAATGTTAGGGATTCTGATGATTTAAGTCCGGAATTTTGATTTGATTGTGAAGTTGATTATTTAACCTAAGGGGTTCTAATAAATTTTATCTTTAATCCTAAAGAATTCGAAAGAAATAGAAGGGAAAAAGAGGATTCTTGAGCAAACTTCCTTTCCCCTTTTTCTTGTCTCTTTCCTTCTCTTCTCTCTCTAATTTTCCACCAGAAATCAAGTTGGCCTCTGTCCTCTCTTTTCCTTCCTTTTATCTCTGCTTTTCTGGCTTGCTTGCTGTCTATCCGGTGCATTAATTGCGCCACCTCTCTCCTCCATTTTTCTGCTGCAGAGGTATGGGCTCCTGCAACTGCTCTGATATTATAGTCGTACGACTGTAAGGACAGTCGTACGACCATATACTTTTTTTTTAAGTATAGAAAATTCCGGCGCTTACAACCCCATTCGACTATGGTGTTCCTGAAGGAGTGAGCTGTAGAACTATTCCATGCTCTCTCAAATATGAGTCAAACTCTAGGATCATATACTCGCCTCCTCGGTCTGACCAAAGGGTTTTGATATTTCTGCCTAGCTGGTTATGTACTTCGTTCCTAAATTCCTTGAACCTATCAAGGTTCTCAGACTTATGTTTCATCAGATAGACATAGCCATATCTTCTAAAATCGTTTATGAATGTAACGAAGTACAGATCTCCACCTCTGGTCACTGCGCTCATGGACCCATATACGTCTGAATGTATTAGGTCCAATAAGCCAGTAGCCCTTTTAGCTTTCTTGCTAAAAGACGCTTTAGTCATTTTGCCTCGTAAACATGACTAGCATATATCAATTGACTCCAAGTCAAATGACCATAGGATTCCAGCTTTGTGAAGCCTAGCTATGCATTTCTCATTTATGTGGCCCAAACGACAATGCCAAAGGTAGACAGGATTAAGTTCATTGGGCTTAACCCTTTTAGTGTTTATGTTATAGACATGATTGGTTTCTTTTAAATCCAGGACAAACATGATTGGTTTCTTTTAAATCCAGGACATATAGGCCATTATTTAATAGAGCTTCTCCATAAAATAATCCTTCTCTAGATAAACAAATTCTACCATTAGAAATAGTAAAATTAAATCCAGAAATATCCAACGTTGAAATAGAAATAATATTACTGCACATAGCAGGTACAAAATAACATTTTTCCAAAATTAAAACCAATCAACTAAGCATCATGAGGTGATATTCGCCGATCTCTATGGCAGCAACCCTTGCTCCATTATCGACCCATAAGTCCACCTCCCTCGATCCCAGTGACCTTCTGTTCTTAAGTCCCTGTACATTGCAACAAATGTGAGAACCACATCCGGTATCCAATACCCAGGATGTTGAAACAATAAGGTTAATGTCTATGACATAAATACCTAACAAAGATGCACCCTGGGTCTTCCTCTGCTCTCCCATCAGCTTGGGACACGATCTCCTCCAATGCCCCGCCTGCTTTCACCCGAAGCAGACATCCTCAAGACTGGCCTTAGGCTGGACCTTGGGCTGGGCCTTAGGCTTCTTGGCCTTGGCTTTCTTAGCCTTGGCCTTAGCCTTTTCCTTGGCCTTGCCCTTCGCAAGAGTAGGGTTCCCCTTGTTGACCAGCAGCACTGGTGGAGTCTTTTTGATCGACTGTTCTGTGAGCTTCAGCATCCCATGTAGCTCAGTAACAGTATGGTTCATCCCTTGCATATTATAGTTCAGGATGAACTAATCATAAGAATCCGGTAGGGAAGCAAGGATTGTGTCCACTGCCAGCTCCTGTGAGATAGGCGATCCGAGACGGGCTAAAGTGTCCAGATAGCCCTTCATCTTAAGCACGTGTGCTCTCACAGATGTCCCAGCCCCTATCTTACAGGAGTGGAATGCCTTATTGGTCAGGTACCTTTCCTGACAAGCTTGCTCTTGAAATATCTCATTTAGAGTTGTTATCATAGCATAGGCCTGATAGTCCATGAACTGCTTTTGCAGTTCAGGGACCATACACGCCAACATAAGGCATGTCACATCCCTATTATCCCTCATGTGCACCTCGTATTCCTCCAGCTAGGCAGCCGGTGGATTACGTCCCTGAGGCGCAGTCGGTGGATTACGTCCCTGAGGCGCAGCCGGTGGATTACGTCCCTGAGGCGCAGCCGGTATAGGCCTCTCTAGTACATACTCCTTAGATTCGTGTCTTAGAACTATTCTTAAGTTCCTAGACCAATCCAAGAAGTTAGGACTTGTCCTTTTCCAGGATAGTATGCAGTGAAAGTGAGTTGTTGTGGTTTGCCATTTAAAATTTTGCACAAAAAAATTTTAAGAGTGTTAATAAAGGACTTTATTATAATTTCCTATATATAATTAATAGTGAATCAAGTTATTAATTAATCCGAGTTGTTGGACTCATGGGCCGAGATCCATATTTCATTAAGATATAGCCAGACGAGGGCCTGGAAAAACTATATCCTAATTATTTAGGTAGGAACGCCGTCCAATCCCAACTTGGGGACTCTCGGTTTGATGGGCTTATGGGCACTTACCCATCTGTGCTAAGGCCAAGGCTAAGGCCCAAAAGGCCAAGGCTAAGGGCAAAAATGTGGTGGCCCAACCTAAAGCTAGGGTTGCTTCTCCTGACGATGTCTGCCATGAGTTTCATGAGAAGGGGCATTGGAAGAGCTCATGTCTAAAGCTAAGGGAGCAACTAAAGGGCAAAACTGATGCTTCAGGTATTTATGTTGTTGAGATTAATCTGGCTATTTCTTCATTTTGGGTCTTGGACACTAGATGTGGATCTCACATTTGTTCAAATGTGCAGGGTCTAAGAAATAGGAGATTACTAGGATTTAGAGAAGTAGATCTTCGAGTCGGAAATGGTGCTCGAGTTCAGGCCATGGAGATCAGAGATTATTTCTTAGAGATGCCTAGTGGACTTGTTTTGGAACTAAGAAACTGTTATTTTGTACCTGCGATGTGCAGGAATATTATTTATGTTTCTTTGTTGGATATTTCTAGTTTCATATTTAATATTGGACATGGTAGAATTTCTATACAATGTGGCAATATTATTTATGGAATAGCATTTCTTGAAAATGGCTTATATATCCTTATTCTAAAACGTGAAATTTCAATCTATAACATAAATACTAAAAGGATTAAATAGAATGAAATTAATCCTACATACATCTGGCACTGTCGACTTGGCCACATAAACAAGAAGCGCATAGCTAGGCTTCACTCTAGTGGAGTGCTAGGGTCATTTGACATCCAGTCTTATGACACATGCAAATCTTGTTTGAGAGGCAAGATGACAAAGGTGCCTTTTAGCAAGACTGCTAAAAGAGCCTCAGAGCTATTAGGGTTGATACATTCCGATGTATATGGCCCAATGAGCACTAGTGCTAGATCCAGTTTTCTGTACTTTGTCACCTTCATAGATGACTTCAGCAGATACGGTTACGTGTATCTAATAAAGCATAAGTCTGAGACTCTTCAAAGGTTCAAGGACTTTAAGAATGAAGTAGAAAACCAACTTGGCAAGAAAATAAAAGCACTTCGGTCTGATCGAGGGGGTGAATATTTGAGCCAAGAGTTTGACTCATTTTTTAGAGAGTGTGGGATTGTCTCCCAACTCACTCCTCCTGGTACACCCCAGTGGAATGGAGTGTCAGAAAGGAGGAATGGGACCTTGCTAGACATGGTTCGCTAGATGATGAGTCAAGCTACACTCCCTGTCTCCTTTTAGGGATATGCTTTAGAGACAGCTGCTTATATTCTTAATAATACACCAAGCAAGGCAGTTGAGGGAACACCATATGAACTATAGAAGGGCCGAAAGCCTAATGTTTCCTTCTTGAAGATTTGGGACTGTGATACACATGTTAAGAAATTGATAAGTGGCAAAATCGAGTCCAAATTTGTCAAGTGCCAGTTTGTGGGTTACCCTAAGGAAACTAAGGGTTATTACTTCTACGATCCGGCGAAAAACAAAGTTTTCATAACTAGAAATGCAGTCTTCTTGAAGAAGGAATTCCTTTCCAAGAGGGAATTCCTTTCCAAGAGAGATAGTGGGAGTAATGTTGAACTTTTAGAAGTTTGAGACTTACAAACTCCTACAGCTACTGCTGAGGATGCTTCGGGAACCGATATAACTACTCAAGAAATTGAGGAACATAACCGGTTGCACAGGACCTTAGAAGGTCTAGTAGGACATGCCATTAGCCAGAGAGGTAGGGCTTTCTCATGACTGATGATGGGGAGCTTATGGTTGTTGCCCAAGAGGAGCCCAAGACCTATCAGAAGGCTATTAAAAGCCCACACTCAGATCAATGGCGCAAAGCCATGGAGGCTGAGAAGCAATCTATGCACGATAACCAAGTATGGAACTTGGTGGATCCACCTCCGGGTGCTAAGGTGATAGGTTGCAAGTGGTGTTTCAAGTTAAAGGCCGACAACACCTTCAATGGGCGATTGGTGGCAAAAGGATTCAGGCAAGTTCAAGGAATTGACTATGATAAAACCTTTTCACCAGTTGCTATGCTCAAATCCATTAGGATACTACTAGCCATAGCTGTATGGTACGATTATAAGATATGGCAGATGGATGTTAAGACCACTTTCCTTAATGGAAAGCTACTCGAGGATGTGTACATGGCACAACCTGAGGGTTTTATCGATCCAAAGTATCCAAACCGGGTATGTAAGCTTTAAAGATCCATTTATGGATTGAAGCAAGCATCAAGGTCATGGAATCAGAGATTTAATGAGGCCATTACGGAATATGGCTTCACACAGAATTTTGATGAGCCCTGTGTGTATAAGATGGTTAGTGGGAGCGTTTCCACCTTCCTAGTGCTGTATGTTGATGACATCCTTATCATTGGAGGTGACATAACAACATTGCAAGGGGTTGAGCAGTGGTTGATTAGGTGCTTCGCAATGAAGGACTTAGGCAAAGCTGAGACAATCTTAGGGATCAAGATCTATAGAGATAGATCAAATCAGCTTCTAGGCCTAAGTCAGGCCATGTACATAGACAAGGTTCTGAAAAGATTCAGCATGGACAAGGCAAAGAAAGGATTCTTGCCTATACGCCATGGGTTAAAGCTGAGTAAGAAAGATGGTCCTAAAACAAAGAAGGATCGAGATAACATGGAAAAGATCCCTTATGCATCTGCTATTGGATCTATCATGTACTCCATGTTATGTACAAGGCCTGATGTCACGTTTGCACTAAGTATGACTAGCTAGTACCAGTTAGACCCTAGGGAGGAACACTGGATGGCTGTTAAGGCAATCCTGAAGTACCTTAATCAGACTAAGGATGCTTTCTTAGTGTATGGAAGTTAAGATGCGCTGGTAGTGTCAGGTTACACTGATGTAAGCTTTGAGACCGATAAGGATGAGAACCAGTCACAATCTGGTTATATTTTTCTCCTGAATGGTGATGCCATTAGTTGGAGGTCCTCAAAGTAGGCCACCATTGCTGACTCTACAACGGAAGCTGAGTACATAGCTGCGTACGAAGCTGCAAAGGAAGCCGTTTGGATCAAGAAATTTATAACCAAGTTGGGAGTAGTACCCACTATCCTAGACCCAGTTGATGTTTTTTATGACAACAACGGGGCCATCGCACAAGCTAAGGAGTCCCGGTCACATAAGAGATCCAAACATGTGCTTAGAAAGTTTCACCTCATTTGGGAGATCGTGAATAGAGGTGACATATCATTGTAGAGGGTTGACACCAAGAATAATGTCGCTGATCCATTGACCAAAGCACTGCCGCAGACACAGCACGATGGTCATACCAGATCTATAGGAATTAGGGCAATGCCCACTTGGAACTAGTGCAAGTGGGAGATTGTTGGTGTACCCTAGTTCTTAGGGCATTGGATTCTTGTATTTGGTAATATACATCAAGACTCATTGTATAGATACATTATTAGTGTCACATTAATAAAGGTAATTAATCTATTTCATTTATATCTTGTGCTATAATATGAGAAGAGTATCCATTGATTGATAATCATATAACCTATCCCAGGTCTATTCTAATCGTGGGAACGAATAGAACCACAGACTTGTTTATTCGATGACTGTATGGCAGTTCTTAACTAACCATAGTACTTGTATAGTCAGTCATGAATATAGGTAAATCATGTCATTGACATGGGATTGGATCGATCTGCACAAAAAAGCCATCACGTCATAAGTCTTTCTTGAGTAGGTCTTTTTTATCCTCAGACCAGATTTCATTATAATATCAATATGGAATCCGGTTCACTTTAACATACGCCTAACAAGTCTATAAAAGGATGCTAAATATAGGTATGATTGGGTATGATTGGGTGGACCGGTAAACATGTTGATATTGATGATGAAGTGATGGAATTGCCACTCGGGTAACACCGAGATGATATCATTGGCCACTTGATGAGTGGGACTGATAAGTGTATGGCCATACCCAAGTAAGTCGGTGCTTATTTGATTAATCAGTCAACTCAAGATCAATAAATATAATAAACAACAGAAGAGGATGACGGGCACCATGCCTCTTGTTTATTCATATCGATATCGTTAGGCAAAGGACACTATGAGATTCCTACCGGGTGAGTGTCTTAGAAAGACTGCTGCATCTCTGTCTTAATTGGGGGCTGTAATGGTTTGCTAGAATCCACTTACAGTCTGTGGGCCTTAGACCTACTGCCAACATAAAGACAGTGTTGGGGATTAATCACACAAAACAAAATACGCAGCGGAAATAAAACGGATTAATCCCCGCCAGGGATCCATGTATATTGCATTGAATCGGAAAGAGGGTTAAAGAATTACCTTAATTCTTTGTAGGTTTTGAATCAAAGGAACCAAATTAGCTTCCCTCTATGGTTGATCCACACGGAGCAATTGATTCACCGCGTGCTAGCGCCGGGATTGAAGAACGATTCTTCGAACGAGAGAGAGAGAGACCGAAAAAAAATCAGATTTTCTTTGGGTGTCAATGGTGAAATTCGGCTGCCACACTACTTTTCTTTTTGTGTCTGCCGAAACCTGTTTTGCATATTAGGAAAAACTTGTCTCTTTTAGGTTTTTATATCCTTATATATAAAACCTAAAAATTAATTATAATTATGACCTAATACACTTATTAGTCATAATTATAAATTAACCCACACAACTTAATATTAATTCTCAATTAATATTAAATCAAATCAATTCTCCATAATACACTTATGTATATACAATATTATAATTAATTATATCTCTATATAATTTAATTATAATATGTGGCATACTTTATGCAATATTAATCACATTAATATTCACATATACATATATATATAAATATATATCACTATATATATTTATTCTCTTTCTCATTCATAAATTATTATCCAATAATAATTTATACCCGATAAGATGAACTTCATTTTGCTCTTGTGTGTGACCCCATAGGTTCATATTAATTGGCAATAAGGAAATTACCATAATGTCCTTATAGGTCATAAGCGGACTCTAGCAAGCCATTACGACTACCCAATTAATATGATTGGAATGATCCAATACCTATTTATAGAATGTCATATTCCCTTTTGTCTCTTTGATATCAAGATTAATTATAAGACATGGTACACTTGTCAATCTTATATAATTAATCATATGCTTTCTCGATTTCAAAGTAAACTGTTCAGACAAATCAATTGATACTCTTATCAATTATTTGAGCACGGCCATGCATTTAACAGTCTTACTTATCGAGGGGCCCAGCGATATCGCTCTCTTGTTAGAGAGGGACAAAATCCCATATCTGTCACTCACATCCCTAAGCATGAGTCATATTGTGCCCAACCACAGCCTTTATAACTACTCTGTTACAAGCAGCGTTTGACTGCGTCAAAGCACAACATGAATTCATCCCGGAATCCATGGTGACCTCAGGTCAAAGGAATCAGCTGATGACACTACTATAATCAAGATCAGTTGTGACACGTGACCATGAACTTGATCTTATAGTGGGTCTCCAGCAACATGTTCTCTAACACATTGCCCGTGAGTATAATCTGTATCTGTATACACTATATTCATCTTATGAATATCCATTATCACTCACACTAGTCTTAGTTTGTTATTATTCCCATAATAACAATCGACTAGGGAAATTTAGAATTACACAATTAATTCATGGATACATTATCATAAATACTAACATACAAATATATATGATAAAATAAGTCTTTATTAATGACTTAAGAAGATTGTTTACATAATCCAACATTGGCTTAGGGCACAATCTCTAACAATCTCCCACTTGCCCTAAGTCCAATCTTCAAATGTATCTAATACCCATGGACCTAGCATGACCATCATGTACCGCTTGTGAAAGAGCTTTTGTTAGTGGATCGGCAACATTGTCTTCAGACGCAACTTTGCATATCTTCACATCTCCTCTTGAGATGACTTCTCTTATGTAGTGAAAACGCCGAAGTATATGTTTGGATTTCTGTGACACACTAGGTTCCTTAGCAAGTGATATTGCCCCATTGTTGTCACACAAGAGGCTCACAGGATTCACTATGCTAGGAACGACACCAAGTTCTTCGATGAACTTCTTGATCCAAACAGCCTCTTGGGCTGCATCTGATGCAGCAATATACTCGGCTTCTGTTGTAGATGCAGCTATCGTGCTTTGCTTAGAACTCTTCCAACTTATCGCACCTCCATTCAGAATGAACACATACCCAGACTGTGACTGCATCTGATCTTGATCAGTTTGGAAACTTGCATCCGTGTAACCATTTACAACAAGATCTTCGTCCGAGCCTCCATATATCAAGAATGTATCTTTAGTTCTTCTCAGGTACTTAAGAATACTCTTGACAGCAGTCCAGTGACTATCACCTGGATCAGACTGATATCTACTTGTCATGCTCAAAGCAAAAGAGACATCTGGCCGAGTACATACCATGGCATACATGATAGATCCTATAGCTGACGCATAAGGAATCCTGTCCATGCGCTGACGTTCTTCAACTGTCACAGGACATTGCTTACGACTAAGCTTTATCCCTTGCCCAATAGGAACATTTCCTTTCTTTGATTGATCCATACTGAACCTTTTCAGTATTTTGTCAATGTATGTACTCTGGCTCAAACCTATCAATCTCTTAGATCTATCTCTATAGATCTTTATTCCAAGAATGTAGGCTGCCTCACCCAAGTCTTTCATAGAAAAACACTTTCCTAGCCAAGATTTTACTTCTTGCAAGGTAGGAATGTGATTTCCTATTAACAATATGTCATCGACATACAGAACTAGGAAAACTATATTACTCCCACTGAACTTCTTGTACACACAAGGCTCATCTTCGTTTTTGATGAAACCAAACTTTTTGACTGATTCATCAAAACAATGATTCCAACTTCTTGATGCCTGCTTCAAACCATAAATGGCCTTTTGAAGCTTGCATACTTTATCAGGATTCTTTGGATCGACAAAACCTTCAGGCTGTGTCATGTACACATCCTCAACAAGGTTTCCATTTAGGAAAGCTGTTTTGACATCCATTTGCCATATTTCATAGTTATAATATGCTGCTATGGCAATAAGAATTCTGATGGACTTGATCATAGCTACTGGCGAAAAGGTTTCGTCATAGTCTATACCATGAACTTGTCGGTAACCCTTTGCCACTAACCTTGCTTTATAAGTCTGAATATTCCCATCCATGTCCGTTTTCAACTTGAAAACCCATTTGTGCCCTATTGCTTTAGCACCCTTTGGGAGATCAACCAAAGTCCATACTTTGTTGTCGTCCATGGATTGAATTTCTGACTTCATAGCATCAAGCCATTTTTCAGATTCTGAATTAGAGACAGCTTCCATGTACGTGGAAGGTTCATTCTCTTATAACAGAATCAGATCATTTTCGTTCGTGACGAGAAATCCATATCTCTCGGGCTCATGACGAACTCTACTTGATCTACGTTGGACTTGTGTTATCGGTTCTGACTCAACAACTTCTTGTGAATCAGATTGTTCCATTTGAAACTCACTTTCAACTTGGTTATCCATATTTTCTTGTAGGTGTACTTTACTCCCACTGATTCCTTTGGAAATAAACTCTTTTTCCAGGAATGTACCATTCCTAGCAACAAACACTTTGTTTTCACTAGGATTGTAAAAGAAATAACCTTTAGTTTCTTTTGGATAACCAACAAAATTGCACTTCACAGATTTTGGTGCTAACTTATCTGAAATCAAGTATTTCACATAAGCTTCGCAACCCCAAATCTTGAGAAAAGACAAATTTGGTCTCTTACCAACCCATATCTCATATGGTGTCTTTTCAACTGCTTTTGATGGAACTCGGTTCAGTGTGAATGCCGCTGTTTCAAGTGCATATCCCCAAAAGGATAGAGGAAGATTTGTTTGACTCATCATCGACCGAACCATATCCAATAAAGTACGGTTCCTCCTCTCAGACACACCATTCCACTGTGGTGTACCAGGAGGAGTTAGTTGTGAGACAATCCCACACTTTCTAAGATGATCGTCAAAGTCTTGGCTCAAATATTCACCACCTCGATCAGATCTAAGTGCTTTAATTGTCTTGCCAAGTTGGTTTTGTACTTCATTTTGGAAGGCTTTGAACATTTCAAAGGATTCCGACTTATGCTTCATTAGATATAGATAACCATATCTACTGAAATCATCAGTAAACGTAATGAAGTATTGAAAACCACCTCTAGCAGTTGTGCTCATAGGCCCACATACATCTGTATGTATGAGTTCTAATAAGTCACTAGCCCTTTCACTGTGACCAGTAAAGGGACTCTTGGTCATCTTACCCATTAAACAAGACTCGCAAGTGTCATATGTTTCAAAAACATCTAGACCCAAAATTCCATCTTTATGGAGTTTTGAAATGCGTTTCTCATTAATGTGTCCTAGACGACAGTGCCAGAGATAAGTAGGATTCACAACATTTGTTCTTATCCTTTTGGTATTTATGTTATATACATGCTCATTATAACCTTCACTAAGGTTCAACAAATAAAGACCATCATGTAAATCCGCATTTGCATAAAACAAGTCTTTATTGAAAAGCAGTAAGTGATTATTCTCAATAACACATTTAAATCCTTCCTTGTCCAAACATGAAATAGAAATGATGTTCCTAGACAAATTAGGAACAAAATAACAATTATTCAAAGAAAGAACAAGTCCACTTGGCAACTTGAGCTCGTAGCGACCGACTTCATAAGCAGCAACTTTAGCTCCATTCGCCACATGGAATTCTACTTCGCCCTTCTTGAGCTTTCTACTTCCTTTAAGCCCCTGCACATTCATACAAATGTGAGAACCACAACCGGTATCTAATACCCACGAAGTAGAAACAGAAGTAGAATGAAATATTTCAATAACAAAAATACCTTGATTAGCGGTCTCACCGCCTCTCTTCTTCCTCAAGTCCTCCAAATAAAGCTTGCAATTTCTGCGCCAATGACCAGGCTGATTGCAGAAATGGCATGTGCCTTCCTTTGGAGGCTTTGCCTTGGTAACAGCTTTGGGCTTCTTTGCATCCTTCCCAAACTCTTTGGGTTTGTTTGCTTTACCCTTCTTCTTCTGGATCCTACCCTTTTGCACCATATGGATCCCTTTGGAGCTTGGCTTCTCTTTTATCGTTACTTCAGCGTTTTTCAGCATCCCATGCAGTTCGCTGACCGTTTTGTCCATATCATTCATGTGATAATTCATGACAAAATGGGAGTAACTCTCAGGAAGAGAATTAAGGATCAAATCCGTTGCCAACTCAGGTCTGAGTGGCGAACCAAGCCTCTCCAACTGATCAATGTACCCTTTCATCTTCAGAACATGGGCACTAACCGAACTCCCTTCGGTCATTTTGCACCCAACCAAAGATCTCAAGGTCTCATACCTTTCCCTTCTCGCTTGCTTTTGGAACATTTCCTTAAGCTCTTGAGACATCTCATATGCCTCAAATGTTTCCAGATCCTTCTGAAGTTCCGGAATCATTGATGCGAGCATCAGGCATTGTACATCAATCTGATCGTTTTGATGCTTGTGAAAAGCATCCTTTTCAGCTCTTGAAGCTGTGGTGGGTGGAGGGTTAGCGGGCAAAGGCCCATCCAGAACATACAGCTTTCGCTCTTGCTTGAGAACAATTCTCAAGTTGCGATACCAATCTAGGTAATTTGTTCCGTTCAGTTTTTCCTTCTCAAGGATAGATCGAATAGAACCGGGATTGCTTGTGTTGGCCATTTATCTACAACAGAAAATATATGCAAAGTTAATTACATAAGAGAATTAAACTCCCACTAAAATTATAAAACCCTTTAAAATATTTAAGTGGGTAAAAGACCCAAAATCCATACTTAACCATAGCACTGCTTTGGCATGTCCCTATGATTAAATATAATTTCGGTAGACATCACCATGTCAATTACATCATTATGTAACTCTTTTAATTTATAAGATGCATGATATCATATATCATATTTAATTTGCATGTTACTCATCTCATCTTTGCCTCGGGTTCAAAGCACCATTTTGATTAACCCTTGTTAAACCAATTACAACACAATGAGAATCACCATTTCTCATATTATCGCTTCGCTAAGGTCACAACATGTGTACCCGCTTTGGCGTGGCTACCATGATGCGAACATAGTACTTGACTAGTGTTATACGTAATTGGGTGGCAAAAATATAAACTTCATAAGTTTATTTAGGGTTTATTAATTCCTGTGAGTTAATTGTATCATATACAATTTCATGGCATTAATATTAATCATACTTTTGTTAATATTAATTAGCATGGCATCTTATGGCATACAATTGTCTAGCATGCATATAGAATATCTAGCATGGCATCACATGGCATCTAAATAAAATAAAGCATGCATATGACTCGAACCGTGTTATGGTATGGTTTAAATCTACATTGATTTTCATAGGCCAATATGAAAATCAACAAGGTCATATCCTAGGTGGTAGCATCCATCACATGGTCATTGCACCGCCTCTTAGATCCGCCTCCACGTCTTTGCTTCTAAGCACCATCTCATGGATTTATATTTTACAAAAAATTGCAACCTATACAATTTTTCTAGTAAAATAAATTTTACATATCATAAATTGCATCCTATACAATTTATCTAGTAAAATTAAAATTAAAATTTACATAAATACAAACGACTCGCAGGTCGTATTTATATAAAACCATAATAAATAAAATAAAACATCCACGGGGTCCAAAACCATACCATAACACCATGCATAAAATTATCAACAATAATTTTATATCTAAAATATTTAGGGTTCAAAGTGGTAAAATACAATCACATTGTATTTAGAATTAATTAATTTGGAAAAATTCGTAAATATGCAGAAAACAATTTTCCACACTTAAAACAAAAAAGGGTTTAAAAAACTGTCGGACAGCAGGCTCGCCGGGCTGCGCATACTGCGCGCAGCCCATGCTGCGTAAGCAGCATGCTGCTTACGCAGCACGGCAATTGCAAATTGCAATTGCAAATTGCAATTGCAATTTGCGGCCAAACAAAAAAAGGTATTCTGGGCATTATGCCCAGAATACGAACAGTAGCATATTACTTTTTTTTTTTTTTTTTTTAATTAAATTGAATTGAAACAATTTCAATAAAAACCCATGAATCAAATTCATGATTCCAAAACCCCTTAAACATTCCAAATCATTAACATAAAATCATTCACAATGATTAATCAATAAAATCAAATTTTATTTTGTTATTCACAATAACATAGAACCCTAAATAAAACATACAAACTCCTAACAACAATTTTGATCCAATCAAAATCATACAAACCCTAACATGCAATTTTGATCCAATCAAAACATAAATCCAATTCAATCAAAATACAAGTGGCTCTGATACCACTGTTGGGTATTAATCAACCAAAACAAAATACGCAGCGGAAATAAAACGGATTAATCCCCGCCAGGGATCCATGTATATTGCATTGAATCGGAAAGAGGGTTAAAGAATTACCTTAATTCTTTGTAGGTTTTGAATCAAAGGAACCAAATTAGCTTCCCTCTACGGTTGATCCACACGGAGCAATTGATTCACCGCGTGCTAGCGCCGGGATTGAAGAACGATTCTTCGAACGAGAGAGAGAGAGACCGAAAAAAAATCAGATTTTCTTTGGGTGTCAATGGTGAAATTCGGCTGCCACACTACTTTTCTTTTTGTGTCTGCCGAAACCTGTTTTGCATATTAGGAAAAACTTGTCTCTTTTAGGTTTTTATATCCTTATATATAAAACCTAAAAATTAATTATAATTATGACCTAATACACTTATTAGTCATAATTATAAATTAACCCACACAACTTAATATTAATTCTCAATTAATATTAAATCAAATCAATTCTCCATAATACACTTATGTATATACAATATTATAATTAATTATATCTCTATATAATTTAATTATAATATGTGGCATACTTTATGCAATATTAATCACATTAATATTCACATATACATATATATATAAATATATATCACTATATATATTTATTCTCTTTCTCATTCATAAATTATTATCCAATAATAATTTATACCCGATAAGATGAACTTCATTTTGCTCTTGTGTGTGACCCCATAGGTTCATATTAATTGGCAATAAGGAAATTACCATAATGTCCTTATAGGTCATAAGCGGACTCTAGCAAGCCATTACGACTACCCAATTAATATGATTGGAATGATCCAATACCTATTTATAGAATGTCATATTCCCTTTTGTCTCTTTGATATCAAGATTAATTATAAGACATGGTACACTTGTCAATCTTATATAATTAATCATATGCTTTCTCGATTTCAAAGTAAACTGTTCAGACAAATCAATTGATACTCTTATCAATTATTTGAGCACGGCCATGCATTTAACAGTCTTACTTATCGAGGGGCCCAGCGATATCGCTCTCTTGTTAGAGAGGGACAAAATCCCATATCTGTCACTCACATCCCTAAGCATGAGTCATATTGTGCCCAACCACAGCCTTTATAACTACTCTGTTACAAGCAGCGTTTGACTGCGTCAAAGCACAACATGAATTCATCCCGGAATCCATGGTGACCTCAGGTCAAAGGAATCAGCTGATGACACTACTATAATCAAGATCAGTTGTGACACGTGACCATGAACTTGATCTTATAGTGGGTCTCCAGCAACATGTTCTCTAACACATTGCCCGTGAGTATAATCTGTATCTGTATACACTATATTCATCTTATGAATATCCATTATCACTCACACTAGTCTTAGTTTGTTATTATTCCCATAATAACAATCGACTAGGGAAATTTAGAATTACACAATTAATTCATGGATACATTATCATAAATACTAACATACAAATATATATGATAAAATAAGTCTTTATTAATGACTTAAGAAGATTGTTTACATAATCCAACATTGGCTTAGGGCACAATCTCTAACAGACAGACCCATAGGAGCGTGCAAATAGATCAACTAATCCGAAACTTATAGAAATTGTACATGTAATGTACATTGGAAGGAATGTGTTAATTAATTAATTGACATTCGGTGTCAAGGTAATTAATTAACATTGGGTTGAATTTAATTTAATTAATAAGTTTACATAGTGTAATTAATTAATTTATCAATTAATTGAATTACATAAAGTAAACAATTAATTAAATAATTTTCCTAAGTAGGAAAATTAAATACATGTATTGTATTTACTTAAGTGTGATTTAATTTTATTTAGGGATATTTAAATTTAGCCAAATGGGATTAAATTACATAGTATATACTTTTTAATTAAAGTTTATTTATGTAATTATAATCCTAGTAGGCTTGGGTTTAATTAACCTAATTAAAATCCAATTAGACAAGGTGTCTATATAAGGGCACACTTAAGGAATAAAACCCTAACTCAACCCTAATTAATTGCTGGAAATTTCAGCCACCAAGAGCAGTCCCAAAATAGCCGAAAATCCCAGCATTAATCATCCATTCTTTCACGTCTTCGGCTAGCACCGGTTCCAGCTCAATAGTTGGTCGTGCACCAAACTTTGGAGATCGCAGTTTCAAGAAACAATTCTGCAGCAGTCTCTGGAGGAGACGAATCCGGTGAGTTAATCTCTATTGATTCAATTTGGTTTTATTCTAATCAATGGTAATTGGACACGATAGGTGGATTTTAGGAAATTTTAAACGGTGTATTTTCCGCTGCGCCACGTTATTTTTCCAATGACGAATCCCAACAAATTAATCATCAAACTTAATTTTATTTAACATGTATTCTTAACATATTATTCCAAATAATATATTTGATACATTTAAATTTAAAATCAATTTGATCAATTAATTTTACCATGGGATTAATTTTGACTCTCATAAAATAAAGATACATGTAAACCAATACATGTGAAATATTTCCACCTAGGAAATAATCTCATAATTAATTCATTGAATTAATTACGGGAAGGCCAATGCAAATATTAATTTTATTATTTTGATCAATCCAATTGATCCTTATAATATAATTAATATAATCCTATCTCTCTTGTACGATACTCTCAGTATACAGGTGATCCCTTAAGTCCATGTTCAGTCGTTCAATGTGTACGATCCTGTGGGCCCATCTTTATGTTGGCAGTGGGCCTGTGGCCACTGACTGCAGGCGGGCTCTAGCAAGCCACTGCAGCCCTAAATTAAGATGGAGATGGCAGTCCAACTGAAATCATAACCTAGTAGTTAAACCTGTATATCCCATGTCATAGATATCGGTGTCTAACACAGAGGCATGGATTGATCGCCCTCTTTTGTGTCCGGACATTTACTTGATCCCGAATGTACTGATGCTCACAAACAAGTTCCAACTTGTTTAGGTGTGGCCACACTCTTATTAGTCACATTCATCAAGCGGTCGATGATATCTTCTCAGTGGACTACTGAGTGACAAATCCCTTCTGCATATCCATAGCACTGCCATGCTTAGTGACATAGCCGAAAGTACCTATACTTGGCACCCTTTTACAGGACCTTTAGGCATACCCCTAAGTATGCGACCTCACATGCAGCACCATCATATGGTCAGGTCAAAGGATCTATACAAGTACTACACGAGAATCACTTGTGATACTTTACCATGTGGATTTCTCGTTTAGTGGATCTATCCAGTACCATGCCCCTTTTGCATGTACCCATTAATTTGGTTGACATCCCATGTCCAATGGCTGGTAAGACACCGCCATACAACTAGATTAATGATAGTCTCTAGTTCCATTCATTCCCATGACTGGAACAGACTACGGGTCTATTTATGGTTATATCGTTTCCCCTATCCATGGTCTTACTTCCAAGTGCATGACACTTGTTAACATGGATATGGATATGTCCATTGGATACTTCATTTAAAATACAGCACAAGATATATGATAAATGAATTAATGCCTTTATTTATGATACAAAATATGTATAATACAAGTATCCAATAAATGTACAATACAAATCCGAGGTCCAATGCCTTGGGACTAGGGCATTTCCAACATTTCTTTGTTGATAGTGTGATCAACAAAGTTTGTAAAAGTTTGGTGCTTAAACTTTGAAAAAGCATCGGGAAAAGTTTGGTATTTGATCTTGTAAAAAATACCGGATAAGTTTGGTTTTTGAGCTTTGAAAAAACATCGGAATGTTACTTATGCAGCTAAAAAGTAACAGTAGAGGTTTGATATTTATCATGCAAAAATATTAAGTTTGTTACTTGAAATCGTAAAAAGTAACACAGTCTTATTTTCTGCCTGTAAAGGAAATACTAGTGGAAAATCTCAAGTGGTTGGCTTGGGGACTGGACGTAGACCAGTTGGGTCGAACCAGTATAAAATCTCAGTGTCTTCAATTCTCTATCCCTATACTCTTTACATTTATTGTTATTTATATTTCTACAATTTAATTTAATAGCATTATTATTTGAAAACCTTTTTATTTAGTCAAGCAAATTTATATTCACAAGTTTTACTATTTTATAAATTTCGGATTTTTGTAAAATTTGTATTTATTGAAAGAAAATTGTTTTTCTTCAAAAAGATTTTTTAAAAGAGTTTACAAAAATTTTTATTTGGTATACAGTACTGTTAACCCCATTTAGTACTGTAGCTAGCCTATTTAGGACCTTCATATATCATCCTTTTAATTTTGAGTTGAAATTCTGCATGTTGGTTGATACGAATACAACAGACCTTGGTAATGCAACTTTGAAATTTTTAGGAAGATAGATATTTTTCTAATTAAAGCATATAAAAAAATTGAAAAACCAAAATAAAAAATTTTTTGCCAAAAGATATCCAAAGTTTGATGAGAAATTCTTGAATAACATAGGCAACTTATTAGAAGGGTGAGTTGAAGAAAATGTTAGGGTTTGTATGAGGATCAAGCCAAAAATACCCATGTTTACACTATTAACCCAATATCTCTATTAAACTCATAATTTTTATCATTTAGTATTTGAATAGTTTGCCCTGTTATTTAAGAATTTTCTATCAAAATTTAAAATTTTTTACCATTTCTACGTTTGTGATTTTTTTTACCTTTTTTCATTATTTAATTAAAAAATACTTCTGTTTTCTAAAAATTTCAGCACATCATTGTCAATGTCCATTATATTGAATCAACCATCATGCAAAATTTTAGAGAAAAATTAAAAACATTGGACAAGTGTGAGCGGACGACCTGAAGGCGGGCGGGACGCGGTGAAACGAATCGGGGAAAAAGCGAAAAGCGTGTTTTGAGTTGAAAAAACAGGTTTTGTTTATCTTGCTTTAGGGAAAATCATTCATTTGTTTTAGAAATTCATTTTGTAGAAATCGTTTTCTTGTTTTATTACTTAAAGACCTCGAAACCTAAATTTCAAGATCAGTGACAGAGTCGCCACCCGGATCAGCTCATCCGGGAAATTCTGGTACTGCTCCCTACCGAGTGTAGACTACGATACCTAATCCAGAGATTTAGGGTTCGGGCAACTTACCTATTCAACCTCGAGCTTGTATTCAGTTTATAATTTATATTGCCATATTTATTCAATTTATTATCTTTTCCCTACCCAATTTCGTTCATTTATCAGCCCATGCTCGAGCAAATGACAGAAATAAATTGCAAAAAAGTAAACCGTGCATCCAAAATATGCAAAAAAAAAAATAATAGAGGCCGCTTATACAACCAAATTGAATAAAAATAAAAACTCTCATCCTCACATTACAAGCGCCTAGGATACATAAGGATCTAAAAATTACAAACGCCTAAACACACGAATTAATCTATTAATTACAGCAAAATAATAAAAAGGAAAATAAATGCTGCAAAACAGACGATTAGCACACTTTATATTATAAACACAAGTAGGACTCACAGCAGGACAGAATTGGGGCTTTTAGGAGTGGGGGCATGCATTCAGGGGGTAACCGGGTCGACCCGACCGGTCGGACCGGTTAGACCTGGAAAACGGTTTTGAAACGCCCTGTAGATTTTTGTGCTGAAAAACAATTTTTGAAAACCATTTGGCTCGGTTTCATACAAATTTTCACATTTTAGCGGGTCTGTTATCCCAGAACTATGGGTTCCGTTCGTGTGGGTTTTCCTAATTTGAACATCCATCTAGGGTCTGAAAGCGGTAAACACGCCAAAAACAGTTTGAATCCGAATACAGCATCCCGCGACGACATCTGTATAGGTCGTTTCGCGATTCTGTCTTTTTCTGGAAACTACAACCATGCGGCTGTAATTAGAGCCGTGCGACTATGGCTTCCAGAACCCGAAGAATTGTTTTCTCGTTTTTGAAAATGCCGTTTTGCTAGTTTTTAATGTTTCCCAGGGATTTTATAGGGTTCGGGGGGTCCGTTAATGCTGGACTACAGATCCGATTTGGATCGAACAACCCTAAAATTCAGAGAATAAAACTTGGGAAAAACCAAAAACCTAATACCCTTACATGCAGAAATCCGAAAACCAAAGTTTAATAACGTACGAATGTATTTGGGTGGAAATGGATCACAACAGAATGCATAAAATGGAAAATGGACTATTTTCGGCCGTTTGGGGTAGATTCGGGAATCTGCCCCTAAAGAACGAAGCTGTGCGACTCTGAGTACCAGAGCATCCGGCTCTGTTCATAAGGAACACAGCTGTGCAGCTATGTTCTTGAAGAAAATAGCCACGCAGCTGTATCTGGGTAGTCTATTTCTGGAAAAGTTTGGGAAAAGAAGAAAATCACAAAGAAAGAGCAATGCACACAGGTTAAGGTCTCTCAGAGTTTACCTTGATGTTGCTTTGATGTGCTTGACATCTAGAATCGGATTGGAGACTTGGAATGCACCTTGAATCCTCAACCGGCCGAAATCCTGAACGAATCCAAATCGATCTGAAACAAACCTGAGATGAATCCAAGCAAGTGTGTAAAGGTTGAGAATCTTCCTTTTAATGCTTAGGGATTGATTTTAGGTGTTGAACTTAGCTCACTATTGTTATCCTTCTCTCTGTGTTCACGGTTCTTTCTTTCTCACTTTTTTTTTCTCTTCTGCTCTCCTGAGATTGATCCCCCCTCCAAAAAAAGTCCTTTTCTCCTTTTTGATTTCTCTATTTATCCCCTCTGTTCATAATCATTTCAAGACATTAAATGGCTATCTACTTTTCTGTTGAATTCGGCCACCCCATACCCCGCTCAGTTAGGTTGCTCTGCTTTACTGAGCAGCTTGACTTAACCTACTAGAGCCGTGTGGTTCTAGTCCTACAACCACCCGGCTATAGTTTAAAAACTATAACCGTGGGGCTCTAGGTAGAGCTGGGCCGAAATTCGCGAAAAAAAGTTGATATCCACCTTGGACCCTAGAACCACTTGGAAGACCTTTCTCGGGGTTTCGGATCACGGATAGTCTGGTTTTTGGGATGTTTGGGATACTTTGGGTGACATTTCAGTCGTTTCCAAGTCCAATTCATGTCCGTCTACTCAATAGGTAAAACAAGAATTCTCATCATAGAGGTCGGGAAAAGCCCGTGCTCATAGGCTGCCCCTCGCGGGACCAAAGTTGGCTCATGGTGGGCTGTGAAGCCTAGATCGAGTTTGGTCTTATGATTGGGAGCACGGTGAGAAAGGAGAAGGAAACGTACCTGGGGTCCTTTGCTGGGGATACCGGCCGTGGTTCCAAGTCAACTCGCTGTGGTGGCGTGTGCCCGTGATGTCGACTCTCTGTGGTGGAGTGTATCGTTGAAAAGATTATACCTCCTCTGCTATATGGTGAAGAAGTAGAAAAAATTTTACTTTTCTTCTCCATGCGGTGGAGTGACCGAAAAGATTGTATTTCCTATCCTATGTGGTGAAGAAGCCCAACAAACTGTACTTCCTCTCTTATATGGTAAAGAGGACTCAATAGACATTTCTTCCTCTCCTATGTGGTGAAGAGGTTGAAAAATTGTACTTTTTCTCTGTGTGGTGGAGTGACCAAAAGGTTGATACAAGAGCACGTATTTATTCCTTGATTGACAATTTTGGAAACAAAAATTTTTACCCCTTCGATCAAGAATAAATATGGCTGAGTTATTTTGCCCCCAGAACCTGTAAAAGGCAAGAAATACCCTTCTCGGGATGATATTGGTGTGAGCAAAAACTCTGATAATTTGGAGAATTTTTCATACCTGAGATTTGGAGTCGTATAGCTCTGATTTGAACGCTATGACTCTGAGGGTGCCCCTGATTAAATCATTTCTGCTTTAGGAGGGATTCCCGATCGGGGATGACCTAATGATGGTGATGAGTGCCTCAACAAAATTTTGATACAAGAGCACGTATTTATTCCTTGATTGATAATTTTGGGAACAAAAATTTTTGCCCCTTTGATCAAGAATAAATACGGTTGGGTTGTTTTTTATGCATGTATGCGTGAATGCATGCATGATTCGAGTGTATGCATGCGTGTGACATGATGTTTATGCTATTATGCTTGGTATCTGCATGAGGCTGGGGATGAGATTTATGACTTTCGATGATCTTTTGTGGGGACTGTCTCAGACCCTGACTCATCTAGGTTCTGTTCATTCTATCCGCCCTATTGAGACCAACAGATGCTTCTTTTCGACTTGGGGCATGCTTCGATATCGTGCTTGTTCGATCTGGTATTCTCTAGTCCTTTCTGATCAATTGGCTATCGCCCCAAAGTGCTAGCGGTCTTGGCATATCGGAATCACAGACTTGTTACCCGTTTTGCCAAGGGACGTTCTATTTGTCTGAGCGGGAGGATGAAAATTAGATCTTGTATTCTGTATTGCATTTTTGGACATAACATATCGGAACTAGGAGCTGCCATCCATAGCAGGAATTCCATTTGCGCTGTCGTAGGCTTGGATGCAATGGCCTACTGATGGGTGTTTACATGTAATGGCACGATGCATGCAATATGAACATCTAAGTGGAAAATCAAACATGCTTAATATCATTATGATGACATCAGAATGAATACAACATGGAAATTAAGAGTGACTCTGGCTCTGAACATCACTCTCTTCTTGTTACCAACACGTCCTTTCGGTTTTCCGTGTCGAAAATTTTCTCCTGGGGATTATCTCTCTTTTTTTTTTGAATGGATTGAAAATTCTGCACTAGCACTCCAACAGAGTAGATCTCTTCACGTTGGCTTGTCTTAGGATTGGAAAATGTTCACTCAACATGTTCGTTGAAAGTTAAGAGAGCATTGTTCTTGATGATGCTCAGTGGCTTAGCTTTTACCTGCCCCTAGTGTTAAAGGTTTGTGTTTGGGTGTAAAACGCTTCATCAGATCTAGTTCGCTGCGTGCTGCAACCTGTATATGGACATTTATACGCAATGGCATGACGCATGCATATTGAACATCAAAACAGAATATGAAACATCCATAACATGATAAATGTGAATGCATTAGGAAAATCCAACCCCGTGGCTCTGGTTTTGATCAATGTCCCTTCATGCTACCAATATGTCCTTTCGGTTTTCCATATCGGAATTTTTTTTTATGCATGTTGTAGGCAAGTCACCAAGGTATACAGCCGATTATTGGTAAGTAGTCACTTTTGTTACAGCCGAAGACTGAGTTCTTGAAGTGGTTGGTAAATGCAACTTTCCCATGAATATTGGCACAGCAGGTTTTGGATGTCTTTCTGTTGCCAGTAGCATCCCATTCATGATTGTTGAAAGCTTTGTAAAACCTGGTTGCTCCAACATTGTTGGTGGAGGATTTCCTCCAGCCTGAAAAGGAATTGGTGCTAAGGCTGAACCCCTTGTGCCACCCCTTGTTGGTTTGAATGTTACTGGCAGATAATCATCCCTTTCACACTCAAATATTGACCTCTCAAAGTGCCTCACCAGCTCCTCTTTTCCCTGAAGCCTAGCATAGGCTATAGTATGGACTTTGCTGGATAAGAAAAGTGGTCATCTTTTATTGTGAACTGCTCGCTGAAGTTGGCATGCGGCTTTTGGGTTTGTGAAATTTACAAATGCATACCCTTTGTTCACTTTGTTTTTGAAATCGAGGAGAAGATGCAAGAAATCAAAGGTTGACATTGATTTCTCATTATTACTCTTAATCTCTTTCATACATGCTCATCCAGGAGTTCCATCAATAGTTTGCTTGTGTATCGGCAATCTTCAGCTCAATTGAAGCAGACCTATATTTAGATCCTCTTTCTGTCATGAAATCAAGACCCTTCCCACAATCTTCTTTGTCGCCTTTCTGGTGATGAGATGATGCAATATGGAACAACATTGGGGTTCAATTTCTTGTTAGAAGCCATTGATGGTAGAAAATGAGGTTTCATAGAATCAGCTCATGGGAGAGGATGAAAGGGGTGATTCATCAGGCAAGTGTTTGTGCTTTGTGTTATATGTTATATTTTGTTATATTTTGGCTTAGTTTTAGGGGTTTAAATGAGTTTATTTTAGTATTTTCTTTGGGCTTTTTGCTATGGGTTGTGTTTTTGTATTTGCAGGGGCTCAATTGAAGATTTTGGGCTATAAAGGCTGATTTGGGCGAGGTTTTGTCAAGACTGGGCTGAAGTGCATTTTTCCAATTTTAACCTTGCCCAAGGCTAAATTTCTTCCGTCAGGGGCTATTCAGGAATTTTCCTAATTACGGGCCAGCAAGAATTGAAGCAAATTAAGGCACTAAATTAAAGAGCTTGGACGTGGATTAAGAGGCTATTTTGGGAAACCTTTGATTTTTGTGGTCCTTAGGGTTATATAAATAAGGAAGAGATGTTAGTTTTGGGGGAGAGAAAAAAATCAGAATACACTTTTCTTATTTTCTTAAGTTTTATCAACATGAGCAGCTAACTTTCTTTTTCATCTAGGGGATTCAAGGCTTGGATTTATTTGATTATGAGATTGTTCTAACTTTAATTTTCAATTTTAATTCTCCATATTCTTATTCTTGCTTCTTGAGAGATTTATCTCTTTTATTGATTTGTGATTTAAATATCTTAGCCAGTTGTTTGGATTGCAAATTAATAATCTGTTATCAGTGGATGAGATTCGTAATCATCTAATTCATTGTGTTTAGAACAATAAAAGGAATAAGGATTTAAACTTAAATTAATATCTCTAAGAATTGGTTCGTTTAGATTAGGTTTTTCTAGATCTTAATGCTTTCGGGGAATTAAATCCGAGCCACTAAGGAAGGGTTGTTTGTCGAATAGGGAATTGTTTGAGCCGCGCTAAACAATTTCACATTAGGAAAAGCTGATCCTGATGCGCTAAGCTAAGGGTTATAACTAATCTGGAGAAATTAAATTATTTTTCTCAATCAATGATCAATCCCTTTAAATCCAAGATGAAGAATTGCCCTAGATGATATTTAACATTAGTTCTTTACTCTGTTTTTGTATTAAATTCAGTTTTGATTTTGTGTTCAACAATTGTTACTTCTTTAGATTTTATTTCAGCATTAATTCAATAAAATCTCTCAAACCCCCCCCCCCCCCCTTTTGATTATTTGTTTGTTTTAATTTTATTTGGTATTCAGCAATCTTTAATCAAGTATTAACTCCTACTACAAATTTATTTGTTTAAGGTTTAATTAAATTTTATAAATTTATTTTTGGAGGATTCGACAACCCATCAAATTTTGGCACCGTTGCCGGGGACTATGGCTAATTTAACTCTTAGAGAACTTCATACTCCACTTGTAGACCAGCAGCCCCTTTGCATTACTTACCCTAAAACAGATGCGGTTTTTGAGTTAAAATCAGGGCTAATTCATCTGTTACCAAAGTTCCATGGGATGGAGAGTGAAGATCCTTACATGCATTTGAAGGAATTCCATGTAGTGTGTTCGGGGAATGAAGCCTAATGGGATTAGCGAAGAATTGCTCAAATTGAAGGCCTTCCCCTTTTCATTAGCGAACAAAGCAAAAGCTTGGCTATCAACTTACCTTCAGGATCAGTCACTACATGGACTGATATGGCAAGATTGTTTTTAGAGAGGTTCTTTCCTGCCTCTAAGGCTACCACACTTCATAGACAAATTAGTGGGATCAAGCAAAGAGATGGAGAGTCACATTATGATTATTGGGAGCGCTACAAACATTATGTGAGAGCTTTCCACAACATGGAATGACAGAGCAGTCCCTAGTGCAATATTTTTATCAAGGAATGTTGCCTATGAAGAGAAGGATGATTGATGCATCTAGTGGAGGATGTTTGATCAACAAGACACCTGCTGCTGCTTGGGAATTAATTTGAAATGTAGCTGCAAAATTCTAGACAGTTTGAAAGTCCTTCTGAACCTACTCGGAGGGTGCATGAGGTGAACACTCACTTTTTGGAAGACAAAATCAACTCCTTAACTACTCTTGCGCGAAGCTTGGTGACTGGAGGAGGAAACCAGGATATTGTTTGTGGCATTTGTACATTCATGGGTCACACAACTGATTCATGTCCTACTCTTGGGGTAGGATCAGAGCAAGCAAATGTTGTTTCGGGTTTTATACATCAGAATCAGAGGCGATATGACCCATTTTCTAACACCTACAACCTAGGATGGCATGATCATCCTAACTTCAGTTATAGGAATCGTCCTCAACAACAAAATCCCCAACCTTAATTTCAACCAAGAAGCCAACAACCTTCTACTTCAACTCAGAAGCCCGTAATGTCCCCTAATGAAATTGTTCATTCATTAGTAACTAATATGCAGCAACATCAGCAAGAAACCAAAGCAAGTATTCAAAACTTAGAGAAGCAGATTAATCAAATAGCAACTTCAGTAAGTGCTTTGAAATCCAAGGGTAAATTGTCCTCACAAATGGTTGATAATCCTCGCTAAAATGCAAGTGCAATAACTTTTAGGAGTGGGAAGGAGATTCCAGGAGCTGTTGAGAAGAAAGGAAGGATAGCAGAGAAGGAATTGGAGGTTAAAGTGAGCGAAGGAGCTGAAATTTTGAAGGAAAGTAAGAAGGAGGGACCACTTAAAGATACGAATGTGAAAGAGACCTCTCCTATAGTTATTCCACCACCTTTCCCCGAAAGATTTTCAAATTCCAAGAAGATGAGAGAAGATAAAGACATCATTGAGACTTTTCGAAAGATTGAGGTAAATATCCCTTTACTTGATGCTATTAAATAAGTTCCTAGATACACTAAATCTTTGAAGGAATTATGTGTTAATAAATCTAAGTTAAAGGGAGTCAAAAAAGTGGTGGTATGAGACAATGTGTCTGCTGTCCTATAGAAAAATTTACCTCAGAAATGTAAGGAAAAAGGGAATGTTTGCTATTTCATGTCGTATAGTTAACAACAGCATAAACAGAGCCATGTGTGACTGAGGAGCTTCAATAAATGTCATGCCCAAGTCAATTTATGATTCCTTATGTGCTGGTCCCTTGGAAGAAACAAGAGTAGTAATTCAATTAGCCAATCGAACACTTGTTTATCCTAAGGGAGTCTTAGAGGATGTGTTGGTTCAGGTAAATGACCTAATGTTTCCTGCTAACTTCTATATCCTAGATATGGAGGACGACAGCTCTCCTGAATCCTCTAAAATTTTGTTAGGGAGACCATTTCTTACCACAGCTAGGACAAAGATAGATATGCATAAAGGGATTTTGTCCATGGAATTTGATGGAAAAACGGTGCAATTTAATGTTTATGATGCCATGAAATACCCAAGTGATATCTCTACTGTATGTGGTATTGATGTGATTGACCCATTAACCTAAAACATTTTCTGAGTTAGTGGTGATGACAAGTTGCAGGTCTTTTTAAGTGAAAGTGTTGATGTGGAAGGGAGTGAAGAAATTCAACAAGAGGATCTGCTTGAAATTGCAAAGGACATAGCTATTTCGCCAATTCTAGTAGGTACCATTGCTAGTTTAAAAATTTCAGCATCTGATGTGCAGCAATTACCTTCCATTTTATAGGCTCCGAAATTGGAATTGAAGGAATTTCCTTAGCACTTGAAGTATGCATTTCTAGGAGATAACGAAACTCTCCCAGTGATTATTTCGAACAAGTTAACACCTACTGAGGAAGAGCAATTGGTGACAGCTTTGAAGAGCTACAATTCAGCAATTGGTTGGACTATTACTGATATTAAAGGATTAAGCCCAGCTACTTGTATGCATAAAATTCATTTGGAAGATGATGCATTACCAAAAAGACGAGCTCAAAGGCGTCTAAACCCCACAATGATGGAAGTGGTGAAGAAGGAAATTCAGAAAATGTTAGATGCTGATGTAATCTTCCCAATATCTAATAGCAAGTGGGTAAGCCCAGTTCAAGTGGTTCCAAAGAAAACAGGAGTAACAGTGGTTTAGAATGAGAAAGGTGAAATGGTTCCAACAAGAGTTCAAAATGGCTGGAGGGTTTGTATTGATTATCGAAAAGTAAACGCTTGGCTGGAAAAAGTTTTTACTACTGCCGTGATGGTTATTCAGGCTTCTATCAAATTCCCATTGCTCATGGAGATGAGGACAAAACCACCTTCACCTGTCCGTTTGGTACATTTGCCTTCAGAAGGATGCCATTTGGCCTTTGCAATGCACCAGCCACTTTCCAGCGATATATGGTGAGTATTTTTTCTGACTATGTGGAAAATATAATTAAGTTTTTTACGGATGACTTCATGATTTATGGAAATTCTTTTTCTGAATGCCTAGCTAAACTTGAGCTGATTTTGCAAAGATGTCTAGAATCTAATTTGGTTTTGAACTATGAGAAGTGTCATTTTATGGTTGATAGAGGATTAATTCTGGGCCACATTGTGTCATCTAAGGGTATCGAAGTGGATAAGGCTAAAATTAATGTTATTCAGTCCTTACCTTACCCCCACAATGTCCGGGAAGTTCACTCTTTTCTTGGCCATGCAGGTTTTTACAGGAGATTTATACAAGGATTTTCAAAGATTACACGGCCCCTATGTAAATTGGTTCAGAAGGATGCAACTTTCGAGTTCAACCAAGAATGCCAGGATGCTGTTAATACACTTAAAGCGAAAATAACATCAGCTCCCATCCTCACTTCACCTTATTGGAATCATCCTTTTGAAATTATGTGTGACGCAAGCAACTATACCATCGGAGTTGTGCTTGGACAGCGAATCGATAAAAAGCCTCATGTCATTTACTATGCCTCAAGGACACTTGACTTTGCTCAGGTCAATTATTCTACCACAGAGAAAGAGCTTTTGGCAGTAGTATTCGCACTAGAGAAATTCTGGTCTTATTTGTTGGGAGCAAAGGTAGTGGTATATTCTGACCACGCAGCCTTGAGGTATCTGTTAGCAAAGAAGGAAGCAAAACCACGCTTGATAAGATGGATACTCCTACTCCAAGAGTTTGACCTTGAGATCTGTGACAAAAAGGGCTCTGAGAATCTGGTAGCTGATCACCTCAGTCGTCTAGTTCAAAGAACAGAAACGGAGCCATTGAAGGAAGAATTCCCGGATGAGAGGTTATTTCAAGTTAATACACTTATTCCTTGGTATGCTGATTTGGTTAATTTTCTTGTTACAGGTACTATTCCAGATGATCTTTCACGTGCAGAAAAGGATAACCTCAGAAAGGATGCAAAGTATTATGCTTAGGATGAACCGTATCTTTAGAGATATTACTCAGATCAAGTTATCAGACGATGCATTCGTGATAATGAGGTTCAGTCAGTGTTGAAGTTCTGCCATACTGAAGCTTGTGGGGGTCACTTTGGTCCTAAACGTACTGCCAGGAAGATTTTGGAGAGTGGGCTATTCTGGCCTACAATTTTTCGTGTTGCCTACCTCTACTGCAAGTCATGTTCCAATTGTCAACGAATGGGGAATTTAAGTCACAGGGATCAGATGCCTCTTACTTCCATTATATCACATGATATATTTGACATTTGGGGGATAGACTTCATGGGCCCCTTCCCCAATTCCTATGGAAATTTATGCATTATCTTGGTAGTGGATTATGTATCGAAGTGGGTAGAGGCGAAGGCCACAAGGAAAGATGACTCTCAAACAATGGTTCTTTTCATTAAGTCACATATTTTTAATCGTTATGGAACACCACGAGTTCTGTTTAGTGATAGGGGCAAGCATTTTTGCAACAGACTTCTGACAAAACTACCTCAAAAATATGGAGTGAACCACCGCGTCTCAACAGCCTATCACCCGCAAACTAATGGCCAAGCTGAGGTTTCCAATCAGGAATTAAAATCTATCTTGAGTAAAATAGTGAACCTGACTCGAAAGGATTAGAGCATTAAATTAGAAGATGCATTGTGGGCTTATCGGACAGCATACCAAACACCTATCAGAATGTCTCCCTACAGACTGGTTTTTGGAAAGGCATGCCATCTCCCAATGGAATTGGAACACAATGCATTTTAGGCCATCAAGAAGTGCAATGTATCTTATGATGCTGCTGGAGAAGAAAAAAAATTGCAATTAGTTGAGCTGGAGGAGCTGAGGAATGAAGCTTATGAAAGTTCCAGGGTCTACAAGGATCGCACCAAGAAATTCCATGATAAAATGCTAAGTCGGAAGCAATTTGCAGTAGGACAGAAGGTTTTACTTTTCCAATCCGGATTAAGGCTATTTCTCGGAAAGTTACATTGCAGGTGGATTGGTCCATTCTTGGTAGTTCAACTTTATGACCATGGTGTAGTGGAAATTCAAAGCCTGGCTACTGGAAAAATTTTTAAGGTTAATGGCCACCGGCTCAAACCATTTTACGAGGGATTAGCTGTTGTCCATGAGCAAGAGGTTCGGTTGGAAGAGCCCCCTGAGGTGTCCTAAGCCTTAGGGATGGAAGTCTGGCCACAGACAGTAAATAGAGGTGCTTCCGGGAGGCAACCCGATTTAGCCTTGACCAGGGCTAATTTATTTCTTTTCTTTCCTTTTTTTTTAGTTAACTGCTATAACTGTCATCTTCAACCTTTTTTTCTGGTTTCCTGCATATTCTGTTTTAAATAAAAAGCTTACTGACATCTGGCTATGGAGGTTTTGAAAGCTTCAAGGCCTGTTATGGGTATTTTCTTTAAAGACCCATTTAACTAATTAAGTGGGCTAGAATTTTCCCATGAAAGAAGTTTTTTTGGGCTTTTATCAATGGGTTAAAGTTTTTTTTTTATCTACCTACTTCTCTATTTTTACCCCTCCACTTAATTTTTCTCTATTAAGTTTTTTTTTATATATCAGTGGTTTCTTTTTAATTTCTCTCACTTTACTTTTTCCATTTTGAAAACCACCACACACCAAAGAACCCTCACCGAAACCCTTCCTCTTTTCTCTCTCCCCGCCGCCAGTCCAGCATCTCCGCCATTTCTCTTCTCGTCGCCGTGTCAGGTCCGCCACAGGCATCTCCTTTCCTTTCACCGTCGCCGGTCCGTCCGTTTTCTCTCTCTCCCTTCACCATCCGTTTTCTATCTCTCCTTTCCACCGTTCAACTCTGCTTCCACGGGACAAAAACGCACCAGCACCCATGCTGTAGCTCCCACCGTGCCAGCTCCACCGCCACAGCCGTCCTTTGCCCCTGCTCCAGGCAGAACCCATTCATCAACCCGCCGTCTGCCACCAGCACCTCCTGCTCCTTCCTCCTGTTCGACGGAAGTTGAGACCACTTCAGATTTATCTCCTGCTAGCGACAATAGTGTGAGCCACAGTGAGTCTAGTGGCCCAAGCCCTAAGCCCAAACAAAAACGCCATAAATTGTGCAAAGAACAGAGCTCGTACCATCCTCCTCCTCCTCTGGAATTCTCAAATCCTGCACACACATAAAGGTACCAAACCCTTCTCCATTATCCATTTATTTGAGCTAGGATTTTTTCTATTCCTGCCATGAATGAACTTAATTTAACCACTGAAGTTTTTCGGTTGCTTTCCAATATTGGGTGGAAAGATTTCTTGATGCAATTTAATTTCCCTATGTTTGATTCCCTGACTTTGGAATTTTACAGCTCTTTTAATTTTTCTGCTGATACTGACTTTGATTTGGATGCCCCTATTTTGCATTTTCAATTGCTTGGCAGCATGCATTCTCTATCTATTACTTCTTTAAATGTTCGGTTAGGGTTTCTCACTGATGAATTTGTCCAATTAGATGAGTATCAGGATTATTTATATGATTATCCTGCTGACTTTGATGCTGGAGATGTTTATTGTTCTTTTTGTGATAATGATTCTCTGGTGTTTAAACCTGGAAAATCAAAGGCTAACTTAATTGTAAGTAAGCCTTTGCATTATATTCATAGGATTTTAGCTTACGTATTTTCTGCCCGCAATGATGATACCACTATGATTACCAAATCAGAGCTGTTTTTCTTATGGTGTATGTTAGAAAATAGGAAGGTTAATTTAGGTTATTGGATTGCAAGTAAGTTCCGTGCTTTAATTGCTAAACCCAAGAAGCTCTATTTAGGTTCCTGGGTTACATGTTTAGCTGTTCACATGCTTGATTTTTACATCTAATCTACTGCTATGCATTCTGTTTGCCAATTGCCTTCTTTGGATATGAAATTACTTGCAGACCTACGGTTGGTAGCCCACACGGTTAGTGGGTTTTGGTCTTTTGTGGATGCAGGATCTTTAGCCCCCCGCCAAACCTCTTCGCTTCACCAAGACCACTGCTTCACGCACACTGACTCCATCTCAACCACCAGTTGATGAAAGATTAGGCACCATCTTGGAGCTGCTCTAGTCCCTCCAGTCAGATATGGCTGCCTACTTTGAGCATGTGGGATTCATTCCACTCTCCTATGGCCATTGAGTCCTTTTCTGTCCTTCCCTTAGGCAAGTTTTCTCCTCTTTTTCCATTTTTGCTTGCTTGACTTGGTTTAGCTTAGGGACCAGCTCTTTATAAGTGTGCGGATGGTTTTAAGGATGTTTTTAGGAGCTTATTTGGGCTGTCTATTGGTGGATGCTTGTTTTGCTTGAGAATAGTTTCCTAGAATTCTGGTAATCAGAGAAGTATTGATCTGAAAATTGTTTAAACAAGTTGTCAGCTAAAAAAAATCAGAACTTCAATGTGTGTCATGCATAATAGCTAGAAATCTTTTATGATTTTCTGTTGCCAAGCCTAATTTGAATATCGAAATCTCAAATTCCTTGCATGAGTTTAAACAAAATTGCCATCTTGCTTAATTAGACTGTGTTAGGACTTCTTGGGAATTCAAATCGCAATTGTTTCTTTGTTACAAGGAGGGGATATATATATATATATATATATATATATATATATATATATATATATATATATAAAGAGTTCTGTTTTATGCTTTGTCAATAAAGGCTCCGCTGGCTAATGCGCCATGAGCCGAGCTAGTAGCCACCAAGGTTTGTGTTGCCTGAGTAACCGGGTATATGCGGGTCAGAACCGGGTATCCTCGCGTAAAAAGGGCTCTTACAACCTGAAGTAAGCAAATAAAATCAAGAAAACATATATTCTTGATCCATAAAAATAATAATAATAAATAAATAAATTCCTTGAGATAATTCTCTGTTTTCCCTCTCTTTTAGCATTGAAATATTTTGTTTGATAGATTTCCTAGGATTGTTCTTGGCTTAGCTTTCAATTTGCAAGATGTGAACTTTGGAAAGTGAAACCTATATTAATTGTGTGCTTAAATTGTTATGGCTTGGTAATGGGAATTGAAAATTATTAAAAGCAATTTATGCTTTGTGTGCATTTTTGAAGGAATGTTTTGTTAGTTTGATTTTCTTTAAGTGAACCTTTTTGGGGTCCAATTCTTCTCTTTTTGGTCCATACTTGAGGGCAAGCATCGATTAGGTGTGGGGATGTGTTATATGTTATATTTTGTTATATTTTGGCTTAGTTTTAGGGGCTTAAATGAGTTTATTTTAGTATTTTCTTTGGGCTTTTTGTTGTGGGTTGTGTTTTTGTATTTACAGGGGCTCAATTGAAGATTTTGGGCTATAAAAGCTTATTTGGGCGAGGTTTTGTCAAGACTGGGCTGAAGTGCGTTTTTCCAATTTTAACCTTGCCCAAGGCTAAATTTCTTCCGTCAGGGGCTGTTCAGGAATTTTCCTAATTACGGGCCAACAAGAATTGAAGCGGATTAAGGCCCTAAATTAGAGAGCTTGGACGTGGATTAAGAGACTATTTTGGGAAACCTTTGATTTTTGTTGTCCTTAGGGTTATATAAATAAGAAAGAGATGTTAGTTTTAGGGGAGAGAAAAAAATCAGAATACACTTTTCTTCCTTTCTTAAGTTTTATCAACATGAGCAGCTAACTTTCTTTTTCATCTAGGGGATTCAAGGCTTGGATGTATTTGATTGTGAGATTGTTTTAACTTTAATTTTCAATTTTAATTCTCCATATTCTTATTCTTTCTTCTTGAGAGATTTCTCTCTTTTATTGATTTGTGATTTAAATATCTTGGCCAGCTGTTTGGATTGCAAATTAACAATCTGTTATCAGTGGATGAGATTCATAATCATCTTATTCATTGTGTTTAGAACAATAAAAGAAATAAGGATTTAAACTTAAATCAATATCTCTAAGAATTGGTTGGTTTAGATTAGGTTTTTCTAGATCTTAATGCTTTTAGGGAATTAAATCCTAGCCGCTAAAGAAGGGTTGTTTGTCGAATAGGGAATTGTTTGAGCCGTGCTAGACAATTTCACATTAGGAAAAGCTGATCCTGATTCGCTAAGTGTGAGCGGACGACGTTTTCGACGGAACACGGACTCCCTCTTGGAAGGGGCGCCATGATCTCGGGCGGACCCCTCCCTCGCGTGGGGTTTTATTATGGGAAAAATCCGTTTTGGAAAAAATGGAATTAATTCTTAAAAGAACCGAGACCTAAGTCTCGATGAATGTTGTAGGAGTCGCCACCCGGCTCAGCTCAACCGGGAAATTTATAACATAGCTGAACCGGACGAACGGCCGCTACACTATCCAGAGATCTAGGTCCGGACAAGTCCCTTATTTCGTGTTTAATTAAAATAAATATGGCCAATGTTCATAGACAGTATTTCAAATTCTAAAGTCAATTTTATTGCATTAAGTTAAACATACAGTGTGCATACAGGTATAACAGAAATAAAAGTAAAGTAGTGAATATTTAAGTAGCTTACAACCCAATCGAATCAAAATAAAAACTCTCGCCTCACTTTTACAATCGCCTAATTATACACGATTTATCTAAAAATACAATCGCCTAAAATACATGAATAATTCTATTAAACACATATAAAATAAAAATAAAAAGCTGCAAAACAGAAGGGTTAGCACATTTTCGGCACGCCACAAGTTGGACTCAAATAGGACAGAATGGGAAATTTAGAAATTGGGGCATACATTTAGGGGGATAACCGGGTTGGCTCGGCTAGCCGGCCCGATTAGACCTGGAAAACATTTTGAAACGTCCATGTATTTTTGGTTTTGTGAGAAAATCATTTTGAAAACCATTTCTTTTCTGGTTTAATTAATTTTAGCATGTCAGGTGGGTCGGTTTTCGGGAGAATCGGGTCTCCATCGTGGTATTGTTCTAAATGCAAATGCACTGAAAATTAAATCTAAGGTAGTGAATGCACACAACAAAATTTATTTTTGGTAATTTTTGGGTTTTCTGAATTTTTAGGGATTTTTAGAAATTTTTATGGATTAAAATGGAAATTTTGATTCTGAACGGGCATTATAGTCTTGCGACTGTAACTACGGTCGTACGACTGTAATTATAATCGCGCGACTGTAAACCATTCAAACTCAGCATTTCATCAAAATTATTTGAAATAAAACAGAAAGAAAACAGCTGGAAACCAAGAACACTCGTACGACTGTTCATCAAACTCAAGAACAGTCGTACGACTATTCTTGATTTCCAGAAACAGAAACGTAAAAAGTTGGATAAAAATACACAAAATCACATCCAATCACCCAGAAAGCATGAAAAATAAAAGGGATAAAGAGTTTTTACCTCTTAGGCGCTTTTCCACCGTAGGATTGACCCCTGGCGTTGCTCCAATCCACTCAAATTTGCTCTTTTCTCCTCTTGAGTCAAGCTTGAGAAGTTTGGTACAAAAATTTCCAAATGCCACGGATTCTTAGAGTTTCTAGTCCGGATTTAATTAAATTTGAAGTGTTAGATTGTTAACCTATTGATTTCTAACAAGTTTTCAATCCTAACTTTGAGAATTAAAAGAAATAGAAGAGGAAAAGAAGTTTGTAGAGTTCTTTTTTTCTTTCTTTTCCTTGTCTCTTTCTCCCTTTTTCTCTCTTTAATTTCTTCCATAATCCAAAGCTAACCCCCCTCTTCTCTCTTTTTTCTTTTTTTTAATCTCTCTGATTGCTGATTTCCTCACCAAATCCTGGGCATTAATTGCCCAATCTTTCCCCTCTTCTTTCTTATGTCATGGGCATGGTGTTCTGCACCTGCTTCGATCGTTACAGTCGTACGACTGTAACGATAGTCGCACGACTGTATATTACAGTCGTGTGGCTCCAGCGATTTTCTTTTTACGGAGTAAAATTCCAGCGCTTACAGCTGCCCCTCGCGTGATCAAATTCAATACCCGAATGAGATGATGAATTTGAGATCGCGAACCAAAGCGCCGCAAACACAAGGAAGAACTCATTGCTAAAATAAGCCGATACCGGGGTCTAGGTTACCCGAGGCGAAGTCGATGGAATACAGATAGGCCAATACCGATCTAGGTTACCCGTGGCAAAGGAAGGGTGAATTGCGGTTTAGCCGATGTCGGGTCTAGGTTACCCGAGGTGAAGTCGATGGAATGCAGATAGGCCGATACCGGGTCTAGGTTACCCGAGGCAAAAGAAGGGTGAATTGCGGTTTAGCTAGTACCGGGTCTAGGTTACCCGAGGCAAAGGAAGATGGATTGTGGATTGGCCGATATTGGGTCTAGGTTACCCGAGGTGAAGCAAGGGTGAAAGGCGGATTGGCCGATACCGGGTCTAGGTTACCCGAGGCAAAGGAAAAGTGAAATAAGTCGATACCGGGTCTAGGTTACCCGAGGCGATGCTGGAGATGAGATAAGCCAATACCGGGTCTAGGTTACCCGAGGCAAAAGTTGATAATGAAATTAGCCGATACAGGGTCTAGGTTACCCAAGGTAAGGTTTACTGGGGATTTGAAGATGAAGCCGATCTGGGCCGATACCGGGTTTACATTACTCGAGGCGGATCTGCTGAGGAACTGAAATGAAGCCGATCTAGGTCGATACCGAGTTTGTACTATCTGAGGTGGATCTGCTGAGGAGCTGGAATGAAGCCGATCTGGGCCGATGCCGGGTTTGCATTACCCAAGGCGGATCTACTGGGGAACTTGAGGTGAAGCCGATCTGGGCCGATACCGGGTTTACATTACCCGAGGTGGATCTGCTGGAGTACTGAAGCTGGGGATGATGAAATCCTGCATTTGAAACAGCAAGTCTTCATTCCTTGATCGAGAGATTTTGAACAAAAATTTTTACCCCTTTGATCAAGAATGAAGACTAGCTGGGGATGAATGGTTCATGAATGTTATGTATGTATGCACAATGATGTATATGCACATGCATGCACTCTCTGCTGTTTGATGTTTTCTCTTTCTGTTGGGGAAAGATATGTTGTGCCCCTGGCTGACTTTGTTTTCTTTGTATGATGGTTGTCGGAGTAATGAGATGACCGCTGGGGATGTATGATGCTGCTGGGAAATGATTGTAATGTTCTTTACGGAGATTACGCTGGGGAATAGTGTGGAAAACTCTGTTGGAGAGTAACATAAGGACTCCTGTGGGGAATGCTGGGGAAATTCTTCTTTCTTGCCCCTAGAGAATTTATGAATATGTAAGTGCTTTAAATTTTGCCTGGGTTGCCCAGTGTGGGTTTTCAGCCTAGCGAGCTGCTCTAATTTTTGCCTGAGGCGCCTTTTCAGTTTTCACCTCAGCGAGCTCTTTTCTTTTCTTTTTTTTCTTTTTTTTTTTTTTTTTTTTTTTTTTTTTTGCAAACGAATGATTAAAATGGCACCGTGACCACTTACTGCTCTTTTAGGAAGATGAATCGGATTTTGGAGGACGATAAATATTTCAGATTGCATGTATTTGGTGTATTTTCATTTGTCAAATAACGCGATGAATTTAACTAGTTGAATGCAAAGTGCTTTCTCTAAATGTATGTTTATGCAAGACAACTTTGCTTATGCATTTGTCATAACCATGCAAATATATTTAAACAAAAATTTCACTTTATTGATGAAGTCAAATGAGTACATTTGAAAGGGTTGTTTCTCAAGTGGTATACATTCCACATAGAGCCAGAATCCGTCACCAGTCGTCCTTTTCAGATTTTCCGACTGATCACTTTCTATCGTGTCTTAATTTTTGCCTAGGAGGCTCTTTTCACCGGTCTTGGTTGATAGGGTTGGTGAATTCATTTCCATCCATATCCATGATGCTAACACCACCTTTCGATAACACCTTCTTCACCACATAGGGCCCTTCCCAGTTAGGTCTGAACTTGCCTCTGACATCGACATTTAAGGGCCTTAGTTGTTTCAAAAGCAAGTCCCCTGCTTTTAGTTATCGCTTGGAGTACTTAACATTCCGATTATAGGCTCTAGCCATTCTGCGCTGGTACATCTGCAAATGATCCAATGCTTTCAGTCGCCTTTCATCTAGTGCTGCCAACTGCTCGTATCTAGCTTGAGCCTATTCAATTTCTGGTAACTGAGCTTCTAGGGCAACTCTGAGTGATTTGAGCTCTATTTCTACTGGCAATACCACTTCCATATCGTAGACCAAAGCTTAGGGAGTTTCTCCTATTGGCGTTCGGACACTGGTTCTGTAACCCCAAAAAGCATAAGGTAGTTTGTCAGCCCAATCTCTGTAGGTGGTCACCATTTTTGATAAGATCTTCTTTATCACCTTATTAGCTGCTTCCACTGCACCGTTGGCTTGCGGTCTGTATGGAGAAGACTTATGATGCTCAATGCTATGTTCTGCAAGTAGCTCAGCTGTTGCCCCTTGAAACTGTACTCTGTTGTTAGTCACTATGTGATGGGGAATCCCGTACCGGGTAAAGATATTCTTCTGAATGAACTTGACCATCTGCTTGGCTGTTACATTAGCAAAGGATTCTGCCTCCACCCATTTGGAAAAGTAATTAACTGCTACAACTATGAATCTGTGCCCATTAGATGCAGCTGGATGAATTTCACCAATCATATCTATCCCCCATGCTGAAAACGGCCACGGAGACGCCAGATTCTGTAGTTCAAGTGGCGGAAGATGACTGATGTCCGCATAGATTTGACATTCATGACATCTCTTCACTTTTCTTATGCAATTTGCCTGCATTGTCATCCAGAAGTACCCTTGTCTCATTATTTTCCTGGCCATGGCAAGTCCATTCATATGTGGCCCACAGGATATTGGGTGTACCTGCTGCATCACTTCTTCTGCTTTTTGCTCTGTCAGGCACCTTAAAAGAACTCCATGTGCTGTTCTTTTGTATAACTTGTCCTCAAAGATTCTGAACTGACTGGCTAATCTCCTTAGTGATGTTGGGATTCGTCATTGGAAAAATAACGTGGCGCAGCGGAAAATAAACCGTTTAAAATTTCCTAGAATCCACCTATCGTGTCCAATTACCATTGATTAGAATAAAACCAAATTGAATCAAGAGAGATTAACTCACCGGATTCGTCTCTTCTAGAGACTGCTGCAGAATCGTTACTTGAAACTGCGATCTCCAAAGTCCGGTGCACGACCAACTATTGAGCGGGAACCGGTGCTAGCCGAAGATGCGAAGGAATGGAGGTTTAATGCTGGGATTTTTGGCTGTTTTGGGGCTGCTATTGGTGGCTGAAATTTCCAGTAATTAATTAGAGTTGATTAGGTTTTTCTTCCTTAAGTGTGCCCTTATATAGACACCTTGTCTAGTTGGGTTTTAATTAGGTTAATTAAACCCAAGCCCACTAGGATTATAATTACATAAATAAACTTTAATTAAAAAGTATATACTATGTAATTTAATTCCATTTGGCTAAATTTAATTACCCCTAAATAAAATTAAATCACACTTAAGTTAATACAATACATGTACTTAGGAAAATTATTTAATTAATTGTTTACTTTATGTAATTCAATTAATTGATAAATTAATTAATTACATTATGTAAACTTATTAATTAAATTAAATTCAATCCAATGTCAATTAATTACCTTGACACCGAATGTCAACTAATTAATTAATGCATTCCTTCTAATGTACATTACATGTACAATTTCTATAAGTTCCAGCTCAGTTGATCTATGTGCACGATCCTATGGGCCTGTCTTTATGTTGGCAGTAGGCCCAAGGCCCACAGACTGTAAGTGGGTTCTAGCAAACCATTACAGCCCCCAATTAAGACAGAGATGCAGCAGTCTTTAGAAGACACTCACTCGGTAGTAATCTCATAGTGTCCTTTGCCTAACGATATCGATATGAATAAACAAGAGGCATGGTGTCTGTCATCCTCTTCTGTTGTTTATTATATTTCTTGATCTTGAGTTGACTGATTAATCAAATAAGCAACCAACTTATTTGGGTATGGCCATACACTTATCAGTCCCACTCATCAAGTGGCCAATGATATCATCTCGGTGTCACCCGAGTGGCAATTCCATCACTTCATCATCAATATCAACATGTTCACCGGTCCACCCAATCATACCCATATTTAGCATCCTTTTACAAACCTGTTTGGCGTATGTCAAAGTGAACTGGATTCCATATTCATATTATAATGAAATCTGGTCTGAGGACAAAAGAGACCTACTCAAGAAAGACCTATGACATGACAACCATATGGCTTTCTTGTGCGGATCGATCCAGTCCCATGTTAATGACATATACCTATATTCATGACTGACTATACAAGTACTATGGCTAGTTAAGAACTACCATACAGTCATCGAATATACAAGTCTGTGGTTCTATTCGTTCCCACGATTAGAACAGACCTGTGATAGGTTTTATGATTATCAATCAATGGATACTCTACTCATATTATAGCACAAGATATAAATGAAATAGATTAATTGCCTTTATTAATGTGACACAAATAATGTATTCATACATGACTCTTAATGTATAATACAAAATAAAAGAATCCAATGCCCTAAGAACTAGGGCACACCAACAATCTCCCACTTGCACTAGTTCCAAGTGGGCATTGCCCTAATTCCTATAGATCTGGTATGACCGTCGTGCTGTGTCTGCAACAGCGCTTTGGTCAATGGATCAGCGACATTATTCTTGGTGTCAACCCTCTGCAATGATATGTCACCTATGTTCACGATCTCCCGAATGAGGTGAAACTTTCTGAGTACATGTTTGGATCTCTTGTATGACCGGGGCACCTTAGCTTGTGCGATGGCCCCGTTGTTGTCACAAAAACATCAACTGGGTCTAGGATAGTGGGTACTACTCCCAACTCAGTTATGACTTTCTTGATCCAAACGGCTTCCTTTGCAGCTTCGCACGCAGCTATGTACTCAGCTTCCGTTGTAGAGTCAGCAATGGTGGCCTGCTTTGAGGACCTCCAACTAATGGCACCGCCATTCAAGAGAAAAACATAACCAGACTATGACTGGTTCTCATCCTCATCGGTCTCAAAGCTTGCATCAGTGTAACCTGACACTATCAGCTCATCTTGACCTTTATACACTAAGAAAGCATCCTTAGTCCGGTTAAGGTACTTCAAGATTGCCTTGACTGCCTTCCAGTGTTCCTCACCGGGGTCCGACTGGTACCGGCTAGCCATACTTAGTGCAAACACGACATCAGGCCTCGTACATAACATGGAGTACATGATAGATCCAATAGCAGATGCGAAAGGGATCTTTTCCATGTTCTCCCGGTCCTTCTTTGTTTTAGGACCATCTTTCTTACTCAGCTTCAACCCATGGCGCATAGGCAAGAATCCTTTCTTTGCCTTGTCCATGCTGAATCCTTTTAGAACCTTGTCAATGTACGTGGCCTGACTTAGGCCTAGAAGCCGATTGGATCTATCTCTGTAGATCCTGATCCTTAAGATCGTCTCAGCTTCGCCTAAGTCCTTCATTGCGAAGCACCTACTCAACCACTGCTTAACCCCTTGCAGTATTGGTATGTTACTTCCAATGATAAGGATGTCGTCAACATACAGCACTAGGACGGTGGAAACGCTCCCACTAACCATCTTATGCACACAGGGCCTTTAACTTGAAACACCACTTGCAACCTATCACCTCAGCACCCAGAGGTGGATCTACCAAGTTCCATACTTGGTTATCGTGCATAGATTGCATCTCAGCCTCCATGGCTTTGCGCCATTGATCTGAGTGTGGGCTTTCAATAGCCTCCTGATAGGTCTTGGGCTCCTCTTTGTCAACGACTATAAGGTCCCCATCATCAGTCACGAGAAAGCCGTACTTCTCTGGCTAATGACATGTCCTACCAGACCTTCTAAGGTCCTGTGCAACCATTTCTGGTTCCTCAATTTCTTGAGTAGTCAGATTGGTTCCCGAAGCATCCTCAGCAGTAGCTGCAGGAGTTTGTGAGTCTTGAACTTCTGAAAGTTCAATATTACTCCCACTGTCTCTCTTGGAAAGGAATTCCTTCTCCAAGAAGACTGCATTTCTGGCTATGAAAACTTTGTTTTCAGCTGGAGCGTAGAAGTAATAACCCTTAGTTTCCTTAGGGTAACCCACAAACTGGCACTTGACAGATTTGGACTCGAGTTTGCCACTTGTCAATTTCTTAACATGTGCATCACAGCCCCAAATCTTCAAGAAGGAAACATTGGGCTTTCGGCCCTTCCATAGTTCATATAGTGTTCCCTCAACTGCCTTGCTTGGTGTATTATTAAGAATGTAAGCAGCTGTCTCTAAAGCATATCCCCAAAAGGAGACAGGGAGTGTAGCATGACTCATCATCGAGCGGACCATGTCAAGCAAAGTCCTATTCCTCCTTTCTGACACTCCATTCCACTGGGGTGTACCAGGAGGAGTGAGTTGGGATATGATCCCACACTCTCTCAAAAACGAGTCAAAATCTTGGCTCAAATATTCACCCCCTCGGTCAGACCGAAGTGCTTTTATTTTCTTGCCAAGTTGGTTTTCTACTTCATTCTTAAAGTGCTTGAACCTTTGGAGAGTCTCAGACTTATGCTTCATCAGATACACGTAACCGTATCTGCTGAAGTCATCCGTGAAGGTGACGAAGTACAGAAAACCAGATCTAGTACTAGTGCTCATTGGGCCACATACATCGGAATGTATTAGCTCCAATAGCTCTGAGGCCCTTTCAGCAGTCTTGCTAAAAGGCGCCTTTGTCATCTTGCCTCTGAAACAAGATTCGCATGTGTCATAAGGCTGGATGTCAAATGACCCTAGCACTCTACTAGAGTGAAGCCTAGCTATGCGCTTCTCATTTATATGGCCAAGTCGACAATGCCAGATGTAAGTAGGATTAATTTAATTTTGTTTAATCCTTTTAGTATTTATGTTATAGATTGAACTTTCACGTTTTAGATCAAGGATATATAAGCCATTTTCAAGAAATGTTGTTCCATAAATAATATTGCCACATTGCATAGAAATTCTACCATGTCCAATATTAAATACAAAACCAGAAATATCCAACAAAGAAACGGAAATAATATTCCTGTGCATCGCAGGTACAAAATAACAGTTTCTTAGTTCCAAAACAAGTCCACTAGGCATCTCCAAGAAATAATCTCCGATCTCCATGGCCTGAACTCGAGCACCATTTCCGACTCAAAGATCTACTTCCCCAGATCCTAATAATCTCCTATTTCTTAGACCCTGCACATTTGAACAAATGTGAGATCCACATCTAGTGTCCAAGACCCAAGATGTACAAATAGCCAGATTAATCTCAACAACATAAATACCTGAAGCAGCAGTTTTGCCCTTCAGTTGCTCCCTTAGCTTTGGACATGAGCTCTTCCAGTGCCCCTTCTCATGATACTCATGGCAAACATCGTCAGGAGAGGCAACCCTTGCTTTAGGTTGGGCCACAACCTTTTTACCCTTAGCCTTGGCCTTTTGGGCCTTAGCCTTGGCCTTAGATTTGGCCTTTCCCTTAGCAATGGGCGTATTGCCCTTGTTCACCAGCAATACTTCACGAGTCTTCTTAAGAGACTGATTAGCAAGCTTGAGCATGCCATGCAGCTCAACAACCGATTTATCCAACCCTTGCATATGGTAATTCATGATAAATTGGTTGTAAGACTCAGGAAGTGACCCGAGAATAATGTCTGTTGCCAAGTCCTGCGGTACTGGCGAGTCGAGTGTTAGAAATGCCCTAGTTCCGAGGCATTGGTCCTTGTATTTGTACTATACATTTATTGGATTTATGTGTTGTACTCATTTGTGTCATTAATAAAGGCATCAATTCATTTGTTATATTTATCTTGTGCAGTATAGTAAATGAAGTATCCAATGGACATATCTATATCCATGACGACTAGTGTCATGCACTTAGCAGTAAGACCATGGATAGGGTTAACGATATGACCATAAATAGATCCGTAGTCTGTTTCAGTCATGGGAATGAATGGAACAACAGACTATCATTAACCTGGTTGTATGGCGGTGTCTTACCGGTCATTGGACATGGAATGTCAACCAAGTTAATAGGTACATGCCTGGGAGCATGGTACTGGATAGATCCACTAAACGAGTAATCCACATGGTATGGTATCACAATGGATTCTCGTGTAGTACTTGTATGGATATGCAGAAGGGATTTGTCACTCAGTAACCAACTGAGAAGATATCACCGGCCACTTGATGAATGTGACTGATAAGAGTGTGGCCACACCCAAACAAGTTGGAACTTGTTTGTGAGAATCAGTACATTCGGGATCAAGTTAATGTCCGGACACGAAAGAGGGTGATCAATCCATGCCTCTGTGTTGGACACCGATATCAATGACATGGGATGTACAAGTTTAAACTACAGGGTTATGATATCAGTTAGACTGCCATCTCCATCTTAATTGGGGGCTGCAGTGGCTTGCTAGAGCCCAACTGCAGTCTGCGGGCCAAAGGCCCGCTGCCAACATAAAGATGGGCCCACAGGATCGTACGCATAGAACGATAGAATGCAGACTTAAGGAATAACATGTATACTTGGAGTATACACCATGGAAGGAGAAGTGTGTATATATTAATTATATTATAAAGATCAATTGGATTGGTCATAATAATAAAATTAATATATATTCAATTGGCTCTTCATAATTAATTGGATTAATTATGAAATTATTTCCTAGGTGGAAATATTCATATGTATAGGTTTACATATGATTTTATTTTGTGTTGAGTTAATTTTAATTTGATGGATTAAATTAAATGTCAAACTAATTTTAATTTAAATGTAAATAATATATTACTTGGAGTAATGTATTAAATACATGGGTATATTAAAATTGGGCTTGAAATTAATTTAAACCAGAATAATTAAAATTAGACTGGGCCTAAATTAAAACATGGAAGCCCGCACAAAATAGAAAGGAGCCAAGATGGGCCTGAATTCCCCTAAGGGAATTCGGCCAACCCTAGGTATAAATACCCAGGGTTAGAAATTTCGGCCACCCTAGCTCATACACTCCTAGCCGAAATTCTTAGCTCCTCCTCTCCATTATTCCGTTTTTCCGACACTAGCACGGGTTGCATTCGCCAAGCGTTCGTGTACGTGAGAGTGGAGGAATTCTCAATTGAATTCTGCAGTCATCATCCATCTCTAGAAAGAGATTTTTCTGGTAAGAAATTTAATCCCTTTCTATTTAATTTTAAGTTTTTCAATTTCCACTTCAATTGCTCCTGGGACCGGATTTGAGGAAATCACTGCGTTCTTCCGCTTTTATCGGGTGATTTCCGGTGAAAAATCCCAACATCGAGGCGGGCAAGTGTATCAATGTACCCCTTCAACTTTAGCACATGAGTGCTAACAGAAGTTCCAGCTGTCATCACAGTCGTGCAAAGTGCCTTAGTTGTCAGGTAACATTCCTAACGAGCCTGATCTTGGAACATCTTTTAAGCTCATCCATCATCTCATAAGCATGCTCGTCCATGAACTGCTTCTGAAGATCAGTAGCCATGGTACCCAGATGAGGCACGAGACATCTCGGTCATCCCTCACATACCGATCGTACTGCTCCACCATCGCCGTGGTGATGCCTCGACCTGCAGGAGGGCCAGCTGGTAAAGGAGCATTCAGTACATACTCCTTAGACTCTTGTCTAAGAACTATTTGTAAGTTCCTAGCCCAGTCCAGGAAGTTAGTCCCCGAAAGCTTCTCCTTCTCCAAGAGTGACCTAAGTGAGAGTGAGTTGTTGTTTGTTGCAGCCATTTAAATTGCTTAATTGAAATGGGATTATCTACATGGAAGAAATCATTGCTTGAGTTAGAAATAAAGGACTTTTAAGCCAATTCAAATTAATAATCTGATTTTAATTTGTTTGTTGGTGTTGTTAATTGGCTGACTTGACCAAGATCCACAACTTATCAATGACTGGCCGAACTAGGGCTCGCTAACCAACCATTGATTCATTTGGTAGGACAACCTATCCAATCCTTCCACGAAGGACTCTTGGTTTGATGGGCTTATTGACACTTTACCCATCTGTGCTTAGGGCCCGCTCTGAGCTAATGCTACCCATGTTGAGTCAAACCACCATTCACATGTTAACCATACCAAGTATCTTAACCCTCGACGGCCCACCGAATACTACAATATACCCAGCTAGGGCATGGCGCACATTGCAGCATCAATGGGAGGAAGAGGCGTGAATGTGGGAAGCACTTTTAAGCGACTCAATATTTTAATTTCCGGATTATAATTAAGTGATACGGCTTAGCATGCATAAACGCGGGTAATAATTTGGTGATCCATACATCCATATTATATGACAAATGCAATAGCATACTTAATTTAAAATAAATGAGATCCTATGGGCCTTTAATTACAACCTAATGAAAAACTAGATATCCTATCTAATTCTTCATGGGCCGGACTGCAATCCTTCTTGGGCTCCCACCATGGGCTTGCTCCATTTGGGCCTTCCTCCATACTTGATGCAATTACAATAATTTTAAAAATAAAATCTATTCTAAAATTATATCAAAATAAAAAAATGGCACGCAGGCCATATTTCCCAAAATTAAATTACAACCGATAATAATTTAGGGCCCATAGAACTCAACATAACATTTCAAACAAATTACCTGTCGTGCACATACATACCAATATGATGCATGATCATGGCATTCCAAATTATAAATATAAATGTTAAGCCGAGTTACTTAGGGTGAAATTGCCAATTTTAACAAATGTGACTAAGGCCCATAAAGGCCCAATGGATAGCATCCATAAATGCAAAATTAACAATTTTGCTCCCACTTGAATTTGGGTTGTCACAAATTTAAAATTTAGCTCTCCCAATTTTAACCGGTGTCACGGTTTGTTGGGCCAATTTCACAAAGTCCATATTCAATTTAATATGCAAACAATTAAATTAAATATGCATGCCAACAAAATAAATAATTTAAACACAAATTAATTTTAAAAAATTTTTAATTTAATTTGTATTAGGGTCCGGGATAAAAAAATACCCGTAAAATCCAAAACCGGACCAAAAACCCGCGCACGGCGCTGCTGTCCCGGCGGGGCAGCAGTGCCACTGCGCGGCAGCCTGCCGCTGGATGGAATCGCTTGCGATTCCATCCAGCCCAAAAAAAAATTTTTTTTATTTAAAGTTTTATTTTAATTTCTAAATCATAAACATTCCAGCCAACAAAAGAATGAATAATCAATAAAAAATGGATTGAAAACCAATTGGGGAAAAAAAAATCAAAAACCCCAATCCAAAATTCTAGGGTTCAACAAAACCAAAACCAATTGAATAAAAACCCTAAAACCACAAACTTGAAACCTATTCTTTCTTCAAGAACGCTTTCAAGAACTAATTCCAATCAATCTAATGGACAAAACCTAGGCTCTGATACCACTGTTGGGATTCGTCATTGGAAAAATAACGTGGCGCAGCGGAAAATACACCGTTTAAAATTTCCTAGAATCCACCTATCGTGTCCAATTACCATTGATTAGAATAAAACCAAATTGAATCAAGAGAGATTAACTCACTGGATTCGTCTCTTCTAGAGACTACTGCAGAATCGTTACTTGAAACTGCGATCTCCAAAGTCCGGTGCATGACCAACTATTGAGCGAGAACCGGTGCTAGCCGAAGATGCGAAGGAATGGAGATTTAATGCTGGGATTTTCAGCTGTTTTGGGGCTGCTATTGGTGGCTGAAATTTCCAGCAATTAATTAGAGTTGAATTAGGTTTTTCTTCCTTAAGTGTGCCCTTATATAAACACCTTGTCTAGTTGGGTTTTAATTAGGTTAATTAAACCCAAGCCCACTAGGATTATAATTACATAAATAAACTTTAATTAAAAAGTATATACTATGTAATTTAATTCCATTTGGCTAAATTTAATTACCCCTAAATAAAATTAAATCACACTTAAGTTAATACAATACATGTACTTAGGAAAATTATTTAATTAATTGTTTACTTTATGTAATTCAATTAATTGATAAATTAATTAATTATATTATGTAAACTTATTAATTAAATTAAATTCAACCCAATGTCAATTAATTACCTTGACACCGAATGTCAACTAATTAATTAACTCATTCCTTCCAATGTACATTACATGTACAATTTCTATAAGTTCCAGCTCAGTTGATCTATGTGCACGATCCTATGGGTCTGTCTTTATGTTGGCAGTAGGCCCAAGGCCCACAGACTGTAAGTGGGTTCTAGCAAACCATTACAGCCCCCAATTAAGACAGAGATGCAGCAGTCTTTAGAAGACACTCACCCGGTAGTAATCTCATAGTGTCCTTTGCCTAATGATATCGATATGAATAAACAAGAGGCATGGTGTCTGTCATCCTCTTCTGTTGTTTATTATATTTCTTGATCTTGAGTTGACTGATTAATCAAATAAGCAAGCAACTTATTTGGGTGTGGCCATACACTTATCAGTCCCACTCATCAAGTGGCCAATGATATCATCTCGGTGTCACCCGAGTGGCAATTCCATCACTTCATCATCAATATCAACATATTCACCGGTCCACCCAATCATACCCATATTTAGCATCCTTTTACAAACCTGTTAGGCGTATGTCAAAGTAAACTGGATTCCATATTGATATTATAATGAAATCCGGTCTGAGGACAAAAGAGACCTACTCAAGAAAGACCTATGACATGACAACCATGTGGCTTTCTTGTGCGGACCGATCCAGTCCCATGTTAATGACATGTACCTATATTCATGATTGACTATAAAAGTACTATGGCTAGTTAAGAACTACCATACAGTCATCGAATATACAAGTCTGTGGTTCTATTCGTTCCCATGATTAGAACAGACCTGGGATAGGTTTTATGATTATCAATCAATGGATACTCTACTCATATTATAGCACAAGATATAAATGAAATAGATTAATTGCCTTTATTAATGTGACACAAATAATGTATTCATACATGACTCTTAATGTATAATACAAAATACAAGAATCCAATGCCCTAAGAACTAGGGCACACCAACAAGTGACAGCTTATCAGCAACACTGGCCTCTTCTGGATACTCTCCTTCTTTAACATACCGGTAGATGTCAAAGAACCATGGCTTTTCTTCAGCTGATAATTCCATTACTTTGTGCACTTTGAAGCAAAGATGTCTAGAAGTGGCTATAACCAGCGGTTGGACTTGAGTTTCCTTTGGGTTTTCCCACATGGAAGATAGTGTCGCTAATGCATCAGCCATCTTGTTTTCATCTATGGGGACATGTCTGAATTCACATTGGCCAAATAACTCTTTCCTGAATTGTAGCAGCTCCAAGTAAGGCCGTAAGGATTCTTCTTTAAGCTCCCATTCGCCCTAAGCTTGCCTAATCACCAGAAGTGAATCTCCAACAATTAAGACATCATTTGCTGATGCAGCAGAAGAATTCAAACTTGATGATACAAATTGAAAGGGGTTGTTGATTCTAAGAACACCCAAACCTTAACAACTACTAAAGTCCGTTGATCGCGCACGATACCGGAAATTAGTCTTCTACTAATTGAATTTCGCAAAATTCACAAAAGCAGGGTAAAGGAATAAACCCGAAAACAGGGTAAAAAGGAATTAATTCTGAAAATTTTATTCAATTGAAAACTGCTATTACAAACTATATTATAGCCTATTTATAGGCAAAGTATCCTAAATGTAATAAAACTCCTAAATAATTAAAACTCCTAAATAGTTTAAACTTCCTAATTAGACTAAATAAGAAAAACTACTAAATAAATTAAAATACAAACAAAATAGGAACCCTTATCAATTTAGGATCCTTTGAATAAAATCTATTCCTAATCCTAATTATAAAATAATTACAATTAAAATAAAGATACAATTTAAAATATATCTTTAATTTATTTCTATGACAGGTAATTGTTTCCAAGTTGAATTGTTGATCCCTTTTACTATTTGTGGCCCGCTTCATACTCCTCCTCTTAGAAAAAACTCGTCCTCGAGTTTTCTCGTTAAGAAACCAAGCTTTGAGTTTGTTAAATGGATCCATATTCAAAATATAGTTGACTCCAATACAATCAGCATCACCTTTCCAATAAGAATTCTCATATTTGTCTTCATATACATCATAAATTGGCTGTAAAATTTCTTCAATACCAACAATCTTGTCACAAGAATCATAATCTACTACTTCAACACAAGCATAATCTTCATCATATGTTGGAGGAAAAGTGAAATCAAAGAATTTACCTTCTTCAAGTGTTGATTTTTGAGAGAAAATTAGTTCATTCTTTCTGTCATAGAATTCTTCCAATCCAACAAAAGGGTTTCTAAATTCTCCATAATTAAGGTTCCTCCTTGTACCATGGAATTCTGGGATTTCAATCCGCATTCCACGCTCCCAACGTCGATCTTCGCCTGCTACACGACGCCGATTAGGAGCCTCTTCACCATCTGAATCCTCTTCCTCTTCCTCTTCGTCTCTACCGAACGGGTTGACCAGATTTGCTTGTCTCCTATGGGGCTGATTGACCCTAACTTGGGCAGCAATCATCTCTCCCATCCTCTCAGTCAATAGATCGACAGCCGCTTGGATTTGCTGTCCGATTGCTTGATTGAGGCGTTGCTCAATCCGTCGTTCCAGGTCCTCTTCCCCTACGATGTCACCAACTCGTCTCTCTCTTCCTCGAGGCATGATGACGCAAGGTTAGGCTCTGATACCAACTGATGCAGCGGAAGTTCGAACGATAATACTAACATCCGTTGATCGCGCACGATGCCGGATAATAGTCTTCTACTAATTGAATTTCGCAAAATTCACAAAAGTAGGGTAAACAGGAATTAATTTCGAAAATTTTATTCAATTGAAAACTGCCATTACAAACTATATTATAGCCTATTTATAGGCAAAGTATCCTAAATGTAATAAAACTCCTAAATAATTAAAACTCCTAAATAGTTTAAACTTCCTAATTAGACTAAATAAGAAAAACTACTAAATAAATTAAAATACAAACAAAATAGGAATCCTTATCAATTTAGGATCCTTTGAATAAAATCTATTCCTAATCCTAATTATAAAATAATTACAATTAAAATAAAGATACAATTTAAAATATATCTTTAATTTATTTCTATGACAGGTAATTGTTTCCAAGTTGAATTGTTGATCCCTTTTACTATTTATGGCCCGCATCAGTTTGCGTCATCATGCCTCGAGGAAGAGAGAGACGAGTTGGTGACATCACAGGGGAAGAGGACCTGGAACGACGGATTGAGCAACGCCTCAATCAAGCGATCGGACAGCAAATCCAAGCGGCTGTCGATCTATTGACTGAGAGGATGGGAGAGATGATTGCTGCCCAAGTTAGGGTCAATCAACCCCATAGGAGACAAGCGAATCTGGTCAACCCGTTCGGTAGAGACGAAGAGGACGAGGAAGAGGATTCAGATGGTGAAGAGGCTCCTAATCGGCGTCGTGTAGCAGGCGAAGATCGACGTTGGGAGCGTGGAATGCAGATTGAAATCCTAGAATTCCATGGTACAAGGAGGAACCTTAATTATGGAGAATTTAGAAACCCTTTTGTTGGATTGGAAGAATTCTATGACAGAAAGAATGAACTAATTTTCTCTCAAAAATCAACACTTGAAGAAGGTAAATTCTTTGATTTCACTTTACCTCCAACATATGATGAAGATTATACTTGTGTTGAAGTAGTAGATTATAATTCTTATGACAAGATTGTTGGTATTGAAGAAATTTTACAGCCAATTTATGATGTATATGAAGACAAATATGAGAATTCTTATTGGAAGGGTGATGCTGATTGTATTGGAGTCAACTATATTTTGAATATGGATCCATTTAACAAACTCAAAGCTTGGTTTCTTAATGATGTGGGCCACAAATAGTAAAAGGGATCAACAATTCAACTTGGAAACAATTACCTGTCATAGAAATAAATTAAAGATATATTTTAAATTGTATCTTTATTTTAATTGTAATTATTTTATAATTAGGATTAGGATTAGATTTTATTCAAAGGATCCTAAATTGATAAGGATTCCTATTTTGTTTGTATTTTAATTTATTTAGTAGTTTTTCTTATTTAGCCTAATTAGGAAGTTTAAACTATTTAGGAGTTTTAATTATTTAGGAGTTTTATTACATTTAGGATACTTTGCCTATAAATAGGCTATAATATAGTTTGTAATGGCAGTTTTCAATTGAATAAAATTTTCGGAATTAATTCCTTTTTACCCTGCTTTTGTGAATTTTGGGAAATTCAATTAATAGAAGATTATTATCCGGCATCGTGCGGGATCAACGGATGTTAGTATTATCGTTCGAAGTTCCGCTGCATCATTTGCCCCTAATGTCAGTAGAGCTTCTATCCCAAATAGGCATGCTTCATATTCTGCCCCGTTATTGGTTATGGGAAAATTTAACCTCTTTGATAAAGGAATGATTTCACCATCTGGCGTTGCTATCAGCACCCCGATTCCAGCACCTTTTCTGTTCACTGCCCCTTCGAAGCACATAACCCACCTTTTTACTTCAACCATGGCCAATTGTTCATCTGGGAGCTCTAAATTTTCTGTGTAATCTGATTCTAGCGGCTGATTTGCTAGAAACTCCGCTACGTCTCGCCCTTTGATGGTTTTCTTTGTGATGTACTCGATGTCGAACTTGGATAAGAGTAACAGCCACCTAGACAACTTTCCCACCAATACTGGCACTTCATAAAGATACTTCATTGGATCCACTTTGGCGACGGCTTGTGTTTTGTAGGACTGGAAGTAATGGCGCAGCTTCTTGGTCAGCCAGATCATTGCCACACATGTCTTTTCCACCAGTGTGTACTTGGTTTCATACTCCAGCAATTTCTTGCTGAGGTAGTAGATAGGGTGTTCCTTCCGGTCATCTTGCTCTTGTGCCAACATTGCCCTTATGGAAGATTCTTCGATCGCCAAGTATAAAATCAGAGGCTTTCCTGGAATTGGTGGACTCAGGACTGGTGGCTTTACCAGATAAGCCTTGATCTTCTCAAATGCCATCTGACATCTGCCGTCCCACACAATCGGCTAATCTTTCTTTAGTAGCTTGAAGATTGGCTCACAGGTGGAAGTCAACCGTGCTATGAAACGACTGACATATTGTAAAGAACCTAAAAATGATCGGACTTCCTTTTCTCTCTTTGGAGCTGGCATATCTTGAATGGTGTTGATTTTATCTGGGTCCATTTCTATTCCCCTCTGGCTGACTACATGGACCAACAGCTTCCTGGATGTGACTCTGAATACGCACTTCTTGGGGTTAAGTTACAAGTTGTACTCTCCAATACGTGTAAGAAATCTATCCAAGATAACAGGATGTTCCTCCCGGGTTGCTGATTTAACAAGCATATCATCGACATACACTTCGACTTCTTTATGGATCATATCGTGCAATAGAGTTGTGACAGCCCTTTGATAAGTGGCTCTAGTATTCTTCAATCCGAAGGGCATCACTCTGTAGTAGAAAGTACCCCACTCTGTGATGAACGATGTCTTCACCTTGTCAATCACATCCATCATTGTACCCTAAAAAGCCATCCATGAAGGAATACATTGTTGCTTTCGCTGCACTATTGACCAGGACATCGATATGAGGCAGTGGATAATTGTCTTTTGTGCATGCCTTATTCAAATCTCGGTAGTTAACACATACTCGGACCCTTCCATCCTTCTTGGGTACTGGAACGATATTAGCTAGCCATTCTGTGTATTCTACCACTTCAAGAAACTTGGCATCTATCTGCTTAGCCACTTCCTCTTTCACCAATGTAGCCCACTTTGGCCTCAGTCTTCTCAGCTTCTGTTTTACTGGCCTGAATATAGGGTCCATCGGGATCTTGTGCACTGCTATCTCTGTGTCTACCCGGCATGTCTTCGTAGGACCAGGCGAAAGCTTTAACATGTTTTTGAAGTATTCTTATTAATTCTTTCTCTTCCTCGGATTTTAGCTCGTGTGAAATGAATACCATTTTAGGATTTTCATTTGTACTTATGTTGACTTCGTGCAATGTAGTGTCATGTATGCTAAATATGCTTAATGGTGATTTAAATGCATGCACAGAATTATCAAGATAAACATCACATAAGTAAGCAAACTAGGATTTCATTGCATTAAACTTATCATAAAGTACATCGTTTACACTGAAAATGGAAGAAATAGATACAACAAAATCATTATCATCCTCCACAAGCGGAGGGCCTTGTTCTTCTTCAGCTTCCATCTCCATCTTCATAGCACTATCCGGGATTGCAGCTGTTTCAGCTTCATTTTCGGCCACATACACCTTAGCCTTTTCCATGATCTTGGCAATCTCGACAACCACAGAATCCAAGTTCACCTTGGCCATCAGCTCTTTGCCGAACCCTTCTTTGGACTTCCCAAACGCCTTACTTAAGGCAGCAGTTAATGCACCTAAAATTATCTCTGCAGCTTCATCACAGGCTTTCTTTTCATCTTTCTCCTCAGCCACCTCTACACTACTGCTATCACCTCAGATGGCTCTCCTTGCAAAATATCAGATCCAGCAGCTGCTTCCTCTGCCACCATAGGGGCCACTAGTTTCTCCTGGCTTTTCCTAAAATCAACAACATCAGCAAAAATTTCAAAGCCAGGGTATTCAACGTTTCCAACCCTTATTGGTTCAGCCTGGCCCTTGTATAGCCCTTCTCCCGCTTTCAGGAATAGCTTCATTGAGATCATTCAAGCTTATTGGCTTGATCTCCCTTCTCTCCTCCTTCTTTTCACATTCTGGTTCTACTTCGGCTTCCCCTACTGCGACAGCCTTAATTGTAGGGTTTGCTTGAAGAACTTGGGCAAAGATAAAATTTGCTGGTAACCCTGAATAAACCATATTGACCCGCTTCTCGAATGCTGGTAGCGGGTTGGTCTTCGTGCTGGGTTTGGCTGGCTCTTGCAGCTTCCCTTCATCTATTAACTTCTGAATGGCATCTCTCAGCTTGTAACAGTTATTAGTTCTATGCCCAGCAACAACATGATAAGTGCAGAAATTATCTTTATCTGCCTCAGAAGGCTTTTCAAATGGCCTTAAGGACTGTAGCAACCCACCATTTCTGCATTTAGCAAATATCTTCACCAAAGGAAGAGTCTAAGGCGATATGCCCTGACTTCCTGGATTCCTGCTCTAATTGTTCAATTGTAAGGTCACTATAGCAACTTCTACCCGCTTCGCTTCTGAGGTCTGCCCCCCTTTGCTACCAGAATTTGAGCAGACCTAGCTGCTGCAGTTGATCTATAACCAGAACTGTACCCCGAGCTTCTGCCGCCCTTGTGACTGGCCGCCTTCTTTTCTTCATCCCGTTCAATCTTCATTGCTATACTATAAACCTCACTGAGCTTGTTGAAGGGATGGAATTTCATGTTGTTTTTGAAGATGTCCTTGCTGCCATCAATCAACTTCTGTATAAGCTCATATTCATCTGGGTGGTTCTTTAGAAGGATCATCTTATTCATCCACTGCTGGTAGTACTTGTCGAAAGGTTTATTAAATTTCTGCTTAATTCGCTCCAAGTCATACAACTTCACCTGAATTTTGGTGTTGAAGCTATAATACTTAATGAAACCTACTGACAAGATCTCCCAATCTGACTGTTCCTCCTTCGTCAGCGAGTTATACCAGCCTAAATCTCCTCCTTCCAGTATGGTAGGGAAAAGATTAATCAATTGCTGCTTTGTGGCGCCTACCGTCAGCATAACTCGAGTATACAGATTCACATAGGCCTCTGGCGAGCCCATTCCTTTATAAGAGGGAACCTTCGGCACTTGGAAGCCGATGGGAAAAGTTTTGATGCCCCTACTGATCATGGCATCAACGTTCACCCCTTTCTTTGATTCTGCACTAACACCGGCCCCCTTCTTCAACTGGGCCACTACCTCATTTAGCTCAGAATATTTTGCCTTCATTCTCTGCTCCATAGCTGCCTCTATTTCTTATAGCTTTTCAAGACTGGCCGAAGCGTCACCACCCTGTTGGGATGACTCAGCCTCTTTCTCTTTCCCGGCTCCACTACCACCGGTCTCACCAGCTTCCCTTACAACTGCCCGCATTTCTTCCTTTGACATATCACGGAAGTCTTGTGACCTGAAGAAATCCTTCAGGGCATCAGCTAGGCTTGGTGTCAGGTTTGCCATATTCACTTCCTCCCCAGATCTTGAATCACTGTCACTTTCAACTGCTCTTTGTTCCCTAACTGCCCTCGAAGCCTGAGATCTCATCCAAGGTCGCTCCAGTGTGTTCTGCTCGGGATCATACGGGAAGTATTAGGGTCATGAATGAATGGCATGGTGTGACATGAAGAGTAAGGTATTGAAAGTGCTTGTAATGAATGAATGGAGTAAGGTTATGAGTGAAATGAGTGAAATGTTGATATGAATGGTCTCTTTTTATTATTCTCTATTTTCTTCTAGGGACATTGCAAGAACACCCAATGCTATGCAAAAATGTCATGTGTGGCCCTTACACGGACAGAGATTCGACGCCTTTGGGGCACCAAGTGAATTTGTGAAAAGGTCGCGCATGTACCGACACACGGACAGAGTTTTGACACTTTAAAAGTTCTATGAGATTATATGAAATGGTCATATGGAACCGCCCCTTGGACAGAGTTCTGATGCTTTTGAGCATATGAAATGAAATGATGTTGTAAGAAAAGTCATGTGCCACAAGATACACGGATAGAAGTTCGACGTTCGAGGAACACCTTTCATGATTTGGGATGTTATGAAATGCCCCTACATGCGTACTAATCCGGCACCCGGGGAGCGCCTTGAATAATGTTGTAATGTCATGAAGTAACCCGATGTGGATCACAGTGTTATATGATGTTTATGATAAAAAAGTATGATGTCATGAAATGCATCGTGTAGCTTGTTACACGAAAATGGTTCTAGGACCATTGGGGTCTCTATTGAATGGAATGGTTTAGTAAAATGGCCGAATGCAATCCGGTGCATCAGCAAAACACGGGTAATTTTGGATACCCGATATGTTATGAAATGAAATGGTCGTGATAGGCGTCCTTGAAATGCCCCTAATTTAATTTAAATGATATGTCATGAATGCTTATGACACACAAAATGCAAATGGCTGCGCAAAAATGTGGGTTAGGATACATGACATACGTAATGATGTTATGTATGCTACGAGAAAAAAAAATGCTAATCATACAAATTTAATGTTATGGCTAAAAAAGAAATGGTTAGTATGAATGACAAACGGATGATTTAATGTTTTCACACAAAACTAAAATACAAATGGCTACATAAAAATATGGGTTAGTATCACAGAAAAATGCTTTATGAACGGTATGTCATGTGTATGGAAAATGGTGGTTATGGTATGTTATGCACGCGTATATAGCGATGTTGATGTGTCACGGGATGGCAAGAAACACATAACACACAAAACAAATTCTTCCAACCTTATTCCTCCAAACGTAGTCAGTCTCAAAAATTCTAACGGAGTCCCAGGTGGGGTTCTCTTCGATCACCAACCGGGGACGATGAAGGCGCGATTTTATTTTATTCACACAATTATTTTGGTGTCCTAAGGGAATCCAACTAAGGTTGCCTATATGAGTTCGGTCCAAGTCGGGTTAAACTCAAGGTTCCCATAGAAAAATATACTCCTCACTTCTCCCCACTCAAGGGTCCGAACGAAGGGGTTCGTACGAGGCTATGAGCGGTGTTTCGTATCCGTGCCCTTAAGACCATAAGGAACAAAGGCGACACTTCAACAATCCACCGGGCTAAAATGGGATATTTAACCTAATGCACACATGTCTAACTAAAAATGCAAAATGAAATACCAATCAAGAATCATCCACCTTATTTTAATTATACACTTTTCAAGGCTTGTCAAATTCTTTTAAGTTTTTAAGAAAACTTTTGTAAGAAATCCCCAGCGGAGTCGCCACTGTGAGCGGATGACGTTTTCGACGAAACGTGGACTCCCTCTCAGAAGGGGTGCCACGATCTTGGGCGAACCCCTCCCTCGCGTGGGGTTTTTATTATGGGAAAAATCTGTTTTGGAAAAAATGGAATTAATTCTTAAAAGAACTGAGACCTGAGTCTCGATGAATATTGTAGGAGTCGCCACCCGGCTCAGTTCAACCGAGAAATTTATAACGTAGCTGAACCGGACGAACGGCCGCTACACTATCCAGAGATCTAGATCCGGACAAGTCCCTTATTTCGTGTCTAATTAAAATAAATATGGCCAATGTTCATAGATAGTATTTCAAATTCTAAAGTCAATTTTATTACATTAAGTTAAACATACAGCGCGCATATAGGTATAACAAAAATAAAAGTAAAGTAATGAATATTTAAGTGGCTTACAACCTAATCGAATCAAAATAAAAACTCTCGCCTCACTTTTACAATCGCCTAATTATACACGATTTATCTAAAAATACAATCGCCTAAAATACACGAATAATTCTATTAAACACATATAAAATAAAAATAAAAAGCTGTAAAACAAAAGGGTTAGCACAAATTACGGCACGCCACAAGTTGGACTCAAATAGGAAAGAATGAGGAATTTAGAAATTGAGGGCATACATTTAGGGGGATACCCGGGTTGGCTCAGCTAGCCGGCCCGATTAGACCTAAAAAACATTTTGAAACATCCCTATATTTTTGGTTTGGTGAGAAAATCATTTTGAAAACAATTTATTTTTTGGTTTAATTAATTTTAGCATGTGAGGTGGGTCGGTTTTCAAGAAAATCAGGTCTCCGTCGTGGTATTGTTCTAAATTCAAATGCACTGAAAATTAAATCTAAGGTAGTGAATGCATACAACAAAATTCATTTTTGGTGATTTTGGGTTTTCTGAATTTTTATGGATTTTTAGAAATTTTTGTGGATTAAAATGGAAATTCTGATTCTGAACGGGCATTACAGTCGTGCGATTGTAACTACAGTCGTACGACTGTAATTACAGTTGTGCGACTATAAACCATTCAAACTCAGCATTTCATCAAAATTATTTGAAATAAAACTGAAAGAAAATAGCTGGAAACCAAGAACACTCGTATGACTATATTTACAGTTGTACGTCAAACTCAAGAACAGTCGCACGACTGTTCTTGATTTCCAGAAACATAAACGTAAAAAGTTGAATAAAAATGCACAAAATCACATCCAATCACCCAGAAAGCATGAAAAATAGAGGGGATAAAGAGTGTTTACCTCTTAGGTGCTTTTCCATCCTAGAATTGACCCCTGTCGTCGTTCCAATCCACTCAAATTTGCTCTTTTCTCCTCTTGAGTCAAGCTTGAGAAGTTTGGTCCGAAAATTTCCAAATGCCACGGATTCTTAGAGTTTCTAGTCCGGATTTAATTAAATTTGAAGTGTTAGATTGTTAACCTATTGATTTCTAACAAGTTTTCAATCCTAACTTTGAGAATTAAAAGAAATAGAAGAGGAAAAGAAGTTTGTAGTGGTTTTTTTTTTCTTTCTTTTCCTTGTCTCTTACTCCCTTTTTCTCTCTCTAATTTCTTCTAGAATCCAAAGCTGACCCCCTTTTTCTCTCTGTTTTCTTTTCTTTATCTCTCTGATTGCTGATTTCCTCACCAAATCTCGGGTATTAATTGCCCAATCTTTCCTCTCTTCTTTCTTATGTCATGGGCATGGTGTTCTACACCTACTCCAATAGGACAGTCATACAACTGTAACGACAGTCGCACGACTGTATCTTACAGTCTTGTGGCTCCAGCGATTTTTTTTTTACGAAGTAAAATTCGGGTGCTTACACTAAGCTAAAGGTTATAACTAATCTGGAGAAATTAAATTATTTTTCTCAATCAATGATCAATCCCTTTAAATCCAAGCTGAAGAATTACCCTAGATGATATTTAACATTAATTCTTTACTCTGTTTTTGTATTAAATTCAATTTTGATTTTGTGTTCAAAAATTGTTACTTCTTTAGATTTTATTTCAGCATTAATTCAATCAAATCTCTCAAACCCCCCCCCCCCCCTTTTATTATTTGTTTGTTTTAATTTTATTTGGTATTCAACAATCTTTATTTAAGTATTAACTCCTTAGGGTTCGACCTCGACTTACCTACCACAAATTTATTTGTTTAAGGTTTAATTGAGTTTTATAAATTTATTTTTGGCGGATTCGACAACCCACCACTTTGCAAGTAAACAAAAGAGAAAGGGGGTTGAAGGTGTGGATGAAGGTGGAAAAGGGAAGTGCTTTGGGTTTGAAAACAGGAAAGTCCAAATCTTTCTCAGAAGGGGTACAAAAATCTGATAGTGATGGAAAATTGGGAAGTGGTGGCACTCCAGTGTTAGCTATAGTGGCCATGCATGAGAGAGAAAGATTCTTCCACCTGCACTGATTCCCTTTTTTTTAAGAACTAAATCCAAGCCACAGCCACCTATTGGTTTTCCTGTTGTATTCAAACTCATACATGTCATATGTGTTTAATATGCTTTTGGATGAACAATGCATGCGGAATGTCATGTACACATGAATGTCACATGAATAAGATAATATATGCACTACAACCAAGAACTGCATCAGAGTTTTACCACATGATAGGTGATGAAGGTGATGAAAGCCATTTGAATTCCCCACGGGTTGGAGATTTCGGTGAGTTTGTAATTTTATCTTTAGGGTTTTGGGACGGGGTTCTTTCTTGAATAAGGAATTAGGCTTGAGGTTTCGTTTTGGGGTTTGATTTTGAGTTTCAATAGCTTTGAGCTTTAAATAGTTCGGGTATCATGTGTGCTATTCAAATTGAAACTTTGGGGCAGGGCTAATAGCACCTTGGGTTATGATTTGTAAGGACTGTTGATTTGGATCGGCAGATGACTCGGCGGAGGCGATGCCATCATGTCATTTATTTATCTCACAAGCTCACCTTTCAAGAGAGAGTTCGATCAGGACCAGATTCACTTTTAGGCTCCCTACATTATTCAGACTGATGTTGTAAGTGCCGGAATTTTACTCCGTAAAAAAAATTGTTAGAGCCAAATAACCTGTTCAATGAGCAAGGCCCAGAGGATGTTATTTTTCCATTATCTCTAGGGGGTGAGTTCTGGACATGTCACGGAACAGAGTCAGCATTGGCACTGGTGTTAGGGGGCCCCTTCAGTTCTACTTCATTGGCCAAACTCGGTAAGCCCAAGTCCTGGTGAGAGGGCCTTCCTAGGTGTCGAGAGCGAGTGTCAGCAATCTGGGCATTCTGCTTCTTGTGAGTATCGACATTGGAGTTCATGCTTGCCATATCCCTTATTTTTCCTTTCTCTGGCACCCTTATTTCCAACTCAGTGCACCTTACCGTCAGCCTCTCTACTCTGTCAAGATCACCCCCTAGCATTTCCCTCAACATCGCTGCCACTTCCTCCTTGACTGCCCTCCGAAATCGTGATGAAGCGACATAGTCCTCCATAACATCTGTTATAGCGTTGAAGTTCCTTGGATTGGCCATTCTCAGAATTCCTTTCTTTGCCCCTGATAAGAACACTTGTTAGTGCCGACGGGCACATGCGTGGTAGATACCAAATAGGGAATGATGTATGCATGAGTGTGTGGTGTGATGTGAACACATATGAATGATGAGTTGCACATGTGATGTCATGTAATGCCATGCCATGCTATACTATTCTAAACCAACCAAGTGTATGCAAAGTTAAGAATAGAAACACACAGATGCAATGAATGTTGTTGAAGGGGGTGCATGTTAGGGTAAAACATGGCGTATAAATATACGCCACATGGATAAAATGACATGCAGGGTGTCCACGGGTCGAAACAAGTGGTACTTGCAAAGATGATTTGAAATAAGGTGTATAACTATACACCCAGGGGGATGAAATGACACACGGGGTGTCCCCGGATCAATGCAAGTGGTACTTGCAAAGAGGATTTGAAATAGGGTGTATAACTATACACCTAGGGGAATAAAATGACATACAGAGTGTTCACGGATTGATGCAAGTGGTACTTAGGAAGGAACTTGGATTTTCATGCGTGAAGTGTGATGAGCTTGCACTTGGCGCATGGGTAGGTTTTCGGCACTCAGGGAGTGCCTTAGGTATTCCTGGATGAAATAGGATGAAAAGGTGTGCTTGGCACACCGACAGCATTTCGGCGTTCGGGGAGCACCTTAGGTCCTTATGCGATGAAATGAGATAAGTTCGCGCTTGGTGTAGGAGAAGGGTTTCGGTACTCGGGGAGTGCCTTGGGTTATTATGCAATGAAATGAGATGTTATGAAATGGGATGGCATACTGGGCACGTGAATTGAATTTCGGCGCTCGGGGAGCACCTCGGGTTTTTATGTGATGAAAAGATACAAGCTCGCGCCTGGAGCACGGGCAGATTTTCTGCGCTTGGGGGGCACCTTGGGTTTTTATATGATGATATAAGAGGAGATGGTGTAATTGGCATACGAGCCAAGTTTCAGTGCTCAAGGAGCGCCTTGTGATTTTACGCAATGATATGATATGAGTTCGCGCTTGGAGCACGAGCAGATTTTCGGTACTCAGGGACACCTTGTGCTTTTATGCAATGATATGATATGAGTTCGCGCTTGGAGCATGAGCAGATTTTCGGTGCTCGGGAGCACCTTGGGTTTTTATGTGATGAAATGAGATAAGATGGTGTGCTTGGCATATAAACAGCGTTTCGGTGCTCGGGGAGCACCTAGACGGCTTTTATATGATGAAATGAAATAAGATGGTGTGTTGGGCATGCTAACTAAATTTCGGCGCTCGGGGAGCACCTCAGGTTTTTATGTGATGGAATGAGATGAGATGGTGTGCTTGGCATACAGATAGCGTTTCAGTGCTCAGGAAGCACCTAAACGGCTTGATGTATGAATGAGATGATATGAGATAGCATGCTTGGCACGCGAGTCGGGTTTCAGCGCTCAGGGAGTGCCTTTGGTTTTTATGTGATGGAATGAGATGAGATGGTATGCTTGGCACACAGATAGCGTTTCGGTGCTCGGGGAGCACCTAAATGGTTTTTATGTGATGAAATGATATGAGATAGCGTGCTTAGCAAGCGAGCCGGGTTTCGACGCTCGGGGAGCGCCTTGGGTTTTTATGTGATGGAATGAGATGAGATGGTGTGCTTGGCACACAGATAGCGTTTCAGTGCTTGGGGAGCACCTAAACGGCTTGATGTATGAATGAGATGTGACTTAGTTGTGATTGAACGATGTCAGACGGATGGAAACTAGAATGAAAATGAGTTTGTTTGTTTTATTTCTTTTTATTTATTTATTTCGGATGTTCTGCAGATGCCCCAATGCTATGCAAAGGGTAAAGCAAACAGGTCGTGAGCGATCCGCCACGCGGGCAGAGGTTCGGTGCCTTCGGGGCACCTAGTGTATGTCGTGAAATGGTCACGTGTGGCTGACACATGGACAGAGTTTCAATGCTTTCGGGGCGCCTAATGGATGTCATGGAATGGTCGCGTGCATGCCGACACACGGACAGAGTCCTGATGCTTTTAAGGCATCCAATATAAAATGATGTTATAGATAAGTCACATGTAACTTGAGGCATGAACAAAGATTCGACGTTTGTGGAAAGCCTTGAGTGATTTGGTAATGTTATGAAATGCCCCTATATGTGTAGTAACTATGCACTCATGGAGTACCCTGGATGATTCGACAATGTTATGAGCAATCCAATGTGGATCGCGACTCACAAACAAAATCTCGGTATCCCTGTGGCACCAATGATGGGTCGATGAGATGTTGTGCAATGTTTGTCATGTGACTCCCCACACGAAAACAGATCTAGGACTGTTGTGGCCTCCTAGTGAATGTTATGGTATAGCGGAATGGTCGAGTGCAAACCGGAGTTCAAGCAAAACACGGGCGGTTTTGCGACACCCGCTATGAAATGAAATGATCATGATGGGCACCCTTGAAATGTCCTTTATTAGGTGTAATGGAATGAAATGGCGTGAATGCACATGTCACACAAAATGCAGGTGGCTGTAGAAAAATAAGGGTAGGATGCATGACATACAGGATGATGTCGTACATACAAGATACGAATGCATATGTCACACAAATAAAACGTCATGGTTACAAAAAGACGCGGTTAGGACATATGACACATGAGGTGATGCATGCTTCATGAACATGTCACACATGGGATGTGAATGGAACTGAACGAAACATGGATGAAATGTCGTGGATACACGAAGATGTGGTCAGTTTTAATGTCATACATATGTTGATGTCTTGAAAATGTTTGCCTAAAGATGTGATTATGATGACACACAGATGACTGTGCGTGTTCGACACTTCACGAATGAAAATGACAACAAATGTGACTTCTTTGTTCCGGACGTTCCAAGAATGCCCAATGTCATGCAAGGGAAAATGTAAAAGAAGTCGCTTGTGAGATGACATGCGGATGGATGTTTGATGCTTTCGGGGCACCATGTGGGTGTTACGAAATGGTCACTTATGTGCCGACACGCGGACAGAGTTTTGACACTTTATAGGTCAAGGTGAAATGATATTATATGGTCGGAAAGACCACTCCACGGACAGAGTTTTGATGCTTTTGGGGCATCTTACATGGGATGATGTTTGTGAGTGGACAACCTTTTAAAAAGAACGGGACGCGATGAAGCGAAGCGAACCGGGGAAAAAGAAATTGTTTAGTGAGGTTTTGGGAAAAGCGGATTTTGTTTATGTTGAGTTGGGAAAACTATTGATTTAATTTGGAAATTCATTTTGTAGAAAACATTTTCCCGACTTATTACTTAAAGACCTCGAAACCTAAATTTCGAGATCAGTGACAGAGTCGTCACCCGGATCAGCTCATCCGGGAAATTCCGGTATAGCTCCCTACCGAGTGCAGACTACTGTACCTAATCCAGAGATTCAAGGTTCGGGTAACTTACCTACTTAACCTCAAGCTTGTCTTCGTTTGTTATTTATAAAACCATATTTATTCAATTTATTATCTTTCTCTAACCCAATTTGTTTACTTTATTAACCCGATGCTAAGGCAAAAATGCATAAAATAAATTGCGAGAAATTAAACCATCCGCACAAATATACAAAAGAATAATAGAGGCCGATTATACAACCAAATTGAATAAAAATATAAAAACTCTCGTCCTCACTTTTACAAACGCATAAGTACACGAGGATCTAAAAATACAACCGCTTAAATACACGAATTAGTCTATTAAAATACAGCGAAAATAAAAATAAATGCTGCAAAAAAAATTGGTTAGCGCAAATTACATTATAAACACAAGTAGGACTCAAATCAGGACAGAATAGGGATTTTAGGATTGGGAGAATGCATTTAGGGGGTAACCGGTTCAACCCGACCGGTTAGACCTGGAAATCAGTTTTGAAATGTCCTATGGAATTTTGTGCTGGAAATCAATTTTTAGAAAATATTTGGTGCATATTTCCATTTTTGTGGGTCGGTTATCCCGGAACTCGGGGTTCCGTTCGTTTGGGTTTTCCTAATTTTCACAAACATCTAAAGTTCAAAAAGCAATAAACACGCCAAAACCAGTTTGAATCCGAAAACAGCATCGCGCAACAACACTCGTGCGGGGCGTTCTACAATTCTGTCTTTTCCCGGGAATTTCAGCCACACATCAAGAAATAGAGCCGGGCGGCTCTGGTTAGAGCCGGCCGGCTTTGATCCTTGCTGGGTGGCTGTAATGCCCGAACCCAAAACCGGTTTACTGATTTTTCAAAAAAATCTATATTTTTGTTCGTTGTCAATGTTTTCCTGAGATTTTATATGTTTGGGGGTCCACTAATGCTAAACCACGGATCCGTAATGGATCAAACAACCCCGAAACTGAAATATTAAACCTCGAAAAAACCGAAAAACCAATGTTCATACGTCTATAAATCTGAAAACCGGAGCTAAAACGACGTACAAACATTCTTGGGCCGGAAAATAACAAAACAGAAAAGCATGAAATGGAAAACAAACTCCTTCCGGCCATTCGGGATAGATCGGGAATCTATCCCAGAGGAACAGAGGCAGGCAGCTCTAGGTCAGAGCCGGCGGGCTCTGTTCTTCAAAGACATAGCCGGCCGGCTATGTTCATGAAGAACACAGCCGTACGGCTATGACGGGCTCAGTCTGTTTTCCAAAAAAAATTTCAAAAAGAGAAGAACATGCAGAAAACATAATGTAAATAGGTTTTAGGTCTCTCAGAGTTTACCTTGGCTTCTTTCCCGTGTACCGGATATGTAAGAAACGGATTTGAAAGCTTGAGATTTTTGCCGAAGTCTCAACTGATAAAACTGCAACGATCCATAACAAATCGAAACAAACCCATAATGATCTCCAAACAATGAGCAATGGTTATGAAACTTCAGTCTTACTGTTTCAACCCTGGTTTAGGTTTTAAACTCCATCCTTTACTTCCCTTCCAGCTCTCTCTGTTTTTCTTTCTTCAGTCTCTCTTTTTTTTCTGCCTTTTTCTTTTTTTTTTTAAGATTGCCAAAAATCCCCCAGAGATATCCTTTCTTTTCCTTTTTATATCCCTCTCTCTCCTTTCTTTTCCTTTGCATTAAATGGTCGCCTGAAATTCTGATCAGCCCATACCTCCACCTTCTGCGAGACAAGTTGCTTGGTTTTGCAAGGCAACTTATCTTGCCCACTAGAGCCGGCCGGCTCTGGTTCAAGAAACTAGAGCCGCCCAGCTCTAGCGAAGGCTAGAGCGAAAGGTGAAACATCAGGTATGCACCCTAAACCCTAGAGACCTCTCGGGAGACCTTTCCGGGGGTTTCGAATCGCGGATAGCTTTGTTTTCAGGACATTTGAGACACTCCAGGCAACAATCCAGTCGCTTTCGGGTCTAATTCACGTCCGTCTACTCCATAGGTAACACATGAATTCTCATCACAGAGGTCAGGAAAACCCGTGCTCACAGGCGGCCCCTCGTGGGACCAAAGTCGGCTCATAGTGGGCTATAAAGCCTAGAACGAGTTTGGTCTCGCGACTGAGAGTGCGATGAGAAAGGACGAGAAAGCGTACCTGATGTTTCTTGTGGGAATACTATGTCGTCGACTCACTGTGGTGGAGTGTGCCGCTAGTATTGACTCGCTGTGGTGGAGTGTGCCGCTAGTATTGACTCACTGTGATGGAGTGTGCCCGTAGCATTGACTCACTGTGGTGGAGTGTGGCCGTAGTATTTACTCACTGTGGTGGAGTGTGGCCGTAGTATTAACTCGTTGTGGTGGAGTGTGCCCCTAGTATTGACTCGCTATGGTGGAGTGTGCCCGTAGTATTGACTCGTTGTGGTGGAGTGTGCCCCTAGTATTGACTCGCTGTGGTGGAGTGTGCCCCTAGTATTGAATCGCTGTGGTGGAGTGTGCTCGTTAAAATAGAGTTAGAAGCGCGTATTTATTCCTTGATCAATAATTTTGGAAACCAAAATTTTTGCCCATTCGATCAAGAATAAATACATCTCGGGGCTTTTTGACCCCCAAATACCTGAAAAATTGAATAATAACCATCCCGGGATTAAATTGGAAGAAAAAAAAAATGATATCGGATGAACCAGAGCCGAGTGGCTCTGCCTTAATGGGGCAGAGCCAGCGGCTCTAGTAGGTTAAGCTTGCAAGATAAAAAGGGCTCCCATTTTCATTTTTTTCATTCTTCTTCTTCTGTGTTTCCTCTTACTCTATGAAAAAAACTTTCTTGAACTCTTCTATCACAAAATAAGGAAGATGCGAAGAGTCGTTCTCCCAAATACCCCTACACAACCATCTCCTCATGTGAGGTATTCTTTACCGGAGGGAGAATTTTTCCTGCCCATTGAATCTACAGTGGATGTATACGGATTGTGAGAGTCAGTTTCGTATTGTGGAGTTAGCAGAAACGATCCTGTGCCTGTGACCTTGAAGCCGTCTGCGCATATTATGTAAAATTTGGTTAGTTTTCTTTTCTTTTCTCTATTTTCAAATTTCTGTAAAATTGACGAAATTAGTTGAAATTATATAAAATTGATGAATGTTTAGAGTAGATTTTGCCCCTAGGAAACTTAATTGATGATTTAGAATTGTGTAACATCGATTTTTGGGCAAAAAGTCACAAAACATAGGTTTTAGGAAACAAACTGCTGGATTTCCGAACAGAGCCGGCCGGCTCTGACCATAGCCGGGCGACTCTGGTTCGACCAAAACCAGAATTCTAAGCCTTTAATTTTATTTTAAATGCTTTATTTATGCAAAATGACAAATAAATAACTCATAAAACTCCCTATCTATCATTTTGCAGTCGAGCCCGAACAACCGGGGAGTTGGTTCTATGACCGATGCATTATCCTGGTACCGACAACTCCCCGACGATGTGCGGGGGTTAGTTGATTCGACCGATTTGGACCAGTTTGTTTGTTCCATGTGTGAGACTGCGCCTCGGACGAGTAGGGGTTTGTTGACGGCGCTCTTGGAGCGATGGATGGATTCCACACATACTTTCCACTTCCCGATCAGGGAATTCACCGTCACACTCGAGGATTTTGTCGCTATTACCGGTCTATCTTTCGGCGGGCGCATCATAGACTTCAATCAGTCACTGGAGCGAGGAGGCTTCAGGCCAGACGTGATCGCCATGTTGATTAGCTTGACTTTCACGGGTAGGCGGGTCCAGGGGAGCATCCTGCAGGATTATTGATTGAGATGTCAGGATAGTTTGCCTGAGGGTGCTTCATTCCCGCTTAGAGATGTGAGGCATTGTTCCTGTTATTCGCCTTGAGCACTCTGGTATTCCCCACAGGTCAGAGCGACCTGAACTTCGCTGTGCTCCCATCGCTGATTCAGTTAGAGGATGTTGGGAATCTGAGCTGGGGGCAAGCCGGACTGGCTCAGCTATACTATGGCCTTGACGTCTGCGCCCGCGGGAGGCATAAGGAGCTGAAGGGCGCTTGGATAGTCCTTCATGTGAGTTACCTTCCTTTTTTTTTTTACACATAGTAATGCCTGAGTTTGTCCTGGTTGATAGGGCTCACAAATTCATTTCCATCCATATCCATGATCTTTACAGCCCCCTTGGAGAGTACTTTCTTCACTAAACATAGACCTTCCCGGTTGGGCCTGAACTTCCCTCTCACATCCGTGTTAACCTGCTTTGTCTGTTTCAGCACCAAGTCTCTAGCCTTAAGTGGACGTTTCTGGTGGCGGACTCTGTTGTTGTAAGCCCTAGCCATCCTCTGTTGATACATCTGTAAATGATCCAATGCCCAAAGACGTCTTTCATCAATCAGCGCCAACTGTTCGTATCTCGATTGAATCCATTCTGATTCTGGCAACTGAGCTTCCATAACCACCCTTAACGACTTAACCTCCATTTCTACTGTCAGCATAGCCTCCATCCCATAGACTAGGGAGTATGGTGTCTCTCTGGTGGGAGTTCTGATACTGGTTCTATAACCCCACAAAGCAAATGGCAACATGTCATCCCAATCCCGATAGGTGACCACCATTTTTGAAAGAATCTTCTTGATGGATTTATTAGTAGCTTCCACCACTCCATTAGCTTATGGGCGATACGGAGATGACTTATGATGCTCAACTCCTTTATCCTAAAACAGCCGCGCAATAGTCCCTTGGAACTGTACCCTATTGTCCGTGACGACATGGTGCGAAATTCCATATTTGGTGAAGATACTTCTCTCAATGAATTTGGCCATTTTCTTAGCTGTGATATGCTCAAATGACTCCGCTTCTACCCACTTTGAGAAATAGTCGATAGCCACTATAATAAATCGGTGTCCGTTAAATGCAGGTGGTCTTATTTCCCCAATAATATCTATTCCCCAAGTAACAAATGGCCACGGAGTTGCTGACATTTGAAGTTCGAGCGGGGGAAGATGACTGAGGTCTCCATATATCTAACATTCGTGGCACCTTTTAACCTCTTCGACACAATCCGCTTGTAGCGTGAGCCAAAAATAGCCTTGCCACAGTACTTTCTTGGCCAAAGCTAATCCATTCATGTATGGCTCGCAAGTCCCTGCATGGATTTGCCTCATGAATTCTTTAGCCTCCTTTTCTGTTAAGCACTTCAGTAGCAAGCCGCCAGTAGTTCTTTTGAAGATCTGACCCTCGAATAATCTAAACTGTGCTGCCAACCTCCTGAGGGTGATCCTATCTGATTCACTGGCATCATCAGGGTACTGTCCATTTTGAATGAACTGTAAAATATCATGATACCAGGGGCGTTCTTCGGCCATCGCCACAACACCGACTGACAAGTGACATAGATTCTGTGCAACTTCCACCACCACTGGCTGCATGGGATGCTTCTGAGGCTCTTCCCACATTGACGAGAGCGTGGCTAGAGAGTCTACCATTTGATTATCTTCTCTCAACGTGTGTCTGAATTCGTAGAGCTCGTGAGCTTTTACCCTGTCCCAAACCATCTGTAGATATGGCCGAAGTGACTCTTCTTTTATTTCCCATTCTCCTACAATCTGGTGGATTACCAGTGTAGAATCTCCAATTATCAGTACTTCCATTGCCCCTAATGTAATTAGAGAATCAATCCCGAACAGGCAAGCTTCGTATTCTGCCGCATTGTTAGTCACTTGGAATTCTAGGCGCTTAGCTAGGGGAATGATTTCTCCATCAGGCGTACCAATAATTACTCCCAATCCTGCCCCATGCTTGTTCATAGCTCCATCAAAGTACATTACCCATCTGTTCGGTTCTGCTTTTATTACAGCCAGCTGCTCATAAGGGAATTCCAGATTCTCAACATAATCTGACTCCAAAGGCTGGTTGGCCAGAAACTCTACCATTGCCCTTCCTTTAATTGTCTTTTTAGTCACATATTCAATGTCAAACTCAAACAATAAAAGTAGCCATCTAGATAACTTTCCAGTCAACATAGGAGTTTGACATAAATATTTCATCGGGTCGACTTTTGCCACCGCCTGGACCTTGTACGATTGGAAATAATGTCTTAGCTTCCTAGTTAGCCATACCATAGTGGTGTAGGTCTTTTCCGCTATAGTATATTTAGCTTCATAGTCAAGCAACTTCTTGCTCAGGTAGTAGATCGCATGCTCTCTTCCATCCTCTTGCTCTTGAACTAACATTGCTCCTACTGTTGGAAATGCCCTAGTCCCGAGGCATTGGTCCTTGTGTTTGTGTAATACATTTGTACATTAATGTAAACGTTATGTATTATACAATTTGTGTCAAGGAAATAAAGGCATTAATCTATTTATTATATGTCTTGTTCTATATTTTAAATAGAGTATCCAATGGACATATCCATATCCATGTTGGCAAGTGTGAGGCACTTGGCAGGAAGACCGTGGATAGGGAAAACGATATGGCCATAAAGTTTTCCGTAGTCTGCTCCAATCATGGGAATGAATGGAACTAAAGACTATCATTAGGCTGGTTGTATGGCGGTGTCTTACCGGTCATAGAACATGGAATGTCAACCAGGTTAATGGGTACATGCAAAAAGGGCATGGTATTGGATTGATCCACTTAACGGGAATCTACATGGTATAGTATCACAAATGATTCTCGAGTAGTACTTGTATAAGTCCTTCGATCGGACCATATGATGGTGTTGCATGTGAAGTGGCACACTTTGGTGTACGCCTAACGGGCCTGTAAAAGGGTGCCAAGTATGGGTACGTTCGGGTGTGTTAGTAAACATGGCAGTGCTATGGATATGCAGAAGGGAATGTCACTCAGTGATTCACTGAGACGATATCACTGGCCTCTTGAAGAATGTTACTGATAAGTGTGCGGCCGCACCCATACAAGATTGGATCTTGTTTGTGAGCATCAGTTCATTCGGTATCAAGTAAAGGTCCAGACACCAAGAGGGTGATACCTCCATGCCTCTGTGTTGGACACCGATATCAGTGACATGGGATTTACAAGTTCAAACTACAGGGTTACATTTTCAGTTAGACTGCTTACTCCGTCTTAATTGGGGGCTGCAGTGGCTTGCTAGAGCCCGCCTGCAGTCTGTGGGCCTTGGCCCACTGCCAACATAAAGACGGGCCCATTGGATCGTACACATTGAACGTCTGGACTTTAACTAGTCGGATTAAGTGTGTACTTGGAGTATACACGTTTGAAGAGAGAGAGATATATTAATTATATTATATGAATCAATTGGATTGATCAAAGTTATATAATTAATATTTATTTTGGCCTTGCCTTCTCATAATTAATTCAATGAATTAATTTATGGGTTTATTTCCTAGGTGGAAATATTATTATACATGTATAGGTTTACATGTATCTCATTTTATGTATGTCTAATTTAATCCCTTGATTAAATTACTAGGTCAAATGCATTTTAATTTAAATGTATGTTATGTATTGTATAGCATACTTTAATATATACATACATGTTAAATTGGAATTGCATTTGAACTTAATTAAATCAAAGGAAGTCAAATTGGGCTTAAGACATAAAATGACATTGCCCACCTAAAGTGGGATGAGATGGCCGAAATTTATGGCTAAGGGATGAGTCATGCCTTTTGTGTTAAGAGTGATGAGTCATTCTTGAAACAAAAGATGAATGATTAAAAAGGGTGAGTCATGGTATGACTTTTTGGTTGCAAAGTTGGACTTTGCTTCCTTAAGGAAATATCTTCTCCTTTCTTTCATCCTTGGCCGAAATTCATGCATGAATTTGGGTGAGTATGATGACTCATTCATGGGACAAAATAGCTTGGTGAGTCATGCTTGATAAGGAGGTGATATGTGATGAGTCATATGGTGAGTCATTGGTTTGACTTTATCTATATCATTTCTTTTGGGTTTGAAAAATCAGCAATGATTTTTCCTTGGTTTGGCCGACCACTTTTGCTCCTCTTTTGGGAATAAAAGAAAAGGAGCTTGGGCTATTTTGCCCACTTTTTGATGCATTCATTCTTTTGGTAAGATTTAGGTGCCATACTTTGTGAATATTGGTTCTATCTTTTGGAAAGATAGATATTTCTTTTGGAAAGAAATAGGGACAGCCATAATTCTCAAAGTGAGCAGCCCCTCTCTCCCTCTCTTCTTGTCATCCGAGTCGCTAGCACGGGTTTCAGTCCGAGAGCCGTTCGTGTACGCATCGGTGGAGGAAATCTACACTTGATTTCTGCAGTCCGCATCCGTCTCTTAGAGAGACTTTGTGGTAAGTTTTTGAAACCCTCCTTTTATGCTTTAAGTTTTTGATTTCCACATCTTAAGCTCCTGGGCCGGATTCGAGGAAATCGACGCGTATTTCCGCTTTTATCGGTCGGTTTCCCGTGACGAATCCCAACACCTACCAAAGTATCTTCAATGGCCAAATACAAAACTAAAGGCTTGTTCAGTATTGGAGGCTTCAGAACTGGTGGATTTACCAAATAAGTCTTGATCTTATCAAAGGCTAACTAGCATTGATCATTCCACTCCGTCAGCTGATTTTATTGATCATTCCACTCCGTCGGCTGATTTTTCTTTAAAAGCTTGAAAATGGGCTCGCAAATCGTAGTCAATCTCGCGATGAACCTGCTGACATATTGGAGCGACCCCAAAAATGATCTGACTTCTTTCTCTATTCTCTGCGCAGGAATTTCACTAATCACCTTGATCTTATCGGGGTCCATCTCAATACCCCTCTGGCTTACCACATGACCAAGAAGCTTTCCCGAGGTGACCCCAAACACACACTTCTTCGGATTGAGGCGGAGGTTGTACTTTTCAACCCTAGTCAAGAATCTATCCAAGATAGCGGGACGCTCTTCTCGAGTCATAGATTTGACTAACATGTCGTCCACGTAAACCTCAACCTCTTTATGAATTATGTCATGCAATAATGTCGTGACGGCTCTCTGATAAGTGGCTCCGGCATTCTTTAGTCCAAACGGCATAACCCTATAGTAGTACACTCCCCACTCTGTGATGAAAGCTGTTTTCACCCTGTCAACTATGTCCATAAGGATGTAATTATGCCCTGAAAAGCCATCCATGAATGAGTACATTGTGGCTATAGCTGCACTGTTAACTAACACATCAATATGCAGGAGCGGAAAGTCATCCTTGGGAGACGCTTTATTCAAATCTCTATAATCCACGCAGACCCTGACTCTGCCATCCTTTTTGGCGACTGGCACTATGTTAGCCAACCAGTCTGGGTACTCCAAAACTTCCAAGAATTTCACTCTTATTTGCTTGGCCACTTCTTATTTAACCTTTTCTGCCCATTCCAGCTTGAGTCTTCTGAGCTTTTGCTTGACAAGCTTCATTTTCGGATCTGTTGGGACTCGATGCTCTATAATCTCCCTATCGACTCCGGGCATATCATCGTAAAACCAGGTGAAAGCCTTTACATGTTTCAGGAGCACATTCACCAATTCCCTTCTCTCTTGAAGTGTGAGGTCTTTTGAAACGGATACCATTTTCAGGTCGTTATCTGTTCCTAAATTCATTTCATGTAATGATGCATCATGTATGCTAAAAACATTAAATGAATGTTTGTATGTATGTACTGTTCCATCCGGAAAAACATCACACAAGTAAGCGAAATCAGATTTCATTGCATTAAAGGCCTTATAGGTAGAGTATTTACATCAAACACAGAAAAAGAAGATACATCAAAGTGATTTTCTCCCTCCATATATGGAGGGTCTTCCCTTGCAGCAGCTTCTTCCACTTCTTCGAACAAAGCTCCCATGTCACCTTCTAGAGATTGCTCCTGGTCAACAATCGGGCTTTCCTCGATCACCTTTGCTTTCCTGGCCATCATCAACTTGGCCAATGCCTTTACAGCCTGACTCACTAACTCCTCTTGAGTTTTCGGCACAGCCGCCTGTTCTAACTCAGACCCTGCAGTGACTCTCATAAGAGCAGCTAGTGCCTTGGTAACGGCCACAATAGCCTCTTCAGCTTCCTTACTCTTGGGGCCCATTTTTTCGGAGGACTCTCCCTCGACCATGAATTCAGTCTCAGCTCGGCTGATCATTGCCTCCTCCACTTTCACAGCTTTTCCTTTGTCATTTTTGGCCTCAGCACGGAACATATTGACAATCGGTTCCACTCCATATTTTTCAAAATCAACAACATCCGAAAAGATTTCAAATCTGGGGAACCATTTCCCTTCCATTTCCACTGACTCCGAGGTCCCGTCATAGGCCTTTTCAGATGGACAGATGAAAGTGTCCACCAAATTCACAAACTTCTTGCTTGGTTCACCTCCTTCCTTACGATAACCAAGCCCGAATTGATGATACTTTCCCGGTGCTATGTCAAACTTAGGGACACCTTGTAGTCTCACCCCCAAGCCTTTGCCAGGCTGAAACTTTTGCTTGGCAAAATACTTATATACCCAATTTGGGAACTTTGGCCCATCACAACTCTCTTTCGACACAACAGCCACTTGAAATCCTATCATTGGCTGCTCCTCGGCTCTTAGGGCAGCTACCACTGACGACTCGTCCGCCTATACTGTCACCACCTTCCCTTCTATCAAGAACTTAACTTTCTGGTGCAAGGTGGAAGGCATACCTCCTACGGTGTGGAACCATGGCCTCCCTAGGAGAGGAGAAAATATGACAAGAATGCCAATAACTGTGAATAGCATATTTGACTTGACCTCCCCCACGCTGACCTCGGCTTCAAAGGTGCCAATCACTGATCTTCTACTATCATTGTATGCTCTGATCACCGTGCCAGAATTACCGAGGGCCTCTACTTCAATGCCTAGGTAAGGCAAAACTTTTAAAGGACAAATATTAAGAGCTGACCCATCATCGACCATCACGCATAGCATGGTCTTGTCCATAATCTGTACTCTCAGATATAGAGCCCTGTTGTGGTTCACACCCTCCGGTGGCAAATCAAATATTCCAAAGCTAATTTCTTGGGCCTTGTTGGCCCTTAGGTCAATTCCCCTTATTATTGCACAAACTTCATCGGGTGACATCATGGGAGTTGCCGCCATCTCCATTAACTGCTTCACTACCGCCTCACGATGTCTCTTAGACTTTATGAGGAGGTGCCAGATGCTAGCCCTAACGCACATCCTCTTCAGCTGCTTGACTACTAGGTCATCATCCTTACCCTTCGACCCTTAGGCTTCTACACTTGATTCTCCAGTAGAAAGATTCCTTCTTGGAAATATCGGGGGAGCCACATTGATGGGTTGATAGACCTTACCACTTCTAGTGATGTGCATGACAGGGCCGTCCTTCATTACCACTGTCACTCGCTTCGTTTCTACTAGATACACAAGCTTGGGCTCTTCAAACCCAAAGTGTTCATCCTTGCCTTCCAAGTCAATATCATTCAGATCAATGGGAATCTGTTCCTTGTTCACTACTGAAGTTTGGAGTTCAGGTTCTTCTGGTTCTTCCTCTTCCAGTTTGGCTGTAACCACTTATACACTCGAATTTGCTTCAATTATCTGTGTAAAGACGCTGTTGGCCGGAATGCCGGACTGGACCATATTAACCTAGCCACCAAAATTAGGCAAGGGATTCCTTTGCACGTTCGGCTTCAGTGCAGGCTCCACAATCTTTCCTTCAGTATCAGCTTTTGGATAGCCCTTATCAAGCTGGTACAATCGTTTGTGCGGTGACCTACCATCACATGATAGGCACAAAAATTCTCCTTATCAGCTTCCGCAGGGGGAACATAAGGCTTCAAACCCTACAACAGGCCAGCCTTCCTACACTTGGCGAAAATATGACCCAAGGACTTAGCCTATGGATTAGTAAGTCTCTGAGGTGTTCTTTTTTGGCCTCCTTAGGCCACCGTGGCCACATCAGCCTCTATCGCTTGATCAACTGATGCTGTAGTAGGGGCCGGCCTAGAGCTAGTCCCTGTTGAAGAAGACGTAGAACCACTGGCCTTGTATCCCTGTGTGTATCCCCGGCCTCCCTGGTAAGTACTCACATTCTGCTTGCTTTGTTGTTCCTCATACCTCTCGACCGGTTTTGCGAAATCCACCACCTCGTTGAAGGAATGAAACCTCTTCAACTTCATTTTCTCCTTGTAGGTTGGTAAGCTACTATCCACAAGCTTCACAATGAGGGATTCTAATTTAGGGGCTCCATCCACCAACACTTGAACATCCATCTACCTTTTGTAATAGGCCGAAAAAGATTCATTGGGCCTTTGGCGGATTCTCTCTAAGTCTTCCAATGTGGTCTCAACCTGGGTATTGGAAGCGTACTACTTCACAAATGCTTCCGACAGATCCTCCCAAGTAGAACGAGTGTGGAGTGGCGTTTTCAAATACCACTTAGCAGCTATGCCCCGCAACGTGGTCGGGAACAGATTCAGGAGATGGACCTTCCCAATCCCCAGGCTAGACATAATCCTGACATAACTATCCAAATGAGCCTCTGGAGGACCTTCCCCAGTATATGGGGGCAAATAAGGCATCTGGAATCCAACTGGGAGCGGCTCTCCTCCCTCAGCAAATAAAGTGGATGGATCTGCACATTTAACAGGTTGGTAGTGTACCATCTCCTTCAACTTTGGTAATAGTGCTTTAAAATCAGAAAATTTTTCTTTAAGATGCTTCTCAGCAGCTGTCTCAATTGAGGCCTCCCTCGCCCTCTCAAAGGCTTCTTCTTCCTTAGAGTGATGGTCAATCTCCCTAGGTGGAATGACCACTCTACTACTTCCTGGTGCATTCCTTCCTGGATTCGGAACTTCTTGAATGGCATTCCCTTCATTCTCAACAGGAACCTGGGCCCTCTGACTGGTTACACCCCCTACAGTAGACATTGTAGTCTGTACCTGCTCTTTAATAGTGGCTTTAAACTGATTAGAACACAGAAAGGCTATCATGAATGCATTCATATCAAAAAAAGGACTCCCTTCATTTCCATCCTGGGCCATTTCAGCTCTGTTAACTTCTTCTAGAACAAACGGACTGTCAATAGGTAATGCTGGCAACTGCTCCATAAACTCTTGCTCGGAGTCTAAATCTGAACTGATTCTAACCCCCTCCACTGTAGCTGATTTGGTGTAGACTAACTGAATTGATTGTCTGGTCTCTGAGCTAACACATTTAAGCAGTTTCAAAGTTTGTCGCCAAACCGCACATTCAACATAGGGTTAGCATTACGAATGAATGTCGTGATCCTAGATGTATAGTTCTATATGATATGGATGGTGTGATCATTGAATGATTGTGATTAAATGATGATTGATGAATGAGAATGACAATGAATATGATTTATTTTGTCTTTATTTTTGAACGTCCCAAGAATGTCCCAAAATTATGCAGGAAACAATGCAAACAACTATCGTGTCAGGCCGTCACACAGACAGGAGATCGGTACCTTCGGGGCACTCAATAAATGTTGTGAAATGGTCACGTACACACCAACATACGGACAAAGGTTCAACACTTTGTAGGTCAAAATAAAATGGAGTGAAATGGTCACGTGGAAATCGTTTCCCGGACAAAAATTTGACTCTTTTGGGGCATCGAATATGTGATGATGTCGTGAATAAATCTCGTGTGCGCAAGTACACAGACAGGGGTTCGGTGTTCGTGGAACACTTTGCATGGTTTAAGAATGTCATGGAACATACCTATATGTGAAAAATATCTGGCACTCGTTGAGCGCCTCGAATGATTTGTCTATGTTATGAAGCGGACCCGATGTGGGTCAAGACACACAAACAATGTTTCGGTGTCACCGCGACACCAATAACAAATGACACTAAACATGGATAATGAAATGCCTATATTGTCATGAGGGTTGCCGTATAACCAGACCTAAAATCTTTGAGATTTTCTAGTGAATGATGCGATGTAGTGAATGATTGTGTGCAAACCCATACATAGGCGGACTGCGGGTAGTTTCGGGTGCTCGTTATGGCATGAAATGGGATGATCATGACAGGTATTCTTAGAACATCCTTTATCAATTGTAATGAAATGATATGGACATGAGTGTCACACAAAATGCTAGTGGCTGCAAAAAACATGGTTAGGATGCATGACAGACATAATGATGTCATGTTTATGTTATGGAAATGCGGGAATACAAAATGTGTAAATGACACATGAATAAAATGTCATGGCTGTAAGAAGATGTGGTTAGCATGAATGCCATACATATGGATGATTAAAAATGGCATGCAAATGGTTATGTATATTGGATACTTCGTGAGAAAATAAAAAGGAACTCATCACAAAACAAACATTCGCACACAAAAATATGCGCTCCCTTCCAACCTTATCTCTCCTTTCGATTGGTCTCACATTCTTCCTAGGTATTGGTTCTCTTTGGCATCTACAGGGGATACCAAAGGTGCATACTCAATGTTCAATTTTAATTTTATGTTTTAGTAATCCTAGGGGAAATTACTAAGCCGTCACATGCGAGCCAAAGTCAAACCAAGGGTCGTACAGGCTCCCATAGCGAATAAACACTTCCCCACCGTAGAAGACGATGTAAGGTCATGCAGGGCTATGAGTGGTTTACCCCGTCGGGTGTCTCCAATCCTTGCAGTAGAGGTAGGCCACCTTCTTGGGTAAATCAGGGTGAAACAGTGTATTCGAGGGGTTGAGAAGAAGAAAATGTCATGATATGCAAAGATATGAATAAATATGATGTTTATAAATCGATAAACGAATACAAGCGAGGTCATATTTCAATAGTTGCCTAAGTTCCTTAAGTTTTTAAGAAAAACATTTTAAGAAACTAATTATCCCCCGCAGAGTTGCCATTGTGAGAGAACGAACTTTTAAAAAGAACAGGACGCGGCGAAGCGAACCGGGGAAAAAGAAATAAAGGCTTTAGTGAGGTTTTGGGAAAAGCAAATTTTGTTTATGTTGAGTTGGGAAAACTATTGATTTAATTTGGAAATTCATTTTGTAGAAAACATTTTCCCGACTTATTACTTAAAGACCTCGAAACCTAAATTTCGAGATCAGTGACAGAGTCGCCACCCGGATCAGCTCATCTGGAAAATTCCGGTATAGCTCCCTACCGAGCGCAGACTACTGTACCTAATCCAGAGATTCAGGGTTCGGGAAACTTACCTACTTAACCTTAAGCTTGTATTCGCTTGTTATTTATAAAACCATATTTATTCAATTTATTATCTTTCTTTAACCCAATTTGTTTACTTTATTAACTCGATGCTAAGGCAAAAATGCATAAAATAAATTGCTGGAAATTAAACCATCCGCACAAATATACAAAAGAATAATAGAGGTCGATTATACAACCAAATTGAATAAAAATATAAAAACTCTCGTCCTCACTTTTACAAACGCCTAAGTACACGAGGATCTAAAAGTACAACCACCTAAATACACGAATTAGTTTATTAAAATACAGCGAAAATAAAAATAAATGCTACAAAACAAATTGGTTAGCGCAATTACATTATAAACACAAGTAGGACTCAAATCAGGACAGAATAGGGATTTTAGGATTGGGAGCATGTATTTAAGGGGTAACCGGTTCAACGTGGAAATCGATTTTGAAACGCCCTGTGGATTTTTGTGCTAGAAATCAATTTTTAGAAAATATTTGGCTCGGTTACATGCATATTTCCATTTTTGTGGGTCGGTTATCCCGGAACTCAAGGTTCCATTCGTGTGGGTTTTCCTAATTTTCACAAACATCTAAAGTCCAAAAAGCAATAAACACGCCAAAAACAGTTTCAATCCGAATACAGCTCGCGCAACAACACTCATGCGGGGCGTTCCGCAATTCTGCCTTTTCCCAGGAATTTCAGCCACACAGCAGGAAATAGAGCCTGGCAACTTTGGTCAGAGCCAGCCGGCTCTGATCCTTGCTAGGTTGCTGTAATGCCTGGACCCGAAACCGGTTTTCTGATTTTTCGAAAAAATCTATATTTTTATTCGTTTTCAATGTTTTCCTGAGATTTTATGATGTTCAGGGGTCCGCTAATGCTGAACCACAGATCCGTAATGAATCAAACAACCCCGAAACTAAAATATTAAACCCGAAAAAAACCGAAAAACCAATGTTCATACGTCCATAAATCTGAAAACCGGAGCTAAAACGATGTACAAACATTCTTGGGCCAGAAAATAACAAAACAGAAAAGCATGAAATGGAAAATGGACTCTTTCTAGCCATTCGGGATAGATTAGGAATCTGTCCCAGAGGAACAGAGTCTGGCGGCTCTATTCTTCAAAGACATAGATGGCCGACTGTGTTCATGAAGAACACAGCCGTACGGCTATGACGGGCTGAGCCTGTTTTCCGGAAAAAATTTTAAAAGAGAAGAACATGCAGAAAAAACAATGTAAACAGGTTTTAGGCCTCTTAGAGTTTACCTTGGTGTCTTTCTAGTGTACCATATATGCAAGAAACGGATTTGAAAGCTTGAGATTATTGCCGGAGTCTCAATTGACAAAACCACAACGATCCGCAACAAACCGAATCAAACCCAAAATGATCTCCAAACAATGAGCAATGGTTATGAAACTTCAGTCTTAATGTTTCAACCCTGGTTTAGGTTTTAACTCTATCCTTTACTTCCCTTCCAGCTCTCTCTGTTTTTCTTTCTTCAGTCTCTCTTTTTTTTTCTGCCTCTTTCTTTTTTTTTAAGATTGCCAAAAATCCCCCAGAGATTTCCTTTCTTTTCCTTTTTATATCCCTCTCTCTCCTTTCTTTTCCTTTGCATTAAATGGCCGCCTGAAATTCTGATCAGCCCATACCTCCCCCTTATATGAGACAAGTTGCCTGGTTTTGCAAGGCAACTTGTCTTGCCCACTAGAGCCGGCCAGCTCTAGTGTGCACTAGCGCCGTACGGCTCTAGTTTAGAGCCTACCGGCTCTGGTTCAAGAAATCAGAGCCGCCCAGCTCTAGCGAAGGCTGGAGCGAAAGGCGAAACATCAGGCATGCACCTTAAACCCTAGAGACCTCTCGAGAAACCTTTTCGGGGGTTTCGAATCTCGGATAGCTTGGTTTTAGGGACATTTGAGACACTCCAGGCAACAATTCGGTCGCTTTCAGGTCTAATTCACATCTGTCTGCTCCATAGGTAACACATGAATTCTCATCGCAGAGGTCGAAAAAACCCGTGCTCACAATGTTGCAAACAAGCCACGTGTAAATAGAGATACGGAGATCCGACGTTCATGGAACACCTTGTGTGAACTGGTAATGTTATGAGATGTCCCTATTTGCGTAAAAATTCAGCACTTGTGGAGTACCTCGAATGAGTTATTAATGTCATAAAACAATTCCGATATGGATTGCGACACACAAGCAAGGTTTCGGTATCATCGTGACACCAACAATGAATGAACATGAAATGGAGATAATGTAATGTTATGTTGTCGTGCAACTGGCTAGACAACTAGACCTAAAATCTTTGTGATTTTCTAGTGGATGATAAGATGTAGTGAAATGGCCGAGTACAAATCGGTGCACAGGCGGACTAAGAGTAGTTTTGGGTACCCGATATGGTATGAAATGGGATGATCGTGGTAGGCATTCCCAGAATGTCCTTTATTAAGTGTAATGGAATGAATGTGTATGTCACGCAAAATGCAAGTGGCTGCAGAAAAATGTGGTTAGGATGCATGACACGCAGGATGATGTCATGTATGCTTTATGGAAATGTTGGCACACGAGATGTATATTTATGGCATGTGAGTAAAATGTCATGGCTGCACGAAGATGTGGTTAGCATAAATGCCATGCATATGTATATGTGTTGAAAATGGCTGCGTAAAAACGTGGTTAAAAATGACACATGGATGATTATGCATGTTTGATGCTTCATGAAAAGGTAAAAGGAAATCACCACGGAACAAACGTTAGCACACGCAAAAATATGCTCTCCCTTCCAACCTTATTTCTCCTTTCGATTGGTCTCGTATTCTTCCTAGGTGTTGGGTCTCTTTGGCATCACGGGCGATACCAAAGGCGCACACTCAATGTTCAATTTAAATTTTATGTTTTGGTAATCCTAGGGGAAGTTGCTAAGCCATTACATATGGGCCAAAGTCAAACCAAGTGTCGTACAGGCTACCATAGCAAATATACACTCCTCACCGTAGAACACGATGTAAGGTCATGCGAGGCTATGAGTTTTTTACCCTGTTGGGTGCCTCCAATCCTGGAGAAAGAGTTAGGCCACCTTCTAGGGTAAACGGGGCTGATCAATGTATTTGAGGGGTTGAGAAGAAGAAATTGTCATGATATGCAAAGGTATGAACAAATATGGCATTTACAAATTAATAAATGAGTACAAGCGAGGTTATATTTCAGTAGTTGCCTAAGTTCCTTAATTTTTTATGAAAAAACTTTTTAAGAAACTTTTCTTCCCCAGCAGAGTTGCCACTGTGAGCGGACGACCTGAAGACGGGTGGGATGCGGCGAAGCGAACCAGAGAAAAAGCGAAAAGCATGTTTTGAGTTGAAAAAAGGGTTTTGTTTATCTTGCTTTAGGGAAAATCATTCGTTTGTTTTAGAAACTCATTTTGTAGAAATCGGTTTCCCGTTTTATTACTTAAAGACCTCGAAACCTAAATTTCAAGATCAGTGACAGAGTCGTCACCCGGATTAGCTCATCCGGGAAATTCTGGTACAGCTCCCTACCGAGCATAGACTACTGTACCTAATCCAGAGATTCAGGGTTCAGGCAACTTACCTATTCAACCTCGAGCTTGTATTTAGTTTATAATTTATATTTCCATATATATTCAATTTATTATCTTTTCCCTACCCAATTTCATCCATTTATCAGCTCATGCTCAAGCAAATGACATAAATAAATTGCAGAAAAGTAAACCATGCATAAAAAATATGCAAAAGAATAATAGAGGCCGCTTATACAACTAAATTGAATAAAAATAAAAACTCTCGTCCTCACATTACAAGCGCCTAGGATACAGGAGGATCTAAAAAATACAAACACCTAAATACACGAATTAATCTATTAATTACAGCAAAATAATAAAAAGGAAATAAATGCTGCAAAACAGATGGTTAGCACAATTTATATTATAAACACAAGTAGGACTCACAGCAGGATAGAATTGGGGCTTTTAGGAGCGAGGGCATGCATTCAGGGGGTAACCAGGTCGACCCGACCGGTCTGACCAGTTAGACCTAGAAAACGGTTTTGAAACGCCCTGTAGATTTTTGTGCTGGAAAACAATTTTTGAAAACCATTTGGCTCGGTTTCATGCAAATTTCCACATTTTAGCGGGTCTGTTATCCCGGAACTCGAGGTTCCGTTCGTGTGGGTTTTCTAATTTCAACATCTATCTAGGGTCTGAAAGTGGTAAACACGCCAAAAACAGTTTGAATCCGAAAACAGCATCGCGCGACGATGTCCGTACCGGTCGTTTCGCGATTCTGTCTTTTTCTAGAAACTACAGTCGTGCGGCTATGGCTTCCAGAACCCAAAGAATGGTTTTCTCATTTTTGAAAATGCCGTTTTGCTCATTTTCGATGTTTTTTGGGGATTTTATGGGGTTCGGGGGTCCGCTAATGCTGGATTACGGATCCAATTCGGATCGAACAACCCCGAAATTCAGAGAATAAAACTAAAAAAAAACCGCAAACCTAATACCCGTACGTGTAGAAATCCGAAAACCAAAGTTTAATAACGTACGAATGTATTTGGGCCGAAATGGATCACAACAGAATGCATAAAATGGAAAATGGATTGTTTTCGGCAGTTTGGGGTAGATTCGGGAATCTGCCCCTAAAGAACGTAGCCGTGCGGCTCTGAGTACCAGATCCGCCCGTCTCTGTTCATGAAGGACATAGCCGTACGTCTGTATCCGGGTAGTCTGTTTCCAGAAAAGTTTGGGAAATGAAGAAAATCACAAAGAAAGAGCAATGCACACAGGTTTAAGGCCTCTCAGAGTTTACCTTGATGTTGTTTTGATGTGTTTGATGTCCAGAATCGGATTGGAGACTTGGAATGCACCTTGAATCCTCAACCGGCCAAAATGCCGAACAAATCCGAATTGATCCGAAATGAACCCGAGATGAATCCAAGCAAGTGTGTAAAGGTTGAGAATCTCCCTTTTAATGCTTAGGGATTGATTTTAGGTGTTGAACTTAGCTCACTCTTGTTCTCCTTCTTTCTATGTTCACGGTTCCTTCTTTCTCTTTTTTTTTCTTTTCTCTTCTGCTCTCCTGAGATTGATCCCCCCTTAAAAAAAAGTCCTTTTCTCCTTTTTGATTTCTCTATTTATCCTCTCTATTCACAATCATTTCGAGATATTAAATGGATGTCTACTTTTCTGTTGAATTCGTTCACCCCATATCCCGCTTAGTCAAGCTGCTCTGCTTTGTAGAGCAGCTTGACTTAACCCACTAGAGCCGCCCGGCTCTAGTTTGCACTAGAGCCATACGGCTCTAGTCCTACAGCCATGCGGCTCTAGGTAGAGTTGGGCCGAAATTCATGAAAAAAAGTTAACATCCACCCTAAACCCTAGAACCACTCGGAAGACCTTTCTCGGGGTTTCGGATCGCGGATAGTCTGGTTTTCAGGACGTTTGGGATACTTCGGGCGACATTCCAGTCGTTTCCAAGTCCGATTCATGTCCGTCTGCTCAATAGGTAAAACAAGAATTCTCATCATAGAGGTCGGGAAAAACCCGTGCTCACAACAAGTTTTAGGACGTGTGTTGGATGAACGATTTTTTCATTAGTAAACAGATACTTCTTTGTTTTGCTAATAAAAAAAATCACATCTCTTTTTGTCAAAACACATATTTGCACTCGCAAAACTATTAAACCATAAGTATTTTTTTTTATACTTTTACCTTTAAAAAATATTATTAATTAAAGGTTCAAGTGATTGGTTTGCCGGTTCAATTGGTCGATTCACTTGTTTGACCATTGAGCGAATTGATCAGCATCATTTTTTTTGAAACTGAAAAATTTATAGCAAACAGGCCAAATCAATAGCCATTTCGCTATTGAACCATTCGAACTGCCTAGACAGGTCCAGTTTTGATTACATTAAGAGAAAATTTTTTTTTACGCCTAAGCACACCACGTCATCTGTGTGTCAGGCCAATAAAATCATGCTATGTAATATATTTTAGGGTTTATGATAATAAATTAGCCTTCAAATTTTATTTTTTTTATTAGGGCTAGGATTTTATTTTTGGGTATAGAATTTTATTTAAATAAAAAACTATTAAATAATTAATAAATTAATTACATTTTGTTATTTTTTGATTGGTTGAAAAGTGAATTGGCTGTATTTTACTAGTTTGGCACATGGAGGACGTAGTGTTCCAAGCATATAGTAATAATGATAGAATGTCTTTTTAAAACTATAATAATACTAAATAATGTTAATGTAGTTTGTTAACAATTACTTATGTAAATATATTATCAATAAAATATTTTGGTTTAAGACTGAACCATTCCAAACACTAAATTACCTAAAAATTAGAATCCAAACCAAACTAAAAATATAAATTGGATTGATTTGAATTTTTTGTTTTTGTATTTTGGTTTAGTTTTGCTCACCTTTAGTGGTAAAGGTTTAAATAATAAGTTCAAACTTCGAGTTTTCTTAAATTAGATACTATACCCTGAAAACGAATGAGATTTTAAAGTCTTAAAAATTATATATAAAAATGGCTTAAGCCCAACTGGCCTCATAAATTATTCATAGAAAGTCAAGTCCATCAACCATGAAATCACCAATTTAGTTAATCACTTATTCAATTTTGACAAGATAACATATAGAGATTGCAAAGCCACATGTGTTATAGATGCATGAGCTATATTCATTAACTATGAAATTTTCAACTTGAGTTAGCAGGATTCCAAGAGGTCTAATATAGAGTTTCGATTCCCAAATTTCAAAACTTTGTTTGCTCTTCATATTTATACTTTGCTCCACCTCAGTTTTGTATAGGAGAATAACATGACAAAGGTGATACTTGGTCTAAGATTCGTATACTATTATCAGCGATTAAATGAGATAATTATATCTGGATTTTGTGAAATAGAAGGATCCAGAATTATTAGTGTCCCTAAAGTTATACAATTCTCGATTTTTCTTCTTTTGATTTGGAAAATAAATTTGTTTGTTGCATTATACTTTGTGTTCAGTTAATCCCCGCTATATATGTTGCATTGACACATCAACTTCAATTTCATGAAGCATGTTTTGTTCAAAATTGAATAAGTGAAGGATTAGGAACAAATCCATTTTTTTTTTAATGAATTCGGCTTAACACCTTCTTTAATTTATTCAATTTTATTCGTTTTGTTTTTGGCTTAAAATCATCGATGGTACATGAACTTTTACCTTACTAACATAATGGTAGATGAATTTCAAAACCAAACATAAAAGTATATCAACTTAGCAACCCGCTAACATGAAAGTCAAAATTACAGTTGACCATGAAAAATGACCGTTGACCATACCAAAACCCAGTAAAAACTGACACGTCATCGTTTTGAAAACTGCCACGTCATCATTTTTGACCTGTTTCTGGCGTGGTCAACGGTATTTTTGACAGTCAATGGTAATTTTGATTTTTATGTTAGCGGATTGCTAAGTTAATGTACTTTTATATCTAATTTTGAAGTTTATATACCATTATTTTAGTAAGATGAAAGTTCATATACTATTAATTATTTTTATCTTTTGCTTTTTACAGAGTAGATTTTGTATGGATAAATCAAAATTAAAATTTTGAATCAAAACAATAAAAACTTTTAAAGCGTAATTTGAAAAAAAAAAAGTAAAAATATAAAATTTAATGACGTAATAAAATATTTGCTGAAATTGAATAAACACAATTTATTCTGTTTTGGACGATCAGATCACGATTCATGTCTATAATTACACCTATGAACGGTGCTGCACAACTGCAGGCTACAGAATTACGAATGTATCCAAATCACATTAGCTGACATTATTTTATTCTATATATTAAAACTCCTGCCTCAATTTGGCTGAATTGGGAATTTTTGTCCAATTTCGGACAATGTTACCCTCAGAACATGAATGTCCCATTTTGCCCTTCCGCTTTTTCCCTTTTGCCTTTTGTGCCGCCTCACATCTTCAGACGCGTTTACGCGTATGTTTTCATTTGTTGTTTCCCTCTCTTCCTTCTCTCTATCTTCTCTCTTGCTCTCTCTCTTTGTCTGCCGGAGATGATGACCCGCTCTCAGTGAATCGCTCACCGTCAACGGATCTGTGCCAAGCCGGTTTTCCTTTGCTGCTTCCAGAGTCGCCGGCGTATGGGTAGGATGGTTGCGATTTCTGGAAACCCTAGGTTTTCCCGGGATGGAGCGACGGTATTTCTTAGTTTTGCGGGTGAGTCTTCTCCTTCGTTTTTGTATTTTTCTCTTCTTTGTCTTTGTTAAAACTGTTTTTTTGTGAGTCTTTCTCTCTGTGCTTCTCTGACTGTTCATGGAAACCCTAGGTTTTCAGAGGATGGAGCGACGGGATTTGTTGGTTTCGCCGGTGAGTTATTTTCATGCTTTTTGTATTTTCCTCTTCTTTCTCTTCGGTTATAGTGGTTAGTTCTTCGTAGTGTTTTTTTGCTTTTGCTTTTGTAACAATTGAAAGATCCATGTTGGTTCATTCTAAAATTGCTTTGTTTTTTTCCGTTTTGAATCTGCTCAGGTCTCTTGGGTTTTTTGTTTGACTTGGTTGCTTTTTGTTTGGTTTTTTGTTTGGAATTCTGATGTAGTCCCATTCTGCTGCTTTGATTAGGGCACTAATATTCATTAAGGTGTTTGGTTTTTACAGTATTTCTGTCAAACTTAGCCTCCAATCCTTCGAATAGCTGATTGCTGACTGCAGTAAGACCCCAAATAGGCCACAGTATAAAAGGAAGAGCTCACAAAGCTGGTTTTATTTCTAGAAAAAAGGTCTCTGGAAGTGGAGTGGTTTCAGAGAAAGCAGTATTGGGCATGGAATACTTGAGGTATAGTCTAAGCCTATGATGCTGTGACCTCTTTTAATTTGTCCTGCACAAACAAATATTCCAAAGGTCAGAGAAAACCTGAAAATTGTTCATACTTTATCTCTGGATTATCTGTAACCAGGTGAGACCATATGAAATTGAGTTTAATATGGCACATTTGTTTAAAGTGATTTCTGTATTAACAGTTTTTACATCAGTATTTGTGAAGATTTATGCTTTTCTGTCCAGAATGCAGGTTCTAAATTGTACATATGCATTATGGACTTGGCACAAGAACCAGGATATTCACAAAAATGATAGGTACGGTGATCAGATATACATTATTGGTAAAATGTTTAGATTTTGTTTCTGTTGCAGAATCTGCGTTTCTAATTTTTTTCTTCGTTAAGCTTTTGTAATTCGTTTTGTCTCATTTTTTAGGGGATTTCAGGTTCAAGGATATTGGTAGGTGATTCTCCTGAGGCGCCAATTCAATCTCCTTTAACTCCAGCGGAAACTCCACTAAGCAGTGGAAAAACTGAAGCACAGAAAGCAGTCTCTAAACGCTGAACAGTTCAGGCTGTACTAAAGGGAATAAACCTGAATTTAAATGTTTAGGATAACCTCAACGCTCCTGTTAAGTTCGTGAGTAGCAGCCAGATTGCAGGGCAGAAAGGAAAAGCTTCACATTCTTTAAGAAAAACGAAAATAGTCTGTACAATAGGCCCTTCTACTAGCTCACCTGAAATGATATGGAAACTAGCAGAAGCTGGAATGAATGTAGGTCGCCTGAATATGTCACATGGAGATCATTCTTCAGACTAGAAAACTATAAATGTGGTAAAAGTATTCAATGCCCAATCTGATGACAAGGTTTTATCAATAATGCTGGACACCAAGGTACATTTCTTGCAGGAAATTTTTATTTTTTGTCAATGTCTACTTGATAATGGTTTTATATGAGTTCGACTTTCCCTTCTTTTATGAAGTTTGTCCGTTGATCCGATAAATTTCAAGTTTGGACAGATTGCAGGGCAGAAAGGAAAAGCTTCACATTCTTTAAGAAAAACAAAAATAGTCTGTACAATAGGCCCTTCTACTAGCTCACCCGAAATGATATCCAAACTAGCAGAAGCTGGAATGAATGTAGCTCGCCTGAATATGTCACATGGAGATCATTCTTCACACCAGAAAACTATAAATGTGGTAAAAGAATTCAATGTCGAATCTGATGACAAGGTTTTATCAATAATGCTGGACACCAAGGTACATTTCTTGCAGGAAATTTTTATTTTTTGTCAATGTCTACTTCATAATGGTTTTATATGAGTTCAGGTAAATGATGGTATTCATCAATTCATTGTTTAAGATTGTTGCATTGTTGGAAATGATGCGTTTGTAGAAAGCTTATGATTTCAGTATCTGTGGAATATTGATTCTTTGCTGTGGAATATCGATTCTTTGCTCTTCACGTTCATACTTATGAGAGGATGAATAGAGTCTATAATTACAAGTTGGACCTGTGTGGTCCTGTTTAGATAATTGTTCGAGATGGGGGAAATATTGAGGAAGTTGTTGTTCATTTTGTAGATGATGAACGAAAATGTCCTTCGGCTATAGACGACATACCAGAATTTGGGGGTGTATGCCAGATCAAATCCATTGCTTGCGTGTGGAGAATTGTGGTTAGTATCACTTTATTTCATCTCATGCTTAACGTATCAATCAGTCATTTCATCAGATCTGTTTTTCCTCTGAATTTTGCAGTTTAAAAGCCATCCTGTTATTGGGTCCTTAATACAGTTTGAAGCCAATCCTTATTTTGAGAACACTAAGCTAACAAAGACTTTCACATTCCTTGATGAAAGAACAACAGAAATTACTGCTACAACTATCAAGTGCAAGGAGGGCATGGTAAGTGCTATATTCGAGCTTATGGTTTTTAGTCATCAGAGCTTGGTTTTCTTGACTGTGTGTGAAAAATTCCAAATCTCCTTTCCTTTAAAAAGAAAATGTTTCTGATTAGGTGCAGAAGGAGACAGAAGCGGTCTTCCCTTGGGACTCAACTTCATAAACATGACATACACACTCTTAGAAAATTTTGCCTCCGCTTCGCAAATATGAAATGCATATTCCTCAAAAATTGTATTCTATTGTTTTTTTTTCCGTGTTGTTTGTTGCACTGCTAAATGCTAATCTTTCTTTTCCTTTCATGCTATGCATGTTTCTCTTTGCTGATTCTAATTTTTCTTTACTTATTATTTAGTAGCTAGGCTTTGAGAGGGATCCAGAGATAGAAACTTGGAAATTGACTCTTATTTTGTCCACCCTCCTTTGTTTTCGAACTTTTAAGTGAATGCAGTTAGTGAATCCAACTTTTGTGCAGCCTCCTTACATATTATTCTATAATACTGTGCAGTTCTATTATACCACATAAGCTTTGGTTGCGTGAATCTGTATATATAGATTCTGTGTGCTTACTCATCAATATTCACATGTCAGGCTTATCCATCTTGCATCTGATCCATGATTTTACTGCAGTTGCCATACCAAGGTGGTCTCTTGCTTGCAGATGTTTTTGGACACCTCCAGCAAAACAGGTAAAGAACTCATTAATAATGTGTAATTCAGTTATCTTTTCTCACATCTCTCATTAAAACTTACATTGATATCATACATCAGAAATCAACTGGGTATAGCAGAATATAGTATCAGCCAAGCAACTTTACAAACCATCTTCAATCATTTTGCAGCAGGTTGTACGAGGTAACAAATTGTGTTTCTTGAGTACTTTTTTTGTTCTTCCTTTGTACCTCTTCTCGAGGTGCAGTAAGAATTATTTTTCTGTTGTAAAAATAGAATAATTTTTCCAATCTTTATATCATTTGTATAGTGCATCATAGAAATTGTACATAAACATATTGACATAATCAGTTCTGTCAAAAAGTACTAAGTTTCTGACCATTTTATAGTCCTATCTGCCAATTATTAGTTATTTATATCGATTCCTGGTGTGCGAAAAATTGCTCGAAAATATAGTACATGTGAAAACAATATAGAATTTTTTTTTTTTTAATCGGAGCAGTAAAACCATGGAAAGATTTTAAAAGCATTTAGATTTGCTGGGCAGCTACATAATAGACAAGTGGAGATTTGATGGTATGTAATATGCATTCTTCACACTCAACAAAATTAATATTTACAAAAATTAGAAAACAGCAAAAACAAACACAAACACGCTTTACGGTATTAACCAAAACATAGATGTAAATTTTACGAGAAATTTTACAGCACTCGAGTGGTTCATACTTAATTATAAAATGATATTTGTATGTTTTTTTTTATTATATTGTATAAGACTACATCTTTTATTTTATTGTACAATTTAACAAGTTAAAAATAATTAATTAAAGTATTTATGGATAATTTGATCATGAATTACATTTTCTAAGGTAGATTTATTGAAATTTTTATTTAATGTCATTTGCGCATCATTTTTGTAGTTATTTGGTGTTTCCTATCTTATGCAGTAGGCATATTAAGGCAAGCCGATCATACAATTGGATGTGGATTACATATACTATATATATGTCTCTATGATCATTTCAAGCATCGATTTACAACTACACTGCATATGTAAACGTCAATTGTATGGTTGGATTGGAATTAGTGTAGTAAATCTGATCAGTTGTCAACTTATTTTATTTGTTTGACAATATGAATAATAACTTTTAACATTGTTTCGGTTCAGTTTTTATGCTATTTATCTAGGCTGTGAACTTGAACTACATTTTAATCGGTTTGCAATGTGGAAGAAATATTTTATTATTTTATACTTGCGTGTAACATTGCAGCGAAACCGATGATTCTGATTATGAGTTATCCGTTGATGACCAATCTTATTTAATGGACAAAGTCGGAATGGTTGAAGGTACACTTTTTCAATTAAGCGAGGAGTATCAAGTTGGAGTTAAGGTGTGTTTTTTTTTTAATAGCCAAGTGTTTATGTTCAATAGGAAATACAATGCTGCAATCCACGCATTGTTTTGTTTGAATAATGACTTAAAGGCTTTTGAAGCTTATTTTTAGAACAATCAGTGAAACTGTGATTACTTCTGTGATTAACAGGAGAAGATCAGGAATTAAATCTCACAATTACAGATGGAGTTAATACGAAAATGAGGCGAGTTGAGAAGTAGACGGAAACAAGAAAGGAGTCGGACCAGAAATCTGATACTCAATATCAACCTAAAATGTGTGATACTGTCTGACATTGGGAAACAATAAACATGATGAAAGAGATGCAATGAAGAGGAATATACAGCAGTTGATTGACGTATATTATGACATTCTTGATGCACCAAACAATGGAAGAAAGGTTAGTTTTGCAACTTATGTTATGTTTTAATGATACTTTAAAATTCAAATAAGTTCTGAACTTAATTAATTCATAGAGTTTATACCATTTCTTAATTAATTAGTTGCAGTGTCAGGTTCCTGATAATTTGTTTACATGTATGTATTTTCATGTTTCCCATTGTAAATTTTGTAAGAATAGCTCTTAATAGCTTCTTTTTTTTGAATCTGTAGTTGTGGGTTTGCACATTGTATTGTCTACCTGTGTACTTATGCAGCCTGAAATGGAGGACAATCATCAAAACGCATGTACTGTCTTTTCATAGGATTTGTGGGACATTGATCTTTTCTTTTAGTTAAGTAATTCCTCTCTTTCCTGGAAATGACTAGCTTGATTTGTGCTTATTTCTCCTCTTTTACATGTACACACACACACACATATATAAATATATATGTGTTACCCATATATTTTGGCCTAAAGCTGATAAGCCATATTAATACCTCTGTGCAAATTTTTTTTTTGGCCCAAAACGTGTTTCAAATTCGGATTAGAAAAATTCTGTGAAGAATTTTGTTCATTAAATGTTTGCTTTGAATCATGACCTTATAAATTAGGGATTACATTTGGCATCAATATCTTAGTGCACTAATAAAAGCAGATGGTCATTACCACTTCAACTTTATGTATTAAGAATTTATGGCTTCATTTAATGAAATGGAAGAACAAGATTTGGTGGTTGAGTATTAATTAGAGGTAGTAAATTTCTTAGATTTGTAATGATGGTTTTTATTTATTGAGTTGATTTACCCAATTCGTTTCTCCCACCCTATTTTTCCTAAATAATTTTTTTTTAAAATTATAATTTATCTTGATTTGATTGTTACCATCCTATTAAATGCATCCACTAAATTTACTTTTTACATGTATAAATAACAATTAGCCTTTTACCATTTTCCCATCTTACCTCTTCTCTTTCCTGCCTGTTCACATTTCGGTAACTATTTAGTTTTTTATTTTGCTTTTCCTAGCTTTAACTTTGTACCTATTTTGAGTAGTTTTCTTCCTTTTCAGGTGCAACAAAAATGGAAGCTATCATGCTGCCATTTGCTGATCTTCTTCCCTTTTTTTTGGACAAACTCAACCTGTCCAGGGCAGGTTTTCAGGACCTCCGTGACGATGAGACACATGATTATATCTGTCATGTTTCTCTTAATTGCCTTAATTTGAATGGTGTTTGTGAATTGATGGCATTTAGTGCTATAAGTGTTGAAAACTCAAAAGATGCTCAACACAAGGCTTCCCTAAAACTCATTCACCACCTTATGGCTGCATACAAATTCACTGTCATTGATATTAATTACCCACTTATGCTTGAACCAACCTCAGCTCAAGAATCATCGCACTCTCATGTGTCAGCCAATAATATGCCTTCTATTCACTCTACTTATGAACCTCTTGACTTGAAAAGTTTCCCTGCTCACCTTGATCCAACTTCTTCTAAGGATATTATCCCAAAACCATTGTCTGAAACTAACCACTTTAATATTTGTTCACTTTTGGAAACAGATCTTGGAATTCTTCCTGGAGATGTTGACATGGTAGATAGAAACACTAACTTTTCGGAAGGTTCGTCTGATGATTTTCAAGTTTCGCCAACTCATGAAATTGAAGAACTACCACCTCAATCTGCTTTCATTGAAAACATTGACATGTTTGGATTTGTTTCCCCAAATCGTAGCCCTAAGATCAGTTTATATCTCTATGAGAAATTGCAAGAAAAGGTCCAACAGTATGAGCTGGAAATTGAAGAGATTAGAGCCATATTAACCCAAACACAGCTTGAACTTTTTGTTTCTAGAGAAAACGAGTCTACCCTCTCGCGCCATGTAGTTGCTTTTGCCAAGTCATTAAGGAACATCGTACCTTCTGAGTTTTTTTGTTGCTGCAGGTAATATATTATTTTATGTTCTTATTTCTTTTTTGTTGCATTTTCAATTTATTAATTTTTCTTCGGCAGTTTACTAATTTTGCTTTTCATCAACAGGGCCTCAACCTCTTGCTGTGGTAATTTCCAACTCAATATCTAATCTATAGAGTGTTTTCTGTTTCTTATATCTTTTGTTGTTGAATCAGTAGTGATATTTATTTCATTGTCTTTTTGGCAGCTGATGGTAGAGGTTGAAGCTTTGAAGCATTTTGAAGCAGTTCTAGCTTTAGGATTTACCAGCAACATTTTATCCCAAAAATATCAGTGCTTAATTCATGTGTTTTGATCTTGGAGACAACAAGGATATTTGGTGACTGCAAGACTGTTTTGAAAGCTCAAGTTATCTATTAGTTTTTATATATGCTATAATGTAAAATTTTTATAATCGTACGTTTTATTAGATTGTAATGTAATGTAATATATTATGTGGAAATTATGTACTTCAGTCCTATGCTATTAATAATATCATGTTTATATTATAAATAAAATTGTTATTTGGTGTTATTTCTGTGTTCTTTTTGGATTATTTACAAGATAATACTACCAATAATGAAATAAACCAAAAAGATAATATAATACGAGATGAAATAAAAAACTATTTAGATTGCCGCTATATCTCACCATGTGAAGCATGTTGGAGAATATTTGAATTTCCTATACACCATAGAGAACCTTCAATAGAAAGATTATGTATTCATTTACCCTATCAAAATACTGTATTATACCGAGAAAACCAAAGCTTAGATCACATAGTTAATCATTCGCTAGCACATAAAACAATGTTAACTGAATGGTTATACACAAATAGCATATCACTACAAGCTTGCACATTAACTTATGTAGAGTTTCCTACCAAATGGGTATGGGATCCTAAAAACAAAATATGGCTACAACGTAAAAGAGGCTATAGCCTTGGAAGAATAGCATACGTAAACCCATGTGCTGGTGAATTATATTATCTAAGAATGCTTCTTAATATTGTAAAAGGACCTAAATCATTCAATGATATTAAAACAGTTAATGGTATAGTTCACGAAAACTTTCGCGCAGCATGTGGTACGTACGGATTAATAGGAAATGATGATGAATGGATAAGTGCTATGAAAGAATGTTCTCTTATAAGTAGTGCAAAACAATTAAGGCATTTGTTTGTTATTATAGTTATTTTTTGTGAAGTAGCTAATCCAAATAAATTATTGGAACAATTCATTACAAACTTATCTGAAGACATTGTATACGAGCTCCATAAAAATTTTAGCATCCCTATTACTTCTATCGAAACGAGCTGCACAAAAAATTATGTTTTATTGGAATTAGAAAAAATATTTAATCGAAATAGCTACTCATTATCAGATTTTAACTTACCTTTACCTCAATCATCCAATGAATCCATGAATAAAAACAAACTAATACACGAAGAATTATGCTACAATATATCAGAACTAAAACAACAACATAAAGAAGGAATAAAAACATTAAATAAAGACCAACGTAGAATTTATGATGCTGTTATACTTTCTATCGAAAAAAACGAAGGAAATGCTTTTTTCATTTATGGTTATGGTGGTACAGGCAAAACATATTTATATGAAACAATTATTGCTAAATTAAGATCAGAACTTAAAATTGTCTTAGTTGTAGCATCATCAGGTATTGCTTCATTACTTTTACCAGGAGGACGTACAGCACATTCAAGATTTAAAATTCCTTTGGACATAAGTAATTATTCAACATGTAATATTAAAAAAAATACAAATCTTGCAGAACTAATACTACTTGCATCAATTATCATTTGGGATGAAGCACCCATGAATCATCGTTTTACATTTGAAGCAGTAGACAAATCATTAAAAGATATAATGTCTTCCGTTAATCCTAATAATAAAGAACTCCCTTTCGGAGGGAAAAACATAATTTTAGGCGGAGATTTTAGACAAATTTTACCAGTAATACCCAACGGTTCTAAAGAAGAAATTTTAAATGCTTCTATAACAAATTCTTATCTATGGAAAAATTTTAAAATATACCATCTAACTATCAATATGAGACTTCGAAATGATAATAGCACTCTTAAGTTTCAAAATTATACTTCTTTTGCTCATTGGTTATTAGCAGTTGGTGATGGATCTATCCAAACAAAAACATTAGAAAAAATAGATGCAGAAAAAAATTGGATTCAAATCCCAAATTCATTAATAATAAAAACTATAAACGAACCTATGATTGCGATAATAGAGGAAACTTATCCAGACTTTTTAAATCAATATAAATATTGTAAATATCTAACTGAAAGAGCAATTATCACACCTAAAAACGGAATAGTAAATAAAATAAATAACTTTATATTAGATTTGGTACCAGAAGAATCACGCATATATTATAGTAAAGACTCTATATGTACATCCTCTACAAACTTAGAAGAATTACAAACTTTATATCCGTTAGAATATCTTAACACAATCAATCCTAATGGTTATCCACAACATGAACTATTACTAAAAATTAACACTCCAATTATGTTGTTACGTAATATAAATCCATCAATAGGATTATGTAATGGCACAAGATTAGTAATACTACAGTTAGGTCAAAGAATAATAGAAGCACAAATTTTAAACGGATCTTTTATTGGAGAAAAAGTATTTATACCTAGAATTACACTTAATTATACTGATCCAAAATTTCCTTTTATTTTACAAAGACGTCAATTCCCTATTAAAATCAGTTATTCTATGACAATAAATAAAAGTCAAGGACAAACTCTCAAACAAGTTGGTCTATATTTAAATGAACCTGTATTTACACACGGCCAACTTTATGTAGCATTATCTAGAGTTACAAGTGAAAAAGGAATACATATAGTAATAGAAAATTCTTATTTAGAAACAGAAAATGAAATTCAATATTACACAAAAAATATAGTTTACAATGAAATATTTGAAAGTTTATAATCTTTTTAAACTACAACTCTCCAATACAAATAATGTTTTGAAAAATTTATAAAATACTGTTTTAAAAAACCCTATAAACTTTAAATTTTTATTCGGTTTATAATTATATGTTTTTTTGTGTTTTTTATAGGCCAAAGATGAGGTACACTCCAATATCAATGATAAACAAAGAAACAAAAAATGTAGCTATTAAAGCTAGATTATTAAGATGTTGGGACTTTGTCAATCCAAGGAACTCAAACCATATTTTCAGCTTCGAATTTTTATTGATAGACGAGAAGGTAAAAATTCTTACTACTATAACTATTTTACCTAATTATTTACAAAAAAAATATATATATTACTACCTAACCATAACCTTTTCCACAGGGTCACACTATCCAAGGAACAACATCTGCAGAAAACGCAGACATATTTCGACCTATGATGATAGAAGGAAATATTTATCACATATCTGGCTTTATTGTGATTCAAAGTCTAACCAAATACAAATGCAGCAATCACCCTTTTCGTTTGAGACTACCATGTAACGCCAATGTCAAAAAAATAGAAGAAGTTAACGACGACATTCCTTATGAAAAATTCAATTCTCTGAGCTTTGAAGATTTAGAACAACGAGCAGGACTTACAGATTACCTATGTGGTATTATTGTGTTTATTTAATAAATCTTATAAAAATATCTAAAGAGTTATTCTTCATTAAAATGTATTATTACATCGATTCTCATCAGATGCTTATGGGCTGGTCATTGATATCGGATTTCTTGAGCAAGTTCGAACTTATGATGTAGTGAAAAAAAGACGTACTATTCACATAACCAATAGCAGGTTCGCTTAAACACATTTTTAGATACACCTTAACTATGCCTTTTCCTCTGATTCCATTTATATTATATTTATAACAACAGTGGAAAAGAAATGGAAGTCTTACTGTGGGAGACAGCAGCTGAAAATTTCCCAGAAAATGAAGTCCTTCTCAATGCCAACACCAAACCAGTTATTTTGGTGTTTGTCGGTATGATTCCTAAATCTTTCAAGGGTAAGTGTTCCTTAAAAACAATCAATTGACTAATATATGAGTATCCTTATATATAAGTTTTTTAATTCATTTCCTTTTCTTAGATAGCTTTTCCCTCAATAGTTCAGCTGGAACAAAAATCTATATCAACCTACCACTTGATGAGATCACTGCTTTCTCGAAAAAGTAAACTTCAAATTGCTTGAAATTAATTAGCCTTAATTATTTCAAAACTAACATTTTCCCCTTGGGCTTTATCCCAGAATTACTCCTCCCTTCCCAAAGCTGAAAAAGGTTGAACACCAACTCAAAGAAGTCTTTCACATTGAAACAGAAAAAATGACCAATAGAAAAACGATATCCGAACTCTTACAAGTTGATATTCATACAGATAAGGTTTGATTCTTTTAAATATTTATAAACTTTACTAAGAAATTTTCTAATTTATTGTCTTACATTAGGATATCAAATTTACATGTAAGGCAAAGATCAAAGAAATTGATGCATCTGATGGTAGGTGGTATCGAGCATGTCCTGATTGCAAAAGTGGAATTCAAATTACAAAGGACCAGATTTGGTGCAAAAATCATAGATTCATAGAAAAAATACCTTTACCATGGTAACAGCTAACTAAATTTACTTCACATCTTTACTTACTACTTACTTTTTCAAAACACTACATTTTTATTTTATTACAGGTACAGAATAAAAATAACCGTGGAAGATGAAACTGGAACTATTCCATTTATTGTTTTTGAAAATATTGCTGAAGAACTAATTGGAGTACAAGCACACACTTTGGCATCTACTTTTAGAGAACGCCACGAAATTCCTCCATCAATGGCCAAAATATGTGGAGCCACAAAAATATTCCAAATTCAACTGAGCAATGCAATTGAAGATCCTTCACAGATTATATTTAAAGTGCTTTACATATTTAAGGAAGATTCTGAAATTCCAAAAAAAGAAATTCCTAGCCCAATTTCTGCTCCGACAACTCATCTAAAATGTTTAACCTCTATTAATACAATTGCCACTACAGCAAATCGTTCGCCGAATTTCAAAGACGATTCCACTTCCCATACACTATCTAAGAAGCGAAAAATAGGGTAATTCAACATTTTACTAATAACAACTATTACTTTACAAAATTCACTTCTTATCGAAAATTAACAAAATTTTTCTCGCAGGCCATCAGCTACAACATCCGAGGAGAAGAAACCCACCTAACAATATGTCCAACAAATCAATCAAAAAGAATATAATTATCTACTTATTATTCTATTAAGGACAATCGCATATTTGTATTCCTTTCTCTTAAACTATATTATCAAAACATTTGCTAGATTTATATGATGCTATATAATACCTTCTTTTAAATTTCCTATCATGTCCTGTTGAAAAATTAAATACGTTTTTTCTTTTTCCCAATACAATTTCGTTTAATCCGAATTACATTTTATAAATTTCCCATAAATGTAATTGATTTAAAAAAATATTGCGACAAGTGCATTCCCGAAGCGAAGCGAGGGGGCTTTTTCTAGTATATTTTAAAATTAGAAGACGACAAATATTTAAGCAGGGGTAAATAAATAAATAGAACAAAAAAGATTTCGCGCTTCATTCCCCTGTTTCACGCTTCGCACTCTGCTGTGTAGACTTTCCCTGTACTTGCTAAACATCATCTCTGTCGTATTTTCTCGAGTTCATCCTCCTGCTATGAATGTCTTCTTCATTAATTTCTAGGGTTGATGAGTTAAAATTCCTGTTGCCTTTAATATTTCTACCAAACCCTACCGTTTTATTTCATTTTCCCGAGAAACAAACTTCCTGCATTTCTTCTTTTCCCGTCCTTTTTCTCGATGGTTAAGTTTATGACGGTTAGTACATTGTGATATTTTGAAAAGAGATTGAAAAAATAGTTTTGTTCTTAATCCTACTAAAGAATTTTTAACTTTCCTCTGTTTTTTTTTCCTTTTCTAAAAAAAAAAAAAAAAAGTTACCTGTTTTTTTTTTCAAAGACACTCACCGGAGTTTCTAAACTACTGTCATTTCATCACAGCTCGGTCGGCAGAATATTTTGATCCTTATATTCTGACATTTACAATTCCGAAATAAGCATTTCCGCGTTGCTACCTTGTCTTTGGGTTAGTGTTTCCAAAAGCATGTTTGTGGTTTTTTTGGTCAAATGTTTATGTAGTCTTCCAAAAGCATCGTTTGTGTATTCTGTAATTATATTTTGTGGTCTATTTTTAATTTAGTGAAGAAAATGTTTATGGGGTTGGTCGTTGATCCTTGTGTGTGATGACCAATGTTTGGGTTTTAGAGTTTCTCCGTTGTTTGTTGTCTCTGTTGCAATACTTTTTCTTTTATTTTCTTTTTTCCATTTTTAAGTTTGTCAGTGTTCCTTTTCTGTTATCTGTATATTTTTCTGATTCAAATTAGATAATTTACTGAAAAGCTTAATAAACGGAACATTGCTGTAAAATTCTTGACTTTATTGGCTTCCTATCCTTATCGTATTATTTCTTGTTGGGAAATTTGAACGATGCTATTTTTCTCTTTGTTTTACATTCTAATTGTTGCTGTTCTGTTAAAGAAGTGAAATAATTTAACTGGTGAATTTGTAGGATATTGACTTTAGTAGATTAGAAACTACTAGGTTTCTTTGTATACAATTCTTTTTATTCATACTTCTATATGTATCATGATTTTTCTATATTTTATATCCTGGTTGAAAATTTGATAATGTTTAGTCACCTAGTAAAATAGCAATATTACCTCGTTTGATGTTGTTTTTCTGGTTTGGAGTTAGATCATATTCATTTGCAAATGTTACATTGTTTAGTTTTCATTACTGCTTGAACACGGAAAGCTAATTTCAGACTTACCAGTTGCTTTTGGATCAGCAGAATGGGTGCAGGTAGGAAGACACAGACAATTCTCGTACCAGAGAAGTCTTTGCCTCCATTGGCTACAAATGGCATTGCAACGGCTAGGAACTTAGGGACAATCAATCTAGCTGCTGTAATTTTTGGGTGCAAGCACAATACTATTGAAGAATGTTTTGCCAATGAGCTGTTTGGTTAGTTGTCTATCTTTAATTATTTTTTCTTGAAAGAATATTGCTATGATGTTTATGTTTATGCATAATTTCAACTTATACATTAAACTACCTTTGGAATTTATGTGCAGGTTTACCTGCACCTCATTATGCGTATGTAAGGAATATTAAACCTGGCTTACCACTTTTCCTGTTCAACTACAGCGATAGAAAGCTTCATGGTATATTTGAGGCTGTTTGTCCTGGAAGACTTAATATCAATTCACAAGCTTGGACTGAAGATGGATCAGACACTCCATACTCTGCACAGGTATTGTGTTGCTCTTTTCTATCCACAGTTAAGAAATGGAACACTGAAATTTGGATAGTTTCAGGTTAAGTTCCGCATCCGAGTGCACTGTCAACCATTAAGGGAAGATCAATTTGGTCCTATAATCGCTCAAAACTATTATGGACCGAGGCTATTCTGGTTTGAATTGGACAAAAATCAAGCTAACAAATTGATAGCACTGTTTTCTTCTTTGCCGATGACCTTGAAAGAGATTAATCGTCAGAGGACTTTATTTGGCTCAAATGCCAGGTAAGAGTGTTGACTATTTTTTATTTAATCCAGATTATAGACTTAGAACAAGGATCCTCGTTGATTCATCCTCACTTTCACAGAGGAAAAAAACAGTTGGAATGCCAGATTGATGATAATGAGGAGAAACAACAGAATGAGGTTGCACATGCAATCACAAGTTCGGGGCTTTCTTATTCATCTGCCGTGAAAAATAGGAGTTCATCAGTTGCTCATAAGGATCAATCTCATGCCAAAATGGGCACTAGTGGTCATCAATCCGACATAGCATGGGGTCCCTATGGAGATCAAACTCGTATGGTACAGCTAGTTGCTCATAGACATAATGAGGATGTTCCTGAAAATCATAAGCAAGAGGTTTCATTTCAACATTCAAATGTTAGTGATTCTTCCTATGCTACCATCGGAGTTGTAGGTACTTCTCAGAAATCTTGGAGTGCCTTGTTTGATAAGGAAACTGATCCTGACACAAACAGAACTGACGAATCAAAGATCCAGAGTTTAGAATTAAATGACTCTTATTTTGATCCATTGGAGTCTTCTCCTTATCCCTGTCAGGAAAACCATGTTTCAGAAGCTCCAATGAGGGAAGATTCTGGAAATTGTGGAACAAAAATTATTGGAGATAAAAGACATGAATCCGACGAGTTTGGCTTGACACTGGATGAAAACAAGTGGCAGTGGAGCTCATCGTATGTTCCTCTTTCATGGGAGGGAGAAGGGATTCAACCAGCAGAAGTTCATAATAATGGGGATTTGTCTACAAAGGAACAAAAGTACAACGAATTAGATTGTGAATACTCCTTATGTGCATCCATGGCAAATATGGTTTTAGTAGAGAATAATCCAGAGGAAGTTGCTGAGGTAAAATCAAGAGAAGCAATAGTTTCTGAAATCCAGCCTCCTGAATTTTCTTCTCTGGTATCAAAGGTAATTGAGGCCAGAAACTATTTTGTGGGAAAGTAAAGAAAAAACTATGGTTCCATAGATTTGCAATTACAGCATTGAATTCTAGTTTGTGACAAAATATAGTATGGATTATTGTGTTAATAAAAAAATATTGCTGAAAAATGCCATTTTGGTTTGCTGATGTGGCAATTGACACAATAAAGTCAACCTGTCATGTCATGAAGTTAACACGACACGTTGTCAAAGCAACATGTTATGTTTGCAAAAAAATTTGAGTTTATCTAGATTTGCCAACGAGCTAACAATCTAGTCTTTGTTACAAAATAAAAATCCTAGGTTGAAAGTGCCAGACTATCAATTTTATTTTAAAAAGCTTTTCCCAACTATTTTTAGTCTTTTTTAACGTTGGAAATATTTGCCTTTTCTAATTGCGTTTATTTTGTTACATGTTCAAGTTATTACAAGAAGTGCAAGAGTTGAAGGAATCACAATCCATGCAAAGTCAAAAAATCAGTTTGCTGGAGCAGGAGCTGGTATGTGTCCTTATCAGTTATCTTTCCTCTGTTGCAATAAATTTTTTGTGTCCTGCACATTATGATATATTATATGGTGGAGTTATGCAAAGTGGCTATTCGATGACGATTATGCTTCTACAAATTTGGGCACATGATTTTTAGCCTTCCTTGGGCTTTCTTAAAGCGAACGTGAATTTCTAGATCCTTTTGCCAATTTACAGTGTTGCTTCATCTTTATGATAGATGTAGTGTCTTGTTATGCTATTCTCTTTTTTTTTTTTAATTCTTCTTCAGAAGGGGTGCAAGGAATGGTTGTCAAAGTTTCTGGTCATTGACATAGTTTTGTGTTTTCATTTGGTTATTCAATTTCTCCTCCCTTTATGTTGATCTTTCCGGCTTATGTGAATTATATAATTGAAACTTGGATGTAAATTGACAATTCAGATGGCATCAAGACTTGAAATTCAGCAACTGAAAGATGGGCACAAGATGTTGAAATCAAGCAATCTAAACTTTGGGGAGTTGATGTTTATATCTGGAGGATTTGATGGTTCTTCATGGTTTTCAAGTTTGGATGCCTATTCTCCTTTTGAAGACCGAAAGAGACCTCTTGCTCCAATGAGTTCATTGTGTGCACATGCTTCGGCAGTAAATTTAAATGGCCAACTTTATGTGCTCGGTGGCATGCAGGGGAATTGCTTGTATGACAGAGGTATTATTGGTGTTCCCTTTGGCTTTCACCCTTTCCAAATATTGTTGTCTTCATGCAATAATTTTGTCACTTATTTTGCATTTCTCATTTTGCGAAGTTGAATCATATAACCCAACCAGCAATAAGTGGGTGTCTCATCCGCCATTAATTCAGAAGAAAGGTCATATGGCTGGTGTTTCATTGGAGAACAAGATATTTTCCATTGGAGGTGGAAATGAAGTTCATCATTTTGCAGAAGTGGAAATGTTGGATGTAAATGCTGAAAGGTGGATCCCAGTCTGCTCAATGCTTGAGAAGGTAGCTTTTAGAGTAATATTCTTCTTTCTGGTAGACACGGTCTTGGATTGCTCTCTTCAGTTGAGCAAGGATTATTTATTACGTATTAATTGTCTAGTTAGTTGTATCTTTTGCATATTTTTGCACTTTTGATGGATTTTACAACTGAAGAATTAAGAAGGAAAAAGGGTACTTCCCACTTTGCGAGGCTTGTTTGCTCGGCACTTAGAACTTTCAAGAGCAAGTGAAACATGTCATTCTTTTGCTAGTAAATTGATCGATGCCCCTATGGACATAAGCCCACCGTTATAACAATATTCTATCGTTTGATTTTTTTTTTTTTTTTTAGGTTCAGCCTTCTTTTGTTTGTTTATTTATTTTGTTGGTAAGTTCATGCAAAACATGTGATACCATTATTGATAGAAACCCAATATTTTAACAATATTCTGTCATTTGTATTTTATCTTATCACGTTTATTTTTTTCTGTCAGCGGTATGCTCCTGCTGCAGCAGAATTAGGTGGCGCAGTCTATGTTGTTGGAGGATTCAACGGAAAGGATATTTTAGAGTATGGCATCATTTGTATTTCATAATTTTCTCTTTTCTATATTTTGGGTGGATAAGTGTTTACTTGCTTTACTGTTAATTATAAGAGTTCAATATAGCTCATATGCTTTGAATGTATATATCTGGAGATCAGTCTTCAGATTGTCGATTTTTCCCATATATACGCAGAGGAGTAATATGCTAGTGTACATGATATGGATATTGAATTTATAAGCATCTCTTGCATGACTTTGAACAACATTTTGCAGAATCTAGTGCTTGTGCGCTATGAAGACCTCTTTACTTCTTCGGAAATGTTCATATTACATTCAATGGGGTTTTAATTTTTAAAATCCACCTGTAGAGTGTTAGATTTAAATTTATTTTGTTATTTATGGAAGTCATTTCAAATATGCATTTGATGCAGAGAAATTTGTTGGATCTTTAATTCTATAAAGTTTGTGGAATTTGTATTGGATTCTTGTTTGCATAGAGCATAAGTTGGACTTTCCTCAGTAGATTTTTGAAATGAATTCTTTATGAAAATGCGATGCACCAAATTTTTTTCTTCTGGGAAAGCATGAAATAAAAAGAGAAGGGCATTAGTAATGGTGAACTAGAAACATTGTCTTTCATTATACGTTTCAATAAATTTGCAATAATTCTATCATTCAAAATTTTGTCTCGAACGCATAAATTTTGGTATGAGTTCATTTTGATTGTTCAATTGCAGCACCTTTCTGATAGAAAAAAGAGTTTGATTGCAGCACCTTTCTGATAGAAAAAAGAGTTTGATTGTGGCACAAGAATGTTCCCAAATAGCTTGTTTGAAGTTTAGTAACTTGTAAAATGAAGTCTATTTTCTTCTATTTTATTCCTTGACATTATCTGAGCTATGCTTAGCCATATACACACTTGACAGCTTTGCCTGCTAGCAGAATTGTTTTTCCGTTTAGAATGGCCCGAAACTTAGTAGCTTTGTGTTTCAGTTAAGAAGTTTAAGAAATTTTTTTGAAAGAGGGTGCTGGACTCGCCAAAAGAGCATCTTTCCTGTATCTAAATATTTGGTTCCGTATGGCAAGCTTTGACATTAAGACAAACTTTACTTTTGCCAACTAACTAATGTTGTCACATGCATTAATCATTATGGTTTACTAATTGGCAGATGAGGACCATGTTGAAATTAATAATATTTTTTAAGAATTGGAAATGTGTCAATGCCTGCTTTTCATTCAATTCAATGTTACTAGTGGTAAATGATCATCTGAAATGCTGATGAATGTAGTTATATTTATATTGACCATGCATTAGCTGGTATCGGGCAGAGAAGCTTCTTCAGGTTTCCGTTTGTATCCAGTCGTCTTAATTAACAAAATGTAGTTTGTTCTTTGTTTTTCCAAGTCTTTTTTTTGCTTTTCCTACTGCATTATATACTATTTGGACTTCTGAGAATCAGACTTATGGCAGAACATTCTAAATATTACGGCACTTCCTTTTTTTTTAACTGATGTATCTTTCTTAACATGTTAGTTCTGTTGAGAGATTTGATCCTCGAGAACCTTCATGGACACAACTTAAGAGTATGACCTCAAGAAAGGCATTCCACTCCTTGGCTGTTCTGAATGATAAATTGTATGATTCTGTTCTGAATGGAGTATCCAATGCTGGACTGTATTTATAGTATATCTAAGGATGAAATGATGGTATATGCTATTTTGTTAGGTACGCTTTGGGGGGTTTTGATGGACACAGAATGCTATCTTCAGTAGAGATATTCGACCCTCGTCTTGGTTCGTGGATGACTGAGGGATCCATGAGTAAATGTAGGGGATATTTTGGTGCTTTTGTGACGAGAGATGCAATTTATGTCCTGGGCGGCCTGAACGAAAATGGGAAAGTATTGGACACGGTGGGGCTACTTCTCCTAAAATATATATCATTTTGCTTAATTTCTTTTCGGGGACAGACTTTATCAAGAGTGTCTAATTTTGGCAGGTGGAGTGTTACAAGGAAGCTTGTGGGTGGCAGTCAACTAACCTCAAAGGAATTGGGAAAAGATGCTTCTTCGCCTCTGCAGTGTTATAGTTCAACAGCTGATTGCAAAAAGACCTATATGGAAAAGTGATCAGAGTCTAATTAACAGGTTTGTTGACCCTTTTGAATAGTAACAGTACAGTATGTTAGGGTTGGGTCTTGTAGATAAAAAGTAGCATTCTCATTAGTTATATTGTAATTAGCTGATAGTATAATACTGCTAATTACAGTTCAGGCCTATGAACAGTAAGTCGATGAACTTGGGACAAAAATGCATCGTTTAGTTTGTTGGGGAAATAATCAAATATGCTCTTAAAATTCTTAATTGGGATTAGTTATGTCTAATTAAGAAAAAAGATGAGGGTGCTTACACATTAACTAGCATCCATATGTTTTGAGGGACGGTAATTTGTTCTTTTCTTGACTCAAGTGATACGTCCCGAGTTGATGAAGTAAAAAGCTAATGTTCAACATGTTTATTTGGAAATGTGGCCATCTGTTATTTTGTATATGATTCATATGGTACCAAATGAATCTCAAGTGGACAATGATCATGCTGCAAGTTCTCATCTAAAGTGTGGCCTAAAAGTCATTTTAAACCTATTCGATGTTTTAATTTGGTTGCTGAACTTTTGTGGAATTCACTAAATATTAACTAACCTATGTACTTATGTGGCAGTGATGTGGTATTATGTTTGTGTGGTAAATCATCCCGGCATGGGTTTTCATCATTGAAACAGTTGAAAAAATTTGCTAAAATAATATTATTGAAACAAAGATTAGACTTCAGTTATTTTTTAAGTGACTATATTGAAACATTATGGAAAGTTGGCTGACTGTTGGTGTATCTAACCATATGATTAAATATATGATAAACAATTTATTAATTTTATTAATTTTATGTATTATACTAGTTAGTCTATGTGATAATTATATTGTTTTTAAGTTTTGTCATTATCAACTGTTTAGTCTTTATAGTTGAGTCAAAGGTCAAATTAGACTAATAATGTCAAATATTACTATTTGTTCTATTTTATAATGAAAATATATATATATATACTTTTTCTATTTTATATTTTTTTCTTCATATAATCCTAACATCACTAATATTAATAAATTAATTTATCAAATTCTATATAATTATATAACTACTTTATTGACATAGAGCATAATTAAAATAACTAAACAAAAAAAATGTTTCAAAAAAATATGAAATTAGTAATAGAATTGTATAAAATTATAAATTCAAACTTTTCATCTCTAATATACCTTATGAAAAACATTAATAAATAAAAATGTCATTTTAAAAAAGTTATCAAGATTCGTAATAACATTTATTGTTAATTTATATATATTATATTAAACTAAAAATGATAATATATATTAAAGAGAATAAATAATACTAATTTTTTTATTTTATTTTTGTAAATAATATATATATGGGTATAGAAATATTGGTGCATGTGTAAATAATACAAAATTTTTTATTAGGAATACTTTAATTGAATTTGAAAATTGAAAGATAAAGTTTTACTTATAACCAAGGGTAATTTTGTATTTTTATATGCATAAACAAAAAAAAAGACTACGTAGTTTAAAAAAAAAAAAAAAAACTTAAGGACTTTAAAGTATATTTTTAGACTGACTAATATAATACGTAAAGATATAGAGACTAATAAATTATTTAGCCTTAAGTATTAGTAAATTGTTTAGCCTTAAATATAGACTTGTTAAATTGTTTAGTCTTAAATATAGAGACTGATAAATTTTTAGTACTGGTAGCATTTACTTTGTCTAGTCAATAATATGGAATATACATTATGTAACAAAGTTACTGAATAATAAGATTAGATGTGTAATACTTTACGGGTTTGCATTTTTTTTGTGAGCTTAATAATATTTTTTGGTCATCTCATAAATAAATGCTTATTGTAAATGATAAGGGTCTCATTAAGTATTGCATTGTGCATATTGAGTTTGTTTAATCAATTGTTTAATTTAAAAAGAAGATTTACTAATGAATTTAATAAAGATAGTGGACGTTTAAATTATGCCTTAATACATTATAGGCCATTCTACTTTCTACTAAAAAACCACCTAGCCACTGTAACTTAAAGACTTCACCTTTTCACTCCTCCAACTTGTATAAAAAATTTACTTATCCGTTTCAATTTTCTAATGTGTATATACCCGTCCTTTGTGTTTTATGTGGCGCTGACGTGGTAAAAGAGTGCCAAATAGGGTACAACAATCATGGAGGATATAAGTTAGACAAGTCGAAGAGGCTGAGTGGTTTTTTGATATAAGTTGGGAGAGTTAGGTGGTTTTTTAGTATAAATTGAAGGGGAGAAATTTGAAATCGTAAATTGAAGAAGTTAGGTATTTTTTGATATAAGATAAAGGGGTCCAAAATACATTAAGCGTTAAATTATTTAATAGGTTATGGTAACGGTGTGAACAGCAAAAATATAAATGTGAAAGAAAACTACCATGTGCTATTGTATGCAAACTGTACATGTTTATCTCACTAATTTTCACAAAAATTGACTATTGAGTAAATTTCTATTCGGCAATCAAATTGAAGAAATCGTCCAATTCCAAAGTCTCTCTAAGCGACCAGCCAACCAAGAAATTTGTTATTGATCGGCTGAATGAATCTTTTTAATTGAAAAATGTATTATGCCTAATGGACCAAACATGCGTTCAACAATCTTTTGGGTTTCATTCACACTTTAACATTTTTGCACAACCATATACCTTGAGTGACATCCAACGATCATTTGTGTGACGTTTATACTAACTTTTTATGTAGTCATATATATTATGTAATATTCAACGATCATTTGTGTGACATTTACACTAACATTTTGTACAGCCATATGCATTGTCTAACATTCACATAATTCAACCTCAACACGCTTTACGCATACCATTACATTGAAATCCAGTATGTGTCGTTACACATGTGTTCGTCCTTTGTCCTTGTCATGTCATACCCACGTCCATCTTGTGAATGCGCATGGTTATATGCGAGAATCCTTTAGTCTTCACATGTCCTTCATGTCCTGCTCTAATCTTTAGGCATTCAAACAAGCCAAATCCTATTCGTACACACTTGTGTACGAGTCCATCTCTGCAAGCCACGTCTTGCTCTAATATTTAGGCATTCAAACATGTTGAACCTCGTTTGTACAAACTCGTGTACGAGTCCATCTTTGCAAGCCATGTCTTGGTCTAATCTTTAGGCGTTCAAACATGCTGGATACTGTTCGTGCACACTCGTGTATGCATTCAAACCTTACAAGCGGTGCCTTAATAATTTTTGCTTAGGAATACGTCGAACTGCCGTCCATACACACTTGTGTACGAGTCCAAACCTTACAACCAGTGTCTTGTATTATTCCTTTTAAAAAGGGGTCAAAATAACGTCCATATACACTTGTGTACGGGTCCATGCCTTACAAGCAGTGTCTTGTATAATTTCCTTTTAGGTGTACAAATACGACGAAATACCGTATGCACACATTCGTGTACCTTACAAGCAGTATCTTGTATCATTTCTTTTTAGGCATATAAGTAGGTCGAAATACCATCCGTACACACTTGTATACGAGTCCATACCTTACAAGCAATGTCTTGTATCAATTCCTTTTAGGCTTATAAATATGTCAAAATACCATCCGTACACACGTGTACGTGTCTTTACCTTAAAAGTAGTTTATTGTATCATTCCCTTTAGCCATTCAAACACGCCAAACCTCGATCGTACTCACTTGTATGAGTCCATCTCTGCAAGCCACGTCTTACTCCAATCTTTAGGTGTTCAAACACGCCGAACTTTATCCGTATACATTCGTGTACGATTCTTCTGTTTGTAATCCACGTCTTGCTTCAATCTTTAGGCATTCAAACATGCCAAACTCCATTCGTACATAATCATGTACGAAGCTTCCCTTACAAGCCATGCCTTGCTCTAACCTTGAGGCGGTTAAGCACGCTGAGTTCAATTTGTATTCCCTTGCATATGAACATCTTTTTAGGGACAACGTCTTGCATTTGTGTATAACCATACACACCTTTGGTTCCACTAAAACGCATTTCATTCATCTTTGGTGCTCGATTGTGCCATTAAAACATTAGATATATAACCATTCACTTGCTTATTTCATGAGATCAACCATGCATTCAAGTCATTTTAGGCATTCCAACATGCCGAAGTCTACCCATGCATGCTCGTGTGTGAGTCTATACCTTACAAGCAGTGTCTTTTGTTTTTCGTTTTAAGTGTACCGATATGCTGAAATGTTGTCTATACACACTCATGTATGTTTCCATTCCAAAAAGCAGTGCCTTGTATATTTCATTTTAGGCGTACCGATACGTTGAATTACCATCTAGGCATATTCACATACGAGTCTATTCTCCTCGAACTATTCGCTTTGTCATAAAGCATCCTTGATATGCTATGATGACTTGCCTATCACAATTCTTCGACTTAAGGTGCCCCCGATACTCCATGACAATTCTTCTTGTTGTCATAAAACATCCCAATTTGTTATGGCAATGAACCTATTGTTTCTCGTCATAAAACGCCCTAATGCATTACGACGACTGTGAGCAAATGACGTTTTCGCAAAACGAAAAATCAGATAAGGCGAAGCGTGCTGTGAAGCGAACCGTAAAATTAGGAGTTTTGTTTGTTGGACAAATAAAATATTTCTATAGAAATTCATTTTAGGAAAGTAAAATGTTAATGAAAGATTCGAGACCGAAATCTTGAAGACAATATAGGAGTCGCCACCAGACTCAGCTCAACCGGAAAATTCAGGTATAGCTGAAACCAAGTGAGGACCATTATACCTTCCAGAAATCTAGGTTTGGACTAGTTAATTCCCATTAAAATAACAACTTCAACATTCGATTAAAACATTTTTATAGAACTAGACTGATTTTAATTTTATAGCACACGACGTTCATAAAAGGTACATAAAACAATAGATAAGTTACAAACCAGATCAAGTAAGTTATCCTAAGGGGGGGTACACATGAATCAAATGAAGAATTGGGGTACAACTGCCTAAAATACATGAGTTCAGCTAACACAAAGATAAAAATAACAAAAGCAAATCTAAACCAGGAAACAAATGTTAGTAACATGACAAATACTTATGCACATGAGATTCGAGCAAAATAACGAGGGATGGAAAATGGTTTTGAAACATACTTCTGTTGATTTTCGAGCAAACAATTTTGAAAATGGTTTTATCGGTTGACATTTAACATGTTAAATGAGTAGATTTTCAAGAGATCGGGTCTTTATCATTGATTTGGTCTAATATCAGCTCTGGAAATTAGATCTAAGATTCATTATGCAACGGAAAGCTCGAAAAACATCTTTTACTTCATTCTGCCTGGAAATAATACTCGTACAGATGTTGGTTAGAACCGTATGGCTATAATGATATCCGTATGGACATCATTTCTGAGCGGGAAGCAGATTCAAAGTTTTAGCAATTTGTTTAGGGATTTCTGAATCTTAATGGCCGTGTGACCGAAGAACAACATTCATACGACTGTCACTATAACTATGCGGTTATATTGACGACACACGGGTGTTATTCTAGGCAGAAACCAGAGATGAAGAAAAATAGAGCAAGTTGAAAAGTGTATGAATCAATATACATTTCAGTGAGTAGGTTATCCTGGGATCTCCATGGAATCCTGTTTATGTGGGTTCTAATTACTCCTTATAAATTAAATCTAGGTCGTGAAACAATAAACACATTAAAAACGATTTTCACAATAACATATTAAAATATAAATGTTCATAGTCTTGATGAAAAACATATTTTCCTCTTTTTCTATTTTTATTACAATAAAATAAAATATTCATAGAAAAATAAAGTTCCAGAATATTTTTTTTAGCGTGAGTTTGGTCGTTTGGCCTGCCTCAGGGGCGAAATCTCACTGATTCATCAGAAAAACCGGACTGAAATGAAGATTGAAGCTGCAGCTCAAGTGAAAGCCTTAAGGCTCTAATGATAGCCGTATGGCTATGGCATTTTGGAAAATGATCTGGTTTTGGAAAATCAAGTCTGCATGGAATTATGCATGAAGAATAGAGCCGTACAGCTCAAGTTAGATATGAGTTACCCATTCTTGCAAATTATTTTTTTTGTCTGACAGAGGAGATAAGTTTTATGGCTCTAATTTTTGGAGATGAGCCGTACAGCTATTGTAGAAGAGCTGTACGACTAGCTGTTGTGTTGAGCCTTATGGCTCTATTTTTCAGTCAGAAATTTCAAGTTTCAAATTTGGTTTATGGCTTAACCTTTCTTCAAATAGAACCGTACAGCTCTAATTACAGTCGTAGGACCCAGACAAGAGCCGTATGGCTCTTACTAAATTAGGGTTTAGGCCGCTGGTTTCTCAAACGATTCTTGGGTTCGTTCTCAAGCTCATTTAATTCCCATCTTTCAGCCTTTGAACTGATTCGCGTAGAAAACTTGATGTAAAGGATAACTAATTCAATTTTTATCATTGAGGTTGGAAAATATGTGCTCACACTAGTACTAATAGTAGTAAGCAAAGATAGATTTGGACTCATATAAGTGGCAGCACCACTGTCTATGATCTAGGAATTAGCAAAAACAGAAGCATGTGAGGATACCTTACCAGCAAAACCTGCAAACGCTGAGAAATTTGTAGCAGTATTATGCTCTATCGTATTCTTTTCATTTACCAATCTATATAACTCCTTTGTCATGTAATTCATTTGCTGCACATCAAGAAAACTTTTGGAATCCACAGTTGTGTCTGAATAAGAATCCTCTGCAATTGCATTATTCTTCTCCTACTGTATTGAATTTGCAGCATCTGTCTTCCACCACATGTATTCTTGTTAGTAGGATTAGGCTACCAATCTGGATAACCTATGAGCTTAAAACAAGTAGCTCTTGTATGCTTATAAGCATCACAGTGATCACAATATAGCTTACTTTTATCAATTTTGATGTTATTTCCAGGCGCACCATATTATCCTTCTTCATACCAGATCTAGAAGTAGAGGTTGAGAAATTAGCAATCTCAACACTATGATCCATAAATGTTTCTTTCTGTTTCTTAATTTTTATCACCGTAAAATAAGCCTTATCAACATTAGGTATTGGATCTAAAAGTAGGATCTGATTTATAACATGTTCATAACTATCAACCAACTTCTTCCTTTAAATTAGAAATGCGTTTGAAGGCATTACAAACACAAATCCTTACAAGACCACATTTGCATTCTGGTAAAGGACGCAGCAAATCCTCTTCATTCCATAATTTCTTCAATTAAAGTATAAAACCAGTGACAATATTATTTCCTTGTATCAATAAACTAATCTCTCTTTTGATGCAAAATAGAGTTGGTCCATTGCTATCACCAAAGCGATTTTCCAACGCTATCCACAGAGATCTAGTTGATGTAGCAAATTCAAAAACCTCTGCTAATTCCTTTGATACACAGTTCAAGATCCAAGAAATTACCAAGCAATCTTGTTCCTTCCAGGATTCATATGCTGGAGATGCTGGATTTGGACTTTGATTATCTTTGAGAATGAATCTCACTTTCTTCTTTACTGTTAAAAATCCAACCATGGCATGACTCTAAGTTAAGTAATTGTTTCCTCCTTTAAGTTGATTACTAGTGAGAATAAGGCTTGGATTGCCTGTATTAGCACTTGAATTCTGCATCTGCTGTTGATTTTGTGTATCTCCTTCTTAAAAAACTGGTAAATCTACATTCATACAGATTGGTGGTGCTCTAGATCTTCTCACCATCTTCTCTCAATCAAAACTTTTAAAAGCTCTGATACCATGAAGAAATCTGAGATGATTTCCTTTTTTTATTTCTTTTTTTCAATTAAATTTTTGTATGATACATCAGTATTTATAGCAGCAGAATTACAAAGAAAACTAAAAACAATTCTAACTACTTTCTTGCCAATGAAGAACAGCCTCTTTGCGTGATGAATCTTGTAGAATCCTAGCTGGATATATTGACATGTGGCAAGCTAACAATATGGATGAATTGCTAACATGGATGTTGCAGCTAGACTAGCAAATATTATTCAATAGAGTTTAGCAATATCAATCCAGTTTCACTTCCTTCATTATTTTGAGTGCACACCAAACATATTTGACAAACAATACCTAAGCTTCAAATTCCCAATTACAAAATCGAAGAATAGAAAATCCATACAAAATTTTGGCTTGATCAATAGAATAAAAAAACTGATAAACGGATTTATGTACAATAAGAATTGAAATTGTAGGGATCGAAGAGATTATTATCTACAAGAATGACCTTAATTCACTGAAGACATTGAAAGTTTAGATATAGACGCGAAAGACACATATGACCCCGTGTTAATGTAGATTGTGAGTTTGAGCCTCTGCTAAGTAGCGATTGAAGATGTGTCTTTGATAGATATTCAATAAGTGAAACTAGCCTGTGAATGCGATGAAAATGATCGTCTCCCAAGCTTCGGTGAAGAAAATCGAAACATTCAAGGAGAGAGACGACAACATCTAAGAGATAGTTAAGGAAGGAAGTCATAAAAAAAGAATGCGAGTTTAATTGCAATTGGAATGATTATCGATATAACCAGTTACTGTTAGTTCAGATGCTTCAACGAATGAGATCTATTCTAATTTTAAATCAATGATATGTAGAGCAACATATAGTTACTTCCTTTAAAAAGGACGTAATAATAGCAGGTACTATAAGTTATTATTTAAAATTACAGTCACAACAGTTTAAATATCAATATTTGCATGTCTCATCGCTCTATGCAAATATTATAAAAATCTCATCTTTGAACTTAAAAAATTATACTTTTATATGTAAATGAAACCAAACACAAAGTTATAATTAAACTTGATATTAAAAGTTAATTACTATGGTAAATTAGAGATTCTAATACGTAGAATTACAATACTTATATTTTTTTTTTTTCCCTTTGATCGAAATTATAATAGTTGTAATTGATAGATAGCTAAAAACAAAAATCTTGGACTGAAAAATAAATTTACTGTGGGCCATACTTTGTTGACTCGGTATCCTATCACGTGCTTAATCCAAAAGACACGTGAGAGTTTAGGATGAGAACAATGACGTGTTATTATTGATAAAATGACAAAATTCAACAAATTATGACCTACCACCGACCCAATTCCAATGCCAATATCTTCTAGGAATATAAAATATCTTTTAGTAATAAAATATTAAATAATTGACTAAATACAAGGTTCTACCTTTCTTAACACCAAAACCATGGGCAACATCACCTCACCTTTATCACCTTCATCATTTTAATAATTAGAGAAACATTATTGTTCATTAATAGATTTATGACCTTTCTCTTATTATTATTATTATTTTGTATTTGAGTATGCTTATAAAACATATATTATTTTTATTATTTACTCAATGACGCAGAATTTAAGTTTTATTGTATTTACTTTCAAAATTTTAATTACATCTTTCTTAATGTCATACCTAATTTAATTGTCATAAGCTCTAATTTTGAAGTTTTTTTTTTTTTGAATTTTTTCTAATTAGATGAAAATCTTATAATTATTTTGAGATTACTTATATAAGTTTTAGATAGTTTATTTCCCAATTTAAATTTATGTATACTCTTAAAACTGAATTTAAAATTTAATGCTGATTACAGACTTTTAACTTTTAAACTAATTTCAATTGTTTGAATTTATTAATTAATTAATTTTATAAGCCATAATTAAGTTGTTCTAATATTAAATTATTTATGTGTGATTTATACAATTAAATTTGGATTGAAACCTATATATGAACTTTAAGTAAAACTCTTTCAATAATTTTTTTTTTTTTTAAATGAAATTTTATTTAAAGAGGAAGGAATTTTTTTGTAACTCTAACCAACATTAAAAATTTTATACAAAACAAATGTGAATATATATAAAGAAATTCATACACGCTTTAAATGCTTTTTCGCCTCCGTTGATTTGTTTCAAATTATTTTCTTGGCTTCTAAAGTTTCTTTTAATCTAACGGATGCGGATAGGTAGACGTTATAATCCAACGCCTAGAAATTGATGTCATTTTGGTAATAAATATAGCATCTGAGGTCTTTTTGTTAATTCGAACTTTATATATGTAAGAAAAAAACATAATGTTCGGTTATATCATCCTCATCCATAGTCGGAAGCAAATTGTCACTCAGTTTAGAGATCGGATTTATACTGTTTTTTTCGTTCGAATTTACCAAATGGAAGTCATTTCTCGAGCATCGACGCTGAATCCAAATGCACCGCTCTTCGTCCCTCTGGCTTACCGGACGGTGGAGGATTTCTCCGATCAGTGGTGGACTCTCGTTCACTCTTCCCCTTGGTTCCGTGACTACTGGATACAAGAACGTTTTCACGATCCCCAATCTGACCTTCTCATCGATGATTTCGAGCCTTCCCTCCCCGACGATCTCGATTCTTTCTTCTTCGACGCCGCCACCGGCGACGACACTCTGATCAACCGAGGTATAACTCATTTGAAGTTTCAATTTTTCCCTTTTTGGTTAGGGACAAGGGTTGAGTTTCAATTTCGCAATCGATTTTGCTTTAGTTCAAGGATTTCGTCTATAAATTAAGCCCTTTTGCTTATTATTAGCATCTCTGCTGAGTCACTGTTTATACTCGGTTGTAACTCGGTGTGTTGGTCTTATTGCAGAGGAGGAGAATGACCCTAGCAAGGATTTGATTTCAGTGGGGACATTGAAATGGCAGACGGGAAGAGGTCAGCAGGCTCAAGCACCGAGGTATGCGGAGAAAGCTCCCAGGATTGTGAATGTGAAAGTGAGTCCAAGGACGATTCAACAGCCGAGGTAGAGTATGTGATGTAGTAACTCGGAGAAATTTCCAGATGACTCAGTTAGCTTTGCTTTGTAATTCTTGTATATATGACCTTAAAGTCCATGACTTTGATTTGCTTTTTGTACTTTCTGGGTTTTAACATTCATTCTCTTGTAAGTTTCTTATAGTCTATTTCATAATAAAGTAATTAGCTTAAGAAAATTAGTACAAAAAATTATTCCTGAAGATGATGGATTATGTTGAGATTTGTATGAAATTGGTGAATCTTGAAAATAAAAGATCATATTATAACTTAATTAAGGTACCACAATATGCTCTTTATACAACAAACATTGACCTTTTCTCCCTTGTAGAAATTAAAGCGCAAATCTTCATTGCTACATCTGATAAATCTTGGTGTGATCCTTACAATAACTTTGTTAAGCTAATTATCCACATTGTATATTTCAATATCTGCATAAGAAACATACGAAATTTACTTGTCAAGTGAATTAATCAATTACTCACACTTCAATTGATCTATCTATCTATCAATTAAAATCTGCTGCATACCCTTGAAATCGAATCCAACGTCGTTGGCTTAATGACTGCAGAAGCTTGTAATATTTGAGACCTGCTCTGGACTCGAAAGCTAGCATAAACAGCTAGAGAATCAAACTTGAGATCTAGTTTAAGCCAATCCTAACTTCATATGAAGGTTACAAGATTGATATGACATCTTAGATTAAATGACTGCATACACTGGTGGTACTGGCATTCGAGACCCAACTTAAATGATTGCATAAACTAGATGTAGCTTGAACGGCTAGAGAATCGAACTTGATACCTAGTATAAGCCAACCTTAACTTAGCATGAAGGTTAAGAAGATTAATTATGTCACATTTTGACCTTGTATTTTATTGATAGCTTTCAAGATTTTCCTGATGCATTCTTCACAATGTAAATTGACCTTCAGTTCCACCAACTGCTTGCAAATCAAACCATTGAAATTACCACACTGTTGACTTGAGAGAAAATTAAGGTGGGCAAAGATCATAACCCTTCTCTATTTGATTGTGACCGCAACAATGGTTATTCTGCTAAAAAAATATTCTTTTGTTCACACCTAAATCTTGGTCTTGAATTGATTCTTTTGTTTCAGTATGCTGATGTGCAATGAAGTGTTTTCTTTCTGTTTATTTGTTGAATGCATCCTTTGTTTTGTTTCCATTGATGGTTAAAAAGGGTTTACATTTCATTCTTCAACTTGGATGCTGAAATTAATTTGTCTCTGGAGAAAATTGCTTACAATTTCGACTCTTTAATTTGACTTTGTTTTCTATGAATCAGATATAAATGAGAGTTATTTTATCATAATTCAACTTGTGTCTAGAAGCAGTAATCACATAACGATATTTGTAATTTAGTATTGATTTGTCAAAAAATATCGAGGATTAAACGTACAAAAGTTTTATTTTAAGAGAAATTGATCTTGTAATACAACTTAGGAGGATCAAATATATATCCTATATGATTATATAAGATATGAATACAAGAAAAATGATAATCAAATCAATTGTATCCGGGTTATTTTTGTAAATGATGTTATCGTGTTAGAAATTGTCACCTTTAAACTGATGGCAGGATTCCGCCATTAAAATTGGTATCCTGTATATGTAAAACAATATTGAATTTTTCTCCCTCTATAGATTGGTGTCCCTAAACTTTTTACAACAAAAGAAGAAAAAATAACATTTTTAAAAAAGTGCCAAGACTTGAAAATTTTGGTTTGGTAATGCAAAATCATACACCAACACAATGATAAGATGAGCTTCCGTAGCAATAACATGGGATAAAAGTTCAAATTCCACCTTAAGCTTAGCACATTTGGCCAAATTTCACCCTAAACCTGACATGCTTGGATAAATAGCACAATGACGAGCTCGTGTATCACAATTTTCATAAAAGATAGCATCATATCCATTATTAAAACAAAAGAACTAAAATGACATAATTAAACACACAATCGAACAATTCCTTACCGAATTCAAGCATTTCCCCTTGTCCTGTTTGTTGAAGTAATAGTCCAATTTTTTGTTTAATCATATTGTTTGGCACTAGGGGCTGCATTCTTTTGTTCCTACACGAGATTCGATTTTGATTTCTTCATAGGGTAATGCTTGATATAGAAGATGTTATAGACATAAGGAAGAGGCGCTATTTGTCCAAATGTTCCGAGTTTAGGGTGAAATAATCGATAAAAGGTGATTTGTGTATATTTGAATTTGCACTTTTATTCCTCTTAGGGAATATGTGAATCTATCAATGTGATGATATTATGTAAACAGTTCAGAAAGAAGCAGCAGAACTCCTTCGTACCCTAAGTCATAAGACAGAGAGTCATCAATTTATAATTCATAGTTCAAACAAGAAAACCTAAAGCACACTAGAATTTCAGTGAAATTTGCTAACTTTGGCTGCAACGAGAAAGAATCAGGTTTTTTTTTTTTGTTAACTTCTCTTATACATGATAAACTAATGACTCTTACTGTTAGAAATAGGAAATTCAAATACAATTTATATAAGTAAATTGCAGATTACAAAATACTGGAAATCAAATAAATTGAAAAATATAAATTAGGACAGAAATACTTTTCAACCTTAACAACCAAAGATACAGTAGAGCTGAGGCCTGAAATCATAGTTTCCTTAAGATAATTATCTGCCCGTAGTTGGCGATTTGTCTCTCATGATACAACAGCTCTCAAAAGCGAACTCAACCGTGCAAAACAGACTATCACAGGAAAAGAAGAAAACCGACATCCTATTTAGAAAGAATCAGAATTGCAGAGGAGGAAAGGAATTTTGGATTTTTCAGTGTTTCTACAACTGATGGAGAGCAAGAAGAAATAGGCAAAAGGAGGATTATGACAGCTTAGAAATAAATGACATTAAATTGAATTAATTCTCTTAATAAGAGAATTTATTTTGCAGTAATATTTTTATTCAAAAATAAAACTGACACAAATATTTAAAGAGGCTTAAAAAATATCTGGAGAAAATTAGTCGGGGCTAGAGTAAAAACTAGGCAGGCTCGTTGTGGCTCATTTTGGTCCGGTGTTCGCGACGCCCATGTCGTGCAGATGCGCATTAGGCCTTTGAAGGCTTGGGGTTAGGATTTGCACCCCCGCCCCTGCGCGTGCAAGAAAGAGCCTTTTGGCTTACACAAGTTAACACCTTACAAAAGTGTGTTTCAATATAAACACATTTTCCTCTTTATTTTTTTTCTCATATGGGATAAGTTAACTTGAACCAATATTTCTCTAAATATCCCATTTCATTAGGCTAACTTTGAGCAACAATTTCTCATTCACTACTTGTCCATTTTTGGGTAGATTATACACCGTTGGAAAGCTCACGTTACGTACTATACAATGACACTATTTATTTGATTTAATACGCTCTCTTTCCAGAATATAATTTGGCCCGAAGTTGACAAATAGTTACTAATACATAACCCAATATTTGTCAAATTTCCAACAATCCCCCACATGAATGAAATTGAGTGACGAAAAGAAAGATCAAAATCGAAGCGGTGATAGTAAACTACAGTCGATATTTGCATAGGATAGGTAGGCATCAACCCTTGAACCTTCCCTTGTGCTAGTATATTTACTTTTACTGGCTGACTAGTAGACGCGATGTCCTTGAACTATTCTGCCGTTTGTGTAAACGATGATATACCTCACATAAATACCAACATAACACAGTTTTGGTTCTCATGGTTATGTCCATTATGGTCATGGACATGTCCTGGTTCTACAAGAGTTTCAGATAACTAAGCCCCATTAGTTTCTTTTGAAGCGACCCCACTTCACTCTCACATAGGTGATCTCTTTTGCTCAAGCTTGATGCACAAAGAATCATTAAAAGCATAGCTTAACCTTTCCATGTTTTATCACTGTTTACATCATAGGAATGGACAAGGGGTTGACCCCCCATAGTGACCTCACAAGGTCTATGCAATTAGGTTGTCCCATTGAACCTAGATCTTGGGATTCAGTCAACAAGGTTGGGTTTTCCTTCACATAGCGCCTTAAATATTTATAATCTTTAGTCCCATTCCCTTTGATATCTTTTCAACTTGATCTCGGTTTAACCCTTTGGTTATCGGATCCGCAGTGTTATCCTTTGACCCTACAAAGTCAATAAAGATAAGTCCCATTGAGATCAGTTGTCTAACGGTATTATGACGATGACACATGTGTCTCAACTTACTTTTGTACATAATGTTCTGTGCTCTTTTAATCGCTGCTTGATCATCGCAATGTATGCAAATTACGGGCACAGGCTTTGGCCATTCTGGAATATCTTCTAAGAAATTTCGTGGCCATTTAGCTTCCTTTCCGATTTTATCCAAGGCTACAAACTCAGCTTCCACAGTGGATCTAATTATAATCGTTTTCCTTGAGCATTTCTAGGACACTGCTCCTCCTCCTAGAGTGAACACGTACCCACTTGTATCTTTAGAATTCTTGATGTCAACTATCCAACTGGCATCAGAATATGCCTCTAGTACCACAGGTTCTCTCGTATAGTGTAAACCATAATTACAAGTATATCGCAAATACCTTAGTATTCTCACGATAGCTACCTAATGAGTCTCTCTTGGATTACTTGTATATCTGCTTAAACTACTACAGTGTAAGCAATATTAGGTCTTGTACAACTTGAAAGGTACATTAAACTACCTATGATCCTAGCATATTCCACTTGGTCTAGGCCTTTACCTTTGTTTTTGGACAAATGTTGACTAATGTCTAATGGAGTTTTGGCTATACCAGAATCATCCTTGTTAAACTTATCAAGTATCTTGTCCACGTAGTGTGATTGAGTTAAAAATGTTAGGTGAATGTTTAACTTGGATGCCTAAAATCACGTCCACCAGTCTATATCTTTCATGTCAAATATGGAATTTAACATGTTTTTGGTACTCTTTACCATCTTCTCATTGCTTCCCATAATAAGTATGTCATCAACATACAAACATAGAATAGCATATCCTTCATTTATAGTTTTCACATAAATACATTTGTCACACCCGTTGATACGATAGCCACTAGCCATCATGGCATCATTTAAATTTTTCTGCCATTGTTTTGGTGGTTGCTTAAAATCGTATAAAGACTTCACCAATTTACAGACTTTCCTTCATTAACCTGGAACTACACAACCTTCAGGTTGTTCCATATAGATTTCTTCTTCAAGATCTCCATTCAAAAAAGCTGTCTTCACATCCATTTGATGTAACTCAAGATTCTGTAGAGCGGCAATAGCAAGTACCATCCTAATGGATGTTATTCTTGACACTAAACAATAAGTATCAAAGTAGTCAAGGCCTTCCTTTTGTCTATAACCTTTTCTAACCAAACGGGCCTTGTACTTATCAATTGTTCCATCGGCTTTCAATTTCCATTTGAAAATCCATTTAGAACTTAGTGGTTTAGTTCCAGGAGGAAGATCCACTAATTCCTAAGTATGATTTTGCATAATGGAATCAATCTCACTCCTTGTGGCTTCTTTCCATGAAGGACTTTCCTTTGAACTTACATCTTGTTTGTAAGTTTGTGGTTCAGCCTCTCACATGTAGGTTAGAAAATCTGGACCAAAAGATTTTTCCACCCTTGCCCTTTTACTTCTTCGAGGCTCAACCTCTATGTCTGTCTCATCCTCTACTCGAAGATCTTGAACATTCTCTTCAATCTCTTGCTAAAGTTTTTCACCATTCTCGACTTTGTCATGTTGACCAACTTGACTGTCGACCTCAATAGTCTCACGAGACCGTTTAGATTCCGACCCCATATCGTTTTGTTTGCATGGAAACACGTTTTCAAAGAACAAGGCATCCGTTGACTCCATGAATGTATTCTTATGTATTTTCGGGCTTTTAGATTCATGCACAAGAAACCGATACGCATTACTATGTTCTGCATATCCAATGAAAATACAATCCACTGTTTTTGGACCTATTTTCATTCTCTTAGGTAATGGGGCCATTGCCTTTGCAAGACACCCCCACACTTTTAAGTAATTATAAGAAGGTTTTCTACCTTTTCATAATTCATAAGGGGTTTTGTCTTGTTTCTTATGGGGTACCTTGTTTAAAAGGTAATTTGCTGACAACACAGCATCCCCCCACATGTTCTGTGGTAACCTAGAACTGGTTAGCATCGCATTCATCATTTCCTTTAAGGTATGATTCTTGCATTCAGCTACACCGTTAGATTGAGGAGAGTACGGTGGTATTACTTCGTGAATAATACCATGTTGGGAGCAAAACTTGCCAAATGGTGTAACATATTCACTACCATGATCACTTCTTACCACGTTAAGTTGGTTTTCTACTTCTTGCTTATGAAGAACAAATTTCTTTAAAGCCTCATCTTTGCTTTTAAGCAAATACACGTAACAGTATTTTGTGTTATCATCTATAAAGGTAATAAAATATTTTTTTTCTCCCTTTGATTGAACAAACTTCAAGTCACAAATATTTCTGTGTATAAGATCAAGTGGTTCTAAATTTCTTTCAACAGAATGAAACGAAGATCTTGTCAATTTTGTCTCTACACAAATTTTGCATTTATGGTTTTTATCAATTTGAAACATCGGGATATGATTCAAGTTAATTAAACGCACGTGTCAAAATTAACATATCCAAGTCTATTATGCTATAAATTAGAAGACTCAATAATATAAGCAGAAAATGTTATTCTTATTCATTTCAATCGAATTTGATTTACAAGAGATACAATTAAGTTTGAAAATCCCATTACAGTCATATCCCTTGCCCACTTACATACCCCCTTTAGACAAAATAAATATCTGAGACTTAAAAACCATCTTGAAGCCATGTGAGCTCAAGAGGCTCCCAGAAATCAGATTCTTCTTTATTTCTAGAACATACAAGACATTTTACAGCTTCACTTCTTTCCTAAAAGTCATTTTCAGAATGACAGTTCCATTTCCCTTGATCTTTAAAGTAGTATAATTGCCCATGTAAATTTTCTCTCCTTTCTTTGTAAGAGTCAATTTAGCAAAAGACCCTTTGTCACAGAAAATATGGCGTGTAGCACCAGTATCAAGACACCATTCTCTTGGGTTCGAGTCAACTAGGTTGACTTCAGAAATCATTGCACACAGATCAATGTTAGACACATCTTTAGCAATTTCCTCCATAGCATTTGCCTCTTTTTTGTTGATCCTTTTTGGCAGCCTACAATCATTGTGTCCCATTTTGTTGCAATTGAAGCATTTCCCAATTAATTTTGGTTTCTTAGAAATGCCCCTTTTGGGTCCTAATTTGGACTTGGATCCAGCAGGCTATTTGCCCTTCTTGGGGTCTTTCTTGACCTCCACAACATTGGCTCTACCCACAGCTTGATTAGCAGCAGTAGAAGATTTCCTCTTTGATCTTCTATTGTCTTCCTTAATATGAAGTCGGACAATTAGATCCTCAACAGACATCTCTTTCCATTTATGCTTGAGATAGTTTTTGAAATCATTCCAACTAGGTGGCAATTTCTCAATGATTGCAGCCACTTGGAAGGTTTCATTAGTCTCCATCCTTTCAGCTTGCATCTCATAGATCAAAAGCTGGATTTCTTGCACTTGACGCACAATAGATTTGGAATCAATCATTCTGTAATTAAAGAATTGGCCTACTAAGTGTTTCTTAACACCAGGATCCTCAGTTCTGTACTTCCTATCCAAGGAGTCCCAGAATTCCTTTGTAGTTCATTTAACAGTGTAAACCTCAAAACAATCAGGAATCAATCCATTCAAAAAATGGTTCCTACAAAGGAAATCCAAATGATTCCAACCATTAACAGCTAACTGAATAGAAGCATCCACCACTCCTTCGGGTACAATAGAGGATTTCTTTTAGTAATCTTTGATATTTCATGCTAGTCAAGTAGACAAGCATTTTCTGCTGCCACATCTTAAAATTCATTCCGTTAAATTTTTTCGGTCTTTCAGGCATTGTTACTAGGTATGAACCCCGAACCAGCTATAAGACCGTTAGGCATAACAAGCCCAAAACCATTAGGACCATTTTGCCCATTTTGGTTATTCTGGCCTTGGACAGTTTCAGAACCATTGCCTCCAGTAGGTGGGACAATATCAACTATTTTTCAATCTGAAATTTCAAACAAACAAAGTTAGTGAAATTTCAAAATCAACAAATCAAACACAAAAAATGAATCACAAATAAGAATTGTTAATATAGAAAAAAAAATGTTCGAACAGTCCAAAAGAACCAAGTAAAAGGTCTAACGAAATTCTCCAAATGTCAAGGTATTAAATATCCAGCATGTCAATGTAATCCTATGAAACTTAACCAAGTACTACGAATAATTGTCTTAAGAATGTTAAAAACAGGAAATTCAAATACAATTTATATAAGTAAATTACAGATTATAAAATACTGGAAATCAAATAAATTGAAGAACAGAAATTAAGACCGAAATACTTTTCAACCTTAACAACCAAAGAAAAGTAGAGCTGAGGCCTGAAATCACAGTCTCCTTAAGACAGTTATCTGCCCGTAGTTGGCGATTTGTCTCCCATGATACAACAGCTCTCAAAAGCGAACTCAACCATGCAAAGTAGATTATCACCGGAAAAGAAGAAAACCGGTAGCCTGTTTAGAAAGAGTCGGAATTGTAGAGGAGGAGGAAAGGAATTTCAGATTTTCTAGTGTCTCTGCAACTGATGGAGAGCAAGAAGAAATAGGCAAAAGGAGGATTATGACAGCTTGAAAATAAATAACATTAAATTGAATTAATTCTATTATTAAGAGAATTTATTTTGCAATTATATTTTTATTCAAAAATAAAACTGACACAAATATTTGAAGAGGCTCAAAAAATATCTGGAGAAAATTAGTCGGACCGAAGCAAAAACTAGGTAGGCCCGTTGTGACTCATTTTGGTCCAACATTCGCAATACCCATGTCTTGCAGGTGCGCATTGGACCTTTAAAGGCTTAGGGTTAGGATTTGCACCCCCACCCCTGCGCGCGCAAGGGAGAGCTTTTTGGCTTACACAAGTTAACACCTTACAAAAGTGTGTTTTAATATAATCGCCTTTTCCTCTTTGTGATTTTCCCATGTGAGATAAGTTAACTTGAACCAATATTTCTCCAAATATCCCATTTCATTAAGCTAATTTTGAGTAACAATTTCTCATTCATTACTTGTCCTTTTTGGATAAATTATATACCGTTATGAATTATTTTTTTTTTTTTTGGTAATTGTGTCAGTTTGGTTACCTTCATAGTGACATGTTTCTATGGTTGTGTTCCTACAAGTGTGATTCCATTTACTTCTCAAGATCCTTCCACTGTATGATACTTTAATTTTGCTCTCTTTGATTTTTTTTTTTTTTTCTGTTTAACTGTGTAAATGTTTTCTGGTTTTCCTTGGTTGATTTTTTTCTTTTTGTACATGTATAAAAAAAATCTCAATTTATTAGGGATAAATTTTGCAATATAGTTTTTCTTTTATTTATTTATTTATTTTATATCTTGCAATAGAATGGTAGTGGTTTAAACTCATCGCCAACTTAGGTTATTGATTAATTTATTGGAATAGAATGATTTTTAAGAACTCTTCTTTCGGATATTTTAGCTTTTAATGAGCATATACACTTTCTGTTTACAAGTTGTGTTTAATTTACATACTTATATGATATGTTGGTTTGGATTTTTTTACATATAAATGTTATGGTATAAGTCTGAGAGTCATTGATATGTGTAATTGGACTAATTAGATTATTATCATTTTAATATAATTCACCTTTTAGTTGATAATTCGCTTATCCTGGATTATTTTAATTTTTTTAAGACTGCTCTTAATTGTTATCTTCAAATACTTATCTTTTAATTGAATTGGAATAGATGATAATTCTCATTTTATTATTAAGATAACTATTGAACAACGAAAAATAATATCTTTAATGAGAAATTCTAATCAAAGCAAACACATCATTTTACCTACATTAAAGTGTGAGCGAATGCCATTTTACGCGGCAATTGTTGGTTTAACCATTAATACAGTGTAAGTATGAAATTCATTTTTGAAAAGTATATATTTTATAAAATATTCGAGATCGAAATCTTCAAAATGTATAGGAGTTGCCACCAGGATCAATTCAACTGGGAAATTTAGGTATAGCCAAAACCGAGAAGGAACTACTATACCTTCTAGAGATCTAGGTTCGGATGAGTCACTTACTCATTACCTAACTGAAGCAAAACTTCACATTCAATCAAATTGCATTTTATAAGCTAAGGCATTCAGAGTGCATGCAAGGATACATAAAGCAGTAAATAAATTAATTGTACAAACTAAATCAAATAATTTAACTTACGAGGATACATTTGAATAAAAAGGGGGAATCGGGATACAATCATCTATTATACACGAGAATCTATTGAAAATGAAAAGCTTAATCTAAACCTGCAAAACAAGTGTTAGCGCATAAATAATCGCATTTAGGACTCAACTATGACATAACAAGATAACAAAAGGATTGAGATCATGCCTTTAGAGGGGATAACCGGGGAACTCGGTAAGTTTCATTGACTATGCCCGGAAAACATTTTGAAACATTCCTGTGTCAATTTTTTAGAAGACGATTTTGAAAATGTATTTTCGGTTTAATTATTTAACATGGCAAGTGGGTCGGTTTTCAAGAGATTGGATCTCCATCGTTGTACTAGTCTATTATCGCTTTTGGGAAGTGAATCTAAGGTCCAAGATGCAATAAGATGCTCGAAAAATAGTTTTTGGAGATTTTGTCTCAAAACAATAGCTGTATGGCTATAGTAAGAGTCGTATGGCTATAGGTAACAACTGTATGGCTATTGTTTCTAGACAAGAACGAGATTCAAAATTTTGGTGCTTTTTTATGAATTTTTGGGTTTTAATAGTCATGTGACTATAAGTTTACATTTCATATAGTTGTGGTTACTGTCATTCGACTATTACAATAACCGTGCGGATGTTAAATATGGACAGAAACTAGAAATGGATAAAAATAGAGTATGGTTAAGGAACTTACAAAATGATGCTTAAACAACATGAATATACTAGAAAGTTATTGGTTACTCAGAAATATACCTTTGACGTATGAATCCACAGCTTTATGGGTTTAGAACCACCTTAAAAGAGCTCCAAATTGGTGAAAATCTCCTTTGACCTTTAAGAGTTTTTCAAACCAACTCCACATGCTAAGGATTTGTGATTTGTTTTCATCTCTAGATCTATTATATGACTTAGTGATGCATTTCCCTAGAGTTTCTAATTGATTTTAAGCTTAACAACAGAGAATCAAAAAAGAAAATGAAGAAAAAAGATCAAAGTTCTTATTCCCTTTTCTTTTATATTCTCCTTCTTTCTTTTTATCCTAATCTCTAGTTTCTGGTTCAAAATTTTCATCCCTATATCTCTCCTTAGCTCTTTCTTTTTATACTTTCCTAACCCATGCCATAAATCACAGATCAGATCTAAGCTAATTACAAGTTGAGATAAAATAATGCACATCCGTACGGCCATAGGCTATAATCGTATGGAATAATCTACGGCCATAAGGCGGTGATATTATAGCCGCACAGATGTAGCTTGTTGGTTTTGGAACCCTAGTTTGGGATTTTCAGCAATCCGGAGCTTTAATCTTGAGTTGATTTGGACCCTCACAGCTATAGAAACAATCGATACAAGTATTTTCATCACCGAAACTTGAGGTTCAAAATCTCGCGCTCACATAAAGCCCTTTCCAATTTAATTTTCATAGATTACAGACGTAAAACTAGTGTATCGATTACCGGTATGTGCTTTTGAAGCTTTTATAAATTTCCTTTTACTCAATCTTTATTCGGTTTAAATTAATATTCTTTCTTTTCATCATTTTTTCTACTAGTATGTACCTTTTCTCTTCTTATTCTTTTCAGATGAAGATTTTGTTGATGATTTAAAATCTTTAGGATTTGGACGAAAGTACAAGAGACACGTTACAACATACCATGCTTCCCAGTTGCCAAATTACCCCTGCCCTTCAGCAACTACCACGTCATCAGCTCACTTCCTCAACCCCTGACCAGCCCGGAACCCAAACTCCACCACCTGCTCAGCCCGAACCCGAGGCCCAAACAACTGCAGTCCCAACCGAACCACTTCCCTCTAACCAAAACACCATACCTGGCATTTCCTTGATCGTTGACCTACAAGAGGCCATGCATAAGGCCCCTATCCCCTCTACGGCACCATCCACATCTCCTGTTGCTATGGAAGTTCAGCCCACTCGCCGCATGGTTACTAGGCAATAAACCGGTAAATTACCACCTCCGCCAAAGTTTTTTCATACATTGGTGCTTCCTCCAGACCCCACTAGCTTCACAGAAGTAGCCAAGAGTGCTCATTGGCGTAAGGCTATGGCAGAAGAATATTCAACATTGGTCTCTAATGGTACGTGGGAATTAGTTCCTGCAAATTCAGCTCAGAATATAATTGGATGTAAATGGGTGTTCAAGACGAAGACCAAACCTGACGGGTCCATTGAGCATTACAAAGCATGCTTAGTGGCTAAGGGATTTCACCAACGTCCGGGGCTTGATTTCCATGATACCTTCAGTCTTGTGGTTAAACCTACCACCATTCGGCTACTTCTATCACTTGTTATTTCATTTGGGTGGTCGATCTCACATTTGGATGTCTTTAATGCCTTCCTCCATGGTGACCTTGATGAGCCGGTTTACATGGTCCAGCCCCCTGGTTTTGTAGATAAAACTTTGCCATCTCATGTATGTCAACTTCGGAAGTCTTTTTATGGCCTCAAGCAGTCACCTCGGATGTGGCACCGCCTTCTGACTCAGGCAATAATTGCTCATGGTTTTCTTTGCTCCCGAGCTAATGTCTCCTTGTATTATTGGTGTCAAGGTACTCGCATTATGTTTTGCCTCATTTATGTTGATGATTTGTTGATTTTGGGTAATGATCTGGGTCAAGTGGCTTCCTTAATTAATTCTCTTCAGTCTCAATTTGCCATACAGAATTTGGGACCAGCCAAGTATTTTTTGGGTATTGAACTTACAAGGCATGATGGTTCTTTGTTTCTAACTCAGAAGAAGTATATTTATGATCTATTATCCAAGGCGCGTATGTTGAATTCCAAACCGGTGGACACTCCAGCTCGTTCCACCGATCGGTTATGTCTTTCGGGAGAACCATCCCCTGATGTTACGGAATATAGGAGCTTAGTAGGAGGGTTACAGTACCTAACAATCACATGTCCAGACATTGCTTTTGCCGTACACAAGGTTGCTCAGTATATGCATGTGCCAACCGTCCTGCATTAGCAAGCACTAAAACGCATATTGCGTTATTTGAAGGCTACAACATTTTTTGGTTTATGATTTCAGCCTCAATCTCAGACTTGTCTCCATGACTTCTCAGATTCAGATTGGGCGGGTGATATCGATGATCGGCGGTCCACCTCGGGTTTTGTAATTTTTCATGGCACCAATCTTATTTCTTGGGCTTCATGTAAGCAACGCACTGTGTCTCGTTCCTCTACTGAAGCAGAATATCGTGCTCTTGCTACTTCTACATCGGAATTATCTTGGATTGGGATGCTACTTGTTGAACTTGGCTTCCCTATGGAGCGTGCACCCACTCTCTAGTGTGACAATCTTAGTGCTACCTACCTTATGGCCAACCCTATTTTTCATCAACGTACCAAACATCTGGAGCTTGATTTTCATTTTGTTCGGGAACGTGTCGCTTCTAAGCAGTTGGTTGTTCGTTACATCTCTACTGATGATCATGTAGCCGACATCCTCACCAAACCTCTCTCCCAGCAACGTTTTCGTATTCTAAGAGACAAGTTGGCTGTGGTTTCTATCCCAGCTCAACTTGCGGGGGAGTTGAGCGGACGACGTTTTTGACGGAACGCGAGACTCCCTTTCGGAAAGGGTGCCTCGATCTCGGGAAGGCCCCTCCCTCGCGTGGGGTTTTTATGAATGGAAAATCGGTTTTGGAAAATAAATGGAATTAATTCTTAAAAGAATCGAGACCTAAGTCTCGATGAATATTGTAGAGTCGCCACCCGGCTCAGCTTAACCGGGAAATTTATACTGTAGCTGAACCGGACGAACGGCCGCTACACTATCCAGAGATTCGGGTCCGGACAAGTCCCTTATTTCGTGCCTAATTAAAATAAATATTGGTCAATGTTCATAGATGGTATTTCAAACTCTAAAAGTCAATTTTATTGAAATAAATAGACATACAGCGCGCATACAGGTTGAAGCAAAATAGTAAAAGATTAAATTATTACAACCCGATCGAATAAAAGATAAAAACTCTCACCTAACTTTTACAAGCACCTAGGATACACGAGAATCTAGAAAAATACAATCGCCTAGGATACACGATTTAATCTATTAAATTACATCCAAAATAAAATTAAAAGAAATTAAAACCTGCAAAACAGAGGGTTAGCACAATATATAGCACGCCACAAGTTGGACTCAAACATACAGAGTTGGGAAATTAAGAATTGGGGGCATGCATTTAGGGGATAACCGGGTTGGTTCGGCTAGCCGGCCTGGTTAGACCTGGAGAACATTTTGAAACGTCCCTGTATTTTGATTTTTGTGGGAAAATCATTTTGAAAACAATTTTTCCGGTTTACATGCATTTATTATATGTGAGCTAGGTCGGTTTTCGAGAGAATCGGGTCTCTGTCGTGGTATTGTTCTAAACGCAATTTTACTAGAAATTGAATCTAGGGTCGTGAATGCACACAACAAAATTCATTTTTCATGATTTTGGGGTTTTTTGAATTTTTATGGATTTTTGGGAATTTTTGGGAATAAAAAAGGAAATTCTGGTTCTGGAAATCACGTTACAGTCATACGACTTTAACTACAGTCATGCGACTGTAAGCGACCCAAAGTCAGGATTTCGCCAAAATTTATTTGAAACAAAACTGGAAAGAAAACGCCTGGAAATCAAGAACACTCGTACGACTGTATATACAATCGTACGACTGTTCACCAAACCCAAGAACAGTCGTGCGACTGTTCTTAATTTCTAGAAGCAGAAACGCAGAAAAATGAACGAAAATGCCACAAACTACACCAATCACCCAGAAAGCTTGTAAAAGAGAAGGGAAAAGGAGTGTCTACCTTTTTGGCGTGCGTCCACTGTAGGATTGACCCCTAGCGTCGCTCCAATCCACTAAAATCCGCACTTTTCTCCTTGAGTTAGGGTTAGGGATTTGGGTCCAGAGATTTCCAAATGCAAGGGTTTTTTGATGATGAGTTCTTTCTTCTTCTTTTCTGATTTTCTCTCTTCTCTCTTTTTTTTCTCTTTTTCTTTTTTTTTTTTTCTTTTTCTCCTTCTCCGCCTTTTTCTGTTTGTCTCCCCCCTTTATTTTCCCCTTTTTTTCTGCTTTTAGGGTATGGGTTGGCTCACCTGCCACGATCTATAGTTGTACGACTGTAGTTAAAGTCGTACGACTATACTCTTTTTTTTAAGGAAGTAAAATTCCAGCGCTTACAGCTGCCCCTCGCGTGATCAAATTCACCACCCGATCTTAGTCTGGGATAGTTGATGTGAATTTGAGAAACGTGACTCAAAGCGCTGCAGACACAGGAAAGAACCCGCCATTGAAATAAGCCGATCGGGTCCAGGTTACCCGAGGCAAAGCTGGGGAAGAAATAAGCCGATGCCGGATCTAGGTTACCCGAAGCAAAGAGAATTTGACGTGTGGGATTTGAATTGGTTTCAAAGATCTAGGATCTTGCTTGAATCGATCTTCAAGAATCCGAAATCTGGCTTGGGCGTTTTTCAAGGATTGGGAATCATGCTTGAAGAAGTTCAAGGATTTGAAATCTAGTTTGGATGAAATAAAAGGGTTTGATGTAGAACTAAGCCGATACCGGGTCTTGGTTACCCGAGGCAAGAAAGGTGGAATGCGGTTAAGCCGATATCGGGCTTATGTTACCCGAGGCAAAGAAAAGATGGCATTTTGACGATTTGAAATCTTACTGGAATTGGATGAACTTGAAATAATAAGAGGTTCAAGGATCTGAAACCATGCTTGAACGTAATGGAGTTCAAGGGTTCAAGATCTGGCTTGAATGAAAAAGACGGTTCAAGGATTTGCAACCATGCTTGAACGTAATAGAGTTCAAGGGTTTGAAATCTGGCTTGAATGAAGAAAAGAGTTCAAGGATTTGTAACCATGCTTGAACATAATGGAGTTCAAGGGTTTGCAATCTAGCTTGAATGAAATAAGGAGATGGCTTTAGGAATGATAATTTTGATGTTGGCTTGAGGATGAGTATTTATCCCTTGATCGATAATTTTGGAAACAAAAATTTTTGTCCCTTCGATCAAGGATAAATACGGCTTGATTGCTCTGGCCCTTGGAGACTTGATATGTTGAGATTTGGGTTTACGCTGATGCTTAAGCCCAATAGATGTCCCGGCGTTGCGCCATCTCTTGTTTGAGAGCGATCCTGGTTCGGGAAGACCTGGTGATGATAGTGGGTACCTGCACTTGGATGAGTTGTGATGACAGTGCGTGTTTACTTTAAACGTATGCATGTATGTACGGATGCATGTATGGTTCTAAATGTATGTATGCGTGCAACATGTGGCTTATGCTTTGTTCTTGGTATCCGTGTGAGCCCGGAGACCGAATTCACGGCTTGTGACTGGCCCCGATGGTAGCCCAGGTGACCTAGCCCGATTGCTCTGACGTGTTTTCTGGCCGACTGACTATTACGCTGATCTAGGTATTAGAGGATTTGACCATCTTGCAGGACTTTCCACTTTACCTTTTGCATATTCTGAAGCGTTTTCAGGCTCAGTGGATCAGGGTAATAGGCCGTGCTGACGGATGGTCCGTTTGGTTGAGTAAGGAGATGAGAGTGAGGCCTTGCATTTTTGTACCGCATAATAGGAGTTCCTGCGGCATTATCACGGTCTTGGATGCAATGTCCTACTAATGGATGTTTATATATAATGGCATGGTGTATGCAAGATGAACATTTGATTGGAAATCCAAACATACATAATATTGCAATGGTAACATCAGAATCAGTATAACAGGGAATGTGACATTGACCCTGACTTTGTATATCACCCCTCTCCTGTTGCTGACACGTCCTTTCGGTTTTCCGTGTCAACAAGTTCTTTTTTTTTTTGGAGAAAGATTATGTGATGAGCATTTTGTATGCGTTGATCCCTTTCGCGATGGTTTGTCTTAGGACGGGAAAAATATACCTTGATATGTTCATTGCGACTCGCGAAGATACTGTTGTCAACGATACCCAGTGGTTCGGTTTTTTACTTGCCCCTGATATTATAGGTTTGTGTTTGGGGAGTATTGTAGGTTTGTGTTTGGGGAGTAAAGCACTTCTACAGACAAGGTTTGTTGCGCGATGTAGCCCGTAAGTAAACATTGACATGCAATGACACAACAAATGCATATTGAACACCAAAGTTGAATACAAAACATTCATGGCATAATGAATAAGGATGCATTAGGAAAATCTAAAATGTGGCTCTGGTTTTAATTGATACCGCTTCAAATTACCAATATGTCCTTTCAGTTTTGCATATTGGATAGATATTTTTTTTTCTTTTTTTTTTTAAGGAATGAATGCCCGATCATTGGATAGAGTTGCCATTGTGGACGGACAATCTGAGATGAATTCAATTAACCACTGGATTCTCCTACGGTCTGATGTTGTATTCATGTTTCCAATTCACCCCAAATTCCAATTCAGGCACGGTTCCTGAAGACTGAATCCTTGAAATGGTTGGTAAATGCAACTTTCCCTTTGAATATGAGCACAACAGACTTTGTAAGCTTTCCTGTTGATGGTATCGTCCCCTTCATGATTGTTGCAAGCTTTGTAAAACCAATTTGCCCTAACACTGTTGGTGAAGTTCACAGATGCATAACCAACATTTCCTCCAGTCTTGAAATCCATAGGGTAGTAAGGGAAACCATAAGCAGACTTCCCTTTGGACCTACTCTTGACCAGAATTTGTGGCAGTCTGATCATCAGGCTTGTTTTCTCACCGAGACTGGCATTGATCTCCCTCTTATTCGACTTAATCTCTTTAATAGTTAGGTTCTTGGGTAACCATTGTTGAGCTCATTTGAAGTAGACTCATATTCGAATCCTCTCTCTGCTCTATCGCCCTTCTGGTGATGAGATGATGCAGAAAAATGCGATATGGTGCAGCATTGGGGTTCAATTTCTTGTTAGAAGCCATTGATGGCAAAAAATAAGGCTTCACAGAATCAGTTCAAGGGAGAAGATGAGAATGTTGCACCTTGCCATTTAGTGCTATGAGACACTCCAGACTTAATTATGGCCGTCGTGTATGAGATAGATAAAGACACTGATCTTCTCTGCCACCGCGTGAAGTTAACTTTTCAAAACAGGCAAAAAGGTACTTATCTCCATTGTCTCAACTCACTGACCCCGGCATTTCATGCAATAGATGGGCCGCCCCCGGATTCATCAGGTACTCAACAGAGTTTGACTCTATGATTGAAGAGAGCATAACTTTAGGCTAAGAGCAGAAATCCCACTGTAAGGGAGAGTTGAGGTCTTCCATCGGTGCTGGGTTTTTTTTAAGAGGTTAAATCCAAACCATAGCCACCTATTGATTTTCCTACTGCATTCAGATCCATGTATGTCATGCGTGTTTGATATATCTTTTTGGATGAACAATGCATGTGTAATGTCATATGCACATGAATGTCACACAAACAAGACTATACATGCACTAAAACCAAAGTCTGCTTCAGAGTTTTACAGCATGGTGGGTGGTGAAGGTGATTTGGATTTTTTTTTTTAGGGCTTGGTGCTTTTTGATGGGTTTGGTTTTTTTTGATGTGAGATGCTTTTTCGAGCATGAATTAGGCTCAAAGCCTCATCTTGGGGATCGGCTCTGAAATTTGGCAATGGTCCCTGGTTTGGAATGATTTGGGTGCATTGTGGGTTATTCAAGTTGAAACTTTTAGGGCAAGACCAATAGTATTTTGGATCGTGGTTTATGGGGATACCTGATCTAGGTTGGCAATTGATTCGACAGAAATGATGCCATCCCATTATTTGCTTGGCAGACTTTTCTCTTTCTCTCTTTTTTTTTCAGGAAGGGATTTAACCGAAGTTAGGCTCACTTTTAAATTCCCTGTAAGACTCAGATTGATGTCATGCATCTTAATATTATGCGTGATGGACATGTCGTTTCAGATGATCAAATGCATGGTATATGCCATATACATGTAATCACCACATAAGTAAGAAAATAACAAGATGCATTGCATTCAAAATGAGTTCAATACACTTTACAAACAAAATGAGTTCCCTACGGGAAGGAGCCTCTAAAGGTACTGATCTCACAGCGTTCGACTATCCCTTATCCGGTCACTGCCCTGGTTCCAATGTCACTGCCCCACTCTCATCAGATCAGGCTTAGGAGTTCTTCGTCATATTCCTCTCCCCGGGAGGTTTGAGGGGTTTCCTTGCTATTCTCCCTGCTTGCCCCTAGTTGCTCATTAATAGCGGATGGCACCTTTAATCTTCCCTCATCAACTAACTTCCGGATCTCCTTCCTTAAGACATAGCAGAAATTGGTTCGGTGACCTATCACTACATGATACGTGCAGAAGTTGTTCGTTTGATCCGGTGCCGGCTCCACATACGGCCTGATGCTCTGTAGTAGCCCGTCTTTTCTACATTTGGCAAATAATTGGCTCAGTGAAAAAGGCCACAAGGATATGCCTTTTCCATCACCCTTGGGGAGTGGACTCCTGGTTGGTCGCGGAACAAGGTCAGTGTTGGCTTTGAGGGGGGCCTTCGATTCTGCTTCACCGGTCAGCCCTCTTATTACTCCCTCAAGCTTAATCACACGTGCCTCCAATTCAAAGCACCTTGTCGTCAGCTTTTCCACCTTGTCAAGATCACCTCCTAGCACTTCCTTTAACATTGCCCCCGCCTCTTCCCTAACTACCTTTCGGAATCGTGATGAAGCCACATAATCATCCACGACATTTGTTATAGTGTTGAAGTTCATTGGGCCAGCCATTCTCAAGACTCCTTCCCTTTCTCTCCTGATAAAAACACTTGTCAGCATCGACTGGGGCATGAACACAGAGAATACCAAGTCAAGGGATGATGCAGGTATGAATGCAAGGTGTGATGCATGCATGTATGAACGATGATGTCATGTGATGCCATGTCATGTTATGCAACTCTAAACTAGTCAAGTGCACACAAAACCAAGAATGGAGACATGCAAGATGCAATGAATTCTGTTGATGAAACTATTTGCTGAAGGAGAGCATGGCGTATAAATATACACCACATGGATAAAATGACACACAGGGTGTCCATGGATCGAAGCAAGGTGATACTTGCAAAGGGCTAACGTGTAGAGCGTATCTTACACGGGAGGAGAGTTAATATTTGAAGCGGTACGTGTAGAGCGGATCTTACATGGGGAGGAAGGGTAGAGTTTGATGCGGTACGTGCACAGCTGATCTTGCACGGGGAGATTTGGAGCGGTACGTGAAGAGCTTGTCTTACACGGAGAGGAAGTGTGCAGAGCTTATCTTGCACGAAAATATATTTTGGAGCGGTGCGTGTAGAGCTTATCTTACACGGGGAGGATGGATAGAGTTTGATGCAGTACGTGCAGAGCTTGTCTTGCACGGGGAGATTTGGAGCGGTGCGTGTAGAGCTTGTCTTACACGGGGAGGCAGTGTGCAGAGCTTGTCTTGCACAGAAAGATATTTTGGAGTGATACGTGTAGAGCTTGTCTTACACGGGGAGGATGGATAGAGTTTGATGCAGTACGTGTAGAGCTTGTCTTTCATAGGAAGATTTAGAGCGATACGTGTAGAGCTTGTCTTACACGGGGAGGAAGTGTGCAGAGCTTGTCTTGCACGGGAAGATATTTTGGAGCGGTACGTGTAGAGCTGGTCTTACACGGGGAGGATGGGTAGAGTTTGATGCAGTATGTGCAGAGCTTGTCTTGCATGGGAAGATTTGGTATTTGGGTGTGCGGGACACAAGGATAGGGTTTCTATGTTGGGGATTAATCGCACAAAACAAAATACGCAGCGGAAATAAAAACGGATTAATCCCCACCAAGGACCCATGTACATTGCATTGAATTGGAAGGAGGGTTAAAGAATTACCTCTTAATTTTTGCAGGATTGGATACAGGAACCAAAACAGATTCCCTCTACAGTTGATCCACACCGAGCAATTGACTCACCGCGTGCTAGCGCCGGGATCGTCGAACAGTTCTTCGAATGAGAAGGTGAAAAATCGATATTTTTCACTCTTGGCCAAAAAAAAAACAATTTCGGCTATGTCATGGAGATAATAGGGGCTGCTCATTTTTTTCCGTCCCACACATGTGTTTCTAGGGTTTTTTTTTTTTTTTTTTTTTTTTTATCTTTTATTATTAACTTATAATTGTAATTAAATACTATATTTAATTATAATTATAAATTAGCCCCCATAAGTTTTATTAATTCTCAATTAATATTAAACTTAGTCAATTCTCCATCATATACACATATGTATGTAAAATTAATTATATCTCCATATAATATAATTAGCATACTTTATGCTATATTAATCTTATTAATATTTACATACATACATACATATATATATATATATATATATACACATATACGTAAATGTATATTATAATTAATTATATCACCATATAATATAATTATAATATACATATATATATATATAGCATACTTTATGCCATAAATATATTAATCTTATTAATATGTTCATGTGTATATACATATACATGTAAATATATATCTTTATATATATTTAATTTCTCATCAATAATAAATCATTATCTCATAATGATTTATCCCCGAATTAAGTGAATCTCATTTTGCTCTTTGTGTGTGACCCCGTAGGATCATATAAATTGGCAATGAGGAAATTACCATAATGCCCTCATAAGTCATAAGCGGACTCTAGCAAGCCATTATGACTACCCAATTCATATGATTGGTATAATCCAATAAACCTACTTATAGAATGTGTCATATTCCCTTTTGTCTCTTGATATCATGATTAATTATAAGACATGGTACACTTGTCAATCTTATATAAATTAATCATATGCTTTCTCGATCTCAAAGCGGACTGTTTAAACAAATCAATTGATACTCCTATCAATTATTTGAGCACGGCCATGCATTTAACAGTCTTACTTATCGAGGGGCCCAGTGATATCGCTCTCTTGATAGAGAGGGACAAAATCCCATATCTGTCACTCACATCCCAAGGCATGAGTCATATCGTACCCAATCACAGCCTTTATAACTACTCTGTTACAAGCAGCGTTTGACTGCGTCAAGGCACAACATGAATTCATCCCGGAATCCATGGTGACCTCAGGTCAAAGGAATCAGCTAATGACACTACTATAATCAAGATCAGTTGTGACACATGACCATGAACTTGATCTCATAGTGGGTCTCCAGTAACATGTTCTCTAACATATTACCCGTGAGTATAATCTGTATCTGTATACACTATATTCATCTTATGAATATCCATTATCACTCACACTAGTCTTAGTTTGTTATTATTCCCATAATAACAATCGACTAGGGATATTTAGAATAACACGATTTATTCATGGATACTTATCATAAATGCTAACATACAAACATAAATGATAATATTAATCTACACTAGATTAATCTTAGAAGTCAAATTACATAATCCAATATTGGCCTTAGGGCACAATCTCCAACAATCTCCCACTTGCACTATGGCCAATCATACATGTATCTTATACCCATTGACCTACATGACTTTCATGTATTCACTTGTGCAGGAGTCTTTGTCAGTGAATTATTAATTTTCGCTTCCGTTGTAACTTTACACATTTTCACTCTCTCTTTAGAGACAGCCTCTCTAAATTAGTGAAAAAACGCCTAAGTATATGCTTGTGTCATACAAGGTTCTTACGCATTGAACTATTGTCCCTACAATAGTCTCACAGGATAAGCAATGCTTAGAACAAAACACAACATTTTGTGATGAACTTCTTCATCCAAAATTTCCTTTACATCATATGTAACAATATACTTTGACTACTATTATAGATATTTAGCTATATCGTTTTATTTTGAACCTTTCAAAATCATAACATCTCTTTTTAAGAGAATACTAGATCTCGACTGATATATTGCAACTAATTGCAATCAGTTGTATATGTGCAACTATTTACACAGTTAACATAAGCAAACTTCTTTTAAGTCTTTCTCATTGAACGCTTTCAATGCTTTGACTTAAAACAAAACATTCTTTTAGATCTATCTATATAGATTCTAATTTCAAGAATATAGGCAGCCTTGCTTAAACATTAATTGAAATTACTTTCTTAGCCAAGATTTTACTTCTTGCAAGGTAAGAATGTTATTTCAAACAAGCAATATGTCATCCACATATAGCATTAGGATGCCGATATGCTCCCACTGATCCTTTTGAAACACAAGATTCATCATCCTTTTGATAAAATCAAACCATTTGATTTCTTTATCAAAACTATGATTCCAACTATTTGATGCATGTTTCGATCCTTATGAGAATCTTTGAAAACTTGCATGCGCTATTTGAATTCTTTGGATGCTCAAAACTTTGGGTTGTGTCACGTACACATCCTCAATCATGTTTTCACGTAGGAAACAGATTTTGATATCCATTTGTCATATTTTATAATCATATTATGCGGATGTGGCAACAAGAACTCAATTTGACTTGATCATGATTAATGACGAAAAAGGATTTTATCATAGTCCTACTATGAATTTGTTCGTATCCTCATAGTCACTACTATGAACTTGTTTATAACCCCTTTTTGTCACTAGTCGTGCTTTATAAGTTTGAAGATCACCATTCATGTCAGTTTTCAATTTGAAAACTCACTTGCAACCATTGCATACGCATCTTCTAAAAGATTTATCAAAGTCTATACTTTGATTGTTAGACATGGACTTATCTTCAACCTTTTTAGCATCAAGTCACTTATTAGATTCAAAATCTAACATTGCTTCTTCATAAAAGAAGACTTATTTCATCTAGTAAAATTACATCATGATTTTGAGAAATCCATATCTCTCCTAATCATGTCGTATTCCACTAGACTTTCATTGGACTTGTGTAATTTCAACAATGATCATGAAACCATTTCCACGTTCCTCTTCAACGTTAAATGTCACTTTTGTGAATTATGAGTTTTGTAGGTGTACCTTACTCCCACTAACTCTACTAGAAATTAACTCCCTCTTCAAGGGGAAACCATTTCTAGCTACAACTACTTTGTATCCCAAAGAAACACAGGAGTAACAACTCCTACTTTCCTTTTGAGTAATCCACAATATGATATTTAAATTTAGGTGCCAACTTATTCGAAATAAGCTTTACAGCCCTAAACTTATTCAATGAAACAATTTGGGTCTCTTACCCAACCATATCTCATATGTTGATTCATGAATTGTTTTAGACGGAACAATATACACAGCTGCTTTAATGGCATATTTTTGAGAAAACGATGATCAACTTGACTTCATCATAGATTGAACTATATCTGTATAGAGTTCGACTACTCCCTTTTCGACACAACATACTTTGTGGCGTACTTGGAGGAGTCAATTGTGAGACAGTCCCACAACCCCTAAGATGATTGTCAAAATCTTGACTCAAATGTTCAGCACTTGGATCATATCTAAGTGACTTTACTATCTTGTCAAGATACTTCATACTTCATTTTACAAGCTTTTGAACATTTCAAAAGTTCCAAACTCGTGTTTCATTAGATACTCTTATCTAGTGAAAAGTTCCATGAAAGTAATGAAGTATTAGAACCTCCTTTAGCAGTTGATTTATAATTCATATACATCCACATGTATAATGCTTAATAAATCGATTGTTCTTTGACTACTTTTAGCAAAGAAAACCTTTTGTCATCTTTTACAATAAACAACATTCGCATGATTCAAGATGATTCATAATCTCATGAATCCAAAGGTCCATTCTCATGGAGTTTCGAAATGCAACTTTGCTTATGTCTCCAAGACGACACTGCCAAATGGGTTGGATCAAACTATTTGATTCGATCCTTACAGTATTTATGTTACAGATGGGCTCCACATATAAAGACAATTATGTAAATCTATATTTCATAATCATGTCTTTATAAAGTTTATAATTCACAATTATAAAATAAACAACATTTGTTTACTCAAGCCAACAAGCTCAATAGGCAACAAGAGTTCGTAACTTACATGTAAAAGTTCATAACCTTTAACCAAAGTTCATAACTTTTATGTAAAAGTTCACAACTTTTACCTAGAAGTTCATAACTTTCATGTAAAAGTTCATAACTTTTAACCAGAAGTTCATAACTTCCAAGTAACAACCTTTGCTACTCTTGCCTATTCGTATTCTACCTTTCACCTTCATAAGGTTTCTACTTAAGTTGAGATTCTTCATATTCTACTAATATGAAATCCACCACGGTATCTAATACCTTTGATATAGAAACAAAAGTAGAATAATTAATAAATACTTAAGGTAGCAGTCTTACTGCCTTTCATCTTCTCATAGTTCTCCAAACAAAGTTTGCTATTTTCATTCTAATGAACGATTCATTCTAGAAATGGCAACATCCTTCTTTTGGAGATCTCTCTATGCCAACAGCTTTGGTCTTTAAAACATGTTTCACCCAAACCTTTCGGTCTTTATGCTTTTCGACCTTCCTTTTATCCTTTTCCTTTTGAACCTTAAGCACACAATTCGAGGCGGGCTTATCCTTTATGGATAACTTAACATTCTTTTGCATCCTATGCAACTAATTCATAATTTTCTCCATGTCATTCAAATGATAGTTCATCACCAATGACTATCAATTAATGAATTCAAGATCACATCTTAATGCCTTTTGGAGGCCAATGAGAAAATGTTGCCTCAAACACTTATCTTTTCTTGCTCACTAACTGATGGAACATTTCCATTTGTGATGTATCATATATCTCAAGTAAAACTTCCACGTACGGAAGAATTGGTGGCAAGTGTAAGATAACAAAATTTAACAGAGTCCCTTCGATGCTTCAAGTAAGCATCTTTTATACTCGTGTTACAATTGCTAGTGGTTCATTGGGCAAAAGGATTATTGAGAACATATGATTCCTTTTGATTTGAGAACAATTCTCAATGTTCAATAACAATCGAGATCAAGGTAATAGCAATTATAACTATAATAAAGCGTGTAAAGATTTTAGTTAAATGCTCCCACTTAAATTATAAAACCCTTTAAAATATTTAAGTGGGTGAAGATCCAAAATCCATACTTAACCATAGCACTGCTTTGGCATGTCCCTATGATTAAATATAATTTCGGTAGGCAAAGACTCAAAATCATGCTTTAAACCATTTAAACATATTTTGGATGTGCACTTCTTTGCCAATTGCATCATTATGCAACTCTTATAATTTATGAGATGCATGATATCATATATCATATTTAATTTGTATGTTACTCATCTCATCCTTGCCTCGGGCTCAAACACCTTTTTGATTAACCCTTTAGTTAAACCAATTACAACACAATGAGAATCACCTTTTCTCATATTATTGCTTCGCTAAGGTCACAACATGCGTACCCGCCCTGGCGGTATACCATGATGCGAACATAGTACTTGACAAGTGTTATACGTAATTGGGTGGCAAAAATATAAACTTCATAAGTTTATTTAGGGTTTATTAATTCCTGTGAGTTAATTGTATCATATACAATTTCATGGCATTAATATTAATCATACTTTTGTTAATATTAATTAGCATGGCATCTTATGGCATACAATTGTCTAGCATGCATATAGAATATCTAGCATGGCATCACATGGCATCTAAATAAAATAAAGCATGCATATGACTCGAACCGTGTTATGGTATGGTTTAAATCTACATTGATTTTCATAGGCCAATATGAAAATCAACAAGGTCATATCCTAGGTAGTAGCATCCATCACATGGTCATTGCACCGCCTCTTGGATCCGCCTCCACGTCTTTGCTTCCAAGCACCATCTCATGGATTTATATTTTACAAAAAATTGCAACCTATACAATTTTTCTAGTAAAATAAATTTTACATATCATAAATTGCATCCTATACAATTTTTCTAGTAAAATTAAAAATTAAAATTTACATAAATACAAACGACTCGCAGGTCGTATTTATATAAAACCATAATAAATAAAATAAAGCATCCACGGGGTCCAAAACCATACCATAACACCATGCATAAAATTATCAACAATAATTTTATATCTAAAAATATTTAGGGTTCAAAGTGGTAATATACAATCACATTGTATTTAGAATTAATTAATTTGGAAAAATTCGTAAATATGCAGAAACAATTTTCCACACTTAAAACGAAAAAGGGGTAAAAACTGTCGGACAGTATGCTCGTCGGGCCGCGCACTGTAGTATCCAATACTGCGCGCAGCCCGATGCTGCATGAGCAGCATGCTGCTGACGCAGCAGGAGAAGAATTTCTGGGCGTCATGCCCAGAAAAGAAAAAAAAAATTTTTTTTTTTTTTTTTTATAAAGAGTGTTGCAATTGCGATTGGTGTTGCAATTGCAACACCAATTGCAATTGCAATTACAAAGTTGTTTCTGGGCGTCATGCCCAGAAAAGAAAAAAAAACATTTTTTTTTTTTTTTTTTTTTTTTTTTTTTTATATATTAATTGAAACAATTTCAATTAAAAACCCATGAATCAAATTCATGACACCAACCCCTTAAACATTCCAAATCATTAAAATAAAATCATTCACAATGATTAATCAACAAAATCAAATTTTATTTTGTTATTCACAATAACATAGAACCCTAAATAAAACATACAAACTCCTAACAACAATTTTGATCCAATCAAAATCATACAAACCCTAACATGCAATTTTGATCCAATCAAAACATAAATCCAATTCAATCAAAATACAAGTGGCTCTGATACCACTGTTGGGGATTAATCGCACAAAACAAAATACGCAGCGGAAATAAAAACGGATTAATCCCCACCAAGGACCCATGTACATTGCATTGAATTGGAAGGAGGGTTAAAGAATTACCTCTTAATTTTTGCAGGATTGGATACAGGAACCAAAACAGATTCCCTCTACAGTTGATCCACACCGAGCAATTGACTCACCGCGTGCTAGCGCCGGGATCGTCGAACAGTTCTTCGAATGAGAAGGTGAAAAATCGATATTTTTCACTCTTGGCCAAAAAAAAAACAATTTCGGCTATGTCATGGAGATAATAGGGGCTGCTCATTTTTTTCCGTCCCACACATGTGTTTCTAGGGTTTTTTTTTTTTTTTTTTTTTTATCTTTTATTATTAACTTATAATTGTAATTAAATACTATATTTAATTATAATTATAAATTAGCCCCCATAAGTTTTATTAATTCTCAATTAATATTAAACTTAGTCAATTCTCCATCATATACACATATGTATGTAAAATTAATTATATCTCCATATAATATAATTAGCATACTTTATGCTATATTAATCTTATTAATATTTACATACATACATACATATATATATATATATATATACACATATACGTAAATGTATATTATAATTAATTATATCACCATATAATATAATTATAATATACATATATATATATATAGCATACTTTATGCCATAAATATATTAATCTTATTAATATGTTCATGTGTATATACATATACATGTAAATATATATCTTTATATATATTTAATTTCTCATCAATAATAAATCATTATCTCATAATGATTTATCCCCGAATTAAGTGAATCTCATTTTGCTCTTTGTGTGTGACCCCGTAGGATCATATAAATTGGCAATGAGGAAATTACCATAATGCCCTCATAAGTCATAAGCGGACTCTAGCAAGCCATTATGACTACCCAATTCATATGATTGGTATAATCCAATAAACCTACTTATAGAATGTGTCATATTCCCTTTTGTCTCTTGATATCATGATTAATTATAAGACATGGTACACTTGTCAATCTTATATAAATTAATCATATGCTTTCTCGATCTCAAAGCGGACTGTTTAAACAAATCAATTGATACTCCTATCAATTATTTGAGCACGGCCATGCATTTAACAGTCTTACTTATCGAGGGGCCCAGTGATATCGCTCTCTTGATAGAGAGGGACAAAATCCCATATCTGTCACTCACATCCCAAGGCATGAGTCATATCGTACCCAATCACAGCCTTTATAACTACTCTGTTACAAGCAGCGTTTGACTGCGTCAAGGCACAACATGAATTCATCCCGGAATCCATGGTGACCTCAGGTCAAAGGAATCAGCTAATGACACTACTATAATCAAGATCAGTTGTGACACATGACCATGAACTTGATCTCATAGTGGGTCTCCAGTAACATGTTCTCTAACATATTACCCGTGAGTATAATCTGTATCTGTATACACTATATTCATCTTATGAATATCCATTATCACTCACACTAGTCTTAGTTTGTTATTATTCCCATAATAACAATCGACTAGGGATATTTAGAATAACACGATTTATTCATGGATACTTATCATAAATGCTAACATACAAACATAAATGATAATATTAATCTACACTAGATTAATCTTAGAAGTCAAATTACATAATCCAATATTGGCCTTAGGGCACAATCTCCAACATTCTAATGCTTACGGAAGACCTAAGGGGCTTGATGAGGTTTCTAGCATTTTTGGAACACTTAAACGACTCGGTGCATGCGGTAAAGTCTTTGGTGCTTATGGAGTGCTTGAATGTTGTGGAGTGCTTGAATGTTTGATGGATGAATAAGATGTACATTGTGAGATAATGAGGATGATCCCTTTATTTTTATTCTTCTTTTTTTTTTTACTTTAGACATTCCAAGAACACCCAATGCTATGCGAAAAATGTTACGTGTAGACCGCCACACGGGAAAAAGTTTGGTGCTTTTGGGGCACCTAATGAGTTTCATGAAATGGTCACGTGTGTACCAACACACGGACAGATTTCGACGCTTCAAAGGTCTATGAGATGATATGAAATGGTCACATGGGACCGGCCCATGGACAGAGTTCTGATGCTTTTGAGCATATAAAATGAAATGATGTTATGAGAGGGTCACGTGTGATGGGGACACGGACAAAAGCTCAGCGTTTGGGGAGCACCATGCATGATTTGGGATGTTATGAAATGCTCCTACATATGTACTAACCCGGCACTCGGGGAGCGCCTTGAATAATGAAGTAATTTCATGAATTAACCCGATGTGGATCACAATGCTATATAATATTTATGATGAATGGATATGATGTCATGAAATGTATCGTGTGGATTGTCACACGGGAATATACCTAGGACCATTGTGGTTTCTATTGAATGAAATGATTTGGTGGAATGGCCAAATGCAATCCGGTGCTTTGGCAGAATACGGGTATTTTGGGATACCCGATATATGATGGAATGATATGATCATGGTGGGCGTCCTTGGAATGCCCCTAATTTAATTTAAATGATATGTCGTGAATGCTTATGACACACAAAATGCAAATGGCTGCACAAAAACTTGGGTTAGAATGCATGGAATACATAATGATGTTATTTATGCTTTGTGAAAATAGAATGTTAAATATAATGTCATGGAAGAATTCGTTAGTATGAATGGCAAACAGATGATTTAATGTTTTCACACGAAAATAAAATGCAAATGGCTGCATAAAAATGTGGGTTAGTATCAAACAAAAATGTTTTGTGCATGGTATGTCATATGTATGGAAAATGGTGATTATGGTATGTCGTGAAATGTCGAGAAGCGTGTAACACGTAGCACACGAAGCAAATTCTTCCAACCTTATTTCTCTAAGCGTGGTTGGTCTCAAAAATCCTAACCGAGTCCTAGGTGGGGTTCTCTTCGATCACCAACCGGGGGTGATGAAGGCGCGATTTTATTATTATTTACACACGATTTATTCTGGTATCCTAAGGGAATCCAACTAGGGCTGCCTATATGAGTTCGGTCCAAGTCGGGTTAAAAATCAAGGTTCCCATAGCAAGATATACTCCTCACTTCTCCCCACTCAAGGGTCCGAACGAAGGGGTTCGTATGAGGCTATGGGTGGTGTTTCGTATCCGTGCCCCTAAGACCATGAGGAACAAAGGCGACACTTCAACAATCCACTGGGCTAGAATGGGATATTTAACCTAATGCAAGCATGTCTAGCTAAAATGCAAAATGAAATACCAATCGAGAATCATCCACCTTATTTTAATTAGACACTTTTCAGGGCTTGTCAAATTCTTTTAAGTTTTTAAGAAAACTTTTTAAGAAATCCCCCGCAGAATCGCCACTGTGAGCGGACGACATTTTCGACGGACCGCGAGACTCCCTTTCGGAAGGGGTGCCTCGATCTCGGGTGGGCCCCTCCCTCGTGTGGGGTTTTTATGAATGGAAAATCGGTTTTGGAAAATAAATGGAATTAATTCTTAAAAGAACCAAGACCTAAGTCTCGATGAATATTGTAGAGTCGCCACCCGGCTCAGCTCAACCACGAAATTTATAATGTAGCTGAACCGGACGAACGGCTGCTACACTATCCAGAGATTCGGGTTCGACAAGTCCCTTATTTCGTGCCTAATTAAAATAAATATTGGTTAATGTTCATAGATGGTATTTCAAACTCTAAAAGTCAATTTTATTGAAATAAATAGACATACAGCGCGCATACAGGTTAAAGCAAAATAGTAAAAGATTAAATTATTACAACCCGATCGAATAAAAGATAAAAACTCTCGCCTCACTTTTAGAAGCGCCTAGGATACACGAGAATCTAGAAAAATACAATCACCTAGGATACATGATTTAATCTATTAAATTACATCCAAAATAAAAATAAAAGAAATTAAAACCTGCAAAACAGAGGGTTAGCACAATATATAGCACGCCACAAGTTGGACTCAAACATAACAGAGTTTGGAAATTAAGAATTGGGGGCATGCATTTAGGGGATAACCGGGTTGGCTCGGCTAGCCGGCCCGGTTAGACCTGGAGAATATTTTGAAACGTCCCTGTATTTTGATTTTTGTGGGAAAATCATTTTGAAAACAATTTTTCCGGTTTACATGCATTTATTACATGTGAGGTGGGTCGGTTTTCGAGAGAATCAGGTCTCCGTCGTGGCATTGTTCTAAACGCAATTTTACTGGAAATTGAATCTAGGGTCGTGAATGCACACAACAAAATTCATTTTTCATGATTTTGGGGTTTTCTGAATTTTTATGGATTTTTGGGAATTTTTGGGAATAAAAAAGCAAATTCTGGTTCTGGAAATCACGTTACACTGTAAGCGACCCAAAGTCAGGATTTTGCCAAAATTTATTTGAAACAAAACTGGAAAGAAAACGCCTGGAAATCAAGAACACTCGTACGACTGTATATACAGTCGTACGACTGTTCATCAAATCCAAGAACAGTCGTGCGACTGTTCTTGATTTCCAGAAGCAGAAACGCAGAAAAATGAACGAAAATGGCACAAACCACACCAATCACCCATAAAGCTTGTAAAAGAGAAGGGAAAAGGAGTGTCTACCTTTTTGGCGTGCGTCCACCGTAGGATTGACCCCTGGCGTCGCTCCAATTCACTAAAATCCGCACTTTTCTGCTTGAGTTAGGGTTAGGGATTTGGGTCCAGAGATTTCCAAATGCAAGGGTTTTTTGATGATGAGTTCTTTCTTCTTCTTCTCTGATTTTCTCTCTTCTCTCTTTTTTTTCTCTTTTTCTTTTTTTTCTTTTTCTCCTTCTCCGTCTTTTTCTGTCTGTCTCCCCCCTTTTCTTTTCCCCTTTTTCTCTGCTTTTAGGGTATGGGTTGGTTCACCTGCCACGATCTACAGTCGTACGACTATACTCTTTTTTTTTAAGGAAGTAAAATTCCGGCGCTTACAAGAGTAATAGAGTATATATGTTTTATATGTTTATAAACTCTACTTTGTATAGAACTCTAATTGTAGAACCCTATTTGTATTTGTACTCTTCTACTATAAATAATCAATGGATTACCTCTCCACACTTTAGGAGAGAATTCACAAAACCCTAAATCTATCTCCATCAACCATGACAATAATGATTTCATACCTTTAATCTATTCTCTATTTCAAAATTAAGACGAGCATTTAGAGATATTGATAGATCATTTTCCCTAATTTAATTTTCTACATTAAGTTCCTTCTGAGTGCTAGCAAAATTTTCCTTTGTGTTGTCTTACCTCTTCACACAAATATGATAAATAGTTTTATGGTTCAAAGCTTTTTAAAAGTTTCAATTATACACGTATTTAAATGTTCTTTTTGGTTGCCAAGTGTGTGCCTGGTACATAGTGAAATTAAGCTTCTCATTTGTTGTCTAATATAAATGATTTGATTCTTGACTAAAGGATTATTATGCTAGTTTGTGTTTTGTTCCCCAAAGAAATTACGGTGCTTATTTTCTTTTTTATTTTTTGTTGTTGCAAGCATGTCCTCTTTATTTGTTCATCTTCTTTTTCCTTTCATTTTTGTTATTAGGTTTTTTCATTAGTTGTAATGCTTCTTTTCAATTTAATGATTAGGGATTTCCATTGTACGAAATATATATTAGTCATGCTGTATAATTATTTGAGGCTAATATTTTTACTTATTTTTCTGTTTTGTTTGGCATATTTTACTTCTCTAATACATGTTTGAATCATATAATTATTGTTTAATGATAATTTGCTTTTTTTGTCGGATATAACAGCTCAAGTACTTGATTTTGGACATAGTATGATAACTATTATAAGTGAGAAAGAAGTGAGAAGAGTGAAGTTGCTTTTGGATGAAGAAAGGTTTATTTTTCTAATGATTGGCTATTAAAGTACACGAGTGATATAACTTACAAATTCACATTTTATGAATTGATTTACATGTATTATCCAATTTCATTCATCATATTATGTCATTTCTAATTGCTTAGTCGTGAATATTTCTAATTGCTTATGTTTCAATTATCTGTATACATAGTAATAGAGTATATATGTTTTATATGTTTATAAACTCTACTTTGTATAGAACTCTAATTGTAGAACCCTAATTGTATTTGTACTCTTCTACTATAAATAATCAATGGATAACCTCTCCACACTTTAGGAGAGAATTCACAAAACCCTAAATCTATCTTGGTATCAGAGCAAGGCCGAAAACTCCAACCCTAAAGGATTCTCACGGTTTTTCTTTCTTATTTCTTGATTCTTGTGGTGACCGAAACCCTAACCCTAATCTTGGTTCTTCTTCTTCTTCTTCTTGGGTTTTCTTTTTCTTTCTTGTTCTTGTTTCTAGTGGTGATCGAAAATCTAAAACCAAGATTTCTTTCTTTGATCAATCTTTTTCTTCTCATCATGACAATCACCGGTAACTCTACCAACTCTTTGGCAACCTCTTCCCCTACCGATTCCATTGCTTCAGGCCTTGGGGGGACGGCTACCCCAACCTTTTCTCATCAACTTCCGTTGAAACTAGACTCCACCAACTATGTGCTTTGGCGCACACTTATTATGCCTATGCTTTCGGGATGTGGTTTAGCCGCTCATGTGGATGGCACGGCCTCAGTTCCAGTAGGGAGGCTGGCTAATAATGATATCAATCCTCTTTATCAGATGTGGTTTCAAAAAGATCAGCAGGTTCTCAGTTGGATCTTGAATTCTATCTCTCCATCTCTCCTTCCGCAGATCATTGGTGTTAAAACGGCTCGTGATGCTTGGGTAAAATTAGAAAATGCTTATGCCTTTGGTTCAAGGGCTCAAGTACGAGACTTGAAACAACAACTCCACTCACTAGTAAAGTTGAACTCTGAAACTATTTCTGATTATATGCAACGTGCCAAGTTGATTTCTGATCGGTTAGCTTCTTTACAATACATGGTTTCAGATGAAGATCTTGTTGATGCTATTTTAGATGGACTTCGAGGTCCTTTTCAGGATGTTTCGCATACGTTTGGGGCACGTAGTATATCTTATGATGATTTATTTGGTTTATTGTTGACTGAGGAACGACATATCAAAAAGGAAAAGTCTTTAACGGAGGAGCTGAATGCACCAACTGCCTTTTTCACAGCAAGGCAGCTAAGTTCAGGTGGCCGCGGGAGAGGACGTGGACATTCTCAGGGACAGTCCGCTCCTTCCTACCGCCGGCAGCAGCAGCAGTCCATCCTTGGTCCATATCAACAGCAGCAACACGGATAGACTCACTTTTCCGGCCAGTAGTATTCATGCCACCAGCAGGGGAAACACACCCAATCCATACCAGTTGATGTGTCGACGTTTACATGCCATAATTACAGGAGATTGGGACATTATGCACGCCAATGTCCATGTCCAAAAATTAACCAACAATGTAATCCTCACCCTCTAACCTCCAACCATACTACTACCAACCCAACCGACTCTTCATGGATTATGGATAGTGGAGCTACACACCACCTCACCCCGGACTTGGGTCAACTCCATCTGCATTTCGAATACAATGGGCCTGAAGAGGTTCATCTAGGTAATGGCTCGTGTCTCCTATCACTCATGTTGGGTCTTCTTTTATTCTTACTGCTATTAGTCCTTTAAAATTGTCTCAAGTTCTCCATGTCCCATCTTCTCATTCTAATCTTGTTTCTATAAGTGCTCTAACCCGTGCTAATGATGTTTCTGTTGAATTTTTTTATTCTTATTTTATTGTAAAGGACCTGCTTTCCAAACAGGTGATACTTCGAGGCCAGAATAAGAATAGGCTATACACTCTTGCTGCAGGTGTTCCACCTCCTGTCCGGGCACATCTCACATCATTAGCCACATGGCATGCACGGCTTGGTCATCCCGCCTTACCAGTAGTCAGTCAAGTTTTGAGTCATAATAATATTCGTTTCTTAGCTAGTAGGGATCGCACTATTTGTTCTAGCTATGCGGTTGGCAAGAGTCATAAACTTCCTTTTTCTCCTTTTAATTCTATTATTGATGGACCTCTTGATATTATTTGTTCTGATTTATGGGGCCCTGCCCCTATTGAATCTCATGATGGTTTCGTTTACTATTTTCTTTTTTATGATCAGTTTAGCAAATATTGTTGGATTTATTTTTTGAAATATAAATCTGAGGTGTTAAGTACATTTATTAAATTTCGTTCAGCAGTTGAAAAATATTTCGATCATCCTATTAAGATTTTTCATTCTGATGGTGGAGGGGAATTTATTGCTATGAGGTCTTATTTGGCCGAAAATGGCATTCAACATCGAATATCCTGCCCTTATACCCCTGAACAAAATGGGGCAGCAGAAAGAAAACATCGCCATATAGTAGAAACAGGTCTCTCCTTATTACACTATGCTAAATTGCCCATGAATTTTTGGACCTATGCCTTTGATACTGCTGCCTATTTAATTAATAGAATGCCCTCACCTGCCTTACACTCCTTTACACCATATTTCGAATTATTTAATCATCACCCTGACTACTCTTTTTTGCGTGTATTTGGTTGTCTTTGCTACCCGTGGTTGCGTCCATATTCTTCAAATAAATTAAATTTCTGTTCTCGCAAATGCATTTTTTTGGGCTATAGCAAAGTGCATAAAGGTTATAGATGCTTTGATCCTGTATCCAAGAAAATCTTTATCTCACGCCATGTTGTTTTTGATGAGCAGGTGTTCCCTTTTTCGGAGTTATGTAGTTCTGCTGATCCTGATCCATCCCCTATCCATACCATGCTTCCCAGTTGCCAAATTACCCTTGCCCTTCAACAACTACCACATCATCAGCCCACTTCCTCGACCCATGACCAGCCTACAACCCAAACTCCACCACTTGCTCAGCCCGAACCCGACGCCCAAACAATTGCAGTCCCAACCGAACCACTTCCCTCCAACCGAAACACCATACCTGGCATTTCCTTGATCATCGACCTACAAGAGGCCATGCATAAGGCCCCTATCCCCTCCACGGCACCATCCATATCCCCTGTTGCTACCGAAGTTCAGCCCACTCGCCGCATGGTTACTAGGCAGCAAACCGGTAAATTGCTGCCTCCTCCAAAGTTTTTTCATACATTGGTGCTTCCTCCAGACCCCACTAGTTTCACAGAAGCAGCCAAGAGTGCTCATTGGCGTAAGGCTATTGCAAAAGAATATTCAGCATTGGTGTCTAATGGTACGTGGGAATTAGTTCCTGCAAATTCAGCTCAGAATATAATTAGATGTAAATAGGTGTTCAAGACGAAGACCAAACCTGACGAGTCCATTGAGCGTTACAAAGCACGCTTAGTGGCCAAGGGATTCCACCAATGTCCGGGGCTTGATTTCCATGATACCTTCAATCCTGTGGTTAAACCTACCACCATTCGGCTACTTCTATCACTTGCTGTTTCATTTGGGTGGTCGATCTCACATTTGGATGTCTCTAATGCCTTCCTCCATGGTGATCTCGATGAGCCGGTTTACATGGTTCAGCCCCCTGGTTTTGTAGATAAAACTTTGCCATCTCATGTATGTCGACTTCAGAAGTCTCTCTATGGCCTCAAGCAGTCGCCTCGGATGTGGCACCGCCGTCTGACTTAGGCACTAATTGCTCACAGTTTTCTTTGCTCTCGAGCTGATGTCTCCTTGTATTATTGGCGTCGAGGTACTCTGGTTATGTTTTGCCTCATTTATGTTGATGATTTGTTGATCTTGGGTAATGATTTGGGTCAAGTGGCTTCCTTAATTAATTCTCTTCAGTCTCAATTTGCCATACGGAATTTAGGACCAGCCAAGTATTTTCTGGGTATTGAACTTACAAGGCATGATGGTTCTTTGTTTCTAACTCAGAAGAAGTATGTTTGTGATCTGTTATCCAAGGCGCTTTTGTTGAATTCCAAACTGGTGGACACTCCAGCTCATTCCACCGATCGGTTATGTCTTTCGGGAGAACCATCCCCTGATGTCATGGAATATAGGAGCTTAGTGGGAGGCTTACAGTACCTAACAATCACATGTCCAGACATTGCTTTTGCCATACACAAGGTTGCTTAGTATATGCATGCGCCAACCGTCCTGCATTAGCAAGCACTAAAACGCATATTGCGTGATTTGAAGGCTATGACATTTTTTGGTTTACGATTTCAGCCTCAATCTCAGACTTATCTCCATGCCTTCTCAGATTCAGATTGGGGGGGTGATATCGATGATCAGCGGTCCACCTCGGGTTTTGCAATTTTTCATGGCACCAATCTTATTTCTTGGGCTTCACGTAAGCAACGCACTGTGTCTCGTTCCTCTACTGAAGTAGAATATCGTGCTCTTGCTACTTCTACATCGGAATTATCTTGGATTGGGATGCTACTTGTTGAACTTGGCTTCCCTATGGAGCGTGCACCCACTCTCTGGTGCTACCTACCTTACGGCCAACCCTATTTTTCATCAACGTACCAAACATCTGGAGCTTGATTTTCATTTTGTTTGGGAACGGGTCGCTTCTAAGCAGTTGGTTGTTCGTTACATCTCTACTGATGATCAGGTAGCCGACATCCTCACCAAACCTCTCTCCCCGCAACGATTTCGTATTCTAAGAGACAAGTTGGCTGTGGTCTCTACCCCAGCTCAACTTGCGGGGGAGTAATAGAGTATATATGTTTTATATGTTTATAAACTCTACTTTGTATAGAACTCTAATTGTAGAACCCTAATTGTATTTGTACTCTTCTACTATAAATAATCAATGGATTACCTCTCCACACTTTAGGAGAGAATTCACAAAACCCTAAATCTATCTCATAGGAGGAATGTCATTTCTTGCATGTTGTTTGGTTCTTATACATTGGACATAAATAACTATGCCACATTGAGAGTTTAGAGTTAATATCCTAATTTGAACTGTCTACTCATTATTCCTATTTATTTTTTTAAATAATTTGAAAATTACATGTTCAAGGTGATGCCACGTTATCTAATTCCTATTACTGTTCAAGACTCTTGCATGATGATAAGATACCTAAGATTGTTGATGCATATCGAGAACACTAAAAATAAATACCTACTTTTCAAAACCAAAATTTGTAGCAAGGGTGAAGTAGGATCGTATCCATAGGGATTGGTTGATCTAATTCTTCTAAAGTTTAAACAAATAAAAGTAAAAAAGGGGTGTTTGTAAATTGCAATTGAAATTTAATAATAATAGAAACAAAATAATTTGATGAAATTTTATATGAGGCAGATTCCAGCTAGAAGGCGGATTTGAGCCTTGAGTCAAACCAACCGATCATCAATCGAAAATAAACGATAACTTCAATACATTCAAGTAAATTAGCTATGGCTACCACAAAGTATGAATCACCTATCTCTTCTTACCGAATAGATAATCAAGAGAAGCTCATTAATAATCTCTGTTCAATCAAACAATTCCAAAACAAACTTCAGAATTTAATTCAATCAAAGCATTAACGTGCAAAAGAGATACTAATGCTATTCAATAATCACATAAGCGGGACTATTTAAAGCATATCAATTTCATTCATAACATGGATTAAAAACTTATCCATAATTAATCATGCTATTCGCTACTTAGGCTAGGTGAATTAAATAATTACGTATTTAAACACCTAACTAGCAAATCATTCACAAGTAAATCAAATCAAGGATTCAATTAAATCATGCACTATAAATAAAAACAGAATGAAATTAATTACTTGAATTAAAGAAAATAAAAAGAACAAATGATCTCAAAGTTGATTTTACAAGACTGAATTCCTCCTAACTAGAAATTAGAGTTTAGTTCTTCATGGCAGAAGATGAAACACTCAAGAGAAGAAGAAGACTGCAAAATCACGTTCCAAAAGTAGAGAAGAAAAAGAAGAGAAAGTTTTTCTACCTAAACTCTTTTAATCCCCATCAACTAAGGAAAAAGTACTAAAAAAGAAATAACTCTAATTAAGATTTGTAGGAAAAATCTAATTTGAGTTATTCTAGAAATAAAAATAAAAATACCCTAAAATCCAATAACAATAAAGCTGAAACAATTAAACTAAAACTAAATAGGAAGTCTCCTAAACCCATAAAAATTCTACAATTTTCAAAACTCCCCTTAAGCCATGATCTTGGCTAATGCAAAACATCATTTTAGGTCAATTTTCAGCATCAACTGTACACGACAAGCCATGCTTATGGGTTGACTTCACAGCTCCATCTTTAATGCTTTCCAAGCTCCCAAAATTGACACTTTACACTTAATTTCAACTTCAAGACCCCTATCATGAATAATAATACAAAATAAAGTAAATACGCCTAAGTTAACCAAAAACACAGTAATTAAAGCTTATAAATAAAGACAAAATAAACACATTTTATGCACTTATCAAATCCCCCCCTGCCACTTAAACCTTGCTTGTCCTAAAGTAAACAAAATATGTCCAACTCCAAAAATCATTAAAAGCACATCGAAGCACGTTATGTCTCAAAAATCATAGTTCCAGAATTCATCTAGTAAATCAAGCACGCTTGTTAAGGAAGAAATGAAACAAACTTGGCACTCAACCCAACTTAATTCACTCAAAGCTACTCAATTAACAACTAGAATATGATTTGCATCACTATAATAGTAGACCTTTAATTTCTCCTCAATCAATCACATAAACAAAGGTCAATAGAACTTAATTTACCACACAATTTCCCTCGACACAAACAATCAATTGATCAAAATTTCCCTGGAGCACAAACATCTAACCTTACTTATGATATTCCTCAGCTTTTCCGAACGGATAACAAAGATGGATCAAACATAATGCACCTGACTTACTCGACTAAGCACATTTATTAAGCGGCTACTAACACTATTCATAACTTAGATTCAAAAATCAAGCCAGCGGAATAAAAAATTTTTGTGAATTTTTCTCTTTTTGTTTTGTTTTTGGATTTTTTTAAATACCCCAGGACATTCACAATTAAAAACATGCAAATTGCCTATTTCATTCCTTCATTCATGATCAATCAAAAAGAAGTTTCTTATCCAGCCTATGTCTTTAAGTGATACATCTCAATTCAAGTGCCTATGATTATAATGATTTCAACTAATTAGAGATTCGTGTTGTATTCATGCCAACATCTCCCTTATTAAATATACAAGACATAAAAGAACGGAATTGGGAACTACAATTGTAAAAAGAAAAATAATGAAAAGTTTCAAAGGAGTTGGAGTTAATTTACGTTTGCAAGAGAACAATTCAAATAATATGCACATAAAAATTCATAATGTGAAACCCCTCGCCCACACTTAATTAGCACATAGCTCTTAATGTGCAGGAAAGCATAACAATCACAAACCAGAATATAAAAAAAACAAGAAGGTTAGAGCGGAAATCCCCTGGCTTATGAATGCCAAAGACCAAATGCTATTATGGAGAAAAAGGGCACGGGGGATTGTGCTCTTGAATCCGATACAGCTCAGCCACATTAGTCTCAACACTAGCTGTTTACTGTAAAAACTTGTTGCAACAATCCAAGGAAAGCAATCAAGTGTACTTAGAACGATAGAAGTTTACACTACGATGAATAAGCAATTGAAATTCAATGACAATTCAAACATTAATATAAACCAATTCGCCTAACACTTAATAAGCAAGACAAAGACTAATTAGGCATAAAATAGCTTTGTATTCTTGATCAAAATCTCATGTGGCATAAAATCAATAGTAAACACCCGTTTGTATCCAATCAATTTTGTAATTTCAATTCAACATATTCTCAAAATTTTATCAACATATTAAAGCACAATGAAGACTCTAATTCCATCTCAATTTCCAAAATCAATTTGTAAACCAGATATATAGAATTAAAGCATAGATTCGAAAAATAAATTAAGAGTGAAAGAAATTGCAAACTAGAGTGGGATCGTGTTTCTGCAGAGATGGACTTGTTGCTGGCTGGAGTTTGTTGTTCAATTACCTGAATCGAGTCTCCAGTGGAGTGAACACCTGAATCGAGTCTCCGGTGGAGTGAACAGTGGCAAAAAGAGGCAAAGTTGTGACGGTTACGACTGGTTCTGGCACTGCATCACCATCGCTCGCGTCTCCATCATCAGATGGGGCTGGATTTGAGCACTGGTTTAGTAACAACAACATCTGGAGGTATGATGGTCGGTGGAATTGATGAGGCAGAGACGGAGGCCGCTGATGTGTTATGCATCGGAGAAGGCTGTGACGGTGCTGGATGGGATGCGATTCGCATGGCGGTGGATCTAACAACCAATTTCGTGTGCTTAGTTACAATGCTGACAGACTGCTTCAACGTCTTTATTTTCCATCCCAGTGGTTAACGAGTCCGGGCCATCTGTGATAGAAGGAAGGTGCGACAGTGACTGGAGATGGTGGTGAATGGTGGCGATAAGATGGAAGAGTGGCAGTGTGAAGTGGTTGGGTTCAAGAGGGGAGAGCGTTTGTCTGCAAAAATTTTAGGGTTAGAAGAAAATGGAGAAAATAAAAAATTTGGCTTAAATATTTTCCCATTTTTAATAAAAAAAAAGCACAGAATATGGGCTCTCTCCAAAAAGAAACAGAAGACTTATGTCCTCAAACCTAGATCATGGCTTAAGCCACTCTCTTGGGCAAAAATCGATGATTTAGAAAATTGCACAAGCTATGATCTTGGCTTGAGTAAAATTTGTGCACAATAAAAAAAAAACAATTAATTAGTGAGTTAAAGCATGATCATAGATAATGAAAATAGCCTAAAATTCTTTTAAAAACTAAAATAATAGACTTAAAAGATGAAATTAAGACAATTAAACTAAAATAAATTGAATTTGGGTTGCTTTCCAAAAGACTGCCTTTCTTTTTTCTCTTATGCTAGACATTATGCCGATCTTGATTAATCAAGTATTCCCAATGGCATCTTTGTGTTCCTTGAGAACTCAGACTATCACTTCCTCTTCAAGTGCTTCGAGTCCTTTTGGTTTGATAACCGGAAAAATGCCATTATAACTAAGATAGCAAACCTTAAATTTGTCAATTAAAGCTTTAGGCTCTATCTTCGGATCTTCTTTCTGAGCCAAATTCTCACCTAGCTTCACTTGCAAAGTTTCTTCACTACCTCCTCTATCAAAAACCTTATGAACAACAGAATTAATAAAATCAATAGCTGAATTATAATGTTCATCACTTGAAAATTTCATGGCATCATATATATTGAAATAAATCATTTCACCATTAAATTTCATGCATATCGATTATAGCCTTACATGTCTTAGGAAATGGTCTTCCTAAAAGAATAGGTGTCGATATTGGACAATCATCATCATCATCTATATCCAAAACATAAAAATCAACAAGAAATACCAAACCATTAACTTGCACAAGTACATCCTTTAGTAACCCATCAGGACAAGCATTAGATCTATCAGCAAGTTAAAATATCACACTAGTTTCTTTTAAAGGTCCAGCATTTAAAGATGCATAAAGAGATTGTGAGATGATATTAATAGAAGTTCCAAGATCTAACATTGCTTTCCCAGTTCTAACACTACCTATCTTATAAGGAATAGTGAACATACCTGGATCTTCACATTTTGGAGGAAGTTTCCTTTGAATAACAGCAAAAGCATTGTACCCCACACTAATCCTTTCATCACCTCTCAATTTCCTCTTGTTAGTACACAATTTTTTAAGGAATTTAGCATAATGAGGAATTTGTTTAATTGCATCAAGAAGAGGGATATTTACCTGAACTTTTCTGAACAAATCTAATACATCTTTTTCTTGATCCTCCTTTTTGGATTTGGAAAATCGACTCGGGAAAGGAGGTGGGATGACAATCGGTGCTGATGGTTGAGTTGATTTAGGAGTTACCTCCTCTTTTTCAAGCTCTTTCTCTACTCGCTTTGATATTGACTCATTGGGTGGTTGCACTTCTTTACCATTCCTCAAAGTGATAGCACTAACATTTTTCCTAGGATTCACCTCAAGTTAAGATGGCAAACGTCCAGAAACCTGTGAATTTAACTTACTCATCGAAGTGGCCAGTTGGCTTGGTTTTCCAAGTTTCGAATACTTGTTTTAGTGTCTTATTGAAATGTCAAAGTGTTCTACCGAAATTGTTGCATGTTAGTAGCCATAGCAGTAACAATTTGTTCCAAAGACATACCTGACTTAGGAGGAGGCGGTTGTGCTTGAACTTGTGGCCTTTGCTGTTGGAAATTCTTGGATTTTTTTACCATAAATTAAACTGGGGTGATCTCTCCACCCTAGATTGTATGTTTATGAATATGGATCATATCTCCTTTAATTTTGCTGATTTTAGAAGTTTCCCACAGTATTCACGTGTTCCTCCTCTTGTAGAGTATGACATGCATCACTTGGATGGTCTTTACTTGAACAAATTCCATAAGCTTTCACTTGTTGAGTATTTCCAAAGAATGCTTTCTGCATAAGTGAAGTAAGATTGTCAATTCATTGTTCAGGAGCAGCAGTACTTACTTCATTCACTTTCGGTACCGATGGATCTTATCGCTTACCAAACTGTTGGGTATTAGTAGCCACTCTAGTAATTAGCTCTCTTGAATCAAGGATTGTTTTATTAGCTGGTGATCCGTCACTTGATGCATCAATCAAATTATTGTTAGGTAAAGTTAGACCCTCATAAAAATATTGAATTAAGAGATTATCCTTTATTTGATGGTTTGGAAAACTAGTGTAGAGATGGTTAAATCTCTCCTGGTTTTCTCCAGCATATTGGTGAATGCCTGATATATCCTTACAGATTGAAGAGACTCGTGAAGTTGGGAAAATTTTCTCCAAAAATTGCTTCTTTAATTCTCTCTAAGTGGTGATTGACCTAGAGGGGAGATAGTACAGCCAGTCCTTAGCTTTATTAGTCAGTGAAAATGGAAAGGTTCTCATTTTCACTTGCTCAACAGAAACTGCATTCCCTTGTGGTTTCATGCTTGAACATACCACATGGAGTTCCTTGAGATGTTTGTATGGATCTTCCCCTCAAAGACCACGAAAAGTAGGCAACAAGTGAATTAAACTAGATTTTAATTCAAAATTTACTTAAGTTTTTGGATACAATATGCAATTGATCCATATCTAGTCAACCATGGCTCATAAAATTTGTTCTACTATAGCCACCTTTACTTCTTCCTCTTCCTTGATTTCACTCCCACTTGATTCTGGCAAATTAGTTGCCAAGTCCAATTTAGGTGATTTTCGCTCTTCTTTTTCCTTTGTCTGCTTCCTCGGTCGATGAGCAGTTTTCTCTATTATGAGATCAAATTCGAGTTCACCTGTACAAGAAGAACGAGGCATACACTAGAAAGCAAATGATTAGAAGAAATAAATCTATTCAGACACTAATCCCTAGCAACAGCGCTAAAATTTGATACATGTCGAGAACACCAAAAATCAATACCTACTCTTCAAAACCAAAATTTGTAGCAAGGGTGAAGGAGGATCGTATCCACAGGAATTGGTTGATCTAATTCTTCTAAAGTTTAAACAAATAAAAGTAAAAAGGGGGTGTTTGTAAATTGCAATTGAAATTTAATAATAATAGAAACAAAATAATTTGATGAAAATTTATATAAGGCAGATTCCAGGTAGAAAGTGGATTCGAGTCTTGAGTCAAACTAACCGATCATCAATAAAAAACAAAAAATAACTTCAATACATTCAAGTAAATTAGCTATGGCTACCATAAAGCATGAATCATCTATCTCTTCTTATGGAATAGATAATCAAGAGAAGCTCATTAATTATCTCTATTCAATAAAACAATTCCAAAACAAGCTTTAGAATTTAATTTAATCAAAAGCATTAACATAGGAAAGAGATACTAATTCTACTCAATAATCACATAAGCGAGACTCTTTAAAGCATATCAATTTCATTCATAACATGGATTAAAAACTTATCCATAATTAATCATGTTATTCGCTACTTAGGTTAGGTGAATTAAACGATTACATATTTAAACACCTAACTAGCAAATCAATCACAAGTAAATAATCAAATCAAGGATTTAATTAAATCATGCAATAGAAATAAGAACAAAATGAAATTAATTACTTGAATTAAAGAAAATAATAAGAACAAATGATCTCAGAGTTGATTTTACAAGACTGAATTCCTCCTAGCTAGAAATTAGAGTTTAGTTCTTCATGGCGGATAATGAAAACGCTCATGATAAGAAGAAGATTGCAAAATCACATTCCAAAAGTAGAGAAGAAGAATAAGAGAAAGTTTTTCTACCTAAACCTTTTTAATCCCTATCAACCAAGGAAAGAGTACTAAAGAGGAAAAAACTCTGATTAAGATTTGTAGGAAAAATCTAATTAGAGTTATTCTAGGAATAAAAATAAAAATATCCTAAAATCCAATTACAATAAAGCTAAAACAATTAAAATAAAACTAAATAGGAAGTCTCCTAAACCCATAAAAATTCTACTATTTTCATAGCAACCCTTAAGCGATGATCTTGGCTAATGCAAAATAGCTTTTTAGGTCAATTTTTAGCATCAGCAGCACACCATAAGCCATGCTCATGGGTTATGACTTCACAGCTCCATCTTTAATGCTCTCCAAGATCCTAAAATTGACACTTTAAGCTTAATTTCAACTTCAAGGCCCCTAACACGAATAATAATAAAAATGAAGTAAATATGCCTAAGTTAACCAAAAATACAGTACTTAAAGCTTATAAATAAAGGCAAAATAAACGTATTTTATGCACTTATTAGTTGTGAACTATAAATAGAGGTCAATTTTATTGCATTTTCTAATATTGTCTGCAATATTGTATTACATGCATTCATATACAAATTTAATTAACAAGTTAAAGTTGGATCAACCTAAGTCAACTATGTTGAGCCATTATTCAGCCAACATTCAAAGTACTATACCTGATGATTTATATCAAAACTGAAAAAAAAATACTGGAAGAAATTTAAAAGTCCAAAGAGATACATTTTAACACTATGAATACAAGTAAATGGTCTCATACCTTTTTTTTTGTAATTTTGAAATTCTGTGATATATTCCTAGATATTTTATGTACAATATTCACTTAAGATGAAAAGTATTACATGTTGATGGTGTATGTTCAATCTTAATTGGAATGATCTAAGTTTGGCGTTTTACATTTATCTCTTCCCACCTGTAATAGAAGGATTAAAACTTTTGTGATTTGATTACGAGTTTTATTTTTAAACCTACATCTTTAAGAACTTTTTTGATGATTTCACATCCTTTTATTTAACTAGGAGGGCCTATTTGTTACATTAGCAACTATGGTTTGTATAGAATTAAGGTTCGGTTGGTATTACATTGCAGTACAACAAGGGTTTTATCAAATGCAACATTGTTGTAAGGCAATTTTCTTACATCTTAAACAAAAAAAATTATTTGCCATTTGCATGGAATGTATTCTTGAATTTTTGTAGCCATAGTATAATATTCAACGGTAAAATATTATGAAAACAAACATTTATTAATGCATTAATATTAAATTTTTGGTGTCAAAATCCAAATTCGAGTTGTGGATGAAACTTCAAGTGCTTTCTTTGTGTTGTTTGATGAAGAATTTTTGCAATTTGTTTGTAAAACAGCTTCTTATCTTAAATCAAGCTTTAATGAGGTAATCAATTTAAAGGTTTATAAATAATGTTCTTAGTACTCTCTTTAGTCAACATTCATTCTTTATTCTTATTTTGCAATATTTAGAATGGAGATCCTAATAAATCATATGACTTGAATGTGTTTATCAACAAGATATTTCTCTTCAAGATTAGGTTAAGTGGTTGGAACTTTAATAAGGAACACTCAACATATGTTGTTGCTAAAATTTCTAATGATGCTACTTTATAGAAGAATTCATTAAAAATAAAGATAGTATGGTAAGTTTCAAATATCGAAGCAAATACTCAAATTACTATTGGCAAAATATCATATAATTGAAGAAATTATTTATACTAATATGCATTTTGTCTATGAAGGAACCTATTGTTGGAGTTGGTGATAATAAAGATGTGGATTGTTTAGTTACACCAACAAGTTGTAAGAAACATTGTGTTCTAGTCAAGATATAAATCACATGGAAGAGGGCTGAAAATCAAATTAAGCATATTGTCCGTCTCATATTGTTCGTTTCATTATGCTTTATGATTCTTTTGTGGAATATCAAATTTTGCATCATGATTTTGATTTTGATAGTTTCAAGCCGAAAAGAGGATTGAGGCAAAGAGATCCATTATCCTTTTATTTATTCATTATCTACGCTGAAGGGTTATCTTCCATTATCTGTAATTTTGAGTAACAAAGTAAAATTCATGGGTTTCATGTGGCAAGAACCGGTCCAATTATTTCTCTTTTTATGGATGATTCTTATCTCTTTTTTTGAGCTAATGACAGTGAGGCAGAAAATATTAAGCAGTGTCTCTCCCTGTATGAGAAAGCTTTAGGCTAAAAAATAAATTTTAAGAAATACACTATTAGTTTCAGCCGCAACGTGGAGTCGGGGGACAAAACTGGTATTTGTTCCAAGCTGCAGGTTAGTTTGATGGACCCACAAGGGAAGTACCTTGTATTACCTAGTGTTTTTGGGAGAAATATACCGAGGGATTTTCTTATATTATTGATTGGATGAAAAGTAGAATTCATGTTTGGGGATTGAAGCATCTTTCATAAGCAGGGAAAGAAATTCTTCTTAAGTCAATGATTCAAGCTATCCCTTTTTACTTGATGAGTGTTTTTTTGCTGCATTTTTTTACTTGCATTGAAATTGAATTCATTATGAATGCTTATTGTTGGGCGCATAATGAGGATGATAAATCGGGTGTGTTGGATGAATTGGGATAATCTTTACACTAGTAAGAAGGGGGGAGGTTTGAATTTTAGGAAGATGTATTAGTTGAATTTAACAATGTTGGGTAAGCAAGCTTGGAGGATTGTTACTAACCCAAATTCTCTTATGGCAAGGGTTTATAAGGCAAGATATTTTTCTCATAGTTCCTTTTTGGAGGCAGGATTAGGGAAAAGCCTAGTTTCATTTGGCGGAGTATTTAGCATCGAAGGACCTTATTAGATAAGGTATTTACTGTAAAATCGGAGAGGGTAATCTAATAAGGATTTTTTTTTATGATAATTGGTTACTAGTGGATGGGGTGATTCATTAACCAAGAATGACTAACTTTAGGCTTATGAATTTGAAAGTTATTGATTTAATTAATCCCATCATCAAAGAGAGGAAAAGGGATAATTTAATTTATTACTTTGATGGAGATGATGTGGAATTAATTTTACAATTGCTAATTGCAAAAGAAAATGGATGTTAAGGATTCTGTGTGTTGGAATTTCGAAAGAAGAGGCATATATACAATAAAATCAAGCTATTAATCGCTAATGTGGGATTATAATCTGATGCCAGCTAAGGTGAATAGTGTCTCATGGAATTAGGTATGGAAATTGAAGCTTCCACTGAAGCAATTGTATTTCTTGTGGCGTGCGTTGCATAGAGTTTGCCAACAAGAGTAGCTTTGTTAGAAAGAGGGGTGGACATTGATCCTTTGTGCCAGTTGTGTAGTAGTGAAGATGAAAACAACACCTATGCAATTTTCAATTGCAATCACTTGGCTAATATTTAGAGAGGTGTTGCATTTCTACTAAGGGTTTTGTTACAGGTTGTTTCACTAACTGGTGGTGTTAGGTGATGACAATGCAAACCAATTAAAAAATTTTGTTGCAACCTCCTGGAGCATTTGGACTACAAGAAATAATTTGATTTGGTCGAACAAATGTATGTCGAATCATCAAATCGTCAACACAGCTTTCAATTTCCTTCACAGTTGGCAACAACCTCATTTCAAGACAAATTGTTTAATACCAAGGATCACTCTTTATGCTAAGATCCTCCACTTTATTTTGTATAGTGCAACTTTGACATGATGGTTTCCTCTCCAGGTTTGATTAGTTATGGAGGCGTTCTTCGTGATCATCTTGGTTACTTTATTGCAGCCTTTATAGGAAATTACCCTAGTTCTTCTGACTCTCTTCTAGCTAAGGCCCTTAGTTGTAGAGAAATTTGTTGGGAATGCCCTAGCCCTAAGGCATTGGTCCTTGTTTTGTACCATAAATTTTAGACCATTTATGGATTGATGTCTTATACACTTATGTTTATATATAAAGGCAAAATATATTTGGTTTATATCTTGTGCAATAAATGTAAATAAAGTATTCAATGGTGATATCTATATCCATGTTGTCAAGTGTCATGAACTTGGCAGTGAGACCATGGATAGGGAAACAATATAACCATAAAACCATCCATAGTTTGTTCCAGTCATGGGAATTAATGGAACACAAGATTATCATTAACTTGATTGTATGCCGGTGTCTTATTGGTAATAATACATGGATTGTCAATCAGGTATATGAGTACATGTAATGGGACATGGTACTAGATAGATAGATTCACTAACGAGATATCCACATGGTATAGTATCAAAAGTGATTCTCGTGTAGTACTTATACTGGATCCTTCGACTTGACCATATTATGGAGCGTAGGGCTTTTCCATAGAAAATTAATCGATAAAAGAGGAAGCTCATATCGATTTTCTCAAATTTGTGACCCATGAGCAATTGAAGTGGAAATCAAAAACACAAAATCAAAAGATCAAGAATGAGATTCTCTCCTTTCTATGTCTCTTCTAGAGACGGTTGCAGAAACCAATATTGATTTCCTCCACTTTTACATACATGAACGTCTATCGAGTAGAACCCGTGCTAGCAGCGGATCAAAGGAGAAGAAGAAGAGTTTTGCCAAAATTTTCAGCCCACAAAACCTTTATGGCCGAAAATTCTCATTAAGAGAATTAACTCTTGGCTTAAATCAAAGGCCTTAATTTAAGGTTTTGGTTTAATTAGATATTAAGTTAGGATTTTAATACCATAAATCCCTAATTCCAAATTAATTATTATGGGTACATTAAATGCAATTCTATTTTAATTTTCATGCATGTATTTATATAAAACCATATTATATAATGTACATGTCATTAAATTAAAATTGATTTGCCAATCAAAATTGACCCAATAAATTAATTGAGATTCAACTTAAATCAAATACATATAAACCTAGATATGTATTTTATTTCCATCTGGAAATAAATTCCTAATTAAAATACATATTAATTAAATTATATTGATCAATCCAATTGATCTTTAATTTAATTAATTAATATTTATCTCTCTAGTCTGTATACTCCAAGTATAAGGGCGATCCGACAAGTTCAAACTCAGACATTCTATATGTACGATCCTATGGGCCCGTCTTTTGTTGGCAGTGGGCCCAAGGCCCATAGACTGTAGGTGGGCTCTAGCAAGCCATTACAACCCCCAATTAAGACAGTGATAGCAGTTTAACGAAAGTCTTAACCCTGTAGTTAAACTTATATATCCCATGTTATTGATATCAGTGTCCAACACGGAGGAATGGTGTCATCACCCTCTTTTGTGTCCGGACATTTACTTGATCCCAAATGAACTGATACTCACAAACAAGTTCTAACTTGTTGTCTGTGGCCACACTCCTATCAGTTGCATTCATTAAGAGGCCGGTGATATCTTCTTAGTGGTTTACTGAGTGAAATTCCTTTCTGCATATTCATAGTCTTGCCATGCTCACTGGCACACCTGAACGTACCCATACTTGGTACCCTGTTACAGGCCCTTTAGGCGTACACCAAAGTGTGTCACTTCACATACAAGACCATAACATGGTCAGGTCAAAGGATCCATATAAGTACTACACGAGAATCACTTGTGATACTATACCATGTGGATTTCTTGTTTAGTGGATCTATCCAGTACCATGCCCCATTGCATGTACCCATGAACTTGGTTAACATTCCATATCCAATAGCCGGTAAGACACCGCTATACAATCAAGCTTATGATAGTCTTTGGTTCCATTCATTCCCATGACTGGAACAGACTACGGATGACTTTATGGTCATATCGTTTTCCCTATCCATGGTCTTACTGCCTAGTGCATGACACTTGTCAATATAGATATGGATACGTCCATTGGATACTCTATTTATAATATTGCACAAGATGTATATAATAAATAGATTAATGCCTTTATTCATTGACACGAATGTATATTACATAAATCTCATTATAAGATACAAAATGTATAATGCAATACACAGACCAATGCCTTGGGACTAGGGCATTCCCAACATGGAGTTGCATGCGAAATCACACACTTTGACATGCACCTAAAGGGCTTGTAACAGGGCTTTAAGTATGGGTATGATTGGGTGTGCCAATGAGCATTCAATACCATAAATATGCAGAAGGCATATGTCACTCCATGATTCATTGAGAAGATATCACTGACCCCTTGATGAGTGCAATTGATAAGAGTGTGGCCACACCCAAATAAGTTGGAACTTATTTGCGAGCATCAGTTCACTCAGTATCAAGTGAATGTTCGGACACAAAAGAGGGTGATAATACCATGGCTCCTTGTTGGATACCAATATCGATGACATGGGACATATTAGTCATACTACAAGGTTACGGCTTTTGTTAGACTATAGTCTCCATCTTAATTGGGGGCTGTAATGGCTTGCTAAAGCCCAACTACAGTTTGTGGGCATGGGCCCACTGCCAACATAAAGACGAGCCTACAGGATCGTACACATTGAGCATCTGAACTAGCACTTAACGGGTCAGCTGTATACTTTGACTATACTGATCGAAGAGGAGAACTTTATTGATTAAATTATAGATCAATTGGATTGATCAAAATAATAGTCAATAGTTATTGGGTTTCATAGAATTAATTTAATAAGTTAATTCTATATATATTTATTTCACAGAGGAAATATGGTTAATACATATATAGGCTTATATGTATTATCTCTTGAGTTATATCTAATTAATTTTGGGTTAATTTAATTAGACAAATTAAAATTTAATTGACATGCTATGCATCATATTATATGGTTTAATAATAATTCATACATGTATGATTAAATTAAATTTGAAATTAAATTATAACCTAATGTAATTAATTAGACCTAGGTTTTAAACACTATATAAACCTTCTTAAGAGAGAAAACCCTAGACTGAATTTTGGAGCATCAAAATTTCGGCCCCCTCCCTCTCTTCTCTCTCAGTTTCAATCCAACACTAACACGGGTGCTTGTTCATTAGGCGTTCGTATAGGAGATCTATTTTGATTTCTGCAGCCGTCTCTAGAAGAGACTTCTGAGGTGAGATCAAATTCCTTGTGTTCTTTCTTCATTTTGTTTTTGGTTTCATTTTCATAAGCTCCTGGGCATGAATTCTAGAAAATTTAAATCGGTTTCCGCTGCCATTGGATTGATTTTTCTGTTATGAATCCCAACAAAATTTTATCTTGGTTGCACACCCTTCGATAACAACAAATCATTATAGCGGGAGACAGCCAGCCTACTATCTTGCAATTGAAGAATAAAAGTAATGTCAACTCTTCCTTAATTGGTTTAGTTTTAGAGGATTGTGAAGCTCTTAGATAGCGTTTTTCTTTTGTTAGTTTTTCTTTCGTTAGGAGGAAAGTTAATAGTGTGGCTCATAAACAAGTCAAGCTAGGTCTACAATGTCTTTCTCCTTGCACTTTCATGCATGAGCCTCCTAGTGGAATCGTGGATGAGCTCTATTTGGATTTAGTAAGCTATAATGCATCTTACAGTAAAAAAAAAAAAAAAAATTATTATGCCAATGTTAGAAAAATTATGTTAAAAAACTGTACTTAAATGGGTTTGTTTTAAATAAATGGCATCATAAGAAACCATTATTTTAGCTTATAAAAATAGTTTATTGATAACAGAATAATATTAGTATTTGTATAAAAAAAATAACAATCCAAGAATATCCTATTTATATTAGTATTATCAAAAACTTAATTCCATATAAATCATTTTGCTTGTCAATATATCTGATATGAACCAAGTTTCTCTCTTATTTTTCCTCCTCTTCTAAATACAATCTCTCATTTTTCCTTTTTCTTATGTATAAACTTTTCCATTTTCAGTCTCCTTTTACATCTAATTCTTATATCTGAAATCGAGAAGAAATTGAATCAGTCAAGGGAATCAAATGATTCATGCTCTATAACATATTCTCTCCTTTCCAAGTGCACTTTGATTTTATATGCTGCTTTTTGTTTTGTTTTCCCGTGTTATTATTATTCATTTGTTCATGAATTTTTTATGTTATATTTCTTTTTGAATGGAAGGTTAAAAAAAAATAAAATTAAAAATACACTGCTATTTTTAATGGATAAGGGAGGGATTGCTTCTTTAACGATTATGTTTTAAGCAGAATTGATTGGACATATTCACATGACTGTTCTAAACTAATTGGGACTAAGGCTTGGTTGAATTCTAGTACACTAGAAAAGTTTGACACAATTTGTTATTCGAGTCATGTACTTCAATATTTCTTGAAATTTGATCGCTGAGATGGTTTTGTCAGCAGTTAATTACAAGCACTCGTAAAAAAGAGTGTGGCCTCACTATGTCCTTCAACTATGTAATAGCATGTATATTCCTCGAATAAGGATTAGACTTTGCCAAAAAAATATAGTTGGAAAATTAGTTATGACAAAATTAACGAATAGGCGTCAAAATAACAAATTTGGCCAAGTAATTGTGCCAAACTTCGTTTTTCCCCTATGTTCTGCTTTCTGCTTATGTATAATTTTCCTTTGGCTATAAAATACCACCAAAAAAAAAAAAAAAAATATCTTTTCACTAATGCTGTTATTTTTAAATTTTAAATATATTTTTCACAATGTATTTTTATTTTTTCTTAATTTTAAATTGGTTATTAATTTCTATATTGGAAGTAATTTATTTTGTAAAATTGGTCATGTTAGGTAGAGCAGTCATTAATTTCTATATCTTAATTGAGCCGTCATTTTCATATTAGGTAGATGCTATTATTTTCTATCTTAATTTTTTCTTCAGTTGGAATCAACTTATTTAAATACTACCATTCGTCAGTAATTTCTATCTTGATCAAATACTAACTTTATTTCACATTAGAAAACATATAACCTTCCATAGAGTTTTGACGATTGATAAAGAGAAACAAGTTAATCTTTATACTTGTTGTTTGTGTCTAATTCGTCATTATTCTTTATCATTTCTAATGCTTTCATCCTGCTCATTATCTTAATAAAATTAGACCGGTTTCTTAAAAGCTTAGATGTGAGAACAAATTTCATTAGATATTGTGATGTTTTCTTTCAAATAATGTATCATTTACTACTCCATTGACACCTATTATAACTATTATGTTACCCATAAATGAGATTATAAAAAGGATGATCAGTAGATAGAAAAAATAGAAATCACTATCAACATAGAAAAAATAGAAATCACTATCAACATACTTGTACAAAACAGAAAATTATAATATTTAATTGCTTGTGTGTGAGATCAGAAGCCAAATTTAGGAGACGTTCTACTGTGCGTCCGGAGTAACTACTCTCGGCCAATCACAAGCTGCCACGTCAGTCCATTTGCTGACGTGACACCTTCTGATTGGCCGGGAGTAGTTTACTCCCGGCACACAGAAGTTATTTTCCAAATTTAGACACAAACAAGTGATGCACTATTACTTTCGATATCTTTTATCATTTTTAGTGTTATTTTACTTTCTGATAATGATTCATGTATTTCAATAATGCTTTTTGACCCGCCGATTTTGTCTACCGCCTTATGTGGCTTTGCCACATTAAATCCACGTTAGTCCTCTCTTTTACCTTAATTTTCTCTTTTCTTTTTAATATCTTGATTAATCCTTTTTTTCTCTTTTTTTTTTTTTTTTTTAACTTATTGATCTCTTTAGTACTTTCACATGCAACTCAAAATGGCCTAAAATACAGTGATTCGTTGATAGAGAAGCCTTAAGAGCAGAAGACAGACCCGATTTGATAACTAGAGTTTTCAAAATGAAGTTGGATAAAATGATTCATGAATTGAAGATTGATAAAATATCTGGAAGATGTAGAGCGTGTAACTCATGAATTGTTTTATCTACATGATATTTTTTGATGAAAATTTAGTTATTACGTCATGCTTTAGAATAAAAGAAGATTAAGTTTCATAATTTTAGTCATGATATTTATGAACGTATCAAAATCAATTGTGTAGCTAAACTAATAGGTGAGTTCTCAAAGATAATTTACATTAGTGAGTCATACAACTGCTTGGATCATGTAGTTAAGAAAACCTTTTTTTTTTTATGAAATTTATATGTGTTTGCCATACTTATTTAAAAAGAAAAAATAAAACTTGCATGTAATATTTTAAGTTAGTGATACAAAGATCTTAAAAGGAAATTATAAATGATTTAAGTCTAAATTGATAAGGTATACTATAATCAAATACTTCCTTCAAGTTCAAAAAATGTATATAAAAAATCCTTAATTTAGATTGAATTTTTACTTTTGATAAACAATTATAAAAATTACATAAAGTAAATAAGTAATTAAGCTAATTTCAACTAAGAAATTTAATTTTAAGTTTGAATCCATAATTCATGATGTTATCTTTTTTTAGTTATGTATACAATAGAGTTTAAAAAATATGGTCTTCCTCATGCGCATATATTATTGTTCTTGCACCCAGAAGACAAGCATTTATCAACAAAGAATATTGATAATATAATCTAAGTTGAGATTCCAGATAAAGATGAAAATCCTCATTTATATGAAGCAGTAAAAAGCTTCATGATACATGGTCCTTGCGATGCTTCAAATATAAATTCACCATGCACAAAAGATGGAAAATGTTCAAAGTACTTTCCTAAGAAATTTAATAATGAGACAATTGTGGACGAACAAGGATATCCTTTGTGTAGAAGAAGACATAATGGAAGAACTATGAAGAAAAATAACATTCGTCTTGTTCCTTACAACACTCTTTATTGAAGTATAATGCACATATAAATTTTGAATGGCGCAATCAATATAGAGTCATCAAATATTTGTTTAAGTACATAAATAAAGGAAATGATCTGATAATTGCTTCAATATACCAGCAGGGTTGTGAGCGGACGAGTTTTCGACGGAACGCGAGACTCCCATTCGGAAGGGGCACCACGATTTCGGGCGGGACCATCCCTCGCGTGGGGTTTTCGGATTGGAAATTCGTTTTTGGAAAATTAATTATTTCATAAAAGAATCGAGACCGAAATCTCGATAAAAAGTGTAGGAGTCGCCACCCGGCTCAGCTCAACCAGGAAATTACAGCGTAGCTGAACCAAAGTGAGAACTGCCACACTTTTCAGAGATCTAGGTTTGGACAAGTCCCTTATTTCATGTCTAATCAAAATAAAATGGCCAATGTTCAATAATGACACTTTAAATTTCTAAGAATCGATTTTATTGAATAAAAACATGCGGCGCGCATGCATACATAATACAAAATAAAAGTAAAGAAATAAATATTCAAAAGGCTTACATCCCCATCGAATGAAAAATAAAAACTCTCGGCCTCACAATACAAAAGCCTAGATACATGAAAATCTAAGAAAATTTACAATCGCCTAGAATACACGAATTAAGCTATAAATTACATTGAAAATAAAAATAAAGAAATTAAAGCTGCAAAACAGATTGTTAGCACAAATATATAGCACACCACACATATGACTCAAGTTGGACAGAATTGGGAATTTTAGAGTTCGGGGGCATGCATTTGGCGGTAACCGGGTCAGCCCGGCTTGCCGGCCCGATTAGACCTGGAAAAAAATTTTGAAACGTCCCTATATTTTTGGTTTTGTGAGAAAATTTTTTTGAAAATATTTTCCATTTTATTTTAATTTAGCATACGAGGTTGGTCGGTTTTCGGGAGAACCGGGTCTCCGTCGTGGTTTTGTTCTAAATGGCAAAACACCGAAAAATAAATCTATGGTCATGAATGCACACTCCAAAATTCATTTTTGATCATTTTTTATTTTTGATGATTTTTTTTTATTTTTATGAAATTTTTTAGATTTTATGAATTTTTTGAAATTTTTGGGATTTTATGAATTTTTTTGGATTTTTGGAAATTTTTGGGGATTAAAACAGAAATTCTGATTTTGGAAACATGTTACAGTCGTGCGACTGTAAGCAGTCCAAGATCAGAATTTCGTAAAAATTTTATTTGAAGTACACTTTGAGAAAACGCCTGGAAATTAAGAACACTCGTACGACTATATATATAGTCGTACGAATGTTCATCAAACTCAAGAACAGTCACACGACTGTTCTTGATTTCCAGAAGCAGAAATACGAAAATAAAGAAAAGATGCACAAAAATACACACCAATCACCCAGAAAGCATGAAAAAGAGAAGGGAAAAGGAGTGTCTACCTTTTGGGCGCTTATCCAACGTCAAATTCACCCCTGGCGTCGCTCCAATCCACACGAATTTGCTCTTTTCTCCTTGAGTTGGGGTTAGGGGCTTTAGGTCCAAAATCTCCAAATGCTAAGGAGTCCTAGGGTTTCTAGTCCGAAATTTAGTTTGTTTGAAGTGTTAGATTATTAACCTACGGGTATGGGTTTCCTTTCTCTTCTTTCTGCCTCCTTTTATCTTCTTCTTTTCTGGAAAATCTTGAGCATTAAATGCTCAAGATTTTCCCCAATTTTTTATTTTAGGGGTGTGGGTTCTGCAACCTGCCCCGATTTGATAGTCGTTCGACTGTAATTTTGTTACAGTCGTACGACTGTAACAAAAAACCCACGACTGTAATTACAGTAGTGGTAATCAAGGCTTCTCTTTTTTTTTTCGAGACCCGAAAAATTACGTGTTCACAGGCTGCCCCTCGTGTAGCTAAAGTCCGATTATTTGCACGGATTTAGGTACACGATAAAGAATACGGGATCAAAGGTAGTATACACGTGTGTGGCTTGTGGGCTAATTTCATGAGACTTTTGGTAGATAGGCGGTTTCTTATGATCCCTTTTCACATAAGAAAGACGCTGGGGAAATACGGCTCTTGGAGCCAAGCGGTTCCTTATGATCTTTTTCCCATAAAGAGGATGCCAACAAAAACATGACTTTTGAGACCAGATAGCCACGTATGACCTACCATACAGAGCCATGGTGTTTGTAGTGTGCAATTGGTGGGCGTATTTTTTCCTTGATCCATAATTTTGAAACAAAAATTTTTGCCCCTTCGATCAAGAATAAATACCAGTAGATGTGTTTTTGGTTACCTTTTATAGTCATGTAGGACTGAATTTGTGAAGTGTGTGACAACCGTGTGCAACTTGGCGCACTCAACGGACTGACACCGAATTTCAGGTTTCGTTTTAAAGTCATGGTGGACTGAGATTTATTAGTGTGTGACAGCCGTGTGCAACTTGGCGCACTCAATGGACTGACATGGAATTTTGGGTTCCATTTTAAAGTCATGGTGGACTGAGGTTTGTGAAATGTGTGACATCCGTGTGCAACTTGGCGCACTCACCGGACTGACACAGAATTTCGGGTTCCGTTTTAAAGTCGTGGTGGACTAGGATTTGTTAGGTGTGTGACAGCCTTGTGCAACTTGGCACACTCAACGGACTGACACGGAATTTTGGGTTCCGTTTTAAAGTCGCGGTGGACTAAGATTTGTTAGTGTGTGACAGCCGTGTGCAACTTTGCGCACTCAACGGACTGACACGGAATTTCGGGTTCGGTTTTAAAGTCGTGGTGGACTGAGATTTGTTAAGTGTGTGACGAACTGGTATGACTTGGCATAGAGAATGTGTCAAAAATGCAATTTGGTGGAATTGTACTTACAGTGAATTTTCGCGATTTCCTCGGGTCTCGTGCCCCTGGACGGGATAGGCCATTGTTAGAAAAATTAGCCCTTGATGTGTTGGCCCTGCAAAATCACTGAAAACATTAAAGATTCGGTGCTAAAATGGGGTTTAGAAAATAAATAAGGAAATAAGAGAATTTTTCCCCTTTTTTTCCATTACAGTCGTACGACTGTATTTGAAATTCACATACAGTCGTACAACCGTAGACGAAGTATAGTCGCACGACAGAAAAATAAAATGGGCGGTTTTCGCCCCTTTCTCTCCCACTTCTCCTCTTTTTAGTTTTCTCTCAAAAGATAACCAATTCTAAAATCTCCAAATCTGCGAAAATATTGAAGAAGCTCGGAAAGAAGGTGAGGAAAATTTCCACTAACTTGATTCAGAGACCAGAGAATACGCAGGACATCCCCATCGTCAGTGTTTCCAACGGGTACGGTCACCCGCGATATATAGAGCATTTTGGAGTCTGTTTCATGTCAGAGATCCCTATCTTGCTGGAGATGGGTTCCCATTTGTCTTCATTTCAGGTTGGTACCCAAATTCGAGCCTTATTTTGGAGTTTTTCAATATTTTTCCTTTTGAATTTTTGGATTTGATTTGCATGATTTACTGCTTTCTGGGTGAATTGATTGCGTAGAATGCATGCTAGGAGCCCCCTATAGTTCATTGGAATAAAAAACTAGGAAAAACGAGTTAGAAATTGTGAAATTTGCCTGAAATTGAAATTCTTTCCGCAGGAGTATGAACAGTCGTGCGACTGTTCATCCATTTTATGAACAGTCGTACGACTGTGGGATGAACAGTTGTACGATTGTTGCTACGCTTGTGCGACAAGTGCTACAGTCGTACGACTGTAGCCTAATTTTTCATTCATTTTGTTTATGGAATTTATTATTACAACATATGCATGCCCCCTTTTAATTAACTATACTAAAATCAAACATGTATGTTGTATTTCCTGAATGTGTAGGATCGGGAGATTTTTGGCAGCGGAAATCTCTCTCTGCCCCGAGTTTGGTGGGGCCACCTCCCCGAGTCTGTGACGGCCCAGGTTAGGATTCTAGGCTTAGAGTCCTTTATCTTTTCATTGCCGATGAGTATGCCGTACACTACCCATGCTGTGTTGACGACATTGTGCGAGAGATGGGTCTACACCACTTACACCTTTCACTTGCCCATTGGGGAGTTTACTGTCACCCCCTCGGACTTTACTGCGATCACTGGCTTCGGGTTTGGCGGGACCCCTATCAGCTTTAACTGCTGTTTGACCCGCCATCAGCTGTTGGGCGATTATATCGGCAGGTTGATTGGCTGCACCCCCGAGTGGGGGAAGATCTTATGCTCCAGGGTGGAGGCTTATTGGGCTGCTCGCCCAGACCTATCCGAAGAGGACGTGGAGCAGTGTGCTCGGGCTTATGTGCTCGTTTTGTTATCATGTACGCTATTCCCCACCGGGCTTGTAATATGACACTGCTGCCGACTCTGGTGGATTTGGCTACCTTTTCGTCTTTGGATTGGGCTCGAGCTGCGTTGGGGTAGCTGTACTACAGACTTGACCTGTGCGCCAGGGGGAGGCAGCAGGAGATTTTAGGTTTGTGGCTGGGCTTACTGGTATTATCCTTTTTCCCTTTCTTTTTTTTTTGACCCTTTTATCAATTATAGATTTGGGCATTCGAGCAGCGTATCTTGGAGCCGCCGGAGCTGAGGGACGTTCAGGATCACGACCAACCGACCGTTCTGTGCTCCTGGATGCAGGGGTGGCAGGGTATTGGTAGTGACTTGTGGGAGGTCAGGCAGGGTTTTGGCCGCGACTTGTGAGAGGTCAGGCAGGGTTCACTAGATGCTTCCTAGCAGAGGGTAAGCAAACAAATCTCATTAGTAAGAAAAATTTAATTTAGCTTTTACTTACCTGTGTTGAATTTCTTTGATTGTATTTTTGCAGATTCAGCACCACTCGTGGTGTGGTCAGGGCACCATTTCTCTCCTCGTGCAAACATCCGTGCGGTATGACAACCGCCGGTTCATTTTAGAGTGCCCCATGTCCCAGGATTGGTACCTGGGCGAGCGCCTCCGTCTATCTTACCACGTGGACGGCCCTGCTGATCGGCTTGTTCCTCCGCTGCTCCTGTTTGTATTATTTTGGCCTCATTTTGCTGATCCCGCTGTAGATGCAGATATCTTTGGGGAGGGATACACTGCTGACACCGTTGATGGTGATTATCTTATATTTATTCCCGAGTGTCTGCTGCCAGTTGAGGGTGATGGGCCAGAGGCCCCTCCAAATCGTCAGGTATTCATTTATTTGGTTTTTTTTTTTAAATATTCTTCCATTTGTAGGTTAAGAGACGTAGGAATCCAGTTCTACTCAGGCGACTGGTCCAGCATATGAGGTTGCTGAGACTGCCACTACTGGTGGGCATACCCCCGTGCAGGATAGGAGTCACCTTGTGTATGCTGGTAGCGCTGCAGCATCCGCTTCTCAGACTGTTGATGTGGTGGAGGGCCAGTTGATGACGGATCTCAGGACTAGCTTTAGCCTGATAGGGCTAGATGGCAACCATGCTTTTAGGGAGCTGCCGATTCACTGTGAGCGGCAGCTTAAGTTTGCCGCGGCGGACACCACTCATGTAAGTTTTTTTTTTCTCTTTTTTTTTTTTTTGACACTCCTGTATTCTCCAGGTCCTTCGGGCCCAGGTGGAGGATATAGCCTATCAACATTGGGGCTTGGAGGCTTATCTGGTCCAGGAGAACGCCAGCTAGGCGGTAAGCATTCTACAGTCCCTATGTTATCATATGATTTATGCAATGCATGAATGATTATGTATATATGTATGCATATTAGTTTGTATTGTTATTTTGCAGACTCGAGTGCAGTTGCTCCAGGATCAGGCTAGACAGGCAGCTGCTTCTGAGGCTCGGGCCTTGGCTGCGACCCACTAGTGGACCCAGGTGCGGGCTAACATAGCCCTGATACATGCTGATTTGACTCAGGTGCAGGAGGACTTTGACGCCTATAGGGCTACGCATCAGAGCGAGTCTGAGGAGGATAAGGAGGGAGAGGATGAGAGCTAGATTGAGTGCTTTGTATTACACTTTTTGTTTTTTTACATTCTAACTGAGCTTCACTTCTTTATAATATGAACTTCATTTTCATTATCATGGGCTTGGATGCAACAACCTAGTGATGGATGTTTATATGTAATGGCACGATGTATGCGATATGAACGTCTATGAAGAATATCAAACATGCATAATATCATCATAATGAGTACAATAGGGAAATTAATAGTGACTCCGGCTTTAGATATCACCCTCTTCTTGTTACCAACACGTCCTCTCGGTTTTCCGTGTCAGAAATTTTTTCTTTATGGTTTCTTTTTTTTTTTTAATGGTCCAAGAGTCCAGCGCGAGTATTCCAGCCGAATTGATCTCTTCGTATTGATCCATTTCGAGATTGGAAAGTACACCTTAACAATGTTCATCTGAAGTCGTGAGAACATTGCTACCGATGACATCCAGTGGTTTGGCCTTTACCTGCCCCTAGTATTAGAGGTTTGTATTTGGGATATAAAACACTGAATCAGACATGGTTCGCTGCGTGCTGTCACCCGTATGTGGACATTGACATGCAATGGCATGACGAATGCATATTGAACATCAAAATTGAATATAAAACATCTACGACATGATGAATGTGGATGCATTAGGAAAATCCAAAGTATGGCTCTGGTTTTGATTGATGCCCCTTCAAATTACCAATATGTCCTTTCGGTTTTCCACATTGGAGATTTTTCTTTTTGCTAAGATATGTCAGAGTGTACAGCCGAGCATTGAACTGCATCAATTGATTACCCACTGGATCCTCCAAAAGTTTAACCGCATATGCATGTTTCCAATTCACCTCAGATTCCAACTCGAGCACAGTTCTCAACGATGAACACAGCTTTTAATCCTTCAAAGTATGGCCCCAGAAGATGAAAGAACCACCGGTAAGTAGTCACTTCCGTTGTGGCCGAAGACTGAGTTCTTGAAATGGTTGGTAAATGTAACTTTCTTTTGGATGTTATCGCAGCAGGCTTTGCAAGTCCTCCCATTCACGATTGTTGAAGGGTTTGTAAATCCTGGTTGCCCCAACACTGTTGGTGAAGTTCATGAGTTCATAACCAATATTTCCTCCAATCCTGGAGTCCATAGGCAAATAGAGGGAATCATAAGCAGATTGTTCTTTGGACTTGAACGGAGGGTAAAAGGTGTTGAAGGTATGGATGAAGATTGAGATGGGGAGTGTTTTAGGTTTGAAAATATAAGAGCCCAAATCTTTCACAGGTTTTTTGAAAATGAGAAAGTCCAAATTTTTCACAGAAAGTGTGTGAAAGATCCGGTGGCGATGAAGATTGAGATGGTGAGTCATTCCCATGTTAATTGTAGCTACCATGTGAGAGAGAAATTCTTCCGTCTACACTAATCTTTTTTTTTCTTTTCTTTTCTTTTCTTTCTTTCTTTCTTTCTTTTTTTGAAGGGACTAAATCCAAGCCATAGCCACCTCTTGGTTTTCCTATTGCATTCAAATTCGTGCATGTCATGTGTGCTTAATATGCCTTTTTGGATGAACAATGTATACATAATGTCAAGTGCACAGGAATGTCATGCAAACGAAATTATACATGCACTACAACCAAGGAATGATTCAGAGTTTTATAATAAGATGGATGGTGAAGGTAATTTGAATTTCTTGGTGGTTGGTGCTTTGGATAAGTTTGGGTTTTTAATTTCGGGGTTTTGGTATAGGGTACTTTCTGGGGTATGAGACCAAGTTTGCATCCGGGAGGACTTTTTTTTTTGCCTCAAGGAGGGCTTTTGATTCGGTTTTGCCTCTAGGAGGGCTTTCTTGGTTCGGATGCCTCAAGAAGGGCTTTTCGGTTTGATTTTGCCTCAAGGAGGGCTTTCTTCGGTTTGGGTGCCTCAAGGAGAGCTTTTGATTTGGTTTTGCCTCAAGGAGGACTTTTTAGATTGTTTTTTTTTTTGGTAGGATTTGGAGTTTCAAAGATGGCTTTCGGTTTAGAATAGTTTGGGTATCGTGTGTGCCTTTTAAGTTGAAGCTCTGGGGCAGGACTGTAGTAGTGTCTTGCAAGGATCACGGAGTTGGATCAGCAGATGCCTCGGCGGAAGTGGTACCATTGTATCATTTTATTTATCTCATAAGCTCACCTTTCAAGAGAGAGTTTGCTCAGGATCAGGTTCACTTTTAGGTTCCCTATAATACTCAGAATGATTTCATGCATTTTGATATTATGTGTGTTGGATATGTCGTTTCAAAAGGTCAAATGCATGCATAATGCCATGGACAAGTAATTATCACATAAGTAAGACAAAAATAAATCTCATTGCATTCATGATGAATTCAATACATCCCACAAAGAAAATGAGTCCCTTGTAAAAAGGGAATCTCCAAGAGGCATTGGTCACCATTTCAGCTTCAGCATCCTCGACCCACACTTGTCAAACCATACTCTGAAGTTCTTCATCATATTCCTCTCCTCGAGAGACTTGAGAAATTTCCTTGGTGGTTTCCCTGATTGCCCCTGGTCGTTTATCAGAGAAGGTCGAAGTTTCCAATTTTCCATCGTTGACCAGCTTCTGGATCTCCTTTCTTAAAGCAAAACAATCATTGGTCCGATGGCCCAGCATCACATGATAGCTGCAGAAATTGTTCCTTTGTGCTTTTCCCAGCTCTACAAATGGCCTGATACTCTGCAGGAGATCCTTCTTTCTAGATCTGAGGAATAACTTGCTTAATGAGTCAGCCCATGGAGAAATGCCTTTTCCACTATCCCCGGTAAGTGAGTTTTTGGTATGCCGTGGAATGGAGTCAGTACCAACATTCGTCTTAAGGGGCCTCTTAAGTTCTATTTCATCAGTAGGCCTTGGCAAACCCGAATCTTGGAGAGAGGGCCTTCCGAGTTGTCGAGAGCGAGTGTTAGCAATCTGGGCATTCTGTTTCTCGCTAGCATCAGTATTGGAGTCTGAGAATACTGTATTTTTCATTTTCCCTTCGAGTTCTGCCACTCGTGCTTCCAATTCAGTGCACTTTGCTATCAGTCTTTCTACTCTGTCAAGATCACCTCCCAGCACTTCTCTCAGCATTGCTGCCGCTTCCTTCCTGACCGCCTTTTGAAACCGTGATGAGGCGATATGATCTTCCACAATATCCGTTATAGAGTTAAAGTTCATTGGGTTGGCCATTCTCAAAATCTTTTCCCTTTTTCCTCTGATAAGAACACTTATTAGCACTAAAGGGTGCATACGCAAGAAGAATACCAAATCACAGATGATATAGGCATGGATGCATGACGGGATATGTATGTGCATGAATGATGAGTTGCATATATAGTGTCACCAGGGAGATGATGATGAGGATGATTTTTTTTCGGACATTCCAAGAACACCCGATGTCATGCAAGAGATAATGCGAAAAGACCATATGTGGACTGCCACACAAATAGGGGTTCGGCGCTTTTGGAGCACCTAGTGAATATCGTGAAATGATCACGTGTGTGCCAACACACGGACAGAGTTTTGACACCTTTTAGGTCTATGAGATGAAGTGAAATGGTCACATAGGGGCCGGCCTATGGACAGAGTTCTGATGCTTTTGAGGCATATGATATGAGATGATGTTTACAGACAATTCTCGTGTAGGTAAGGACACAGACGGAAATTCGGCGTTCATAGAATGCCTTTCATGATTCAGTAATGTTATGAAATGCCTCTATATGCGTAATAATCCGGTACTCGTGGAGAACCTCAAATGATACAATAATGTCATGTAACAATCCGAAATGGATCATGACACACAAACAGAACTTCGCCATCCCCACGACGCCAATGATAAATGAAATGAAGCCATGCAATGATGTCGTGTGACCTACTACACAAAAATAAACCTAAGACCATTGTGGTCTCCTATTGAATGAAATGGTCTAGTGAAATGGCCGCACGAGCAGAACACGGGTAATTTAGGACTCCTGATATGTTATGAAATGAAATGACCATGAAGGGTATCCTCATAATGTCCTTAATTTAAATGATATGAAATGACATGAATGCTTGTGTCACACAAAAATGCAAGTGGCTGCACAAAAACGTGGTTCGGATGCATGACATACATGATGATGTCGTGTATGCTTTGCAAAGATAACAATACATGGGACGTAAATGTGCATAGCACACAAATAAAATTTCATGGCTACATGAAAATATGATTAGAATAAATGTCATGCTTATGTTGATGTCTTGAAAATGGTTACACGAAAACGTGGTTAGAATGGCATATAGGCAAAGTTTCGGCGCTCGGGGAGTGCCTTGGTTTTAATGTCGTGATATGAAGTGAACTCATACTTGGTGTACAAATGGAATTTCGATGCTCAGGGAGCATCTTAACTTCCAAATTGTGATATGAAATGAATACGTTCTTAGTGAACGGGCAGGGTTTTAGCACTCAAGAAAGCATTTTGGGTTTTTTTATACGAAATGAGATGAACATGCGCGTGGCACATGGTCGGGATTTTCGGCGCTCGGGGAGCACCTAAATGATTTAATGTGTGAAATGAAATTTTTCAGTGCTCGTGGAGCACCTAGATGATTTATGGATGCGATGAAATTTTTCGGCGCTTGTGGAGCGCCTAAATGACTTAATGTGTGAAATAAAATTTTTTTCGATGCTCGTGGAGCACCTAAATGCTTTAATGGATGCGATGAATTTTTTCGACGCTCGTGGAGCACCTAAATGACTTAATATATGCGATAGAATTTTTCGGCGCTTGTGGAGCACCTAAATGGCTTAATGGATGCGATGAAATTTTTCGGCGATCGTGGAGCACCTAAGTGATTTAATGCATGAAATGGAATTTTTTTTTTCGGCGCTCGTAGAGCACCTAAATGATTTAATGGATGCGATAAAATTTTTCGGCGCTCGTAGAGCGCCTAAATGACTGAATGTATGTGATGGAATTTTTCGGCGCTCGTGGAGCGCCTAAATGATCTAGTGCATGAAATGGAATTTTTTCGGCGCTCGTGGAGCACCTAAATGGCTTAATGTATGCGATGGAATTTTTCGGCGTTCATGGAGCGCCTAAATGATTTGATGGAATGAAATGAATTTTTTTGGGCACTGGTGGAGAACCTAAATGATTTAATGAAATGAAATGAATTTTTCGGCGCTCGTGGAGCACCTAAATGATTTCCTACTTGGTAGGCGGTGTGATGTGCGTGACCTTTATGAAACTGTTCAAGGCCCACGTGAATGTTTTATGCATGACATGCGTTCCATATGGCTACAAAATAAATTGGTTAATGCTTATGACATTCAAATGATGCATATGAATTAATTTTTTTCACACAATGAAAAGATGCATGGCTGCAAAAAATGTGGTTAGTGTAAATGTCACACGGGTGATTAATGTATTTACACACAAAAAATGGAAATGGCTGTTCAAAAGATGTGAGTTAGTATCACACAAATGCTTTGCGTGTAGTATGTTATGTTCGTGAAAAAATGTTGATGACGGTATGTTATGAAGAAACAAGAGGCAAGTAGCATATTGCATACAAAGCATATTCTTCCAACTTAATTCCTCCAAATGTGGTCGGTCTCAAAAATTCTAGCTGAGTCCTAGGTGGGTTTCTCTTCGATCACCAACCGGGGATGATGAAGGTGCAATTTAGAAATATTCATACAATTTATTTTGGTATCCTAAGGGAGTCCAACTAGGGTTGCTTAAATGAGTTCGGTCCAAAGTCGGGATAACATCAAGGCTCCCATAGCAAAATATACTCCTCACTTCTCCCCACTTTAGGGTCCGAACGAAGGGGTTCGTATGAGGCTATGAGTGGTGTTTCGTATCCGTGCCCCCAAGACCAAGAGGAACTTAGGTGATGCCTCAATAATTCACTGGGCTAAATAATGGATACTTAACCTAATGCAAGAATGTCTAACTTCAAAAATACATAAAATGCCACACAAGAATCATCCGCCTTATTTTGATTAGACATTTTTCAGGGCTTGTCAAATTCTTTTAAGTTTTTGAAAAACTTTTGTAAGAAATCCCCAGCGGAGTCGCCACTGTGAGCGGACGACGTTTTCGACGGAATGTGAGACTCCCTTTCCGAAGGGGCGCCACGATTTCAGGCGAGATCCTCCCTCGCGTGGGGTTTTCGGATTGGAAATTCGTTTTTGGAAAATTAATTATTTCATAAAAGAATCCAGACCGAAATCTCGATAAAAAGTGTAGGAGTCGCCACCCGGGTCAGCTCGACCAGGAAATTACAGTGTAGCTAAACCAAAGCGAGAACTGCCATACTTTTCAGAGATCTAGGTTCGGACAAGTCCCTTATTTCATGTCTAATCAAAATAAAATGGCCAATGTTCTATAATGACACTTTAAATTTCTAAGAATCGATTTTATTGAATAAAAACATGCGGCGCGCATACATACATAATACAAAATAAAAGTAAAGAAATAAATATTTAAAAGGCTTACAACCCGATCGAATGAAAAATAAAAACTCTTGGCCTCACAATACAAAAGCCTAGATACACAAGAATCTAAGAAAATTTACAATTGCCTAGAATACACAAATTAAGCTATAAATTACATTAAAAATAAAAATAAAGAAATTAAAGCTGCAAAACAGATTGTTAGCACAGATGTATAGCACACCACACTTAGGACTCAAGTTGGACAGAATTGGGAATTTTAGAGTTCGGGGGCATGCATTTGAAGGTAACCGGGTCGGCCCGATTAGACCTGGAAAACAGTTTTGAAACGTCCCTGTATTTTTGGTTTTGTCCGGTTTATTTTAATTTAGCATACGAAGTGGGTCGATTTTCGGGAGAACCGGGTCTCCGTCATGGTTTTGTTCTAAATGCAAAAACACTGAAAAATAAATCTAGGATCGTGAATGCACACTCCAAAATTCATTTTTGATGATTTTTTATTTTTCATGATTTTTTTTTATTTTTATGAAATTTTTGAGATTTTATGAATTTTTTGAAATTTTTGGGATTTTATGAATTTTTTTGGATTTTTGGAAATTTTTGGGGATTAAAACGAAAATTCTAATTCTGGAAACATGTTACAGTCGTGCGACTGTAAGCAGTCCAAGATCAGGATTTCGCAAAAACTTTATTTGAAGTAAACTGGGAGAAAACGCCTGGAAATCAAGAACACTCGTACGACTATATATATAGTCGTACGAATGTTCATCAAACTCAAGAACAGTCGCACGACTGTTCTTGATTTCCAGAAGCAGAAATACGAAAATAAAGAAAAGATGCACAAAAGTACACACCAATCACCCAGAAAGCATGAAAAAGAGAAGGAAAAAGGAGTGTCTACCTTTTGGGTGCTTATCCAACGTTGAATTGACCCCTGGCGTCGGTCCAATCCACACGAATTTGCTCTTTTCTCCTTGAGTTGGTGTTAGGGGCTTTGGGTCCAAAATCTCCAAATGCTGAGGAATCCTAGGGTTTCTAGTCCGAAATTTAGTTTGTTTGAAGTATTAGATTATTAACCTAGGGGTTTCTAACAAAATTTTAAGCTTATCCCAGAGAATCAAGAGAAATACAAGAGGAAAAGAGATTTTTCTTGAGTTGGGTGTTTCTCCCCTTTTCCTTCTCTCTTTCTCTCTTTTCTCCTCTAAATTTCTCTGCCAAAGGTCCCCCGCTTTCTCTTCGTTCTGCCTCCTTTTATCTTCTTTTCCAGAAAATCTTGAGCATTAAATGTTCAAGATTTTCCCCAATTTTTTATTTTAGGGGTATGGGTTCTGCAACCTGCCCCGATTTGACAGTCGTACGACTGTAACAAAAAACCTACAACTGTAATTACAATCGTGGTAATCCTTCTCTTTTTTTTTTTTTTGGAGACCCGGAAAATTCCGTGTTCACAAGGGTGCATATGGCTATAATGGTGAAACACATGGCGGAGTGAAAATGTATTGTGATTGTAGATACATTTCTCCATGTGAGGTTACTTAGAGAATTTTTGCATCTTCGATTAATTATTAGGAGCCTGGTGTTGAAATAATTGGCTTCCATCTGGGTGAGGTAAATATTTAATGTGTTCACCTACCGTAGAAGTTATTTTTGGAGGAGAAACTATGCATTTTTGGGATCTGCGTCCTATTGATGCTGTTGTTAAAAGAGGTGGTGAAGTAGCTGTTGGGATTTTTCACCGGAAATCACCCGATAAAAGCGGAAGAACGCGATGATTTCGTTAAATCCAGTCCCAGGAGCAATTGAAATGGAAATTGTAAAACTTAAAATTGAAATAGAAAGAGATTAAATTCTTACCCGAAATATCTTTTTCAAGAGAAGGATGAAGACTGCAGAAATCAAATTAGATTCCCTCCTCTTTTTTGTACACGAACGCCTAACGAACACAACTCGTGCTATCGTTGGAAAAACAAAAACAATGGTGAGAGAGGGCTAGGAAAATTTCGGCTATTGTATGACTTAGTGTAGTAGTGGCCGAAATTTTTAACCCTAGGTTTTTATACCTAGGGTGGCCGAATTCCCCTAGGGGAATTCAGGCCCAGCTTGGCTCCTTTCATTCTGTGCGGGCTTCCATCTTTTAATTTAGGTCCAATATAATTTTAATTATTCTGATTTAAATTAATTTCAAGCCCAATTTTAATAGACCCATGTATTTAATATATTACACCAAGTAATATATTATTTACATTTAAATTAAAATTAGTTTGACCAATTAATTTAATCCATCAAATTAAAATTAAATCTTTACAAAATAAAATCATATGTAAACCTATACATATGAATATTTCCACTTAGGAAATAATCTCATAATTAATCCAATTAATTATGAAGAGCCAATTGAATATATTAATTTTATTATTAGGATCAATCCAATTGATCTTTATAATATAATTAATATATATACACCTCTCTCTCCATAGTGTATACTCCAAGTATACATGTGATTCCTTAAGTCTGTGTTCAGTCGTTCTATGTGTACGATCCCGTGGGCCCATCTTTATGTTGGCAGTGGGCCTTTGGCCCGTAGACTGCAGTTGTGCTCTAGCAAGCCACTGCAGCCCCTAATTAAGATGGAGATGGCAGTCTAACTGTTATCGTAACCCTGTAGTTTGAACTTGTACATCCCATGTCATTGATATCGGTGTCTAACACAGAGGCATGGATTGATCACCCTCTTTTGTGTCGGACATTAACTTGATCTTGAATGCACTGAAGCTCACAAACAAGTTCCCACCTATTTGGGTGTGGCCACACTCTTGTCAGTTACATTCATCAAGAGGCCGGTGATATCTTTCCAGTGGACTACTGAGTGACAAATCCCTTCTGCATATCCATAGCATTACCATCCTAAGTGACATACCCGAAAGTACCCATACTTGGCACCCTATTACAGGCCCTTTAGGCTTACCCCTAAGTATGCGACCTCACATGTAACACCATCATATGGTCAGGTCAAAGGATACATACAAGTACTACACGAGAATCACTTGTGATACTATAACATGTGGATTACTCGTTTAATGGATCTATCCAGTACCATGCCCCCTATGCATGTACCCATTAACTTGGTTGACATTCTATGTCCAATGACCGGTAAGACACCACCATACAACCAGGTTAATGATAGTCTCTTGTTCCATTCATTCCCATGACTGGAACAGACTACAGATCTATTCATGGTCATATCGTTTACCCTATCCATGGTCTTACTGCCAAGTGCATGACACTTGTCATCATGGATATAGATATGTCCATTGGATACTTCATTTAATATATTGCACAAGATAAATATAATAAATGAATTGATGTCTTTGTTAATAACACAAATAAGTATAATACATAAATCCAATAAATGTATAATACACGTGCAAGGACCAATGCCTCGGGACTAGGGCATTTCCAACAATCTCCCACTTGCACTAGTTCTAATTAGGCATGGACCTAATCCCTATAGACCTAATATGACCCTCGTGCTTGGGCTGAGCCAGCGCCTTGGTCAACGGATCCGCGACATTATCCTCGGTGTCAACTCTATGTAATGCAATGTCACCTCTCTCTGCGATTTCTCGTATAAGGTGAAACTCTCTGAGCACGTGCTTTGTGTTCTTATGTGACCGGGGCTCCTTAGCTTATGCAATAGCCCCATTGTTGTCACAGAAGATATCAACTGGGTCCTGGATAGTTGGCACTACTCCCAACTCAGTGATAAACTTCTTCATCCACACAGCTTCCTTAGCTGCATCACACGCAGTGATGTACTCAGCTTCTGTTGTAGAGTCCGCTATGGTTGGCTGCTTTGAGCTCCTCCAGCTTACAACACCACCATTCAGCAAAAATACATACCCAGACTGCGATTAGTACTCATCCTGGTCGGTCTGGAAGCTCGCATCAGTATACCTAGTAACTGATAGCACTTCCTGACCACCATACACTAAGAAGCTATCCTTAGTCCGGTTAAGGTACTTAAGGATCACCTTAACAGCCTTTCAGTGGTCCTCCCCGGGATGCTGCTGGTACCGGCTCGTCATACTTAGTGCAAAGGCGACATCAGGTCTTGTACATAACATGGAGTACATGATTGATCCTATAGCCGGAGCATATGGAACCAACTTCATGTTCTCCCTGTCCTCCCTTGTTTTAGGACAGTGTTTCTTACTAAGTTTCAGCCCATGGCCCATTGGGAAGAAATCTTTCTTGGCCTGGTCCATGCTGAACCTTTTCAGAACTTTGTCAATGTACGAAGCCTGATTTAGACACAGAAGCCGATTTGATCTATCCCTGTAGATCCTGATCCCTAGGATCATCTCAGCCTCGCCTAAGTCCTTCATTGCGAAGCACTTACTCAGCCACTGCTTTACCCTTGCAATGTAGGTATGTCGCTTCCAATGAGCAGGATGTCGTCTACATAAAGTGCCAAGAATGTGACAATGCTCCCACTAGTCCTCTTATACACACAAGGCTCATCTTGATTCTGTATGAAGCCATATTCCTTTATGGCCTCATTGAATCTTAGATTCCAACTTCAGGATGCTTGCTTCAGTCCATAAATGGACCTTTGAAGTTTGCATACCCTTCCCAGATACTTTGGATCGATAAAACCTCAGGTTGTGTCATGTACACATCTTCGAGTAGCTTTCCATTAAGGAAAGCGGTTTTGACATCCATCTTCCATACCTCATAGTCATACCATGCGGCTATGGCCAGCAGTATCCTGATGGATTTGAGCATGGCTACTGGTGAGAAAGTTTCATCATAATCTATTCCATGGACTTGTCTGAAACCTTTTACAACCAGACGCCCCTTGAAGGTATTATCAGCTTTTAGCTTATAGCATCACTTGCAACCTATTACCTTAGCACCCCGGAGGTGGATCAACCAAGTTCCCAATTTGGTTATCGTACATAGATTGCATTTCTGCCTCCATGGCTTTACGTCAATTCGCAGATTGTGGACTAGCCATAGCCTCCTGGTAGGTTTTGGGTTCTTCCTCATCCCAGATGAGAAGAGTTTGATCATCGATGACGAGGAAACCATACCTCTCCGGTTCCCGACGATCCCTACCAGACCTTCTAGGTTCTTGTGCGGCCTGGGTCGGTGCTTCCCCTTGTGGAAGCTCCACCTGGGCCTCCGAGTTATCCTCTTCAGGAGCTTGTGGACCTTGAACTTCCCTGAGTTCAACATTGCTCCCACTGTCTTTCTTGGAAAGGAACTCCTTTTCTAGAAAGACCCCCTTCCTTGCCACGAACACCTTGTTCTCGGCGGGGTTGTAGAAGTAATACCCTTTGGTTTCCCTAGGGTAGCCCACAAACAGGCATTTATCGGTTTTGGGCTCCAGCTTGCCACTAGTCAATTTCTTGACATGTGCTTCGCATCCCCAAATCCTTAGGAAAGACACATTGGGCTCCTTGCCCGTCCATATCTGATATGGGGTCTTTTCCACTGCCTTAGTCAGAGCATTATTTAAGATGAGAGCTACTGTCTCGAGGGCGTATCCCCAGAAACTAATTGGGAGAGAGGCTTAACTCATCATTGAGCAGACCATGTCCAACAGGGTCCTATTCCTCGGTTCGGACACCCCATTCCATTGTGGTGTTCTGGGAGGAGTGAGCTGTGGAGCTATTCCATGCTCTCTCAAGTATGAGTCAAACTCTAGGCTCATATACCCACTGCCTCGGTCCGACTGAAGGGTTTTGATATTCCTGCCTAGCTGGTTCTGTACCTCGTTTCTAAATTCCTTGAACCTATCAAGGGTCTCGGACTTGTGTTTCATCAGATAGACATAGCCATATCTACTGAAATCGTCCGTGAACGTGACGAAGTACAGATGCCCACCTCTGGTCGCTGCGCTCATAGGTCCACATACATCTGAATGTATTAGGTCCAATAAGCCAGTGGCCCTTTCAGCCTTCTTGCTAAAAGGCGCCTTTGTCATTTTGCCTCGTAAACATGATTCGCATGTATCAATTGACTCCAAGTCAAATGACCCTAGGACTCCAACTTTGTGAAGTCTAGCAATGCGCTTCTCGTTTACGTGGCCGAGACGACAATTCCATAGGTAGACAGGATTAAGTTCGTTAGGCCTAACCCTTTTAGTGTTTATGTTATAGACATGATTGGTTCCATTTAAGTCCAGGATATATAGGCCATTATTTAATAGAGAATCTCCATAAAATAATCCCTCTCTAGATATTGAAATTCTACCATTAGAAATAGTGAAATTAAATCCAGAATTATCCAACATTGATACAAAAATAATATTCCTGGACATAGCAGGTACAAAGTAACAATGTTCCAAAATTAAAACCAATCCACTGGGCATCATAAGGTGATATTCGCCGATCTCTATGGCAGCAACCCTTGATCCATTCCCAACCCGCAAGTCCACCTCTCCCGACCCCAGTGAGAACCACATCCAGTATCCAATACCCAGGATGTTGAAATAGTAAGGTTAATGTCTATAACATAAATACCTGAAGAGGACGCACCTTGGCCCCTTCTTTGCTCTCCCATCAGCCTGGGACACGATCTCTTCCAATGGCCCGTCTGTCTACACCCGAAACAGACATCTTCAGGACCTACCTTCTGCTGGGCCTTGTGTTGAGCCTTGGCCTTCTTAGCCTTAGCCTTCTTGGCCTTGGCCTTGGCCTTTTCCTTGGCCTTACCCTTGGCAACAAGAGGGTTCTCCTTGTTGACCACCAGCACCGGCGGAGTCTTTTTAATCTACTGCTCGGTAAGCTTAAGCATCCCATGCAGCTCACTGACAGTATGGTTCATCCCTTGCATGTTGTAGTTCAGGATGAACTGATCATAAGAATCCGGCAAGGATGCAAGGATTGTGTCCACCACCAATCCTGAGAAATAGGCAATCCGAGACTGGCCAAAGTGTCCAAATAGCCCTTCATCTTGAGCATGTGTGCGCTCACAGATGTCCCGGCCCCCATCTTACAAGAGTGGAATGCCTTATTGGTCAAGTACCTTTCCTGACGAGCTTGCTCCTGAAACATCTAGTTTAGAGTTGTTATCATAGCATAGGCTTGATGGTCCATAAACTGTTTTTGCAGTTCGGGGACCATACAGGCCAACATAAGGCATGTCACATCCCTATTATCCTTGACAGGCCCCTCGTATTCCTCCAGCTGGGCAGCCGGTGGATTACGTCCTTGAGGCGCAGCCGGCACAGGCCTTTCCAGTACATACTCTTTTGACTCTTGTCTTAGAACAATCCTTAAGTTCCTAGACCAGTCTAAAAAGTTAGGACCGGAAAGCTTATCATTTTCAAGAATGGATCGCAGTGATAAGGTATTGTTGTTTGCCATTTAAAAGTTTCTACACAAAAAAATATTGAGAGTGTTAATAAAGGACTTTAATTTGTTATTCCCATAAGAAATTAATAATGAATCATGTTATTAATTTAAACCGAGTTGTTGGGCTCATGGGCCGAGATCCATATTTCATCAAGATATAGCCAAACGAGGGTTTGGTACAACTACACCTTAATTATTTAGGTAGGAACGCCGTCCAATCCCAACCTAGGGACTCTCGGTTTGATGGACTTGTTGGCACTTACCCATCTGTGCTTAGGGCCAGGAGAATCCTACTACCCACGCTAAGTCAAAACCTCCATTCAAGTGTTAGAGTATCCCATACTCTAACCCAATACAAAGTGACAATACTCCAGTGTATCCTGCGAGGGCATGGTCTACAACTGGCCTATTCCCACTTTGAGTCGGTTTTGAATGAGGGAAATACTTTTAAGTGACTTAGTAATTTCATTTGGTTATTAGATTCAATTTATAACGGCTTACATACATAAGGCGGGTGAAATAGCTATTGGATCATACATTCATACATGCAAATAAACATAAAGCATAATTAAATAAAAGTAAAATGGATCGCTATGGGCCTATATTGCATCCTAATATTATTCTAGTAAACCTATACTAGAAATAAATATTAGGTGGGCCTCCATCTTTTCCTTCTGGGCTTGCACCTCCGCTTGGGCTTGCACCTCCACTTGGGCTCACCACTCCATGGGCTTCTTCTTTTACAAATTTTATAATAATTGAATAAAATAAAATTACATTAAAAAAAAAAAAAAGAAAACGACACGCAGGCCATATTTACCCAAAAAGAAAAATACAACCCATCTTGTACAAGGCCCAATAGTATCCAACCATACAAACATTTAATCATACATATGCATCCAATACATATAATTCATAAGCATGTTATAATGCATGATTTAAGCCCATTTCAATTATGTCCAAGCCATTATATAGAAATCACCCATTTTGGCCCACCATGGTTCTAACCCTTAACGGGCTTTGGGCCTCCAGCCGAGGCAGTCCAACGGCTCCCACTGGAATTGGGAAACCATGGGTCTAATTCAGCCGTCCAAGTAATTGTGCCAAAATTACCCGAACCAATTTCAATTAACCATATTAATTTCCAAAACTAATATCACATGAATAAAATAAAATTTCATTCAAGAAACCACACGCATTTAAATTGCATAAATTTAAACACACAAATTTTAAAACCAATTAAAATTTCAAAACTGAGCCCCGGGCCCAAGACCCGCCAAATCCAAAACACTGGGCCCGGTCCGCTGCAGCGGCTGCTGCTGCTGGCGCAGCAGCAGGCAGCGGCTGCCTCCGCTGCTCCCGCCTCGTGCGGCGGCCGCCAGCGGCTATTCCGCCGCTGGCAGCCCCGCACCCCGGGAGCCAGATTTTTTTTATTATAACCAGAAATAAAAAAAATAGAACAAACAAAATATTGCATCCATCAACAATAAGAAATTCACCAAGAATTCCAAAATCATGCAATTTAATTAAACTAACATAAACCTATATGCAAATTTAATTTCAATTGTACAAAACAAATGGGAAAAATCTTAAACCCAAACCAAGAACCCCAATAAAAAATCTCCAATTTTAAAACATTGGATTCAACCAATTTTAACAATTTCCACGGATCAAAAGCCCGCTCTGATACCACTGTTGGGATTTTTCACCGGAAATCACCCGATAAAAGCGGAAGAACGTGATGATTTCCTCAAATCCAGTCCTAGGAGCAATTGAAATGGAAATTGTAAAACTTAAAATTGAAATAGAAAGAGATTAAATTCTTACCCGAAATATCTCTTTCAAGAGATGGATGAAGACTGCAGAAATCAAATTAGATTCCCTCCTCGTTTTCGTACACAAACGCCTAACGAAAACAACCCGTGCTAGCGTTGGAAAAACAAAAACAATGGTGAGAAAGGGCTAGGAAAATTTCGGCTATTGTGTGGCTTAGTGTAGTAGTGGCTGAAATTTTTAACCCTAGGTTTTTATACCTAGAGGGTGGCTGAATTCCCCTAGAGGAATTCAGCCCCAGCTTGGCTCCTTTCATTCTGTCGGGCTTCCATCTTTTAATTTAGGCCCAATCTAATTTTAATTATTCTGATTTAAATTAATTTCAAGCCCAATTTTAATAGACCCATGTATTTAATATATTACACCAAGTAATATATTATTTACATTTAAATTAAAATTAGTTTGACCAATTAATTTAATCCATCAAATTAAAATTAAATCTTCATAAAATAAAATCATATGTAAACTTATACATATGAATATTTCCACCTAGGAAATAATCTCATAATTAATCCAATTAATTATGAAGAGCCAATTGAATATATTAATTTTATTATTAGGATCAATCCAATTGATCTTTATAATATAATTAATATATATACACCTCTCTCTCCATAGTGTATACTCCAAGTATACATGTGATTCCTTAAGTCTGTGTTCAGTCGTTCTATGTGTACGATCCCGTGGGCCCATCTTTATGTTGGCAGCGGGCCTTTGGCCCGCAGACTGCAGTTGGGCTCTAACAAGCCATTGCAGCCCCCAATTAAGATGGAGATGGCAGTCTAACTGTTATCATAACCTTGTAGTTTGAACTTGTACATCCCATGTCATTGATATCGGTGTCTAACACAGAGGCATGGATTGATCACCCTTTTTTGTGTCGGACATTAAGTTGATCCCGAATGCACTGAAGCTCAGAAACAAGTTCCCACCTGTTTGGGTGTGGCCACACTCTTATCAGTTACATTCATCAAGAGGCCGGTGATATCTTCCCAGTGGACTACAGATTGACAAATCCCTTCTGCATATCCATAGCATTACCATGCTAAGTGACATACCCGAAAGTACCCATACTTGGCACCCTATTACAGGCCCTTTAGGCATACCCCTAAGTATGCGACCTCACATGTAACACCATCATATGGTCAGGTCAAAGGATCCATACAAGTGCTACACGAGAATCACTTGTGATACTATACCATGTGGATTACTCGTTTAGTGGATCTATCCAGTACCATGCCCCCTATGCATGTACCCATTAACTTGGTTGACATTCCATGTCCAATGACCGGTAAGACACCGCCATACAACCAGGTTAATGATAGTCTCTTGTTCCATTCATTCCCATGACTGGAACAAACTTCAGATCTATTCATGGTCATATCGTTTACCCTATCCATGGTCTTACTACCAAGTGCATGACACTTGTCATCATGGATATAGATATGTCCATTGGATACTTCATTTAATATATTGCACAAGATAAATATAATAAATGAATTGATGCCTTTATTAATAACACAAATGAGTATAATACATAAATCCAATAAATGTGTAATACACGTACAAGGACCAATGCCTCGGGACTAGGGCATTTCCAACAGTAGGTCCTATATTTCTGCAATGGATGACGGTGAATGAAGAATATCCTTACGGTAGAGATTTTACTTATGTTGAATTTCCAATTGGATTTGTGTAGATAGAAGTTGAAGTAATTGGTCTTGGCCTTTTAGCTTAAAAAACATTGCATCAAAATGAGTATTCTCAGTGAAGCATGAAATGCAAAATTAAAGTTCTCAAACACTAAGTGAGAACAAATAAAAAAGCTATTGATATTTGTTCAATTGTTTGGATACAAACATCAACTCAATAAACATTTCAATACCAATCCATATGAATAAAAGGCTAGTCCTAAAACGAAGAAGAGCCAATTACATGTGTGAAACAGTGGTAAAGAAACCCAAAAATCACGCAAGAATATATATATGCAAACAAAAGATAACTCAAATTCAACTTAGTGGAGGAACAAAAGCAAACGAAAATTGTGAAGAGAGATCTTGAGAAGGATATATCGGAACCAAACTTTAGCACTCAATAAGAAATCACTAGAAAGACACCACCACCGAACATCAATATATCTCAAATCTCCTAGGTTAAAGAAAAAAAATCGATTAACAGGAGATTAAAAACCAAATCATAACAAAAGAGGGAGAAAGCAGCAGAACGACGTACAAACGTAGAGAGAAATATAAGGGTAAAAAAAATTGCACTAAGCTAGAGAGTTAATTCAAATTTTGAACTAAGTGAACATCGGTGATGAGAGAAATTCATTAGTAATTGCAAAAAATAAAAAAAAAATAATTGCAAATAAAAATAAATAATATTTTTACTTGAAAAATAAATAATTAATAAATGAAAAACTACAATTAAGGAGAGATTACCATATCAGTTCAACAGTAAGTGGTTTAGTATGTATGTATATATATATATATATATATATATATATATATATATATAGATGAAACAAAATACTTGAAGCGTCATCTTTTTTAATAGTGATTTTGATACTCCAACTGACGATAAATAATTACAATATTTAATAAGTAATAATTAATCTATTTGTTATGTCAAAAAAATTAGTTTCTTTGTTTTTTTTTTTTTTTTTTTTTTGATTTTTTATGAAATCAATTCTTCTGCCTTCATTTTTATGAAGTAAATTTATTTTTGATTTGATTCTTACATTACTTATGATATATTATAAGTTCATATTGTTTCCTAAAATAAAAAAATATTCCACTAATTCTAAAAAAAAAAAATGTAATTAATGAAAATTATTATACTGCATTAAATTTTTTTTGGAAACTTCAAAAACCACCCTTGTGGTTCCACACTTTAACAAATCAAGGATTGTGTTTTATTTTTGTCAAAAAGAGAACTTGTGGTTTTAAAAGTTAGCAAAAAAAGAATAACTAATATTAAATCATGACATATAAGAGGATATTTTTTTATCCATTTTGAACTAAAAATTTTCTAATTGGTTAATAAAAATACAATAGACTTTTGCGATAAATTTAGAAATTTTTCGTGAAGTGCAAATATTATTTTAATTAAATAGTGATTATAAATTTAAAAAAAATACAAAAAAAAAAGAAAATTTATGAAAAATATTCAAATCTTAATATAAAATTCTTAAATAATATGGATAAACAATTGGATTGCTTAATGAATAAAAATGACATATGTCACATTATCATTTTTGAATGAAAATGTTAGTTATCATTTTTTTTTTTTTTTTGGCTAACTTTTGAAACCACAAGTCCTCTTTTTGACAAAAACAAAACACAATCCTTGATTTGTTAGAGGGTGGAACCGAAGTTCTTTTTTTTTTTTTTTAAAGATTTGTTGAGTTAACTAAAATAAGATATATATATATATATATATATATATATATATATATATATATATATATATATATATATATATATATATATATATATGCTAGAATATTGGAAAGGATCTCGAAAAAAATAACGAAAATTACTCTCCAACATTGATCCATTGAAGCCAGTCCCACGAAATTCGCTTTTCTTTTCTTTTTTTTTTTTTTAAAAAAAAAGGAATACAGTTCGCTGAGTAGAAAGAGAACCAAAAATGCCTACAGTTAGGCTCCATTGATTTACAAAATTGCCAAGTTACTAATCCTTTTGGATAAAAAAAAAAATAATAAAATTGGTAAAGATGATTAGACAAGCTTCAAAACATAAAATAGAAACACAAAATATCCAAATCCCAAAAACATTAAAAAAAAAAAGAAAAGAAAAAAATCTTTTCTTCCTTTGAATAATTTTGATGGAAGTTGTAGATTGGGCATTTGGGGTTCCAAATGTAAGCGTAGTTGGAGATGGATATTGTTTTCCATATCCTATGGAATTAATTGTCAAGAAGAAAATTAAAAAATTTTCAAATGCACAATTTGAAATTTTTGATTTGAGTGGAAATCTTCTCCTCCAAGTTGATGGTGGTATTTGGAACCTTAACATGAAAAGAATTGTTCGGGATCCCGCCGGTTTTCCCATTCTCACCCTGCACGGGAAGGTGTATATATATGTATTAAATTATAACAAAACTAGGTTTAGAGTTTGAATCTTGACATCCAGATAAAATTTTCCATTTTATTTTGTAGGCACTTAGTTTTCAACATAAATGGAAGGTGCACGAAGGTGAAAATACAAATGATAATAGTATTTTGTTTATTGTAAAACAATCTCATCCTCTCCAAATTAAGAAAGAGCTTAATGTGTTTTTGAACAATTACAACAGCAAAGTTCCTGATTTTCATGTCACCGGATGTTATACTTCTTTGTCGTTTAAAGTTTTCAAAGGGCATAGAATTCTTGCAGAGGTACATACTCTTTTTGTTCTTTTATATATTTTTTTAAGACATCTTATTATGTTTTAGTGATGAAGGCAGAATTTGAATCCTCATTCAAACCAGATATTATATATATATATATATATATATATATATATATATATATATATATATATATATATATGCAAAAAAAAGTTAGACTCATATGATTTGGAAGCACTGAACTAAATCAAGAATAAAAGTTTAATGGCTCAACAACTTTAATTGGAGAATTCAGGGATTTAAAGATTTCATTTTTGCGTTAGACATTTCGGTATAAAATAAAATAGTAATTCTATGTTGTTTGTTTTTTCATTTTGGTAACTAATACGGGTAAAAGGCCCTAGCGTTTATCATGAGGTACAAAACTTTGAAATTTAGTGTTTGTTTGGATACCTATGTTTCAAGTGTTATTTACTGTTTTATATCAAACAACAGAAATATAGGTATTTAGTTAGATTTTACTAATAAGTGCTATAAATTTTTCAGAAAGAAAAAATGTTGTTTTCCATCATTAGACAAAACATGTTTTTTTTATGAAAAATACTTATTTTTATTTTATATTTTTCTATATTAGTTATTTTAATCAAACACTAATTATCATTCAGCATTGCAAAAAACAACTATTATCAACGGTAAAGAACAAAAGAAAAAAGAAAAAAAAAAAAAAAAAAAAACACTAAACAACAAACAATAACAATAGAACCAGCAGGCCTTTAATATTCTTTTTCAAGTGTCTTTATGTTCAATAATAACTCATTAAAGTATTGCACATAAAAAAACAAAAGAAATATGTTTTAAAATAAAAAAAAAAGTTTATATTTAAAAAAAAATGTAAATTTTACTTTGAAAGAATATTTAATTCAATTCTTAACATAATTTGCTTCAAAATTATGTATTAATTATTTCAGAAAATTTTTTATATTATTATTATTATTATTATTATTATTATAATTATTATTATTATGTAACAATCAATGTGATATTTATTTAATTAATTAATATGCAGGTGAAACATAATTTCACATTGGAAAGTTTCTACAAGGGAAAGGAAAAATATAGAGTTAAAGTTTGTCCAGAGGTTGATTATGCATTCATTGTGGCATTGCTTGTAGTTCTTGATGAGAATGATACACCTTAATTTTAATTTTTTTTTTAACGTAATTGTGACTTTTTTTTTCTTAAAATTACTTATTATTGAAAGAACTACATTCTTGCATTAAAATATTTCTGTACTCATTTGTAATAGTTTTGCATAACTTTTATTACAAGGTGTTTTGTTTTGTGAAGAAGAAATATATTCGTATTTTATACATAAATTAAGAGAATCAATGATTAATTTGATTTTTCAACTTGGTTAATCAGCAGGACAAATGTGTCTAAAATAAAATTTGTGTTTAACTCACAAAAAAAAGTAGAAGATAGGCTCAGACTGAAAAAAGAAAAGAACGATAGGCTAAATCCTATTTAGGGTTTACAGTGGAATTCCACGCGTCAAGTATTTATTAGACCACTCATCCTATGTTTCATTCAATTCAGCTTCACATAACGAGCAAATGAAACCTAACTTCTTTTCAGTTAGAAATATTCATTTTTTCAGAACAACTATTTTTAGAACTACAGATAGAGCATCTTCAATGTAGGTCTTCAAAGGGCTCTTTATGTTTTGAAGACTTCCAAAACACTATAGGAGACAATATGAGAAATTCTTCAAGAATTAAAAGAGTCCTCAACTTGAGAACCCAAATATCCTGTAAAAGTCGAATTTTGTGTCAACTCTATCTTTTTTAAGAAAAAAATTTTGAAATGAGTGTCAGCTTTATCTTTGTTTAACTCTTTCACCATATCAATTGCTTGAAAAAAAATAAATAAATAAATAAACACGCGTACCTACTTTCAATAGATCAATTAATTAAAAAAAAAAATATAAATAAACACATTGGCATTAAATTAAAACGGCAATAATATTGTTTCAAAAAGATTTAGGATGTAAAATTTCTATTTGGCCATTTATTTTTGTCAATATATGCCCAACAATTTTTAATAACTTCTCCACAATTCTATTCTTAATCTCTTGAAATTAGCTCAAAATTTAAATTCATATTTTTTTGTGGATCGAAATATGTTATTAAATACGAATCAACAAATTCTTATCAAAGTACCTCGAATTCTTCTTTTGAAAATAGCCCAAATTTTATGAATTCTCAATTTTCTCAACATTTTGTACAAAGAAATTTTCAATATCCATCATTTTCTTCAAATTTTCAATGTCCTCCATGCCCCCCATACTATTAGAATTCTCCGTATGAATTACTGAATCAATATTTATTTTCACACCAACCCATGATTCCTCATACAAGTGCATATCGAATTTTATAAATTTATCCGATGGAAGTCAAACGTCAACAACTTTCATTCGGAAACACAATTCAAGAAGGGTTAGAAAATATTGATCTCAATGCATAATATGATGATACACCGATGAAGAAAGACAAAAATTATATAGACAAAAATTGAGAAGAAGGACATTTACGCTTGTTTAACGATTTACTTCTCTTATAATCAAGTGTACCCACCACACAAATTTTGACTTAGGTTTAGAATGAGAAAACACCTATTCCTTCAAATAGTGGCATCTCTGGAAAATCATTCTGACTATTTTATGTTGAGAGTTGATGGAACTGGCAGAAATAGATTTTCTCCCCTTTAGAAATGCATTCCTACCTTACGGCTGCTAGCTAGTGGAACGTCAGCCGATTTTTTGGATAATAGCCTACAAATTGCTAAGTAAACTACAATTGAATGCGTGGTCCATTTAGTTCGATGTGTTAACGATTTATTTGGGGAAAGTTACTTAAGAATGCCAAACGCTGATGATGTTAGACGCTTGCTTCAAATCGAATAACGACGTTGATTCATTGGCATGCTTGGAAGTCTTGATTGCAGGTATTAGCAATGGAAAAATGTCTAGTTGCTTGGAAGGGTCAATTCACACGAGGGGATAAAGGCGTACCAACTATCATGTGGGCGGCAGTTGCATCACAAGAACTGTGGATTTGGCATGCATTTTTTGGCATACCAGGCTCAAATACTGACATTAATGTGCTTGATCAATCTCTATTATTTACTGATGTTTTATAGGGACAAGCTCCACAATTTGAATTCACAATAAACGACCCTCAATATAACAATGGATACTACTTGATGGATGGTATATATCCAAAATGGGCTACATTTGTTAAAACCGTTCCATTATTGTTAGGAGAAAATGAAAATTATTTGTGCAGCATCAAGAAGCAACAAGAAAGGATGTCGAATGCGCATTCGGAGTTCTCCAATCTCGTTATGCAATTGTACGAGGCCTAGCACGTATGTGGGATTGAGAAGTCCTAAAAGACATCATTTATGCATGCATCATATTGCACAATATGATAGTAGAGGATGAATGAATGGCTTTGAACATTACTATGAATATGAATCTCCCTCCCAATTTCGTACCAACAATTATGGTATCCAACTGCGTAATTCCAGAGTTTGGAACACTCCTCAAAACGAACGAAGAAATTTATGATAAACAAACTCATATTAACTTGCAAGTAGATATAATTGAGCATATTTGGCAACATTTTGGAGATCATCATGACTAGAAATAAATTATTTAGTTTCGTATTAGTATGTTAATTTAATATTTTTTTATGTAATTGTTAGTCCAAATATGTAGTAATTTTATATTAATAATTTATTTAGTCTCGTATGTTTAATATTTTTAAATATTATTTTATATAATTAAAATATAATTGTGAGAAATAGTTAATTTTTAAATTTAATTTATCAATTAAAGAATAAATATGATGTTGTGAAAAAATAAAGTAAGTGAGATGAGACATATGCACGAACCTTTGAAGATTGTTTGAAGAACTCTTCCCATTGTAGAAGGAAAATGAAAAAAAGAATGAAATCTTCAAAATGATGAGGTGGCACAAAAAATAATTTGAAAAACTCTTTTGGGACTCTTCCCACTGGGAATGCCCTTAAACCTTAACACAAATTAGTTTTATTATAAAGGTAGGGATCATAATCTGCATTTCAAGGCAATTTCAGAGCATTTTTATAACATTTCCCTATTTTTTTTATTTTCTAAAAATTATTTTCCTACATAAACTATCTTTTCCGTTAAAATCCTCTCTTTGATAATTGAGAAATTACTTAAGTTTTGTTTTAACTCATACCTTTTGATATTCGTCTAAATACATATTTTTTTCAAATTCACTTGTTTTTTTTTTTTTTTGAAAGGAAAACGGATTTGACCAAGGACGAGACTAATCATCCCAACTAGGTTGGCACAAATAGAACCTGACCCAACCAAATCCGAAGGAAAATATATTAATAGACCTTGAGGAAAGGTCAAAAGAATTACAAGAGAAGATCCATAGGGTTTACAATAACATCAGAAGGAGTAAAAGGAAAATTTCTAGTTCTAGATTTTACAAAATACCATGAAAGATAGATACAATTGAATAAAATATCTTCTGAAACCGAATTGTGTTGAAAAATGGCTCTGTTTCTTCTATTCCATAAGCTCCAACTAATTGTCATCCATAAAGCTGAACAAAAGTTCTTCTGAACGGGGCCTTTAAAGCAACCAATCCATTGCCAAAAAAATCAGTAGCTGAATTAGGGATGACAAAAGGAAGATTTAACCAAGAGAACAACTCCATCCAAATCTTTAAGCTATCAGCACAGTGGACGATGATATGGTCCAACGACTCAAAATCAGAACAAAAACTACAAATAGCCTCTTCCACAGGCAAGAAATGAAGATGGGCTAAGAAAAGACGAGTAGGCAATCGTCTATGCACTAAAACCCACATAAAGAACTTAATTTTAGGGAGCACCTTTGCACTTTGAATTCCCAAAAAAACTGCAGATTCTGGGCAGCAGTTCTCGAGTTCAAACAAACTCTGAATGAAGGAGGCTGACGTGTACGAATAGCTTGGGCTGCAACCTTTCGACCAAGACATAATATCCGGCACACCATGATTCAGATTTCTCAGAATAAGAGCTACTAAATCCTGCTGTTGAACACGATGGCAGTTGCGTGAAGATCGAACCCATAACGGACGCCCCCTGACAGTTGCTAGCTGAGCAAAAACGTCAGCCACTGTAGCCATTTTATTCAAAGCTAGTGAAAAGAGAGCAGGAAATCGCTGACGGAGAGGAGAAGTTCCCAACCAAATATCATTCCAAAAATTAGTTGAGGTGCCATCTCTCACCTGAAAACGGACAGCATGAGTGAACAGCCCCCACATTCTATCATTCTTGACACAAGTCAATAGAATCCCCTTCCAAATTGGAGAAACATTATGAAAGTTACAGTCTCTTAAAGTGTTCCAATCACCTATATCATTATGAAGCACACAAAAATTATACCAAAGGGAATTGTCTTCGTGAGATCTAGTTTTCCAAATCCATTTAAAAAGCAAACTAACGTTCTTGTCAGAAAGCTTATGAACATTCAGTCCCCCGAGATGATAAGGTTTACAAATTGAATTCCAACTCACCTTATTCAGCCCCTTCTCGGAAGCATTTTGATAGAGTATTGTAATATAAATGTAATTATAAATGTAAATAGCTAGCCCACTAGTATTCGGCCCATACACCATCGGCCCACCCTTGTAAACCTATGTATATATTTCTCATTATCAATCATAATTGGCTAAGGGAAAACCCTAGCTTCACATGGTATCAGAGCAATTTCGGCTAACGCCAAGATGAACACTAACCATGCCGCTGGCAGCACCACCACCAATGTTGTCATTCCATCCACCGCCACCTTCCCAATTAAACTTGACACAACGAATTTCTCGCTATGGAAAACACAGCTTGTACCGCTATTGAAAGGATCCCGATTGATGGGACACGTTGATGGCCGGATTGTCACTCCACCTAAGCATTTACCCGGATCAACGGAGGTTAATCCTGAATTTGAGCGTTGGGAGGAGAAAGATGCTCAGGTTATGAGCTGGATTATTAATTCCCTATCCCCGGGAATTGTGACTAAAATTGTTGGCGTTAAGACTGTTGGTGTGCCCTAGTTCTTAGGGCATTGGATTCTTGTATTTTGTATTATACATTAAGACTCATTGTATAAATACATTATTTGTGTCACATTAATAAAGGCAATTAATCTATTTCATTTATATCTTGTGCTATAATATGAGTAGAGTATCCATTGATTGATAATCATAAAATCTATCCCAGGTCTGTTCTAATCGTAGGAACGAATAGAACCACAGACTTGTATATTCGATGACTGTATGGTAGTTCTTAACTAGCCATAGTACTTGTATAGTCAGTCATGAATATAGGTACATGTTATTGACATGGGACTGGATCGATCCGCACAAGAAAGCCACATGGTTGTCACGTCATAGGTCTTTCTTGAGTAGGTCTCTTTTGTCCTCAGACCAGATTTCATTATAATATCGATATGGAATCCGATTCACTTTGACATACGCCTAACAGGTCTGTAAAAGGATGCTAAATATGGGTATGATTGGGTGGACCGGTGAACATGTTGATATTGATGATGAAGTGATGGAATTGCCACTCGGGTAACACCGAGATGATATCATTGGCCACTTGATGAGTGGGACTGATAAGTGTATGGCCATACCCAAATAAGTTGGTTGCTTATTTGATTAATCAGTCAACTCAAGATCAAGAAATATAATAAACAACAGAAGAGGATGACGGACACCATGCCTCTTGTTTATTCATATCGATATCGTTAGGCAAAGGACAGTATGAGATTACTACCGGGTGAGTGTCTTCTAAAGACTGCTGCATCTCTGTCTTAATTGGGGGCTGTAATGGTTTGCTAGAACCCACTTACAGTCTGTGGGCCTTGGGCCTACTGCCAACATAAAGACAGACCCATAGGATCGTGCACATAGATCAATTGAGCTGGAACTTATAGAAATTGTACATGTAATGTACATTGGAAGGAATGCGTTAATTAATTAGTTGACATTCGGTGTCAAGGTAATTAATTGACATTGGGTTGAATTTAATTTAATTAATAAGTTTACATAATGTAATTAATTAATTTATCAATTAATTGAATTACATAAAGTAAACGATTAATTAAATAATTTTCCTAAGTAGGAAAATTAAATACATGTATTGTATTAACTTAAGTGTGATTTAATTTTATTTAGGGGTAATTAAATTTAGCCAAATGGAATTAAATTACATAGTATATACTTTTTAATTAAATTTTATTTATGTAATTATAATCCTAGTGGGCTTGGGTTTAATTAACCTAATTAGAACCCAATTAGACAAGGTGTCTATAAAAGGGCACACTTAAGGAATAAAAACCTAATTCAACTCTAATTAATTGCTGGAGATTTTAGCCACCAATTGCAGCCCCAAAACAGCCGAAAATCCCAGCATTAAACCTCCATTCCTTCGCGTCTTCGGCTAGCACTGGTTCCCGCTCAATAGTTGGTCGTGCACCGGACTTTGGAGATCGCAGTTTCAAGAAACGATTCTGCAGCAGTCTCTAGAAGAGACGAATCCGGTGAGTTAATCTCTCTTGATTCTAATTGATTTTATTCTAATCAATGGTAATTGGACACGATAGGTGGATTCTAGGAAATTTTAAACGGTGTATTTTCCGCTGCGCCACGTTATTTTTCCAATTACGAATCCCAACAGTGGTATCAGAGCCTAGGTTTTGTCCATTAGATTGATTGGAATTGGTTCTTGAAAGCATTCTTGAAGAAAGAATGGGTTTCAAGTTTGTGATTTTAGGGTTTTTATTCAATTGGTTTTGGTTTTGATAAACCCTAGAATTTTGTTTGGGGTTTTATTTTTTTTTCCCCCAATTGGTTTCTATCTAGAATTGTATTTTCTTTATTGATAGTTTGATGTTGATGGCTGGAATTTTTTTGGTGATTTAATAATTAAAAAAAAAAGGGTTAAAATTAGGTGAGGGAATCGCAATTTTGCGATTCCCCCACTGCGGCAGCCTGCTGCAGCGGCAGCAGCCCACTGGGCTGCTGCTGCCGCGCGCGGGTTTCGGGTCCGGTTTTGGATTTTACGGGTTTTTTTTTATCCCGAACCCTAATGCAAATTAAATTAAATTTTTTTTAAATTAATTTGTGTTTAAATTATTTATTTTGTTGACATGCATATTTAATTTAATTGTTTGCATATTAAATTGAATATGGACTTTGTGAAATTGGCCCAATAAACCGTGACACCGGTTAAAATTGGGAGAGCTAAATTTTAAATTTGTGACAACCCAATTCAAGTGGGAGCAAAATTGTTAATTTTGCATTTATGGATGTTATCCATTGGGCCTCAGTCACATTTGTTAAAATTGGCGATTTCACCCTAAGTAACTCGGCTTAACATTTATATTTATAATTTGGAATGCCATGATCATGCATCATATTTGTATGTATGTGCACGACAGGTACTTTGTTTGAAATGTTATGTTGAGTTCTATGGGCCCTAAATTATTATCGGTTGTAATTTAATTTTGGGAAATATGGCCTGCGTGCCATTTTTTTTTTATTTTGATGTAATTTTAGAATAGATTTTATTTTACAAAACTATTGTAATTGCATCAAGTATGGAGGAAGGCCCAAATGGAGCAAGCCCATGGTGGGAGCCCAAGAAGGATTGCAGTCCGACCCATGAAGAATTAGATAGGATATCTAGTTTTTCATTAGGTTGTAATTAAAGGCCCATAGGATCTCATTATTTTTAAATTAAGTATGCTATTGCATTTTTCATATGATATGGATGTATGGATCACCAAATTATTACCCGCGTTTATGCATGCTAAGCCGTATCACTTAATTATAATCCGGAAATTAAAATATTGAGTCGCTTAAAAGTGCTTCCCACATTCACACCTCTTCCTCCCATTGATGCTGCAATGTGCGCCATGCCCTAGCTGGGTATATTGTAGTATTCGGCTGGCCGTCGAGGGTTAAGATACTTGGTATGGTTAACATGTGAATGGTGGTTTGACTCAACATGGGTAGCATTAGCTCAGAGCGGGCCCTAAGCACAGATGGGTAAAGTGTCAATAAGCCCATCAAACCAAGAGTCCTTCATGGAAGGATTGGATAGGTTGTCCTACCAAACGAATCAATGGTTGGTTAGCGAGCCCTAGTTCGGCCAGTCATTGATAAGTTGTGGATCTTGGTCAAGTCAGCCAATTAACAACACCAACAAACAAATTAAAATCGGATTATTAATTTGAATTGGCTTAAAAGTCCTTTATTTCTAACTCAAGCAATGATTTCTTCCATGTAGATAATCCCATTTCAGTTAAGCAATTTAAATGGCTGCAACAAACAACAACTCACTCTCACTTAGGTCACTCTTGGAGAAGGAGAAGCTTTCGGGGACTAACTTCCTGGACTGGGCTAGGAACTTACAAATAGTTCTTAGACAAGAGTCTAAGGAGTATGTACTGAATGCTCCTTTACCAGTCGGCCCTCCCGCAGGTCGAGGCATCACCACGGCGATGGTGGAGCAGTACGATCGGCATGTGAGGGATGACCGAGATGTCTCGTGCCTCATGCTGGGTACCATGGCTTCTGATCTTCAGAAGCAGTTCATGGACGAGCATGCTTATGAGATGATGGATCAGCTTAAAAAGATGTTCCAAGATCAGGCTCGTCAGGAACGTTACCTGACAACTAAGGCACTTTGCACGACTGTGATGGCAGCTGGGACTTCTGTTAGCACTCATGTGCTAAAGTTGAAGGGGTATATTGATACACTTGCCCACCTCGGCTCGCCAGTTCCACAGGACTTGGCAACAGACATTATTCTCGGGTCACTTCCTGAGTCTTACAACCAGTTTATCATGAATTACCATATGCAAGGGTTGGATAAATCGGTTGTTGAGCTGCATGGCATGCTCAAGCTTGCTGAGCAGTCTCTTAAGAAGACTCCCGAAGTATTGCTGGTGAACAAGGGCAATACGCCCATTGCTAAGGGAAAGGCCAAATCTAAGGCCAAGGCTAAGGGCAAAAAGGTGGTGGCCCAACCTAAAGCAAGGGTTGCCTCTCCTGACGATGTTTGCCATGAGTGTCATGAGAAGGGGCACTGGAAGAGCTCATGTCCAAAGCTAAGGGAGCAACTGAAGGGCAAAACTGCTGCTTCAGGTATTTATGTTGTTGAGATTAATCTGGCTATTTCTACATCTTGGGTCTTGGACACTGGATGTGGATCTCACATTTGTTCAAATGTGCAGGGTCTAAGAAATAGGAGATTATTAGGATCTGGAGAAGTAGTCTTCGAGTCGGAAATGGTGCTCGGGTTCAGGCCATGGAGATCGGAGATTATTTCTTGGAGATGCCTAGTGGACTTGTTTTGGAACTAAGAAACTGTTATTTTGTACCTGTGATGCGCAGGAATATTATTTCCGTTTCTTTGTTGGATATTTCTGGTTTTGTATTTAATATTGGACATGGTAGAATTTCTATGCAATGTGGCAATATTATTTATGGAACAGCATTTCTTGAAAATGGCTTATATATCCTTGATCTAAAACGTGAAAGTTCAATCTATAACATAAATACTAAAAGGATTAAACAAAATGAAATTAATCCGACTTACATCTGGCATTGTCGACTTGGCCATATAAATGAGAAGCGCATAGCTAGGCTTCACTCTAGTGGAGTGCTAGGGTCATTTGACATCCAGCCTTATGACACATGCGAATCTTGTTTGAGAGGCAAGATGACATAGGCGCCTTTTAGCAAGACTGCTGAAAGGGCCTCAGAGCTATTGGAGCTAATACATTCCGATGTATGTGGCCCAATGAGCACTAGTGCTAGATCTGGTTTTCTGTACTTTGTCACCATCACGGATGACTTCAGCAGATACGGTTACGTGTATTTGATGAAGCATAAGTCTGAGACTCTCCAAAGGTTCAAGGACTTTAAGAATGAAGTAGAAAACCAACTTGGCAAGAAAATAAAAGCACTTCGGTCTGACCGAGGGGGTGAATATTTGAGCCAAGATTTTGACTCGTTTTTGAGAGAGTGTGGGATCATATCCCAACTCACTCCTCCTGGTACACCCCAGTGGAATGGAGTGTCAGAAAGGAGGAATAGGACCTTACTTGACATGGTCCGCTCGATGATGAGTCATGCTACACTCCCTGTCTCGTTTTGGGGATATGCTTTAGAGACAGCTGCTTACATTCTTAATAATACACCAAGCAAGGCAGTTAGGGGAACACCATATGAACTATGGAAAGGCTGAAAGCCCAATGTTTCCGTCTTGAAGATTTGGGGTTGTGATGCACATGTTAAGAAATTGACAAGTGGCAAACTCGAGTCCAAATCTGTCAAGTGCCAGTTTGTGGGTTACCCTAAGGAAACTAAGGGTTATTACTTCTACGATCCGGCCGAAAACAAAGTTTTCGTAGCCAGAAATGCAGTCTTCTTGGAGAAGGCATTCCTTTCCAAGAGAGACAGTGGGAGTAATGTTGAACTTTCAGAAGTTCAAGACTCATAAACTCCTGCAGCTACTGCTGAGGATGCTTCGGGAACCAATCTGACTACTCAAGAAATTGAGGAACCAGAAACGGTTCCACAGGACCTTAGAAGGTCTGGTAGGACATGTCATCAGCCAGAGAGGTACGGCTTTCTCGTGACTGATGATGGGGACCTTATGGTCGTTGACCAAGAGGAGCCTAAGACCTATCAGGAGGCTATTGAAAGCCCACACTCAGATCAATGGCGCAAAGCCATGGAGGCTGAGATGCAATCTATGCACGATAACCAAGTATGGAACTTGGTGGATCCACCTCTGGGTGCTAAGGTGATAGGTTGCAAGTGGTGTTTCAAGTTAAAGGCCCTGTGTGTATAAGATGGTTAGTGGGAGCGTTTCCACCGTCCTAGTGCTGTATGTTGATGACATCCTTATCATTGGAAGTGACATACCAACACTGCAAGGGGTTAAGCAGTGGTTAAGTAGGTGCTTCCAATGAAGGACTTAGGCGAAGCTGAGACGATCTTAGGGATCAGGATCTACAGAGATAGATCCAATCGGCTTCTAGGCCTAAGTCAGGCCACGTACATTGACAAGGTTCTAAAAGGATTCAGTATGGATAAGGCAAAGAAAGGATTCTTACCTATGCGCCATGGGTTGAAGCTGAGTAAGAAAGATGGTCTTAAAACAAAGAAGGACCAGGAGAACATGGAAAAGATCCCTTACGCATCTGCTATTGGATCTATCATGTACTCCATGTTATGTACGAGGCCTGATGTCGTGTTTGCACTAAGTATGGCTAGCCGGTACCAGTCGGACCCCGGTGAGGAACACTAGAAGGCAGTCAAGGCAATCTTGAAGTACCTTAACCGGACTAAGGATGCTTTCTTAGTGTATAAAGGTCAAGATGAGCTGGTAGTGTCAGGTTACACTGATGCAAGCTTTGAGACCGACGAGGATGAGAACCAGTCACAGTCTGGTTATGTCTTTCTCCTGAATGGCGGTGCCATTAGTTGGAGGTCCTCAAAGCAGGCCACCATTACTGACACTACAATGGAAGCTGAGTACATAGCTGCGTGCAAAGCTCAAAGGAAGCCGTTTGGATCAAGAAAGTCATAATTGAGTTAGGAATAGTGCCCACTATCCTAGACCCAGTTGATGTTTTTGTGACAACAACGGGGCCATCGCACAAGCTAAGGTGCCCCGGTCACACAAGAGATCCAAACATGTACTCTGAAAGTTTCACCTCATTCAGGAGATCGTGAACATAGGTGACATATCATTGCAGAGGGTTGACACCAAGAATAATGTCGCTGATCCATTGACCAAAGTGCTATTGCAGACACAGCACGACGGTCATACCAGATCTATAGGAATTAGGGCAATGCCCACTTGGAACTAGTGCAAGTGGGAGATTGTTGGTGTGCCCTAGTTCTTAGGGCATTGGATTCTTGTATTTTGTATTATACATTAAGACTCATTGTATAAATACATTATTTGTGTCACATTAATAAAGGCAATTAATCTATTTCATTTATATCTTGTGCTATAATATGAGTAGAGTATCCATTGATTGATAATCATAAAATCTATCCCAGGTCTGTTCTAATCGTGGGAACGAATAGAACCACAGACTTGTATATTCGATGACTGTATGGTAGTTCTTAACTAGCCATAGTACTTGTATAGTCAGTCATGAATATAGGTACATGTTGTTGACATGGGACTGGATCGATCCGCACAAGAAAGCCACATGGTTGTCACGTCATAGGTCTTTCTTGAGTAGGTCTCTTTTGTCCTCAGACCAGATTTCATTATAATATCGATATGGAATCCGATTCACTTTGACATACGCCTAACAGGTCTATAAAAGGATGCTAAATATGGGTATGATTGGGTGGACCGGTGAACATGTTGATATTGATGATGAAGTGATGGAATTGCCACTCGGGTAACACCGAGATGATATCATTGGCCACTTGATGAGTGGGACTGATAAGTGTATGGCCATACCCAAATAAGTTGGTTGCTTATTTGATTAATCAGTCAACTCAAGATCAAGAAATATAATAAACAACAGAAGAGGATGACGGACACCATGCCTCTTGTTTATTCATATCGATATCGTTAGGCAAAGGACAGTATGAGATTACTACCGGGTGAGTGTCTTCTAAAGACTGCTGCATCTCTGTCTTAATTGGGGGCTGTAATGGTTTGCTAGAACCCACTTACAGTCTGTGGGCCTTGGGCCTACTGCCAACATAAAGACAGACCCATAGGATCGTGCACATAGATCAACTGAGCTGGAACTTATAGAAATTGTACATGTAATGTACATTGGAAGGAATGCGTTAATTAATTAGTTGACATTCGGTGTCAAGGTAATTAATTGACATTGGGTTGAATTTAATTTAATTAATAAGTTTACATAATGTAATTAATTAATTTATCAATTAATTGAATTACATAAAGTAAACGATTAATTAAATAATTTTCCTAAGTAGGAAAATTAAATACATGTATTGTATTAACTTAAGTGTGATTTAATTTTATTTAGGGGTAATTAAATTTAGCCAAATGGAATTAAATTACATAGTATATACTTTTTAATTAAAGTTTATTTATGTAATTATAATCCTAGTGGGCTTGGGTTTAATTAACCTAATTAGAACCCAATTAGACAAGGTGTCTATAAAAGGGCACACTTAAGGAATGAAAACCTAATTCAACTCTAATTAATTACTGGAAATTTCTGCCACCAATTGCAGCCCCAAAACAGCCGAAAATCCCAGCATTAAACCTCCATTTCTTCGCGTCTTCGGCTAGCACCGGTTTCCGCTCAATAGTTGGTCGTGCACCGGACTTTGGAGATCGCAGTTTCAAGAAACGATTCTGAAGCAGTCTCTAGAAGAGACGAATCCGGTGAGTTAATCTCTCTTGATTCTAATTGATTTTATTCTAATCAATGGTAATTGGACACGATAGGTGGATTCTAGGAAATTTTAAACGGTGTATTTTCCGCTGCGCCACGTTATTTTTCCAATGACGAATCCCAACAAAGACTGCGCTTGAAGCCTAGAATAGACTGACTGCAGCCTATGCTGCTGGATCGAAATCTCAAATTAGAGACTACCGATTGCAATTACGCAATCTGAAATAAGAGGAGGCTGAATCAATTACCTCTTATGTGACTCGTGCTAAGAAAATCTCTGACAATCTTACTGCTCTTGGTTCTGTAATTATAGAATCAGATCTTGTTGATGCTGTTGTGGATGGATTGTTACCAATATTCCGTCCGTTTTGCCGCTCATTAGAAATTAAAGTCAATCCAACCGGCTTTGAGGACCTCCATGGCTTATTGCTCTCTGAAGAACGAAGTCTGAACCGGGAAATCAATGCAGAACGAGCAGCTCCTACTGCCCTTTACACCGCACGCCACCCTGGTCAGTCCTGCGGAAACGGACCGAGACAGCAGTAGTCCGGCGGGTTTCCTGGGCAGCAGCGCCGCTCTTACGGCAGAGGCCAGTAGTCCGGCGGATTTTAACAGCCGTTCCCCTCTCATCCGGGTAATTTTCCTATGTTTCCTACTCAATTTCGTCCCAATAATAATTTGTAAAATATCCCACCTGCTGCTGGAAATCATTTCACTATGCACACTGCTGGAAATTCAATGCAACCAATGACATCTATGGCACCATTATACACTTCCACAACATTTTATTGTCATAATCGTAGAGGAATAAATCATGTAGCCCGCAGTTGTCCATCCCCTAGACAACCAAGATCCAATAGAAGTCATCCAGCCTCATTTTACACAAATGCTCACATGAATTCCACTCAAGATTGGGTTGTAGACTCTGGTGCGACTCACCATTTAACGGCTGATTTGGACAACCTGAATCTCCATTCTGAATATTCCGGGCCGGAAGAGGTTACCATTGGTAATGGGTCTAAACTTGCTATTTCTCATATTGGTACTTCCTTCAATTTTGTCAATGGTAATTCTATTCGTTTTGATGATATTTTGCATGTGCCATCAGCTTCAACCAATCTTGTTTCAGTTTTAGCTTTAACAAAGTCTAACCCCATTTCCATTAAGTTTTTTGCTGACCATTTTGTTCTTAAGGATTTGATGACAAAGCAGGTACTTCATACCGGCCCGAATAGAGATGGTCTTTACACTTTGTGTCTTCCAAAGAGTCCACCAGACAAAAAAAAAAAAAAGCTCACTTGGCATCGGTTACTCAATGGCATTCACGTCTTGGTCACACTGCCATCCCTAAAGTAAAGCGGATTTTATCTTTGAATAACATTCCCGTTTCCAATAAGTCTTGTGAACAATTGTGTCATGCTTGCTCTGTTAGCAAAGCTCATAGATTACCTTTTTCTGTTTCAACTAGCACTGTTTCAGCTCTATTGGAGCTTGTTTGTTATGATTTGTGGGGTCCTACCCTGGTACAATCTTTTGATAATTTTAATTATTATGTGCTATTTTTTGATCACTTTAGCAAGTACTCTTGGGTATATCCGTTGAAATACAAATCTGATGTGCTGCATGCTTTTATTCAATTTAAAACTGTTGTTCAGAAATTTTTTGGGCATCCAATTAAAACTTTTCAATCCGATTGGGGGGGGGGGGGAATTTCAGGGCCTAGTACCTTACTTACGTGCACATGGTATATCTCATCGTGTTTCCTATCCGTATACACCAGAACAAAATGGTTGTGCCGAACGGAAACATCGACATATTGTTGAAACTGGCTTATCCTTACTTAATCATGCCTCTGTTCCTCAGAAATTTTGGACCTTTAACGGCTGTATACTTGATTAATCGCATGCTTGTTCCAACTTTAAATTTCTTGACTCTATTTGAAAAATTGTTCGGTGCATGGCCTGATTATAATCATTTGCGTATTTTTGGATGTCTTTGCTATCCATGGCTTCGTTATAAGTCACCTCACAAACTAGCACCTCGTTCTACTCGTTGTGTCTTTCTTGGATATAGCAAAATTCACAAAGGATATCTTTGCTTTGATCTCTCTCTTCAAAAATTGTATATCTCACGTCATGTTATTTTCGATGAACAGGTGTTTCCATGTCAGCTGATAAATGAGGGTTGTTCTATGTCTACAATCCAATCTGAACCAGAGATTCCATTATACATAACCTACCCGCTGCATCAAACATCGGAACTACAGCCAACCATGCCCTTGCCTCCATCGCCAATCACGCCCACTTCTACCTCAGACAACCCGTCACAAAACGACCCGCAACCTCAACTGTCCCCAAACGACCAGCCGACCCGCCTCCACCTATCCCCACACGCCCAGCCGCCAAACCCGTCACCTCCAGCTGACACCCACTAGCTTCCATCTCCCGCCCCATAGCCCTCAACCCGTCCCTCTCCCACTCGATTTATTCCTCCCACTCATGACCAACAGGAAGTGTCTTTAATTGTTGATCTTGGCCAAGCTGACAATGTTACAGCTGATCATGGACAAGCTGAAAATGTTCCAGCCAATTCTCGTCCTGTGCATCCCATGGTAACCAGGTCCAAAACGGCTACACTCAAGCCTCGACGTCCACTGAATTTAATTGCAACTAGCACTCTTCCTCCAGAACCTACCAGCCACACTCAAGCGCTAAAAATCTCGGAATGGCGCACCGCCATAGAGAATAAGTATCAGGCCTTGCTGAAAAATGATACTTGGGTTCTTGTTCCACCACAACAAGCACATAATCTTATTAGCTGCAAGTGGGCTTTTAAAACCAAACTCCACCCTGATGGATCCATTGAACGGCACAAAGCACGACTTGTAGCCAAGGGCTTTCACCAACGCCCCGGGTGTGAGCGGACGACCATTTTTCGTAACGCGCAGTGAAGCGGGAACCGGGGATTTTCTTTTTGGGTGTTGATGTCTTGGTTTTGAAAACGGTTTTCTAATCTCTCTTAGAAAAAACCTTTCATTTTATTGAAAAAGTCTTTTGTAGAAAACTTAGTTGTAAGTGTGAATTTTGGAAAGATAGGTTTTTAGAAAATCCCAATTTGAACTTAAAGATCTCAAAACCTAAATTTCAAAATTAGATACAGAGTCGCCACCTGGATCCACTCATCCGGGAAATTCCGGTACAGCTCCCTACCAAGTGTAGATGCGGTACCTAATTTAGAGATTTAGGGTTCGGGCAACAGATTTACTAACCTCACTTATTTTTAATTATTATTTCATAATTTGATATTTCATTCACTTAAATCTACCCATTTTATCTTCCTTTAATCATTAACCAATGCTCATATAAATGACATAAATATATAAAACTAAAATAAAGTGCGGAAAGATAAAAGTGCGGAAAATTAAATCAGAAGCCAAATTACACAACCCAAGAAAAAGAAAACTCTCATCCTCACCTTTTACAACCGCCTATTATACACGATGATCTAAAAAATTATGATCGCCTAGATACACGATTTAATCTATAAAATACATTCAAAAATAAAAATAAAGCAAAAATAAAAGCTGCATCCAAATATGGTTAGCACCGATAAATTAATCACACCAAGGACTCATATAGGACAGAATAGGGGTATTTTAGGAAACGGGATCATGCAAAGGGGGTAACGAGTCGACCCGACCGGTCGGCCCGGTTAGACCTGAAAAACGGTTTTTTAAACGCCCTGTAGGTTTTATGGATGAAAAATCAGTTTTAAAAGCGGTTTAGCTCATTTACATGCACTTTTCCAACTTTAGCGGGCCGGATATGCCGGGACCCAGGGGTCCCATTCGTGCGTGGGCCTAAATCAAACATCCATCTGGGGTCCAAAAGTATGCAAACATGCCAAAATTCATTTTTGAATGAGAAAAGAATGTAAAATTACAAGTTTAGGGCCCAAAAGGGTAAAACTGTAATTCTACCTCCATTACAGCTGCGCGGCTGTAGGTTACAGCCGCGTCCTTGTAGCTTACAGCCGGGCGGCTGTAATGCCCCAGAATCGATTCTAGTGTGTTTTCTCGTTTTTGAAAATCGTTTTGCAAATTTAGTGATTTTGCCTCAACTATAGCCGCGCGGCTATGGGTTACAGCCGTGCCCCTGTAGATTACAGCCGCACGGCTGTAGGTTACAGCCAAGCGGCTGTGATCATGAGTGGGGTGGCTGTAGCCGAAAAACTCCCAAAAATCATAAAAAACTCAAAACATGCAATCAAATCACAACCAGAATGAACAAAACAGATTTCTAAGGCCTCTCAGAAGATTACATTGTCTGTGTTCCAGTGCTTGGACCACGAAAAATAGATTCGGATCCCAGAAACGTCTTGCAATCACGAACAACTCGAACAGAGTGTGATTTTCGAAGCCCGAATGGAACCACGAAGAAGATTAAAGGATTGGTTGTTATGTGTTCTTTTAAGATTATCTTTGTTTTCTTCTTTTTTTTTTTTTATTTTAGGTGCAACTCTTTTTTTTTTTTTTTTCAATTGTGTTAAGAACCCTAGAAAAATCTAAGTGATGGTGTTTTTCTCTCCAAAAATCCTTTCTTTCTTTTTTTCTTTTTTAGTTTTCTGCCTCCCTTACCCTAATCCCGTATTAGGATGTTTAAATACCTCCCGTTTTGGTATTAAATCGGAATTAATTGCTGATTTCGGTAAAAAAAGGAAAACTGACGCTTACAACCGCGCGGCTGTAGGTTACAGCCGCGCCCCTGTAGACTACAGCCGAGTGGCTGTAGCGACCAACATGCCTATTTTGCTTAAAAATCGAATTAAATACTGATTTTGCCCCAAAAAGGAAATATGAAGATTACAGCTGTGCGGCTGTAGGTTACTGCAGCGCCCCTATAGACTACAGCCGCGTGGCTATAGTTTACAGCCGAGCGGCTGTAGCGACCAAAATGCCTATTTTGCTTAAAAACCGAATTAAATGCTGATTTTGACCAAAAAAGGAAATATGAAGATTACAGTCGCGCGACTGTAGGTTACAGCCGCACCCCTGTAGACTACAGCCGCACAGCTGTAATGTCTAGAAAAGGCCATTTTCACTTATTTTTCGTTCTTTTCCTCGATTCTCTTAAAATACTCACTCGAATTCTTCGGGGTTCCGTACTAGGCCTTGTCACACACCTTCAGGCTATCCGAGACATTTCCGACGTTATCCCGGTCGGTCCGAATCTGCTTCACGTTTATTCATGAAAAAGGTAACAGTAGCTTTCATCACCGAGGTCGGGAAAAAACCCGTGCTCACAAGCTGCCCCTCGTGTGACCAAAGTCGACTTGAACGGGTGCTTGTGCCCGATTCGAGTTTGGTCTTGTGATAGGGAGCACGGTGAGAAGGAAAAGAGAACATACCTGGGGGTTTCCTTCACGTTGACTCGTTTTGATGTCTATAGGGACTTGTCTCGGTTGCTTTTGAGACAGTGGTCTTGCCTAAATTGGTTTGAATCTTCAGGGTCTTACTTCGATTCTGATACGAAGCATAGGACTTTGACCGAATTGTTCTGATGTTATCTAGGGTCATGCTTAGACTCCATTGCAAAGCAGAGGACTTTGCCCAGATCGAATTCTCCTTGCCATTCGGTGCTTACGAAAGGGAAGGGTATTTTGGTAATTTTACAACTTGGGAAGTTGGCATTCCTTGAAGTAAGGGTACTTTGGTCATTTGGTCTTTCGTGTAGCTCGTGTCACTAAAGGAAAGGTGTTTTGGCCATCCGATAATGTGGTTACTGATAGGAGGGCATTTTGGTCATCTCACTTCTAGTGGAGCTTGTGTCACTAAAGGAAAGGATGATTGTGTTTCCCGCGAAGCTTTTATGGCTGGGGAAAGATGCTTTGGTGATTTGAGAAGCTTGATGATCTCCTTTGATGTTTTGAAGTTGTTTCGGGTACGTATTAGTTCCTTGATCGATAATTTTGGAAACAAAAATTTTTGCCACTTCGATCAAGAATGAATATGGAATGAATATCTTGCCCCTTGATACTGTAGAAATCGGCTCTCTGTGGCGGAGCAATACAATTAAAATTGGCTCACTGTGGTGGAGCAATACCGTTGAAACCGGCTCTGTGTGGTGGAGCAATACCGTTGACATCGGCTCTCTATGGTGGAGCAATACTATTGAAACTGGCTCTCTGTGGTGGAGTGATACCTTTGAAGCTGGATTGGAGGTACGTATTTATTCCTTGATCGATAATTTTGAAAACAAAAATTTTTGCCCCTTCGATCAAGAATAAATACGGCTTGATTGTTTTGCCCCTGGATACTTAGGGTTTGAGGTTGCCCCAGTGTCAGGTTATTTCCACTTTCGGAGTACTCATGGCTCGAGACAGCCTAATGATGACAGTATGTACCTGTACTTGAGTACACATTGATGCGTGTATGCATGTGTGTGTGTATGTTTTAAGTATATGTGTATGTGCGTGTCCCGGATGCATATGCGTATGATTATGGTACTTTTTCATGTTTTGTTTGTTGCAGAAGACGATTGGGATTAAGCGCCGTGAGTTCGCTCATTTGAGAACAGAGGTTGATCAATTGCGTCGGTGGGTCACCGAGCTGGAGGTCATGAATCAGACTTTCAGGGACCGGACGGATGATTGGGATGCTCAGATGGGTCTGTCCTTAGTGGGATATCGCATTGAAGTTTGGTTGATTGACCTGATTGCTTGCTCCACGAGGCGTGGGCGTGAGGCACTAGCTTTGATGTACCTCGATTTTTACAGGATTAGAGATGTCTGAGCTTGATACTACTGTATGACTTTTGTTTTATTTTCATTGCTTGTCCTAATTTTTGCATAGGTCGCCCTTTTTGGGTTTTCGGCCTATCGGACTGTCTTTATTTTTGCCTGAACTGCCCTTTTGGGTTTTCAATTCAGCAGACTTTATTTTATGCCCTAGCTATTGCATAGACCGCCCTTTTCGGGTTTTCGATCTATCGGACTCTTTTTTTTTAAGTGAGATGCATGTAAACAGAAAATGTGCACATCCATACGAATTCAATTTCAAGTAGACTTGGGACATTTAACCAGAACATAAAACCGGCATTCATTCATTCACTCATTTATAATGTTTTAACACAATGCACATCAAAGATGAAATGAAGCTAAGGACAGAATCAGTAATGGTATCCGTCTCGACTGGACCTATGCCTGCCACCAACTGGTCTTTGTAGATTTTCCCACTAATGGTGCTCGCCTCTCTGTCCTAACTTTTGCATGGACGGCCTTTTCGATTTTTGATCCATTAGAATGTCCTGATTTTTGCATGGATCGCCTTCTCGGTTTACGACCCATCAGACTTTTTTTTATTATTATTATTTTTCTACACGTAATAGTGCCTGGGCTTGTCTAGGTTGATGGGGTTGACGACTTGGTCTCTGTCTCCCCTGGTGGAACCGCTTCCATCCTATAGGCTAAGGAGTATGACGTTTCTTCAGTGCCTGCTTTGATGCTAGTTTTGTGCCCTTGTAAGACAAATAACAGCATATCGGCCTATCTTTTGTAGGTGATTGTCGTTTGGACGGAACCTTGTGAGCCGCTTCTACCGCCCCATTGGCTTGTGGGAGATGCTAAGATAATCTGTGATGCTCCATCTTTGCCCCTTGTAATTGTAGGCCATTATTGGTCATGACATGATAATGCTTTTCTTTTGTTCTTTTTTTTTGTTTTATTTTATGTATTTTTTTTTTTGGTCGGTGACATTCATATATGACTCCGCTTCTACCCACTCTGAGAAGTAGTTGGTGATTGTGACCATGGAGCCATGCCCATTTGAGTCTACAGAGCTCCTGCTTGATTGATTTCATCTTTGAATCCTTTGGAGCTTGGTGTTCAGTAATTTCTCCGTCAACCCCCGCACGACACTGTACAGCCAAGCAAAGATTTCCATGTGCTTTTGTGGTACTTTTAATTTTCTTTCCTCTCATCAGGTGTGAGGTCTTTTGAGGCGGATATCATTTTTGGGTCATCATCTGTCCCTAGATTCATTTCATGCATTGATGCATCATGTGTGCTAAAGGCATTAAATTAATGTTTGGATGCATACACAGTTCCATCCGAAAAATATCGCACAAGTAATTGAAATCAAATTGTATTAAATTAAACACTGAGAGGTTGAATTGTTCACATGATAATTGCTAATAATAAGAAGATGAAACAAATTAAAACATCAAAATGACTATCGCCTCCACATACGGAGGGTCTTCTCTTTATTACAGCATCATGGTCCTCAATGTCTTATGGAGCTGAATCATCCGAGGTTGGGCAAGGGATTATTCTAAATGCTGGGTTTCAAAGCCGGCTCGATAATCTTTCTGTCAGCGACCAACTGCTTGATGGCCTTAATCAACTGGGAGCATTCATTTGTACGATGACTTGTCATCACATGGTAAGAGCAGAAATTGTCTTTATCTGCCTCAGCCGGAGGCGAAATTGGCCTCAAACTCTGCAACAGACTAGCTTTTCTACACTTAGCATAGATCAAGCTTACTGATTCAGCCCACGGACTAGTGACCCTTTGAGGAGTCTGTCTTCCCAGGTTCATGGTGGCCACGTCCTCCCATTGCATTTCAATCGGGACTGCACCCTGACTCATCTTAGCATTAGACCCCACTGGAGTAGCCTTAGAGCTGCTGCCTTTGTACCCTTGAGAGTACCCCTGATTGCTTCTGTAGGGGCCCGAACTCTGTCTGCCCCTCTGCTCCTCTTCCTCGTATCGCTCGATACGTTTGGCAAACTCCATCACCTCATTGAAAGAGTGGAATCTCTTCAGCTTCATCTTGTCCTTGTATTGGGGAAGACCACCATCTTCCAGCTTCACAATGAGCGACTCTAATTTTGGTGCCCCATCCGCCAAAACCTTCACGTCCATCCACCGTTTGTAATAAGCCGAGAAAGACTCATTCGTCTTCTGACGGATCCTTTCTAGATCCTCGAGAGTTGTCTCAGTCTGGGTGTTGTAGGCATACTGCTTCACAAAAGCATCAGATAAATCTTCCCAGGTGGAGCGAGTGTGTATGGGCACCTTCATGTACCACTTTGCTATAGCACCCCTCAGAGTAGTTGGAAACAAGTTCAACAGATGACCCTTTCCAATCCTCATAATAGTCATCAACCTCACATAACTGTCCAAGTGAGCTTCCGGTGGGCCCTCTCCAGTGTACGGAGGCAAGTAAGGCATCTGAAAACCAGCTGGGAGCGGCTCACCTCCATCAGCCATCAAAGTAGTCGGGTCGACATACTTAACAGGGTTATAGTGGACCATCTCCTTCAGCTTAGGTAGCATGGCTTCAATATCAGAAAATTTTTGATTGAGGCGCTTCTCTAGCATCGTCCCAATCGAGGCTTCCCTTGCCTTCTCAAAGGCCTTATCCTCTTCCGACTGGTGGTCCGGCTCTCTGTGATTGGCAACTCCGCCACTTCCACTAAGAGTATTCTCCCCGGTTCCATTAGTGACATGAACAGGCTGTCGTCCCCCGTTCATAACCAAGGTCTGGGCTGGTTGGACAGCTGAAATAGGGGACCGCTTGCACCTGCTCCCTAAGGGTAGCCCTGAACTCATTTGAGCTTAAGAAGCTCCTCATAAAGGCAGCCATGTCGAAGGGCATGCTTCCACTGGTTCCACTGTTTCCGTCAGCCATGTCTGCTCTGTCAACTTCTTCTAACAACGCCTGACTGTCAACCGGTAGAGTAGGTAACTGAACTTCGACTTCCCTGTCTGAATCTGACCCTGAACTGATTCCCTCCACGGTGATCGGTTCTGATCGAATTAACTGAACTAGGGTGTTTGGTTCTGATTCAACTCGAATTAGCCTTCCCGAGATGCGACTCTAAACTGCACAATCAGTATAAGGTTAGAGTTTCAGATGGATGTCGTGGTCCTAGACTCGACACTCTAAATGGTACTTTTATGCTCATGTTTGGATGATGTCTCATGGATGTGGATGATGCTAAAGATGGTTTTAGTGCTTTTCTTTCTCTTGCTTTGGATGTTCTAAGCATACCCTATGCTATACACAAGACAATGCAATAACGTCACGTGCGAGCCTTCACACGGACAGAGGTTCGATGCCTTTGGGGCACCTAGTGGATGTCGTGAAATGGTCGCATGTGTACCGACACACGGACATAAGTTTGACACTTTGTAGGTCAATGTAATGACATGAAATGGTCTTGAGGGAGCCGTCCCACAGACACTATTATGGCGTCTACATGAAGTGATGTCGCATACAGGTCACGTGTGAGTCAAAACACGGACCGCATTTCGGTGTTCGTGCAACACCTCACATGATTTAGGAATGCTATAAAGTGTCTTAATATGCAAACTAGTTCAGCACTCGTGGAGTACCTCAAATGGGTTGTCGATGTTATGTAACAATCCGATGTGGATTGGGACACACAAGCAAAACTAAGGCGTCTCTATGACACCAAATGTGAATGATCAAGATGTAATGATGTCGTGTGGTCCGTCACACAAACGCAAGCCTAAGACCGTTGTGGTCTTCTAATAATGTAATGGGATGGCCAAATGCAAACTAGTGCACAGGCGGAGTACGGGTAGCCTTGGGGACTCCCGATATGTTATGAGATGAAATGGTCTTGAAGGGCATACTTAGAACATCCTTACATTTTCAATGAAATGAAATGATGTGGATGCCTATGTCATACAAAAATGCAAATGGCTACACAAAAATGTGGTTAGAATGCATGACATGCAAGATGATGTCGTGTATGCTTTATGAATCCATGAGCACACAAAATGAATGCGGTATACGGAAAATGATTATGGCTGCACAAAAATATGGTTAGCACAACACACACGTATGAGGATGCTCTAAAATGGCTTCATAAAGAAAGTGATTAGAATGTGGCATACGGATGATGCGTGTTTATGTCGTATGAAAAGGTCGAAAATAAAACAACCATAGAGCAAACTTTAGCACACACACAAAAATATGCTCACCCTTCCAACCTTATTCCTCCATTCGATTGGTCTCACATTCTTCCTAGGTATTGGGTCTCTTTGGTATCAACGGGGGATACCAAAGGCGTACTCTCGATGTCCATTTTTAAGTATGTGGTTTTGGTAATCCTAAAGGGAAGTTGCTAGGCCATTACATGAAGGTATGAGTCAAGCCAAGGGTCGTACAGGTTCCCATAGTGAAAATATACTCCTCACTTCTCCCCATTCAAGGGTTCAAACGAAGGGGTACGTACAAGGCTATGAGTGGTTTACCTCCTCGGGTGCCTCCAATCCTAGCGGAAGAGGTAGGTCACCTTTAGAAATAAACCGGGTTTAAATGAGTGTTGGAGGGATTTAAGAAGAGAAAATGTCATGCTTTATGCAATGTGAATGAAATATTGAATTACGATTTAATAATCAACTATAAGTGAGGATATACTTCAATTGTTGCCTAAGTTCCTTAAGTTTTTTGTGAAAACTCTTTTCAAGAAACCGTTAATCCCTAGCAGAGTCGCCACTGTGAGCAGACGACCGTTTTTCGTAACGCGCGCTATGAAGCGGGAACCAGGGATTTTCTTTTTGGCTGTTGATGTCTTGGTTTTGAAAACGGTTTTTTAATCTCTCTTAGAAAAAACCTTTCATTTTATTGAAAAAGTCTTTTGTAGAAAACTTAGTTGTAAGTGTGAATTTTGGAAAGATAGGTTTTTAGAAAATCCCAATTTGAACTTAAAGATCTCAAAACCTAAATTTCGAAATTAGATACAGAGTCGCCACCCGGATCAGCTCATCCAGGAAATTCCGGTACAGCTCCCTACCAAGTGTAGACGCGGTACCTAATTTAGAGATTCAGGGTTCGGGCAACAGATTTACTAACCTCACTTATTTTTAATTATTATTTCATAATTTGATATTTCATTCACTTAAATCTACCCATTTTATCTTCCTTTAATCATTAACCAATGCTCATGCAAATGACATAAATATATAAAACTAAAATAAAGTGCGGAAAAATAAAAGTGCGGAAAATTAAATCAGAGGCCAAATTACACAACCCAAGAAAAAGAAAACTCTCATCCTCACCTTTTACAACCGCCTATTATACACGATGATCTAAAAAATTACAATTGCCTAGATACACGATTTAATCTATAAAATACATTCAAAAATAAAAATAAAGCAAAAATAAAAGCTACATCCAAATATGGTTAGCACCGATAAATTAATCACACCAAGGACTCATATAGGACAGAATAGGGGTATTTTAGGAAACGGGATCATGCAAAGGGGGTAACCGAGTCGACCCGACCGGTCGGCCCGGTTAGACCTGGAAAACAGTTTTTTAAACGCCCTGTAGGTTTTATGGATGAAAAATCAGTTTTAAAAGCGGTTTGGCTCATTTACATGAACTTTTCCAACTTTAGCGGGCCGGATATCCTGGGACCCGGGGGTCCCGTTCGTGTGTGGACCTAAATCAAACATCCATCTAGGGTCTAAAAGTATGCAAACACGCCAAAATTCATTTTTGAATGAGAAAAGAATGTACAATTACAAGTTTGGGGCCCAAAAGGGTAAAACTGTAATTCTACCTCCATTACAGCCGCGCCCCTGTAGGCTACAGCCGTGCCCCTGTAGCTTACAGCCGGGCGGCTGTAATGCCCCAGAATCGATTCCAGTGTGTTTTCTCGTTTTTGAAAATCGTTTTGCAAATTTAGTGATTTTGCCTCAACTACAGCCGCGTGGCTATAGGTTACAGCTGCGCCCCTGTAGATTATAGCTGCGTGGCTGTAGGTTACAGCCGAGCGGCGCTGTAGCCGAAAAACTCCCAAAAATCCTAAAAAACTCAAAACACGCAATCAAATCACAACCAGAATGAACAAAACGGATTTCTAAGGCCTCTCAAAAGATTACCTTGTCTGTGTTCCAGTGCTTGGACCACGAAAAATGGATTCGGATCCCAGAAACGTCTTGCAATCACGAACAACTCGAACAGAGTGCGATTTCCGGAAGATTAAAGGATTGGTTATTATGTGTTCTTTTAAGATTATCTTTGTTTTCTTCTTTTTTTTTTTTTTTTTTTTTAGGTGCAACTCTTTTTTTTTTTTTTTCAATTGTGTTAAGAACCCTAGAAAAATCTAAGTGATGGTGTTTTTCTCTCCAAAAATCCTTTCTTTCTTTTTTTCTTTTTTAGTTTTCTGCCTCCCTTACCCTAATCCCGGATTAGGATGTTTAAATACCTCCCTTTTTGGTATTATATCGGAATTAATTGCTGATTTTGGTAAAAAAAGGAAAACTGACGCTTACAGCCGCGCCCCTGTAGACTATAGTCGCGCAGCTGTAGATTACAGCCGAGCGGTTGTAGCGACCAAAATGCCTATTTTGCTTAAAAACCGAATTAAATGCTGATTTTGCCCCAAAAAGGAAATATGAAGATTACAGCCGCGCCGCTGTAGGTTACAGCCACGCCCCTGTAGACTACAGCAGCGTGGCTATAGGTTATAGCCGAGCGGCTGTAGCGACCAAAATGCCTATTTTACTTAAAAACCGAATTAAATGCTGATTTTGACCAAAAAAGGAAATATGAAGATTATAGCCGCGCGGCTGTAGGTTACAGCCGTGCCCTTGTAGACTACAGCCGAGCGGCTGTAATGTCCAGAAAAGACCATTTTCACTTATTTTTTGTTCTTTTCCTCGATTCTCTTAAAATACTCACTCGAATTCTTCGGGGTTCCGTACTAGGCCTTGTCACACACCTTCGGGCTATCCGGGATATTTTCGACGTTATCCCGGTCGGTCCGAATCCACTTCACATTTATTCATGAAAAAGGTAACAGTAGCTTTCATCACCGAGGTCGGGAAAAAACCCCGTGCTCACACCGGGTTAGACAATGCTCAGACTTACAGTCCGGTTATCAAACCCACTACAATCCGGTTGATATTATCTTTGGCTGTCTCTTTTGACTGGTCTATTCATCACCTTAATGTCTCAAATGCATTTTTGCATGGCACCTTGGAGGAGAAAGTATACATGGCTCAACCCCCGGGATTTGTTGATAAGCAACGACCTAATTATGTCTGTCCTTTCAAGAAGTCTCTCTATGGCCTCAAGCAAGCTTCCCGGATGTGGCATAAATGCCTGACGGATGTATTGATTCAGTTTGGTTTTGTATGCTCCAAAGCCGACATCTCCCTTTATTTCTACCAAGCGAATCATGTTCGGCTCTACTGTCTGCTATATGTTGATGATATCTTGCTTACTGGTAATGATGCTACTATGCTGAAACAGGTTGTCACATATTTACAAACCAGATTTGAAATACGCGACCTTGGTTCTTTGAAATATTTTTTGGGTATTGAGGCTTCCAGACAATGAAATGGTCTCCTTCTACATCAGCACAAGTACATCTCTGATCTGTTATTGAGGGCCAAAATGCAAGAAGCAAAAGCAATCTCTACTCCTTTCTGCACGAGTACACAATTATCTCTCCATATTGGTGATCCGTTTGATGATCCGTCTCTATACCGCAGTATTGTTGGGGGTCTTCAATATGTTACCATTACCAGACCGAATCTGGCCGTTTCAGTGAATAAAGTCTCTCAATACATGCATTCCCCAACCACAGAACATTGGAAGGCCGTCAAACGCATTCTGCATTATCTCCGAGATACAACTACTCATGGTTTGCTGTTGCAAAAATCTTCATCTCTTGATATTCATGGTTTCTGTGACTCTGACTGGGGAGGATGTTTGGATGACAGAAAATCCACCACAGGTTTTGCCGTGTATGTTGGTAAGAATTTGGTATCATGGTGCTCTCGGAAACAACGGACAGTATCCAGGAGTAGTACTGAGGCTGAATACCGTGCACTTGCTATCGTCAGTTCGGAAGTATTATGGCTTACAATGCTCCTTAAGGAGCTTGGTTTCTCTTCCTCTAAGGCTCCCACAGTCTGGTCTGATAATCTTGGTGCTACATACCTGAGCGCTAATCCGGTCTTTCATAACAACACCAAGCACCTTGAACTGGATTTCCACTTTGTCCGTGACAAGGTTGCTGAACGTCATCTCCGGGTTCAGCACATCTCCACTCTCCATCAGCCCGCCGACATCTTCACTGAGGGTCTCTCCAAAGACCTCTTTCTCACTCTTCGTGCCAAGTTGACCGTGACAAGCCCCGCTCAACTTGCGGGGGGGGGGGGGGGGGGGGGGGGGTGAGGGGGGTGATAGAGTATTGTAATATAAATGTAATTATAAATGTAAATAGCTAGCCCACTAGTATTCGGCCCATACACCATCGGCCCACCCTTGTAAACCTATGTATATATTTCTTATTATCAATCATAATTGGCTAAGGGAAAACCCTAGCTTCACACATTTCCTTTCCAAAGGAAATTCCTCATGTAGCTCTCAATAATCCTTGATATTTCTTTTGGAATTCTGAAAATTGACAGCAGGTATACCGGAAGGCTACATAGCACCGACTTAATCAAGGTCAATCTCCCGGCATAAGAAAGACAAGAACCTTTCCATAAAGCCAACTTTGATTCAAATTTCAAATTCACTTGTTTTAATAAATTATTTTGAGCGTATTACTATTTTTGATATTTTCTCATGGATTTCTCTACTTTTCTCTCTCTTCTATATAATTAAAAATTAACTTTATCATTCATTTCTAAATTCATTCATTTTTTCGTCATTTGACTTTAGAAAGCTTTTTTCTTTTTTTTTTTTCCTCCACGAAATGAGATCCATACCTACACATTTTTTCATTTTTTTTTCCATATAAGAAATATATAAACAAGGTATAAACTATATATATACAATGTATCAACACATTATATGACCAAAAACGCATATATAACAATAACTAACCATTGATAAGTATTAAATGCTTTATTACAAGGTTTATTGTTGGTTATCATATATTTTTAATACATGTATGACCTCATAAAATGTGATTATACATTTGGGATACTGTTTATTTTGCATTCATTATATATTTTTGATACATGTATCACCTCAAATATTTTGGTTAAACATTTGTGATACTGTGATTACACATTTTGTGATATTATGGTTATACATTTGTGATATTATGGTTATGCATTTTGTGATACTGTGATTACATTACATCGTTGATACATTCATGATACTGTGTTTATGCTTTTTGTGATACTATTTATTATGCATGATATTGTGTTTATACATTGTTTTACACGTTTTGTGATACTGTTTGTTATGCGTGATACCATGTTTAAACATTGTTTATACATTTTGTGATATTGTTTGTTATGCATGATGCTGTGTTTATACATTGTTTATACCTTTGTGATATTGTGATAATAAATTTTGTAATACTGTTTGTTAAGCATCCATGTATGACCTCAAATACTATTATGATCTATTTGTGATACTGTAATTATACATTTGTGATACTATGATGATATTACCTTGTTGATACAATCATGATACTTTTAAGATACATTGTTTATACGTTATTTTTACATTGTTTATGCATGGAAAGATGATTGAAATTCCCTCATTCTTTTGTATTTGTCTACAATTCTCTTTTCTTCCATAATGGGAGGAAATTAACACCGTTATAATTAAAAAAAGGATATTTTTCCTCACTTACCAAAAACCTAAGCTTGTAGCAGCTCCACCATCATCACGCAGGAGAGGCAAGAACCATCAGCACATAACTCTAATTGTTAACAATCTCCAAAAAATTCAATCTATTAACATAATCATCGACATAATATATTCAATCTATTATTGCTTTGGTCAGTTAACATGTACTTCTGTTGGTATTACATTAAAAACTTTTATAGGAAAAAAAATTAATATGTAAATAGCTATTTTAAAATCAATACGCAATTTGTTTAAATATTGGATATTTAATCTAAATCAACAATTTTAAATTATGAGTCTTAATATTCGAATCCAACTAAAAAAAGTACTTAAATAAATATAAGTCTTCATAAATTTTTAAATATATGAATGACTAAAATTTTACGAATATTTATATCAATTTTCGTTCCTAGATGTGGCACAAGTGATCCAAACTGATAAGATGAGCTGCGTTCGCCTCTCGGAGACTTGTTGTTCGGAGCTTCAACGTTAGCAACTTCTAGTAGGGTTCAGCAGTCTATTTAGTAGAAGTCTTAGGGTAAGATGTGTCAACTTAAGAAGAATGGAGGACTATGTTTTAATTTGTCTCTTCTAACAAATCAGGCCTGGTGATTGATTTCAACTGAGAATTCATAATATTCCCACCAATGTTAAAGCCAGATACTATCCATCTTGTTCTTTCTTTGATGCAAAATTCGTTAATTATCCGAGCTCTCTAATTTATTAGGGTTAGGGAGGATATATGGGCAAATGACCGCTTTACAATGGACTCCTATGTACCATACTTGATCAAATGTTATTTCTCAAGTGATCTCGTTCAATTGAAACAAAAACTTGAGTTTTTGAGAGTCATAAACACAAAAAAAGTTGTAGGTTATTATTATTATTATTATTTTTTGTTCTGGTGTTCCTAATCGAGTGGGATTGGTAAATCGCTCTGGAACCGTTCAAGCAAGTTCTGATAAAGTACGCTATAAGGGTAAGTCCTAAGAAGCCTTTTTCATTATAGAGCTTTTTACGAAAAACTTTTTATAATTATTTAATTTTTACAAATTTTACCTTTCCAAATTAATAAATTATACTTTTATATAAATAAGTAGATTTTATTTTTTTTATGAAATCTTTTCGTGTCTATAAATAGAAAAATTAAGCAAGATCAATCTTCCAATTAATTTATTTAGGCTAGTTTTACATTTTTCGTAATATATATATATATATATATATATATATATATATATATATATATATATATATATATCATCCAAATTAGGTAACAATTTTGACGCATTTTACATAGATGAAATTATAATTTAATTATTTTTATATACTTATAAAGTCGTTATTTAATGAAAATAATATTCTTGAAGTGTATAATAAGTTAAAATATTTTAAATTATCTAATTATCTATATTATTTTTATTAATATTTGTGCAACATTTTTAGTTGTATAATTATTGTATATTGATCTAAATATTATATGTATATATTAGTATTTTTATATCTCAACAACAACAATTAATCTTCAGTTTACTAAATAATATTAATCAATTAGCTAACAACTAACAGTTGAACCAGATAGACCCTTAGTTGCTGTAAAAAAAAATAAAAAAATAAAAAATAGACCCTTAGTTAAATGTAATTTTTTTTTAAATTTACTGTCTTGACACACTCATGACATACATACAGTAAAATTTCTCCAACGCAACCCAACAAAACTTGGCAATAGCAAAATTGATTCCTGAGTGAGAATAAAAATGAAATTTTTGGGTCGGGTTTCTCTTCGAAGAGAGAGAAAAAAATGTATTCTTTATTAATTAAAGGGAGAGAAATGAGAAACTATAGGGATTTAGATTTTATTATTAGTTAAGATGTGTAATTATTGTAATCCTTGTTTTCAAAAAAAGAAAGGGTTAGCTCTCTTGTTTAACTCAAACAGGAAAGAATCCAGATCCATGAAGTAATACATCGAAACAATCTGAATTCGAATAGTATAATTAGCCCTTGTGTTATCAATCAACTGCTTTTTTAGCTATTGTAGTTTCAAAGTTACCTTCTTAACTCATGTTGTATTCAAAACCATATCCAAATAAATCATGATTGACTATTTTGCCCTTTATCTTTAACTGATTATGAGGATAAAAGACTCAATTATGATTTAGATAGGTAAAATTTTGTGTAGTACAGGGGGTTAAAAGAGCTTTGAAATGACAAGGCTAAAAAGGCAATTGAATGAAACGACAGGACCAAAAAGTTCATTAGGCTAAATATAAAATGTAAATGATATGTTTTCATTTTTAAATTCATTCATTTCCATCTTCATTAATTGATATGTGCCTTTTTTTTCTCTACAATTGAAGGTCGAATACTGAAATCAACAAGATGGAACGGTACTTTTTATTACTATAATCTATCTGCTCCATGCATGGATTAATTTTTCTCCATCAACATGTATTTGCTAGTTTGTTCCATCTTAATTCTAAACTAGCCTTTGTTAAGCTTTTTTCCTTTTCCATCTTAATTCTAAATTAGCCTTTGTTAAGCTTTTTTCTTTTCTAGAACAAATCCCTAAATTGAAGCTCCCAATTAATTAATTAATTAACTTATGTTTAAAAACAGGTATCGCGTCCCTCAGCTAACTGCTGCTGAATATGCTGAAGAAACCCTAAAATGCGACAGGATACAACATGAATTAAAGGTTGGATATTGGAATTATAACTGTTGCTAATGAAATAATTAGGGTTCTCCTCATTGTTATTCAATAAAATCAGAGTATATATACAAGACATATGGGCCATATATACAGTGGGCCGTACATATATACATGAGCTATTTATATATACACAAGCTATAAACAATACTCTATCACCCCCGCTGCAAGTTGAGCGGGGCTAGTTATGATCAACTTATCGCGAAGAGCAAGGAACCATTGTTTGGAGAGGCCCTTTGTGAGAATATCCGCTGGCTGCTGAAGAGTGGAGATGTGTTGCACTCGTAATAGATGTTGAGTCACTTTGTCACGGACGAAGTGAAAATCAAGTTCTAGATGCTTTGTATTGTTATAAAAAATTAGATTAGCACTCAAGTAGGTTGCTACCAAATTGTCGGACTAGATTGTTGAAACTGTAGGTGAAGGATAGTCAAGTTCTCGAAGCAACATTGTGAGCCATAATACCTCCGATGCGATCTTGGCGAGAGCCCGGTATTCGGCTTTTGTAGAGGAGCGGGAAACAATCCGTTGTTTTCATGAGCTCCAGGACACTAAGTTTCGGCCAACAAAAAATAATAAATCTAATTGTTTATTTAAGATCATCCAAACAGCCTCCCTAATCAGAGTCACAAAAGCCATTGATTGCCAAAGAAGAGGATTGCCGCAACATTAAACCATGGGTTGTAGTGTCCCGCAAATAACGGAGAATCCGTTTGACTGCTTTTCAGTGTTCGATCGTTGGATTATGCATATATTGGGAGACCTTGTTCACTGAGAAGGCAATGTCCAGTCTGGTAATTGTCACATACTGGAGACGCCCAACAATGCTGCGATATAAAGACGGGTCGTCAAAGGGATCGGTAGCCTAAAGAGTTAAGTGGGTGCTACTGCAAAAAGGAGTCGAGATTGCTTTAGACTCATGCATTTTTGCCCGCACGAGCAGATCTGTAATGTATTTCTGCTGGTGAAGTAATAAACCATCGGATTACCAAGATGCTTCGAGACCAAGAAAATACTTTAGCCTGCCAAGATCCCGAATAGCAAATTTCCCTTGTAGGAATTTAATGACCCTTTCCACCATGGCCGAATCATTGCTAGTAATCAGAATATCATCTACATATAGGAGGCAAAATATCCAAATATTGGTTGAATGATAGTAGTATAAAGAGATGTCTGCCTTGGAGCAAAAAAAACCAAACTGAAGTAAGACATCAGTCAAGCATTTGTGCCATATCCGGGGTGCTTGTTTCAGACCATATAAAGACCTCTTCAAGAGATAAATATAATCAGGTTTGAGTTTGTCAACAAACACGGGTGGCTATTGCATGTAAACTTTTTCCTCTAAAGCTCTATGCAGAAAGGCATTGGACACATCAAGATGAGTAACCTACCAACCAAAAGAAACTGCCAAAGAGAAGAAAATCCGAATTATAGTGGGCTTTATTACCGGACTGTAGGTTTGATCATAGTCCAAGCCAGGGCGTTGATGAAACCCTTTAGCCATAAGCTGAGCTTTGTGCCTTTCAATAGAAGCATATGGATTGAGTCTGGTTTTAAAAACCCATTTGCACCCCACTAAGTTGTGTGCTTGATGTGGAAGAACCAATTCCCAAGTCCCATTTTTAACCAATGCATTATATTCTATCACTATGGCATTCCGTCATTCAGGTAGTTTCACGGCTTGCGTGTAGGATGTTGGTTCAGTCGGAATTGAACTTGCAGCATGTAAATTCATTGGAACCCGTGGCTTTAATTTGTTCGTCTGTGATCGGGCAACCATTGTATGACTTTTCCAGATTATGGGTGGTGAGGGAGCATGATTTCCAATATCAACAACAAGAGAAACCCCAAGGGAATTATCGGAGTTATGTGTGGAAGAGGAAGAGTTTTCGGAAGAGGCTAAATGCGGTGAATTGGGAAGAGATGATTCTGTAGGGATGGTTTCTTGTAGCTGTTCTAGTGGGATAGAGGCAGTTTGTGTAGGGGCGGTTGTTTGGGCCTATTGGTGTGCCGTAGGGACAGTTGGTATGTGCAGGGCTATTTGTGTAGGGACAATTGGTATAGCGGCAGTTGGTTGTGACGGGTCTGTAGCATTAGAGATGGTGTTGGAATGTGATGTAGAGTGGAATTTCTTGCTCAGTTTGGGTAGATGATATGGGGCTGCCTTCACATAACGGCTGGTAAGGAAACACCTGTTCATTAAAAAGCACATGATGTGAGATGTAGATTTTTTGAAGAGATAGATCAAAACAACGGTACCCTTTATGAATTTTCCTGTAACCAAGAAAAACACAACGACGAGAGCGAGGTGCAAGTTTGTGAGTGAAGAATAACACACCCACGGATAATAGAGACAACCAAAGACACGCAAATAATGATAGTTAGGGTGAGAACCAAAAAGTAGCTCAAATGGAGTCAAATAGTTTAAGCTTGGTACAGGCATGCGATTAATTAAGTACACGACGGTTTCAAAGGCAAATGTCCAAAAATTTATAGGAACAGAAGAATGATTTAGTAATGACAATCCTGTTTCAACAATATGGCGATGTTTCCTTTTTATACAACCATTTTGTTGTGGTGTGTACGGACAAGAAACACGATGAGTAATACCATGAGTGCGCAAATATGGAGCTCATGCTTGGAATTCACCTCCCCCCCCCCCCCCCCTAAAAAAAAAAAAAAAAAAAAAAAATCAGACTGAAAATTTTCAATATGTTTCCCAAAGTGTGTTTCAACCACGGTACGGAATTGAATAAAAGCATTCATCACATCAGATTTATATTGCAATGGATACACCTAAGAATATTTGCTAAAATGATCAAAGAATAAAACATAATAATTGAAACTATCAAATGATGTCATTGGAGCAGGACCTCACAAATCAGAACAAACAAGTTCCAAAAGTTTAGAAATAATAGTATTTGAAACTGGAAATGGTAAACGATGAATTTTGCTAATTGAACAAGCATGACATAAATGTTCATGATTTTTATTAGAGACAAGAATATCATTTAAAACTAAAAGTTTCTTCATTGCAGGGAACACAGTATGCTACTGATCAAAGAATAAAACATAATAATTGAAATTATCAAATGATGTCATTGGAGCAGGAAACCACAGATCAGAACAAACAAGTTCCAAAAGTTTATAAATAATAGTATTTGAAACTGGAAATGGTAAACGATGAATTTTGCTAATTGAACAAGCATGACATAAATGTTCATGATTTTTATTAGAGACAAGAATATCATTTAAAACTAAAAGTTTCTTCATTGCAGGGAACACAGTATGCCACTGATCAAAGAATAAAACATAATAATTGAAATTATCAAATGATGTCATTGGAGCAGGAAACCACAGATCAGAACAAACAAGTTCCAGAAGTTTATAAATAATAGTATTTGAAACTGGAAATGGTAAACGATGAATTTTGCTAATTGAACAAGCATGACATAAATGTTCATGATTTTTATTAGAGACAAGAATATCATTTAAAACTAAAAGTTTCTTCATTGCAGGGAACACAGCATGCCACTGGGACACCGACGCCAAGTTTGCTGTGATTCGATCAGGAAGACTTTTTAGGAGGCTGAGAGAATAAAGACCATTCTTATTTTGCCCTGTATGAAGTACCTGCTTGGTCACCAAATCCTTAAGCTTTAATGAGTCAGTAAAAAATTCGATGGATATAGGATTGGAATTAGTCAAGGCTGAAACAGACAGTAAATTATTTGAAGCAGAGCGAATGTGTAAAATATTATCAAATCTAACTGAATGACCATTAACAGAATGTAAAGAGGAACCAACATGAGAGATTGGGAGTTTTGATCCGTTACCTATGGTGACTTCTTCAGGGCTAGAATATTCGGTATGAATATTCAGGTTTTCCAAATCAGCTGTTAAGTGATGATATGCTCTTGAATCAACTACCCAGTCCTGAGTGGAGTGCCTGTTTATGGCTGTGAAAAATGAGGCTGGAGCTGGACGGTTTAGAGTGGTTCGGTTTCCCTTAGGTTGTCTTGGTGAAGGGCAATTTCGTACAATATGGTTTAATCCCCGACAATTATGACAATAAAAGGTTATAGATGTGTCTAATGGTGCCATTGTTGTTAAGGGTTGTAGATTATTTCCAACAATAGGCATAAAATTATTTTGTCGATTAATAGGATTGAATTAAGGGAAATTACCAAGGGTTTGTGTGAATTGAGAATTTTACCCCCTTCCATCGGACGCCTCTGCTGTCCATGCTGCTGCCCATAGTTCTGTCTCAGACCACCATTACAAAATTGGCCAGAGTTCCCGCGGGCTCCATACAATGCTGTCGGAGCAGCCCGTTCTGATTTCAATTCTCTTTTTTGATTCCGTTCTTCCGAAAGTAACAACCCACGGAGATCTTCAAAGCTGGTTGGATCAACTTTGATCTCCAGTGATCTACAGAATGGATGATAAGCCGGCAAGAGTCCATGAACAACAGCGTCGACAAGATCAGTTTTAGAAATTGCCGATTGGAGAGCAGCTAGATGATCTGAAATTTTCTTTGCACGGTTGACATAAGAAGGAATTATCTCTATTTCTTCATGTTTCTGATTGCGTAATTGCAATCGATAATCTCTAATCTGTGAGCGTGAACTAGCAGCGTAGGCTGCAGTCAACTGATTCCATGCTTCTCGCGCAGTCTTAGCGCCAACAATTTGCGTTATAATTCCAGGAGAAAGAGAATTGATAATTCAGCTGATCACCTGAGCATCCTTCTCTTCCCAGCGTTCATATTCAGGATTAATTTCAGCTGTTCCCGGCAAGTGCATCAGAGGAGGGGCGATTCTTCCATCAACATGTCCCATTAATCTAGATCCCTTCAACAGTAGTACCAGCTGTGTTTCCAGAGCAGGTAGTTTGTGGTGTCAAGTTTGATGGGAAAGGTTGCGGTGGACGGTATAACAATACCAGGGGCTATCTGAGTTGAACTAGTGGCAGCGACAGTGGAGGCGGGGGCTGACATTTTCACGGTGGTGTTAACCAATCTGCTCTGATACCATGAAACAATTAGGGTTCTCCTCATTGTTATTCAATAAAATCAGAGTATATATACAAGACATATGGGCCGTATAAACAGTGGGCCGTATATATATATGCATTGGCTATTTATATATACACAACAATACTCTATCAGCTAATTCTGTCGCTTATTAATTTGTATTAATTTCAGAATCCCTATCTTGTGAAAGTATCGTGTTGTAGCATTAATGCCTGGACTTGAGCGCTTTGGACGTCGAGATTTCCGCCATGATAGCTTCATTGCAAAACCCCCAAATTCTAATAGCAGTGATGAAAAGATACTATAGCCATCGTGCATGGTGGAGATGTAATATACCATGGAAGATCTTTGTCATTAATCTGGTAGTGGTGGTGGTTAATAATAATAAAAGAGAATTGAATTTATGTTGTTCTATTTTCTACCCTTGACATTTTTATGGAATCATTCACCGTATTGTTTCTAGCTCCATATTTCTTTATGAAACCATTCACTCATTTTTCATTGATGTTATTATTATTTTTTTAAAATTTAATGGTGAAAGTAGATATGCTTAAGTTGGCTTTTAGCCAAAATTACATAGAAAATGGATTTTTGAGACTCACACTGATAATGAATCTTTTAAAATGAGGTTCACCTACGACAGTTGGTTTAGAGATGAATTGGGATTGGCTTGGCGGGTTTGTGATCAAACCAAATTGTGAAATCAATCAATGGAATGGATTTAGAATGGAGAAGAGAGTTCGGCTCTCTATATAAAACGTTACTCAATAATTAGGTTTTTGCGTAAAAATAAAAATACTTCTTATTTAATAGAATAAAATAAATATATGAAATTATTTAAAATAATAATAATAATAATCTAAGATCAAATTTCAAGATTTTACAATTCATATCTGTGAAACAGTATACATAGTTGGTCTCGCCCATAGGGATTACAGCTTTATATAAGCAAGAAAATGCCATTAATCCCAGCCCACTGTATCCGAAATCCAGCCCAAAGCTATTCGGATAGACTAAAAGTTCATCCTTATCATGCTCTTGCATTCTCCCAAATCCTGTCCGCACAACGGAGTATAGAATTTATATTCCAATTTCATAGTCAATCATCATCTCGATGCTTTTGTGCCCTCCATCTTTCCTTAATAAGTCTTTTATGGCTTCAATGTCCTCATCCCTACCTGTTTTCGTTATACTAGAATTTTAGCCACAAGTGTGCCTTACCATCTCCTGTCAAAAACAATAAAAGTTCTCAAATCATCAAAATTATTAGGAGGGAAAATGCCCATGAACTTCATTTAGCAAAGTTTTATCATGAACTATGGAAGGCAGAGGTTAAGGGTTTAGATATTGTAAATCTTACCGACACATACTCTGTATTATATGAATCATTCCTTCTTCCTTCATAGTGAATGTCAGCCGCAGTGGTCACGCCGTGGTTTTTTAACCATCAAAGAAAATCTATCCCCGGATTGACCTTATTTAGCGCGTTTTGTATACTGAGATGGTGGTGTACAGCTTTCCCCTTCCGTCTCAAGCGAATCTCAAGACAGCTGATTGCGGCGTGAAACTTGCATGCGGCTGGAAAAACAAAGGAAAAAACAAAGGAGTTGGGAGAAGAAGGATTTAGTCCAAGAAACTCAAAGATGTTGACATATCTTCTAGCATCAGTCATAGCACACTACTGATTTATACTGATAGATGATTCAAGCTTTTTCTAATTGATTTTCATAAATAATACATTCTAGAATAATAGAGCTCGGCCTAATGTAGAAGAAAGGTGCTCACTGAAAATGAATGGATAAACAGGGTTTTTGCTAGAGTTTTTATGAAAAATATAGCGATTTATATAACTACGGGATAACTAAGGGAGTATGAATTTCAAAAATATTGTTATTTTTGTTGAGAAGAAAAGCCAAAAAAGACTTCTACCTACGCTCAACTTTCTATTCAATAGAGCTTACAAAAAGAAAAAACCTAGGCTCAAATTTTTCCATTGTTCTACCCTTTTCGAATGAATGAATGAAAATTACCTAATTAACCTAATTAATAAAGATTTCATTGTTTTCCATCCTATTTAAAGACACTGCAACTAACGTGTACGATGAAGATGTAATATACAACGAAAAATCTCTGTAATTAATTTGGTAATGGTGTCCGTTAACATTAATAAAAAAGAATGGGTTTATGTTTTGTTATGTTTTCTACCCTTAGCATTTTTACTGCCAAATGGCAAGTCAATGTGTAAGCCAAAAAAAAAAAACACACCACCAATACTTAAAGAATACTAATATTGCCATATTTATCAACATGATGTATACATAAGAACTGGATAAAGACAAGAATGCTTGTTGTCAATTGTGAATTAATAAGAAGAAGAGATATTGAGAAAGTTGAAATTTGGTTTAATACAATTTATTCATTCTGTGTATGAAAAGAGCAGGAGCTGTATGCCAAAATAAAAAAACAATTTGTTTATACTTAATGCAAAAAATTTGGTGATAGGAAGAACAATAATTCTATCAATTAGCTAAATTACAAGAAATGAGAAAAAACAGGAATTACTAGAAAAGTTAACAAAGTATCGGGAGAAAACACAAAATACTTGCATAATTTAATTTTCCAGGATTTCCAATTTCAGCAGATGAAAAATCAAGAATTCGAATCCTCCTTTTCTTCACAATCCATAAGTGGAAAACGAGATTGATTGGCCAAGCGGCGGCAACGGCGGAAACAGCTTCGGGAGAACGCAAGATAATCTGAAATACTTCAGTTAACAAATCAGCTTCAGCAATTCAAATTCGACATATATAAACTTTAATTAGAGATTTAAAGAGCCACATATAAACTTCATACATACCGAGAGAGTGTTGAGTTTAGGCGGACAGTGACCTGATCCAGGAGACGGAATGCTGAGCAGCGGTTCTCGTGGCTTGGGAAAGAGGCAGATAGTGCGGAGAGGATGAGAGTAGCAGAAGAAGACGAGAAAATGAGAGCTGGATGAGATAAGAAATTGTTTGGTTGAAGTGTTAATAATGTATGGTATGGTATGAGTTAATAAGGGAAGATTTGGTTTTATTCTAACACCCATAATTTGGGGCGCTAGAAATGTTAACAATTTCATGGTTTTAAAACCATGAAAACTTTCAATTAATAACTAATTGCAGACTGATGTGTGCCGTGTAGGGCTTCATCACGGAAAATCAAACCAATCGCAGCGGAAGTCGATTTATATTTTCTAGAATACGTGTTCCAGGAACTTATAAAGACAAAATCAAAATCAAAATTAAGAAAAAAAAAAAAAAAGATTCAATCTTACCTTATAAGTCTTTTCTAGAGACGGCTGCAGAAATCAAACGATATTCCCTCCATGCTCACATACACGAAACGCCTATTGAACGAACACTCGTGCTAGCGTCGGATCAAAACTTGAGAGGAGAGCAGGGGGTGGCCAAAATTTTCACTATGAAAATTAGATCTAGGGTTTTCTCTCTTAAGTTGGTTTATATACTCATTTAACCCTCAGTCTAAATTAATTACCTTAGGTTATAATTTAATTCCAAATTTAATTTAATTATACATGTACGAATTGATATTAAACCATATAATATGATTCGTAGCATGTCAATTAAATTTAATTTGTCTAATTAAATTAACCCAAAATTAATTAGGTAAACCTATATATATGTATCAATCATATTTCCTCCAGGAAATAAATACATAAAATTAATTTATTAAATTAATTCCATGAAACCCAATGATTATTGATTATATTATTTTGATCAACCCAATTGATTTATAATTTACTCAATAAAGTGGTAAGCATACTCTAAGTATACACCCGTTAAGTGCTGGTTTATATGTTCAATGTGTACAATCCTGTGAGTTCGTTTTTATGTTGGCAGTGGGTCCATGGCCCACATGCTGTAGTTGGGCTCCAACAATCCATTACAAACCTAAATTAAGACGGAGACTACAGTCTAACGAAAGTCATAACCCTGTAGTATAACTTATATGTCTCATGTCATTGATATCGGTGTCCAACATGAAGGCATGGTATTATCACCCTCTTTTGTGTCCGGACATTCACTTGATACCGAGTGAACTGATACTCACAAATAAGTACTAACTTATTTGGGTGTGACCACACTCTTATTAGTTGCACTCATCAAGGGGCCGGTAACATCTTCTCAATGAATCATTGAATGACATATCTCTTCTGCATATTCATGGCTTTGCTATGCTCACTGGCACAACCAAATGTACCCGTACTTGGCACCTTGTTATAGCCCTTTAGGCGCACGTCAAAGTGTGTGAGTTCACATGCAACTCCATAATATGGTCAGATCTAAGGATCCAATATAAGTACTACACGAGAATCACTTGTGATACTATACCATGTGGATTTCTTGTAAGTGGATCTATGCAGTACCATGTCCCATTACATGTATCCATAAACTTGATTGACAATCCATGTACTATGCCCGGTAAGAAACCGCCATATAATCAAGGTCATGCTAGTCTTTTTTTCTGTTCATTCCCATGACTGGAACAGACTACGGATGGCTTTATGGTTATATCGTTTCCCTATCCATGGTCTCACTGCCAAGTGCATGACACTTGATAACATGGATATAGATATAGCCATTGGATACTCTATTCATATTTATTGCACAAGATAGAAAACAAATAGATTACGCCTTTAAATATAAACACAAGTGTATAATACATCAGTCCATAAATGGTGTAAGAATGTATGATACAAAACAAGGACCAATGCCTTAGGACTAGGGAATTCCCAAACACCAAAATATAAAATACCTACTCTTGGAAACCAAATTGTGTAGTATTGTGGAGTAGGGTTGAATCCACAGAGATTGGTTGATCTATTTCTTTTAAAATTGGCAAATAAAAGTAAAACGGGGAGTTTGTAGAATGCACTTAATTGTAAAAATAACAAAAGCAAAAGTAAATTGATGAAAAATCTATCTGAGAAAACATTCCAACTAGAGGGATGTTCTGAGTCTTAAGTTGAATTGATTGATCACTGATCCTATTCCAAAGATAACATTAAACCATTCAAATAAATTAGCTATAACTACCGACAAAGTGCTAGATAGCTTAGTTTCTTCTTACAAAATAGATAAATAAGAAAAGTTCATTCATTATCCCTAATTGAACAAATAGTCTTAAACAAGCTTTAGAATTCAATTCATTTAGTTGCAAACACATGAAAGAAACGCTAACTCTACCCAACAATCACACAAGCGAGATTATTTAAAGCATACCAATTCAATTCACAACATAATTAAAAACTTATCCATAATTAATCATGTTATGTGCTACGAATTCTAGATGAAATTAAATGATTACGTATTTAATCACCTAGATAGCAAATTAATCACAAGTAATTAATTAAATCAACGAATAAGAACAGAATTGAATTAATTACCTGAATAAAATAAATAAAGTTAAGTACAAAAAGATCTCACAACCAATTGTTTAAGACTCAAATCCCCTCTAGCTCGAACTTACAGTTTATTTCTTCATGGCGGAAAATGAAAACGCTAAAGAGAAGAAGAAGACTAGAAAAATCACAATATAAAAGTTGGAGAAGAAGAAGAAGAAAAAGTTTTCTCTACCTAAACTCTTTTAATCCCCATCAACTAAGGAAATAGTCTTAAAGATGAAACAACTCTAAATAAGATTTGTAGGAAAATCTAATTACAGTTAATCTAGGAATAAAAATAAAAATATCCTAAAATCCAATTACAATGAGGCTGAAACAATTAAAATAAAACTAATTAGGAAGTCTCCTAAACCCATAAAAACTCTACAATTTTTGCAGCATTGGTTATGGTTTAACATGCAATTATCCTAGCAAGTACACTAGCGTCAACAAGTAATACAATGGATCTAAGTCTGGATTATCATTCTCACAGAGATCTAGGTTTAGTATTTGCAAAACAAGGATGGTACATAACTGGAACAACTTGTGGCGGATTTATGATCAAATTATCAATTTTGAGTTTTAAATCTAAAATCTACTAAAAATCAACTAGATCTAACAAATATCATGAAAATAAATCAACTTCAAGAAAAATATGGAATAGCAATAATAACAAGCGGAGTAAGCAACAATAGGGCATGGAATAGCTTGTACCTTTTATGTAACAGAAGTGATTTCAGTTAACATGCAAACGAGTATCTCTCTCTAAAGTTGTTACAATTAGTTTAGCCGGAGCATTCTCCACAATTAATTCTTATAAACCCTATACCTTCAAATAATTAAACGGAACATTCTCCACAATTAACATTCAAAAACATGCATTAAGAAAAGAGAGCATCAACGTGAGCAGTCCTAACATGAACCTCAATCATATGCAGCAAGGCCATTGCTAAGTCAACATAAGTGCCTAACTTTGTATTTTCCACATGTAAAGCAAATAAACATTTCACTTAACACGTTATGCATGAGGTGATCAAACTCATTTAACAATAAACCCACAAGATAGACATACGCACATACTGAAATGTAACTTAGATTAGCATAAAAAGGTATTTACATACTCCAGCTACAACTGGCTTACACCAATAAACTACTCCTTCATGGTTAAACCAGCTTCTCCCATGAGGGACATTGAAGAGAAAATTAACTAAACTAAGCTATACTAGAAGAAAAGTACAAAATAAGGGTGGTGATTTGAGTCACCATATTAGAGTTGCTTAACAAAAGTATTTATAGTGCTTTTAGCAAATTAGGGCAACACACCATTAGAACAGCTTCGACCTTATACATGCCCATGATGAACAATGCAATCTAACAGTTATAAATGAAAGAAAAACTAGTAATGATGCTCTAGAAATATCTTCCAGCTTTAGCCAATCAAAAAGGAGTTGCTTTGCTACCACAGAAAGAGTTTCCGGAATTGGTAAGCTGTTTCATTCCATTTCTGGCAACTGCTGCAAGCTGTTTCAGTGATGGGACAGCTCTGCTGCTAAAAGCTTCTAGATCAGCGCAAAAGGAGTAAATTACTCCAAGAATTGCCATAAAAGCCTACAAAAGGAAAAAGTAAGCAATAAGCCATAAGTTACTCCCAATTAAAGCAATTTGGAGCCACAATAATTAAGATTTAATTCAAATTAATTCTTTTTACTTGGTAAAATATCAAGATATTTTCCTTCGTCACACAGCTTCCCTTAAGCCATGATCTTGGCTTATGTAAAAATAGCTTTTAGGTAAATTTTCAGTATCAATAGCAGACCACAAGCCGTGCTCATAGGTTATTACTTCACAGCTCCCATCTTCTATGCATTCCAAGCTCCCAAAATCTACACTTTAAGCTCAATTTTAATTTCAAGGCCTCTAGCACGAATAATAATACAAAATGAAATAAATCCGCCTAAGTTAACAAAAAAATGCAATAATTAAAACTTTTAAACAAAGGTAAAATAAGCACATTTTATGCATTTATCACTGAACTTTTACAATTCTATACTTGCCAATTTGATAGTTTTGGTTGAACTCAATTGGGCTGAATTTGTCAAATATACTACCTTTTTTTATTAAAATTATTACTAATACAGAAATATACATGTTCATTTGAAAAAAAAAAAAAAAAAAGAAAATGCTTTAATTTTTTTAATAACATAGATTTAAATACTTAACAATTTGCTAGTCATGATAGGGAAAAAAAAAAACCGCAAAAATACTTATTTCATCCAACAATTCCTTTGTTTATTCCGTACTGAATGTCATAAGATTTACAAAAAAAATTGAAGCATCATATTTTATTATTAATTGTGGTGTTTATACTGATTAACTTAATCTTCCTGGAAATTAATTATATTATTTATAAAACTCCAACTATTTAACACATAATTAAGACATAAATGCTAAATCTATAATTTTTTGAAGTAAAGAAGAAGAAGTTCATTCAAAAACGAAGTAAAGAAGAAGTAAATTCAAATTAAACAATTAACTATAATTAAATGAAATTAAAAAGAAAAAAGCAACTCAATGAAATTACACTAAAGTGTAAGAATTGCATAACAATTGTCATTTATATTTCTACATGAAATTGGAATCTAATAATTATTTTTCTTATCTTATACTAAAGTGCAATATATATTATTTTCGTAGCTTTCGAGAGATTTCTTTAAAATTGGAAACAACATGGTTAAATAAAAAGACCACAACAAGAATTTTTACAAACAAAGTTTAAAACATGTTTTTACTCTAAATTCTACATGGGCCGTGGAAAAAGAAGCTGTTTTCTCCCAAGTCCCTACGAAAATTTAATACCTAATTGATGAACGGCTTAAACCAATGGTGGGTAATAATTGAAAATCGTATCAACGATGGAGACACAGCTTAACTGTGAGGTCACCGGCAGCGGAGGCTTGGTTATGTGGGAATAGATGAGGTGGGTAGAGTCACAAATATTGGCAAGAAAACCTTTTCGGTTGTACTATATTAATCAATTGTTTCTTTTAGCTATCTTGGTTTTAAAATTGTCCTTTTAATTTCTGTTATATACGAAATTATATTTAATTGGACTATTGTGATCCGCTTGGATATAAGTTCATATAAAATATATGTTACAAAGAATAACTTTAAAATAATAGGATTAAAACAACAATTAACTTATAAGACAAAAGTTAAAAAGGTGATTCCATAACAGTTTCAATTCCCTCAATTGAAATTAAAAAAGAAAAAAAAAAACCATTTCAAAAGCATTTAAAGCAAAAAAAATCCTCTTCGTAGAAAAACGGACTAAAATCCAAACTAGAAAAAAAAGTGAAAAAATAAATTGTACTGGGACGCAATCCCCACGTTGCTTCGCGATAATAAATAGAAAAATATTATTCGTGTGTCGTTTATTGACATAAAGAGTAAGTAATTATGGATTCTATCATGTATGATACTAAATCAATAAATTAACTAAATAGTATGAAATTATTGTAACTAATTAAATTTTAGTGAAGTACATTAACATTTTTATATTTCTTTAGAGAAAATAAAATACTAAAAAGTAGTCGCGATAAATTTTATGCATAAATATAATGCAGTAGGAGATCTTCAAATATCCTTCATGGAGCTGCATTAATGAAAAAATATACAAGATTAATTGTGCAGTGCACCTGTTAAAGATGTATTGTGCTTCGGGTATCTTAGGATTAATGTAAAATTTTGTGCCGGAAGTACTATTGAAGGTGAATCGGCCACCTATAAAAGTTAGGAACAATAATGTTTAAAGTAACATTCTAGTATGTATCTGAACATGTAAGGTGGTAATGAAGTGATAACATAATATGAATTTTTAGTTTTAAATCAGGCCTACAAATGCAATAATTAATGGAAAAGTAGAGTCAGGAAAGGGAACAGCTACTTTCCCCAAAAGATTAAATATTGATTTCATTGTCACTGCCAATAATGGAAATGGAATCATATTAATTTATTGAGCTAACGAATACATGCGAAGTAGTTTTTTTTTTTAAAAAAAAAACCTAGCATCTGTTAGGGAAAGACTCCTCTTCTTCCTTTGCTGGTTCATAACCTTCATTTCTTGTACATCTTCCATAATGACCAATCGGCCAATAGTATCCATATAAAAAATGTGAAGGATTAGTGAATATAATCTGATAGAACATGAATGCATTTACCAGATAAATAATCAATAGCACTGCTACGATTTTTTAAACTATTATAGTCTAAAAAATTGAATTTGATAAATGGTATAGTCAAATTGAGCTCTTCAATCCTTTGTATGAACACATTGTTAGGGAGGTAAATACGGAACGGATGGTTGGTGATCTTGTAGTTAGCTTGAGCTTTTAGAACAATAAAGCCGAAAATGCTATAAATGGATCCTTCTCGGAGTAATGGACGAAATTGAGAAACTAATTGGAGCGGTATAGTACGCTGCAAGGTGTCTGCTTGTGAAATTACAATAAAAGGAACATGAAGAATTTATTATATATGCAAAGTTGTGAAAAGTTGAAAGTTAAGGAATTAACCTACAAGATCATCCATCAGTAGAAGCTCAAAACTATAAAATTCCTGAGCATTGTGCGGTTTAAGGAATTCCCAAGCACATGCAACTCAAAATTTTATACATATTTTCTTGCTATGTGTAGTTTTGTCTTTGATAACTGTATAATACATTATTAATAGATACCTGTAGAAATGGCAATACCTTTTTCGTTTTAGTGTTGGTGATGAAGTTAATTTATTAGGCAAGGGAAAAGGTATAAAATCAAAGGTAAAGAATATATTATGAAATAAAAACAATATTTATTATGTAATATTGAATACGCATGGCAAAATATATAGATAAAAATAAATAAAAGGTATAATACATCAGTTGCCCCCTAAAGTTGGTTTCAATCATGTACTGTCACCTTGAATTTACAAGAAGTCCGCTAAGCCCTCTAAAGTTGCTTAAAACAACCAGTTAACCCTCTAAACTTGAATAAAATGAAATCAATTGGCACCCTAGTCCACAATTCAGAGATGCATTCTAGTATGTGAAATCCATGCGTTGATGCGTGGCAAAAAAAACATTGATACCAACAAATAAAAATTTAACACCTAGATAGTTTGGATTTTAATTAAATACAAGTTTAAACGAAAAAAAGTCTTCTTCCCATGTTCTTCTCCATAAATTTCGGCAAAACTTTGATGAATTACACGGCAAAACCAAAGATTATGCTCCTATAAAACCCAAAGATTGAAACCTATATATAACTTAAGAAATTAAACATTAAAACCAGATATTAAACAAGTAAATCAAGAATATAAAAACACTACCACCTAATCAATTTGAACAAAAAAAACCCAACTGATTTTGTTTCTCTGCCCAAGAAATTTGAACTAAACAGACTCAGCTAATTTTGTTTCCCATCTTCTTCTTGACATTCACATCACTTTCACCTAATTAATTTTTTTCTCCCAAGTCTAGCTAAATTTTTTTTTAATTAAATCAAAATTAAAAGTAAATCAAACACATACTGTAAGCGCTGGAATTTTACTCCATCAAAAAATAAAAATAAAAATCGCTGGAGCCACACGACTGTAATATACAGTTGTGCAACTGTCGTTACAGTCGTACGATTGTACGATCGAAGCAGGTGTAGAACACCATGTCCATGACATAAGAAAGAAGATGGGAAAGATTGGGCAATTAATGCCCGCGATTTGGTGAGGAAAATGGGAATCAGAGAGATAATAAAAAAGGAAAAAGAGAGAAGATAGAGATTAGCTTTTGGATTCTCGAAGAAATTAGAGAGAGAAAAGGGAGAAAGAGACAAAGAAAAGAAAGAAAGAAAAAACCACTACAAAACTTCTTTTCCTCTTCTATTTCTTTTAATTCTCAAAATTAGGATTGAAAACTTATTAGAAATCAATAGATTAACAATCTAACACTTCAAATTCAATTAAATCCGGACTAGAAACTCTAAGAAACCGTGACATTTTGGAATTTTCGGACCAAATTTCAAACCTTGACTCAAGAGAAGAAAATGGCAAATTTGAGAGGATTGGAGCCACGCCAGGTGTCAATCCTACGGTGGAAAAGTGCCTAAGAGGTAAACACTCTTCATCCCCTCTATTTTTCATGCTTTCTGGTGATTGGGTGTGATTTTGTGCATTTTTATCCAACTTTTTGCTTTTCTGTTTCTGGAAATCAAGAACAGTCGTGCGACTATTCTTGAGTTTGATGAACAGTCGTACGACTGTAAATACAGTCGTACGAGTGTTTTTGGTTTCCAGTTGTTTCTTTCAGTTTGATTTCAAATAATTTTAGTGAAATGCTGAGTTTGAATGGTTTACAGTCGCACAACTGTAATTACAGTCGTACGACCATAGTTACAGTCGTACGACCGTAGTTACACCCCGTTCAGAATCAGAATTTCCATTTTAATCCATAAAAATTTCCAAAAATCCATAAAAATTCAGAAAGTCAAAAAACCATAAAAATGAATTTTGTAGTGTGCATTTACTGCCTTAGATTTAATTTCCAGTGAAATTGTATTCAGAACAATACCACGACGGAGACCCGATTCTCCCCGAAAACCGACTCACCTCACATGTTAAATTAAATTAAACCGGAAAAACATTTTCAAAATGATTTTCCCACAAAACCAAAATACAAGGACGTTTCAAAATATTTTCCAGGTCTAACTGGGCCAGCTAGCCGAGCCAACCTGGTTATCCCCCTAAATGCATACCCCTAATTTCTAAATTTCCCATTCTATCATATTTAAGTCCTATTTTTTTACCTGCCGTATATTGTGCTAACCCTCTGTTTTGCAGCTTTTTATTTTTATTTTATATGTATTTAATAGAATTATTCGTGTATTTTTAGGCGATTGTATTTTTAGATAAATCGTGTATAATTAGGGGATTGTAAAAGTGAGGTGAGAGTTTTTATTTTGATTTGATTGGGTTGTAAGCCACTTAAATATTCACTACTTTACTTTTATTTTTGTTATACCTGTATGCGCGCTGTATGTTTAACTTAATGCAATAAAATTGACTTTAGAATTTGAAATATCTTCAAAGAACATTTGCCATGTTATTTTAATTAGACACGAAATAAGGGACTTGTCCGAATGTAGATCTCTGGATAGTGTAGCGGCCGTTCGTCCGGTTCAGCTACATTATAAATTTCCCGGTTGAGCTGAGCCGGGTGGCGACTCCTACAATATTCATCGAGACTTAGGTCTTGGTTCTTTTAAGAATTAATTCCATTTTTTCCAAAACCGATTTTCCCATAATAAAAACCCCACGCAACAGAGGGGTCCTCCCAAAATCAAGTTGCCCCTTCCGAATGAGAGTCCGCGTTCCGTCGAAAACGTCGTCCGCTCACACATATCCAACAAACACAAAGCCTTCTCGTCACTGCCCCTATCATAGGTTGCTGCAAATTAAGCGAGACTAGAAAAGAGAGAAGAAATTGGTATAGGGCAAACTTCTGGGTCGAATATGAATTATAATTCATATAATTCAAATAAATATTTTTTTATTATTTACTTCCTAGAAATTTGGTTTTACATTAGCTCTCACGTGTCCTATCTTTTTTGAAATACACTTTATATGCCACGTCAGACGAAGGGAGCTATTTGGGTCGGTTTAGCCAACATGAGGAGGTCAATTGGACGTTTCCCAAGTTTAGGGTGACAGTAGACAACTGATGCCAACTTTAGGGGGGCAATTGATGTATTACGCCGAAATAAAATTATTGAGGTGGGAGGGCAACATTTGAGGAGCAACTATTCTTAATGAATCACTTGTCATTTCGTAATTTTTTTTTTTAATTTTCTTCAAACTTTTCCTACATCTAAGATAACATTTTATGACAACCTGGTATTTGATCATCAGATTTTCAAAGTTTGTGGCAGTTTGGAGGTCTAATGTTTTGTAAATTTCTGCATATTTGGTGTCTAGTAGTAGCAGTGCGACTAAAGTTGTAGTCAACTCGACGTAGTAAAGGAGAAGGCCTTAATGTTTATGGAGAAGTGACAATTCGGTAATTAACTTTAAGATCGGGTTGTCTGATTTTCGCGATTTCGGACCCTAATTTTATTGGAAATGGGTTTACGGTCAAAAATCACCGTTTTGCTATGTGATCCATCGCTTTTTGGCCAAAAAACATAGTTTAGGGCCTCAATGTCGCGATTTACTTTTTTAAGCCTTTTTGGGAAATTTATTTTTATTTTTTCCTGTTTCGTTTTGAGTTATTTTCCCTTTTCCAAATAGGATTCTGATTAAGGTTTGCCTATAAATAGACTATTTTGTTTCAGTTGTAAGTAGATTATGGATTGAATGAAATTATCCTTGATTTTCCTACATACTTGCATTTCAAATTCTTGTCTTTAGAAGGTTATTTTTTGGTATCGTGCGTGATCAACAAACTGTAATAATTTGTTCAATATTTCCACTGCATCACAACTATTTCAAACTCATAAATCCTCTTTAAGGATTTCAAGACTTTCAAACAAGCTTCTTCTAAGGCATCTCTAGAAGAGATGCAACTGTTTCCACATTGATCAAAAGCGAGCTCTTGTCCTTTAGAGTCTTTGCATACATAGATTAAACAACACGTGTAACTGAGTTGTGAATCTTCATCACTATCAGTGTCTTCAAAAACATTGAATACTACTGTTGGTAAGGGGAGAGAGAGGAGGCAAAGTACAATGTGCAACATATCTTGTTATGAAAATTTGATGTTTGGCATTTGGAAAATGCAACAATAGTTAGTATGAAATAGTCAAATGGTATGGCACCCAGTTTGTTTGCCATGGATTAAAACAAAATACTAAGAAACAGATGTTCATTTTATTTTAAGCATGAATAATCCCTTGCATAAATGAGATAGTATGATAGAATTCCTCATGCAACAGCGAAAAAAATTAACTAGGAGGGGCTGTTAGTAAATTGGATATATGAGTAACTTAACAATAATGAGTCATGACATCCAACAATTAACTTAATTAATATTAGCATTCATCTAATTTGTTCCCATGTATTCTCATTATGATTTTTTTGGATGATCTTCTTAGTTAACATTAAGGATATTCATATAGGTTATTAAAACCAAGAATATGTATAGATTTATTGAGTAACACATACAATCAAATGGATCAATCAAAAACTCATCAAGGATCGACATTAAATTAAGAGTAAAACGTTAATTGAACTGAACTAATCTTTTTGTTCATTATAGATTAGTAGGATAGTACAATTGTCACACCTAATCCTTTTTGCAACATCTCTATTCCTCAATCTAAAATTTGACAGTATTTCCCCTATATTATGGATATCCAACAGTCTGTTAAACTTGTCACCATGTCAAAATTATATTTATATAACCACATCTAACATATATATCTATATACAAATATCACCAAAACTTTTCATCTATTTATATTCAATACACATAAGTTTTTCTGAATATTTTACTTAAACATATATACTATATTTGCAATACAACACATTAACACTAGAGATGTACAAAAGATCTATCTAAGTTGGCCCAACCTCTTCTAAAGCTTCACGAACAAAATGGGAAAGGCGCTACTGCTATAACCTACAGCTTGTCTGCTTCTCTGAAAGGTTTAAGTAAAGGGGGGAGGGGGGGATGAGAACACTTACCCAGTGAATGGATAAATATATAACAAAGGGGAGCAATACAGGTTATATATATATACATATATAATAAAAATTGTAACAGCTGGGTAAATATGAATTTAAAAGCATACTCAAATGCAACTTTTCTAAAATATAAATAAATCAATACTAAAATCATTGCATCTCAAAGCATGTTCTTAACATTTTTCATGAGCAAAACCTCATAGAAAGTAGCAAGCCATAAAGAGTAATAAATTTAATACATTAGAAACCAACATCATACACTCAAATATGTATCGTAAGGATCAACTTCAAGGGCGAAACCAAGTAGGGATGACAACAAACTAGCCTATTGAAGCAATATGTAATACTTTGCGTGGAAAACCCTACATTCCACGTCTTTTCATTACCAAGCTAGTGCGTGGAAAACCATGCATTCCACTACTTAATTAAGTCATACGCATGCGTAGAGCTATCTATTATATTTGTCATGTCATAATTCGAATACCCGTCATCAAGGCTATGATCTCATAGGCTCATATATTGAGTGTATAAATGTTATATCCATCCAGCTCATCACACATGAATCTTTAAGTAACATATACAAAAACAGAAACTACCATGAATTGTTTCCAACTTATATAATTATCCACTCACCTGGTTACCAAAAAGATTTCCCCCTTATTTGCTTATAGACCCTAACGTGTTTCCTTGGATGCTAGATCTTCACCTAACATAATTATAACAAAATTAGGATACACTAGAAATTAGCCTAATATGCTACAAGAATGCTAAAATGCATAATTGTGTACCTAGTTTTCCTTACCAAATATTATAATTTCCAAAGTACTTTCTATTCATAAAGTAATGCAACAGTTAAATCCACTTGAATATTTATACCCTCAACTATATTTTCAGTCTTCTTGTACTCATTATAATATACTCTTCTCTAACACACTTTCCTTCCTTTTATTTCCTCCAAAGCTTTTATCTAACTAAATCCTACAACCTATTTATATCTAGAATTAATCAATATATCAATTTACTGCTAACACCCAACAATAAAACACTTCCATATCAACAATATTATCTAAGTATACCACCACCATAAAATATAACAATTTACTCATTTATGAAATCCTTACTTTCCATAAAGAATTAAACCATAAACTTGCTAATTTCATAATAATTAATCCATTGAGATTTTGACCAAACTCTAAGAATTAAACTTGTCAATAATATTATGTAGAACATTTTGAAAATTTCTTAGGCCGCTGTCGCCAGCGTCGATCCGTTGATTGTTGGAAATTCGCACTGACAGTAGGAGTCCGATGGTGATGGTCTCGTGTCCTAACTCCTCAACGATCGCTTCAATCAAAGACTAAGAGCTTAAGATATCAAAACCCTAAAACTTGAAATTCAACTATCAATCTCTCAAATTGATGGCTGGAATTGTTTAATTAGGGAAGATTTACTTGCAATTGGGTGAAAAATACCATGATCGAGAAGGAATTGATGAGATATGGTTGTTTTAGTATGATGGGTTTAACGAAGGGAAAGGCAAAAATGGAAATAACGAGAAGAGAGGGAAAGAACACTAGAACGAACAAGAAAAAGTGAAAAGGGGAAAGATTGGTCTGATCTTTGTTCCTTTTTTTTTATATATAATATAATATAATACTATTATTTATAGTATAAATATAATAATATTATATATATATATATATATATCTTAATTTTTCTCCTCCCTTTATTTTTCTTTTCTCTACTTCTCTTTTCTTATATATATTTATATAAGACAGGGTATTACAACGATGACTAAAAGTAATAAGAGAAAGAATAATGAGACCATTAATAGATACTATTAGAGTTAAGGTGCAAATTAAAATGGATGAAAAGTCAACTTTGTGAGATTGCCCATGGATTTCAGAGAAAGCCTTCATGGCTTTCTTATATTTAGATTTAAGGCTAATGTATTTCTTGGTTAGGAGGAAAAGGCTTGAAGGATGTGTAGAGGTGGTGGTGGAAACAATTTTTATTTTAGCATCTAAGTCAACTAATTCCTTAGAACTAAAGTCAATGATTTCCAAGTCATAAAAATATTGCAAAAACACAAACCCTTGTGAGAAGCATCAAACATGGCATCTACAAGGCTCTGCTTGTACAACTATGGAAATGCGGGATGTACTTTTTTTTTTGAAGTATCTCTATATAATATGGTTAGGTGGATAATGTAGGTCACAATAATAGAGTTGTGCTCATATGTGCAAGAATAATCAAGCAAGTCCAGTTCTTTGATTGTTTTAGTGATGCAGTGGAAGAATTCAATATTGATGATACAAATTGAAAGGGGTTGTTGATTCTAAGAATACCCAAACCCTAACAACTACTAAAGTCCGTTGATCGCGCACGATGCCGGAGTTTAGTCTTCTACTAATTGAATTTCGCAAAATTCACAAAAGCAGGGTAAAGGAATAAACCCGAAATTTTATTGAATAATGAAAACTGATTACAATTGAGAAATAAAAGCCTATATATAGGCAAACTACCCTAAATGTAATAAAACTCCTAAACAATAAAAACTTCTAAATAGTCTAAACTTCCTAATTAAAAAAAATACTAAATAAATTAAAATACAAACAAAATAGGAATCCTTATCAATTTAGGATCCTTACAATAAAATCTATTCCTAATCCAAATTATAAAATAATTACAATTAAAATAAAGATATAATCCAAAATATATCTTTAATTTCTTTCCACAACAAGTAGTTGTTTTCAAATTGAATTAGAGATCCTTTTTATTATTTGTGGCCCTCATCATTCTCCTCCTCTTAGAAAAAACTTGTCCTCGAGTTTTCCCATTAATAAACCAAGCTTTAATTTTATTAAATGAATCCACATTCAAAATATGGTTGACCCCAATAAAATCGATATTACCATTCCAATAAAAATTCTCATATTCATCTTCAAATAAATCATAAATTGGTTGTAAAGTTTCTTCAACACCAACAATCTTGTCACAAGATACATAATCTACTACTTCAACATAAGCATAATCTTTATCATATATTGGGCGTAATGAGAAATCAAAGAGTTTACCTTCACCAAGTTTTGATTCATGAGAGAAAATTACTTCATTCTCTCTCTCATAGAACTCATCAAGCTCCTCATCACTAAAATGAATCTTTCTTTGCATTTTTCTCTACCCAAGAGCAAACCAAGCTCTGATACCAACTGATGCAGCAGAAGAATTCACAATTGATGATACAAATTGAAAAGGGTTGTTGATTCTAAGAATACCCAAACCCTAACAACTACTAAAGTCCGTTGATCGCGCACGATGCCGGAAATTAGCCTTCTACTAATTGAATTTCGCAAAATTCACAAAAGCAGGGTAAAGGAATAAACCCGAAATTTTATTGAATAATGAAAACTGATTACAATTGAGAAATAAAAGCCTATATATAGGCAAACTACCCTAAATGTAATAAAACTCCTAAACAATAAAAACTTCTAAATAGTCTAAACTTCCTAATTAAAAAAAATACTAAATAAATTAAAATACAAACAAAATAGGAATCCTTATCAATTTAGGATCCTTACAATAAAATCTATTCCTAATCCAAATTATAAAATAATTACAATTAAAATAAAGATATAATCCAAAATATATCTTTAATTTCTTTCCACAACAAGTAGTTGTTTTCAAATTGAATTGGAGATCCTTTTTATTATTTGTGGCCCGCATCATTTAGCTAGGAAATGTTCCAAGGGTATCTTAATGTTTGTCATTTGTTTTGACAATGATGACATCTGGACACTTGGATGTCGGATCTATCATCCGGTTTTCCTAGACACCGTGTCTCTCACTAGGATTCGTAGAAAGGAAATAGAGATATGGGTCAGACTACCTTCACTCGGCGGAGAGGTTCTAGAAGGTGGGTGATAGAGTTCTTGTAAGAGTCTACTTGTTGTATTGTGAAAGAAGGATTCTATATCCCAAATGGAGTCTAGAAAGTAAGTCTTCTAGTTTGACTAAAACAGGGGCTTGAGAGTACTCCTACTCCAAGTCAAACTCTACTATTAGTCCTATAAAAAGAGTGAGCGTAGAGGTATGATCCAATTGATTCTAATCAAGCTAGTACATTCATAGCTTAAACAATCTAGACTGACTTAGGCATCAGAGCTTACCCCATAGGTTACCGGTGTCTCAACTCTTCTGTTTCGCAGGAACGATATCATATCCGACCTAGAACAACCCGGAATCGGATCATTCGAAGGATTCCTACTGAATCCATCATTTGGCGTGGTGAGCATGGACGATCAACTATGACTTCAAGTTCCACTAATATGACGACTTCATAAATTATCAGAGAATACCCCATCCTTGGCGACACTGAATTCATCAGTGCCCCCCGAGGTAGTGGTAATCAACCACATTGGGAGCAGCCTCAGTCCTGCCGATGCCAGAGACCTCAGGTATGTGATTCTATAGATCAAGAATTTTGGTATGGTAGGTCCAGCCATCAGTAACAGCTCATCCCCCCTAATCACAGGCATGACAGAAGGCCTGGGGATTGGAGCAGCTAGGAATCTCTTCCCACTCTCCCAATTGGATAGAGATCAAGCGGCACAGTATGTAGCTACTCCGCCCATCCACACCTTCCTAGGAGACCTGAGGGAGATAAATCAGCCAAACCCTGTCTTTTCTAGGTATGGGGAACCCCAGGATGCGTACCAGCAACCTTCGGCGATGACGACACTACCCAATCTGGTGGCTCTGCTCTCAATGCAATAGGCAAGGCTTCCCAGTTACTAGACCTTGATTCAGACACCCCCACCAAGTTACCATCCTACCCATGGATATATGCTAGAACCGCCCCTAACACCCACAGCACCATCGGTACCAGATGGAGCAAACGACCTAAAGATGTTGGCATTATTTAAACACTATTTCTTCCAGTTCTCAATCTCGATCCAGGAGTCGTTGGTAGAGAGCGAAGGATCTTGTTTCACTAACCAGATCCTAGAGCTGCCATGCGACCCCAAGTTCAAACAGCTCAATTTCGAGAATTACAATGGGAAGACAGATCCTTATGTCCACTCAAGAAACTATAAGAATCGGATGGAGATAGCAGGAGCAAATGAAAGACTGATGTGCAGACTTTTCTCATCGATGTTAGTTGGTCCAGCCTCTTACTGGTTTGAAACATTAGAGCCAACGTCAATCAACAGTTAGGAACAACTAAGAGAACAATTTTGCATAAAATTCTATGGGTCCGTACCCACAGGAACAACCAATAAGACCTTCCACGATGTAAATTAGAGATAAGGGAAATCCCTCAGGGAATTCGTGGACCGATGCAACCTATCCACGGTAGAGATTAGGAAGCTAGACTTCCATATAGCCCTGGAGGCACTAATAGCCAACACGACCAATAAGCGATTACAAGCCGACCTGTTCCTGCAGAAATCCCAGAACATCACTCAGATGATCTCCATGGCCAAAACCTTTATTGAACTGGACAAAGTAGGAGCGCCAATCAGAACAGCAAGGAACAAGAAAGGAAAAATGAAGATAGGAGATCAAAGAGAGACAGAAGGGAATCCAGGTATCCGAAGGATTTACACCTCTGAATCGGCCACTCAATGAAGTACTGATGGCAGTCGAAACAAAGCACTGACAGGAAGGGCTTGTTCTAACCCGAGGTAAGGATAGGATAGACAATGGGAGAAGATAAGAATGCCTACTACAAGTACCATAGGGTGAACGGCTACTATACGGATGAATGCAGGCATTTAGCAAAAGACATCGAGGAGCTGATCAAGAGGGGCAAACTCCAAAAATTCATGGATTAAAAAGCAAACTCCAAGGACGAATCAAAAGGGCCAAACCCAGAGGAGAGCAAACCGGCCAAAAAAATGAAAGGAGTAGTGATAGTTATTGCTGGATGAGATCCATTGAGTAAAAAGACCAAGACAGCTAGAGAAACAAAAGAAAGTAAGCTCAACTTGCACTTCTTAGCCGGAAGCCAGGTATGGCTAGGACATTCAGACGCCCTGGTCAAAGAAGCAGAAATAGTGGGATACACAATCAAACATATCTTGGTAGATACAAGAAGCTCGACTAACATCATCACTAGACATGCAGTAGAAAAACTGAAGATCGCTACTAGCCGGATCCAACCAGTCTATGCACCATTAGTCGGACTCAGTGGACACGCGGTTTTGGTTAGGGGACTGATGACGTTGGACTTTAAGATCTGAGATGAAAAGCATGTTTGGAGAACCAAGGCAGACTTCACAATCATATAATCTCCATTGGCATACAATGCCATATTAGGGAGACCATTCCTTTCCGAGTCAGAGGTCATATTGTCCATCCGGTACCTGACGCTATAGATACCGACCCCGGCGGAATAGGCAATAGCAAGAGGAAGCCAGTAGGTAGCCCATGAGACATATTTGGCATCTTTACAACCAGAGAGAACCGACCCATAAGAGGAAGAAAGAAAGGCAGAGCCAATAGACGAACTCGAAACACTAACAATAGTGTCAGGAAGGTGTTTTAGGATCTCCAAGGAGCTCGATCACAACCTCAAAGAACTAATAGTGCAAGTGATAAAAGAAGAGCATAGCATGTTCGCCTGGAAGATCAGTGACATCAAAGGGGTACCACTGGAAATTATGAAGCACTCCCTCAACGTGAACCCAAAAGTGACACCAGTAATCCAGAAGAGGTAGAAATACGCACTAGAGAGGCAAAAGGTAATAGAGGAGGAAATCAAGAAATTGATGGATGTGGGACACATCAGGGAAGGTCATTACCTGAAATAGCTGGCGAATGTGGTGATGGTAAAAAAGGCAAATGGGAAGTGGCGCATGTGCGTCGATTTCACTGATCTCAACAAAGCATGCCCTAAAGACAGTTACCCATTATTGAATATAAACCAACTAGTGGACTCCATGGCAGGATACGTGGTATATTCTTGCCTTGACGTGGCCTCTAGGTATCATCATATTCCAATGGACCTGGCTGACCAGGAAAAAACATCCTTTAGAACTTAAAAAGAAACTTACCGCTATCAGGTTATGCCCTTTGGCTAAAAAACACAGGGGCAACTTACCAAAGGTTGGTGAATAGCATGTTCAAGGAGCTGATCGGAAAAACAATCGAGGTATATGTGGACGACATGATTGTCAAAAGCCGGACCGTTGCTGAACACCTCAAAGATCTAAAGGAGGCATTCTCCATCCTTTAGAAGTACAGACTCAAACTCAACCCTGAGAAATACGTATTCGGTGTGAGAGAGGCAAAATTCTTAGGCTTCATGATCTCACATAGAGGGATAGAGGTGAATCTAGAGAAGATAAAGGCCATGCTAGAGATGACTCCCCCTAGAACATTAAATGAGGTCCAGAAGCTAAATGACCTGATCACAGTCCTAGGAAGATTCATTTTTTTTCTGCAAAAAGATGTATGCCTTTTTACAAGGCACTGAAGAAAGGCCAATCCTTCAAGTGGGATAGAGAATGCCATGAAGTGTTTGATCAGATCAAGCAATTCCTAGTCTCTCCCCCATTGCTAAGCAGACCGGTGGAAGGGGAGAAACTATACCTGTATCTGGCCGCTACCGATGAAGCTATAGGGTTAGTTCTCATAAGGGACGAAAAGGGACAGAAGTTCCCAATATACTATACGAGCAAAGTACTCAAAGGGGTAGAAATAAGATATCCAAGCATTGAGAAGCTAGCATTAGCCTTACTATTGGCTGCCAACAGGCTGAGGCTATACTTCCAGGAGCACACAATCATAGGTAGAACCGGTTTCCCACTGAAGAAAGTGCTTCAAATACCGGAGACATTAAGAAGATTGGCAGAATGGGAAATACGGCTAGGAGAGTTTGACATTCGATTCGAGCCAAGGCAGGCCTTGAAAGCTCAATTCCTGGCGGACTTTATAACAGAGTTTGTCGGCTTATAACCTGACTCAAAACCGCCTTCAGAAGAATGAGACATATTCCTAGATAGAGCATCCTCACAAGAAGAGGCCGGGGCAGGAATTTATGTCTAGGGTCTGAATCGGATTTGACTACACTATGTAGTGAGATTAGACTTCCCCACCACCAACAACATGGTCGAATACGAAGCCATAATAAAAGGGTTAGAACTGGTTAAGGAGATAGGACCAGATAAGGTCCAGATACTTAGTGATTCAAGGCTGGTGTCTAACCAGATAAACAAGCATTTTAAAGTCAGAGACCCTTCTATGAGTAAATATTTGGGGAAGGTCCGGGTACTACTAAAGGAGATTGAGCTTCAGGGGATGGTTTAAAAGATAGAGAATATACCCCGAGACGCAAATAGCATAGCAGATGAGCTCGCTAAGGCCGCTTCCAGCCACATAGAATGGCAGTACTTATACTGCCTGTGTGAAGTACAATCACAACCGAGTACCAAGTAGATGGAGGCACTGACGGTGGACAAGGACAGCTCGTGCTGGATAAAACCCATTATAGACTTTCTTAAAGAAGGCAAATTACCGGAAGAAGAAAAGGTGGCCAACCGAGTCTCGAGAAAATCTGCAAGATACTCAATCATCAGAGGCTAGCTTTACGGGGAAGTCCTTCAGTTGCCTATGGATGAAATGCATCTCAGTTGAAAAGGGAAATTACGTACTGAGGGAACTCCACGAAGGAATATGTGGATCTCATCAGGTGGCTCTAGCTACAGTTCGTAAGGCGATGCTGACAGGTTATTTTTGGGAGATAATGAAGGAAGACATTGATTCTTACGTTGCTGAATGCCACCAATGTTAGGTGCACGCTAAAAAGACAAATCGACCCCCAGCAGAACAGATGCTGATTCTAACTGCCTGGCGCTTCTCCATATGGGGAATTGACCTGGTGGGCCTAATGTCGGAGGCTAGCAGACAAAGGAAATGGTTAATTGTAGCCGTGGATCACTTTACTAAATGGGTGGAAGCCGAAGCCATCTCCACCATCCCTCCAGAGAAAGCAATAAACTTTGTACAAGAGCAGATCCTTAGTAGATTCGGTATATCGAAAGTCATTGTCATAGACAATGGAACCCAATTCACTTCCAGAAAGTTCACTAAATTCTGTAAAAACTTCCAGATCAATCACAGATGTGGCTAGGTGGCTCATCCCTAAACTGACGGGATGTCCAAAGGTCACGTCTCCTAGATGCCAGGCACATGGCAGGAAGTTGGTAGACGTGTGGCTCTAGGCAAAGGTTTTTCGGAGATCGAACACTTAAAAGTTCTCCAGACTTTGGGGGTGGGGTGGGGGAGACTTCTGTTGACATCCGGACACTTCGATGCTAGGTCTATCATCTAGTTTTCCTAAATACCGAGTCTCTCTCTAGGATTCGTTAAAAGGAAATAGAGATCTAGGTCGGACTATCTTCACCCGGCGGAGAGGTTCTAGAAGGTGGGTGATAGAGTTCTTGTAAGAGTCTACTTGCTGTATTGTTGAAGAAGAACTCTATATCCCAAATGGAGTCTAGAAAGGAAGTCTTCTAGTTTGACTAAAACAGGGGCTTGAGAGTACTCTTACTCCAAGTCAAACTCTACTATAGAGGTGAGATCCAATTGATTCTAATCAAGCTAGTACATTCACAGCTTAAACAATCTAGACTGATTTAGGCATTGGAGGTTACCTCAGAGGTTATCGGTGTCTCAACTCTTCTATTTTGCAGGAACGATATCAGATCCGGCCCAGAACAACCCGGAAGCGGACCATTCGAAGGATTTCTACTGAATCCATCAAACAATAACGCTTGATTCATTACAAGAAGAAATTGTAAAATAAGTAAACACTAGCAAAATCGTAAAATAAGGAAAGGCTAAGAATAACTAAATTGTAAGGCATAACTACTTGCAACGTAAACAGTATAATCTAATTAATGACATCAAATGTAAAAAGAAAAATTGATATATTCATGTAAAAGTATAAGCTCAAAATCAAGTTCGAACTCTAGAGTCTAATCCCTTAAGTCGGTTAATGAGTATTGGGCATAATATTGTATATAAACCATAGAGTAAATAGAGTAATTAGACGGTAATACCTTGATGTAAGGTAAAGATCCTGAAGGTTCCCAAAAATGAACTCGTTTCTTATGCTTCCAATTGAACTCAAATCTATTAGGAACAAAGCAAAGAAAAACATAAATTTTCAAAACAACAGTGAAGGTATAAAAGTTGGAAGGAAAATAAAGTATTTACTTAAGCAGTATAAGATCCAATGACGAGGCGTTTGGCATTTGATGGGGATAGGGATAGGGATAGGGATAGGGATAAAAGTTAAAAGTGGGATAGGGATAATTTAAGATATGTTTGGTATGTGGGATAGGGATAGGGATAAATCAATGTAAATGACAAAATTATCCCTAAACATGTTTAAAATAATAAATGCTATATTACTTATGTGAAAAGATATAAAAATTAGTCTATGAAAATAAGGAAATCTTGGCACAACAAATTTTGTTAAAATAACATAGCATAGAAATAATTACTTATGTCAAAACATATAAAAATTAGTCTATTAATAAGGAAATCTTCACAAAACAAAGTTGTATCAACTTAAAAGAGTACAAAAAATAAAAATAAAAACAGTAGAGTAAGAATTTCTCAATCCTTAAATTACGCTCTATGGCTGCTTTGTTGTCCCTTTAAATAATCGACAATTCCTTGTGAACGGACTTATAAGGAACCGCTTAGAGAGTCGGGTGGAGAAGGAGTGAATTGTATGTTGCTTTTGCGGAAAAAGGACAATAACTTCCGTCCCAAACTTTTCGTGCTCTTCTTGATTACTTTCAAAGCTTTGGCCATACTATCAACTTTTTTACTTAATTCTTGTTGATTTGCCTCCATGGTGTCTATACGGGTAAGAACTTGCCTCCAACCCGCAACATTTCCTTCCTCACCAACATTGGAATGTACATCCTCACTTTCATCATCCGAGGGGCTGTGGCTGTCGGATTCTTCTTCGTCATCCACTCCCTTCCCTTTCAATATCCTAGCCACGCGGTCCTATAAGGAACCCATGAAGTTCGACCTCGTCGCTTAATAAGATGAGCATTTTTGAGATAATTAAGATTTAACATTTGAACGTTCATGTCTTCATCAAGTTGGAAGTCATCCAAGGATCCCAAACGACCCAAGATGATGCCGGTCACTATATGACCCATTCCAAACGTGAACCTCATCTTCTTCTTTGTTTTACAGATTTTTCCAACCCATCAAAAATAATACTTGTAGATCATGGGGTCCTTTGTTCCTGTAACAAAGAAAGAACAAACAAATCCTTTGTTTGGACTTTGTTGTTTTCAACTCATCCAAACAAAGCTTGGCAAAGAAATTTATGAAAAAGCAACAAGCAATTATCCCTTATAAGCCTATTGCTAGAATTCTTTGGATGAAATTTATCATGACCAGAAATTCGCCTCCAAAATTCATTCATTCTATATGTGGTAGCATCATAATGTATACCATCTAAAGGAAAGCCAAACCAATCATACATCTCTTCAAATCCAAATTCAAATTCTACGCCTTCATGCCTAAATTTAAATCTAGTCTTCCTAGAATCGACATATTGTAAAGTAACAAAAAATTCCCTGGCCCAAATCTTCCTAACCAGTAATGACATATGTACAAATTTATCCCATTTCAATAAATGAATATAATCATTAAATGATTCAAGAAAACCAAATTCTTACAACATTTCAAAATCAATGTGTAACATACCAACAAAATCCGCATTTTCAAGATTTTTCCATCGATTAACTTCTTCATTTGTATAAAGTGGAAAAGGGAATCATATTCATTAGCAAGATTAGCATTACCTGGTGCAGTTGATGTAGTTCCTTTATTTTTTCCTTTGGTTGAAGCCCTCTTTGTTCTAACCATGGTGGATTTTGAAGGATTCCAATATGTAGATAATGGAGAAAAGAAGAGTTAATGTAGTGAAAATGGAAACAAAGTGAAGAAGAAGAATAACAACAAAAGAAAACGAAGATGAATGATGAAGAAGAAGAGTGAAATTATGAGTAGAAGTTGTTAGAATATGTATAGATGAAAGTAAATAGGCAAAAAGAGTGAAGAAAGTGGTTAAATAGGGGAAAAAAATGCCTTTTAGATCGTTGGGTCAGCGCGACAAACAAAATTTGTCGCGCTGGCGACGCCAACGTAGGCCTTTTCGCGAGCGTGAAGAATTTCGTTGCGCTCGCGACCGTGGCCAATGTGGCCACAATGGCCTACGCCGCCAGCGCGACGCGCTGGCGACGCTTAAATGCGTCTCGTCGTGACCGTACGCAATTTTGTAGTGCTCGCGACCGTACGCAAGAAGGCCACAAGGGCTTGCGTTGCCAACCCGTGTGGCCTGCGTCGCCAGCGCGTCGCGCTGGCAACGTCAAGGTTTGCCTCATCGCGAGCGCGACAAAAACTGTCGCGCTCGCGACCATACGCAACAAGGCCACAAAGGCCTGCGTCGCCAGCGGGACAAAAATTGTCACGCTCGCGACCATACGCAACAAGGCCATTATGGCCTTGTTTCGCCAATGTGACATTGTTATCACGCTGACGACGCCAACTCCCCGCACATCGCGAGCGCGATTATTTTAGTCGCGCTCGCGACCGTACGCAACAAGGCTACAATGGCCTTGTTTCGCCAGCGCGAGAAATTTTTCACGCTGGCGACTCAAAGGTTTTGAACCAAAAATAATGCCATTTTTGCATAACGACCAAATTATGTGCATATTCACAATTTTTTGTAAGTAACAACAACATGATTTATGCTTCGATTTACATTTGAACTTGGACGCACATTATTAGAAGTATAGAACAAATAATTAATTTACATATATTATATTAATCGACCCAAAAGATAGTCAACAACTACATCAGATTCATACAAAAAAACGTACAAGTTTCTATAACATCTACTATGAATCATCAATTTCTTGTCGAGCAAATATTACTTTGTAATCATCCGGCATATTAAAAAAAAAGTTCCATCTTAGCTGTATCTTGGCCAATGAGACGTGTGGCCATTACAACTTGTGCCGGCGTCAGTCAAGGAAGTCCGCGAAGAACTTCGAACAATTCTTTTCTTCTATTACTAGTTTGCTCATGAACATCAACCTCATGTACAAATGCTTTTTTCATTTCATTCATTGCCAAAGCGCTCTCCTTTTCTGCTTCCAATAAGCTTGAGATTGATTTTGAAATTTTAATAAACTCCGCCTGTGAGCGGACGACCTTTTTCTTTGGAAAAAGCGAACGCAGGGGTCTGAAAAGAAATTGCACAAAAATGTTCTTTCTTTATCATGGTGAGATTTGGGAAAACCGGATTTTGTCTATCTTACTCAGAAAAATCCATTCGTTTATTTCGAAAATCGTTTTGTAGAAAACATTTTCCCATTTTATTACTTGAAAGATCTCGAAACTTAAATCCCGAGATTAGTGACAGAGTCGCCACCCGGATCAGCTCATCCGGGAAATTCCAGTACAGCTCCCTACCGAGTATAGACTGCTGTACCTAATCCAGAGATTCAGGGTTCGGACAAGTCCCTTATTTCACGTCTAATCAAAATAAATTTGGTCAATATTCTTTGATGATATCTTACATTTCTAGAGTTGATTTTTATTGCATTAAGTTAAACACACAGCGCACACACAAATAAAATAAAATAAAGCAGTAAATAATTGAATTATTACAACCCGATCGAATAAAAATAAAAATTCACTTTACAACCGCCTAAAATACACGAATAAATCTATTAAATACATCCAAAATAAAAATAAAAGGCTGCAAAACAGAGGGTTAGCACAGTTTACATTGCACACACAAATAGGACTCAAATCAGGATAGAATTGGGAATTTTAGGAAATGGGGGCATGCATTTAGGAGATAACCGGGTCGACCCGACCGGTCGGACCGGTTAGACCTGGAAAACGGTTGTGAAACGCCCTGTAATTTTATGCTGGAAAATCAGTTTTTGGAAAACAATTGGCTCGGTTAAGTGCGAATTTTCCTTCTCGTGGGTCTGTTATCCCGGAATCCATGGTTCCGTTCGTGTGGGTTCCTAAATTCAACATCCATTTAGGGTCCAAAACGTAATAAACACGCCAAAAACATTTATTAAAATACCATTTTATTTGTCTTCAATATTTTTCGGGGGCTTATAGAGTTCAGGGGTCCGCTAAAGCTGGATTATAGATCCGGTTCGGACAAAATAACCCCGAAACTTAGAAAAAAAACCCCGGAAAACTTGAAAATATTAATATCCGTATGTATAGGAATCCAAAAATAAATATTTTATGACATACGGATCAGTTTGGGCTGAAATATATCACATCAGAGTGCATAAAAATGGAAAACGGGTTATTTTCGGCTTGTCGGGACGGATCGGGGAGCTATCCCTGAAGAACAGAGCCGTACGGCTCTGGTTAGAGCCGGCCGGCTCTGTTCTATGATGAACAGAGCCGTACGGCTCTATTCAGGTAGGTTCGGTTCTAAAACTTGCAAAAACAAAGAAAACGCACAGAAAAAGCGATGCAAACAGGTTTAAGGCCTCTCAGAGTTTACCTTGATGTTGTTTTGATGCTTTGAATGTCAAGAAATGGATTGGAAACTTAGGATTTGTCCTTAAAGTCCAATCGGCCGAAAACCGAACAATTCCCAAACTAACCCGAAGTGATATGAATAAATGAGCAAAGGTTATGTAACTTGTTATGGATTTTTGGAGATTGATTTTAGTTTTTTGATTTTGTGTTTTTGGGTTCTTCTCTTGCTCTCTATCCCTCTGTCTCCTCTTTCTTTTCTTTTTCTCCTTTTTTTTTTCTGCGTCCCCCCTTCCTTTCTTTGGTTTTCCTCTCCTCTATATTATTGATTCTTTTTTTTTGAAATCCCCCCAGGAGATAAAATAATTTCCCCCATTTAATGCACGGATTTGAATTTTTTTGTCGTTTTTCACCAAATTTCGCAGACTTTGGGACAAGGTGGGACATTTCTATCCAACCCACTAGAGCCGGCCGGCTCTGGTTTGTGAACCAGAGCCGGGCAGTTCTGGTTTAAAAACCAGAGCTGTCCGGTTCTAGCTAGAGCCGTGGCGACATTTCGACTATCCGACGGGTACACTAAACCCTGAAAATCACTCCGAGGATCCGCATTACGATAGTTTCGGATCGAGGATAGCTTGGTTTTCAGGACATTTAAGACTCTTCGGGCAACCTTCTGGTCGTTTCCAAGTCCGATTCAAGTACGTATGCTTCACAGGTAACACAGGAATTCTCATCATAGAGGTCGGGAAAATCCCGTGCTCACAGGCTGCCCCTCGCGAGATCAAAGTCGACTAGAACAGTAGCTTATGTCCGATTCGAGTTGGGTATCGCGATTGAGAGCGCGGTGAGTAAAGGAAAGAAAGGCGCACCTGATGCCCCTCGTAGGGGTACAGAATCATCGACTCACTGTGGTGGAGTGTTCCCGTGATATCGACTCGCTGTGGTGGAGTGCGCCCATAATATCGACTCGCTGTGGTGGAGTGCGCCCATAATATCGACTCGCTGTGGTGGAGTGCGCCCATAATATAGACTCGTTGTGGTGGAGTGCGCCCATAACATCGACTCGCTGTGGTGGAGTGCACCCATAACATCGACTCGCTGTGGTGGAGTGCACCCATAACATCGACTCGCTGTGGTGGAGTGCGCCCATAACATCGACTCGCTGTGGTGGAGTGCGCCCATAATGTCGACTCGCTGTGATGGAATGTGCCCATAATATCGACTCGTTGTGGTGGAGTGTGCCCATAATATCGACTCGCTGTGGTGGAGTGTGCCCGTGATAATTTTTAACTCTTCTCCGTGTGGTGGAGCGACCGAATAAGACTGTCTTCTTCGTGTGGTGGAGTAACCATGTAGAATTTTTTTTTTATGTGGAAGAGTGGACCGTTGGAATTGAGTCAAAAGCACGTATTTATTCCTTGATCGATAATTTTGGAAGCAAAAATTTTTGCCCCTTCGATCAAGAATAAATATGGTTTGGTTATTTGTTGCCCCTAGATGTCTGCAAAAATAAAAAAAAATGATCATTATCTTTTAATTTATGTTATGAATTTCGACTTATCTGAAAGTACCGATTGTGCTTCGTGTTGTTGTAGATTTAGGCCTATGAGTACGCCTTCTTCCGTCCACCGATCGTGCGTATGCCGGAGGATGAAAACTTCGTGTTAGTAGGGTTCTCACGGGTTGCGCAATGGCTCGGGTTCCCGTGGTCCTAGGAGGAGAGGACGGTCACTGAGTGCCGACAGCCGCTGGCTCTCCGGGTTGTTCTGCCCTGGACCTGCAAAAGGCAAGAGATACCCTTCTCGGGGTAATATCGGCATGAACAAAAAACTTTGATAATTGGAGAAATTCTTCATACCTGAGATTTGGAGTCATATAATTCTAATTTGCACGCTATGACTCTGATTGTGTCCCTGGATTACATCTTTTCTGTCTCAGGAAATGGTTTCGTATTGCGGGATCAGAAGGAATGATCTTGTGCCCGTAACTTTGAGTCCGTCCACGCACATTATTCAAGATCTGGTTAGTTTTTCCTTTATTTTCTTTTTTTTTTGTTGAATTCCTACAAAATAGGTAAAATTAGACAAAATTATATGAAATTGATGTATGTTTAGAGTAGATTTTGCCTTTAGAAAACTTAATTGATCATTCAAAGTTGGTTAGAATTGATTTTAGGACGAAAATGGCAAAAACCAGTCTTGAAAACCGGAGAACCGGGTTTTTCCCCGACAGAGCCGGGCGGTTCTATTCCTGGTTCTGGCGAAGAACAGAGCCGGCCGGCTCTGTTCTTTCCAGAACCGAACCGTCCGGCTGTGGTTCAGCCGGGCGGTTCGACTTTTTTTTTTATGTATACATATATTTTTTTATTAATTTTTTTTTCTTTTTTTGTTTTTTTTGTTTTTGGGAATAACCTGTGTTCATAAGAACCTTTCCTGCGGAAGCGGTGCACGTTCACTTTCAGTTCGAATAAAATGACTAATATAACGACGTATACCACAAGGACGAACTGGAACAAAAGAAGAGATGTTTCGGAATCCATAGTGATTGAAATGTAGAAATTAGAGTTGGAATGAAGAATGTATAAAATGGGTTGGAATGGAGATGTATATATACTCGTTGTCTCCAACGGCCATGTGATCGTTGATAATATAGCCATTGGACGCCATTTCAACGGTCACTGGGCCGTTAGACATGCAGGATTTTTTTTTTTTATATGTATGTATATATATATGTATAAAAGAGATGCAAAATATAAGTGATTGAGAAAACTCCCTGATTATTGTTTTGCAGGGGCGAAAAGATAACCAGGGTTCCGGTTCTGTGTCCGATGCGCTAATTCGGTACAAGAGACTCCCTGACGAGGTGCAGGAGGACTTTGACGCCCTTTTTTTTTTTTGGATTTTCTGTACACAACATGGACTTCATTTTTATTATTATGGGAATTGGATGCAATGACCTATTAATGGATGTTTATGTGTAATGGCACGATGTATGCGATATGATCATCTAAGCAGAATGTCAAACATGCATAATATCATTACGACGACATCATAATGAGTACAATAGGGAAATTATCAGTGATTTCGGCTTTGGACATCACCCTCTTCTTGTTACCGACACGTCCTCTCGGTTTTCCGCGTCAGAAATTTTCTCTTTGCGATTTTTTTTTTGAATGGTCCGAGAGTTCTGCACGAGCGTCCCAACCGAATTGATCTCTTTGTATTGATCCGTTTTAAGATTGGAAAGCACACCTTGACAATGCTCAACAGAAGTTGTGAGGGCGTTGCTCCTGATGACACCCGGTAGTTTGGCTTTCACCTGCCCCTTGCATTAAGGGTTTGTGTTTGGGGTATAAAACACTGAATCAGACATGGTTCGCTGCGTGCTGTCACCCGTATGTGGACATTGACATGCAATGACATGTCGAATGCATATTGAACATCAAAATTGAATATGAAACATCTATGACATAATGCATGTGGATGCATTAGGAAAATCCAAAGTGTGGCTCTGGTTTTGATTGATTTTCCTTCAAACTACCAATATATCCTTTCGGTTTTCCACATTGGAGTTTTTTTTTTTTGGATTTTTTTTTTGGGATGAATGCCCGATCACTGGATAGAGTTCCCATTGTGGATGGATAACCTGAGATGAATTCAATTAACCATTGGATTCTCCTGTGGTCTGATGCCGTATTCATGTTTCCAATTCACCCCAGATTCCAGTTCAGGCAAGGTTTCCGAAGACTGAATACTTGAAATGGTTGGTAAGTGCAACTTTCCCTTGGAATATGAGCACAATAGACTTTGTAAGCTTTCCTATTGATGGCATCGTCCCCTTCATGATTGTTGTAAGCTTTGTAAAGCTGAGTTGTCCCAACACTGTTGGTGAAGTTCAAAAATGCATAACCAACATTTCCTCCAGTCTCGAAATCCATAGGCGAATAGAGGAAATCATAAGCAGACTTCCCTTTGGACTTATTCGTGTTTCCCTCTAGACAATGCTTGTCCAGAATTTGCAGTAGATCATGTCTTGGAAACTGATTTGGTAGACTTCTGATCATCAAGCTTGTTCTTCCACCAAGATTAACTTTAATCTCTTTTTTATTCAGTTTGGTCTCCTCAATAGTCAATTTCTCGGGTAACCATTGTTGAGCTCATTTGAAGTAGGCTCATATTCAAATCCTCTCTCTGCTCTGTTGCCCTTCTGCTGATGAGATGATGCGGAAAAATGCGGTGTGGAGCAGCATTGGGGTTCAATCTTTTGTTGGAGGCCATTGGTGGTAGAAAATAAGGCTTCACAGAATCAGTTTAGGAGAGAAGATGAAAGCGTCGTGCCTTGTCATTCAACATCATGGGACACTCCAAACTTAATTATGGCCGCCGTGTATGAGGTAGATAAAGACAACAATCTTTTCTGCCACCGTGCGAAGTTAACTTTCCAGAACGGGCAAAAACGTACTTTTCTTTTTTTTTTTTTTTGTTTACTCTCTTTTTTTTTGTTCACTCTTTTTTTTTATGGAACTAAATCAAAGCCATAGCCACCTTTTGGTTTTCCTGTTACATTCAAATTCGTGCATGTCATATGTGCTTAATATGCCTTTTTGGATGAACAATGCATGCGTAATGTCATGTGCACAGGAATGTCAAGCAAACAAGATTATACATACACTACAAAATGATTCAGAGTTTTACAATAAGATGGGTAGTGAAGGTTGTTTGAATTTCTTGGTGGTTGGTGCTTTGGATAAGTTTGGATAAGTTTGATTTCGCCCTAAGGAGGGCTTTTTGGTTTTTTTTTTTTTTTTTTAGTTGAAGCTCTGGGGCAGGATTGGTAGTGTCTTTCAAGGATTGTTGAGTTGAATCAGCAGATGCCTCGGCAGAAGTGGTACCATCGTATTATTTTATTTATCTCACAAGCTCACTTTTCAAGAGAGAGTTCGTTTGGGACCAGGTTCACTTTTAGGTTCCCCCACAATACTCAGAATGATGTCATGCATTTTGATATTATGTGTGTTGGACATGTCATTTCAGATGGTCAAATGCATGCATAATGCCATGTGCAAGTAATCATCACATAAGTAAGACGAAGATAACTTTCATTGCATTCATAATGAATTCAATACATCCCACAAACAAAATGAGTCCCTTGTAAGAAGGAATCTCCAAGAGGCATTGATCTTATGGGATGTGATTATTTTTCGGTCGGTCACCATTTCAGCTTCAGCGTCCTCGACCTACTTTTATCAGAGCAGACTCCGAATTTCTTCATCATATTCCTCTCCTCGGGAGGTTTGAGAAATTTCTTTGGTGGTCTCCCTGATTGCCCCTGGTTGCTTATCAGGGAGGATCAATTTCCCATCGTCGACTAGCTTCTGGATCCCCTTTCTTAAAGTAAGGCACTCATTGGTCCGATAGCTGCAGAAATTACTCCTTTGCTCTGGTGTTGGCGCCACATATGGTCTGACACTCTGTAATAGACCCGCATTTCTGCATCTAAGGAATAGCGCACCTAATGGGTCAACCCATGGAGAAATTTCTTTTCCGCTATTGCCAGTAGGCGAGTTTTTTGTATGCCGTGGAATGGAGTCGGTGCCAACATTCGTCTTAAGGGGCCTCTTCAGTTCTATGTCATCAGTCAGCTTTGGTAGACCCGAATTTTGGAGAGAGGGCCTTCCAAGGTGGCGAGGGCGAATGTTAGCAAACTAGGCATTCTGTTCCTCGCTAGAATCAGTATTGGAGTTTGAGAATGCCGCACTTTTCATTTTCCCTTCGAGTTCTGCCACTCGTGCTTCCAATTCAGTGCACCTCACTGTCAGCCTTTCTACTCTGTCAAGGTCATCCCCCAGCACTTCTCTCAGCATTGCTGCCGCTTCCTTCCTGACTGCATTTCGGAACCGTGATGAGGTGATATGATCCTCCACGATATCCGTTATGGATTTGAAGTTTATTGGGTTGGCCATCCCCGAAATCTCTTCCCTCTTTCCTCTTATAAGAAGACTTATTAGCATGAACGGGCGCATACGCGTGAAGAACACCAAATCACAGGTGATGTAGGTATGAATGCATGAAGGGAAATGTATGTGTATGAATGATGAGTTGCATTTATGCTGTTCATGAGGGAGATAATGATGATGATGATTTTATTTTATTTTATATTTTTTTTGGACATCCCAAGAACACCCAATGCTATGCAAGAGATAATGCGAAAAAACCAAGTGTGGACCGCCACACAAACAAGGGTTCGGTGCTTTTGGAGCACCTAGTGAACATCGTGAAATGATCATGTGTGTGCCAACACACGGACAGAGTTTCGACACCTTGTAGGTCGATGAGATGAAGTGAAGTGGTCACATAGGGGCCGGCCCATGGACAGAGTTCTGATGCTTTTGAGGCATATGATATGAGGTGATGTTTACAGACAATTCTCATGTAGGTAAGGACACGAACGAAAGTTCGGCGTTCATGGAACACCGTTCATGATTTGGTAATGCTATGAAATGTCCCTTATATGCGTAATAATCCGGTACTCGTGGAGCACCTCAAATGATACAATAATGTTAATGTCATGTAACAATCCGAAATGGATCGCGACACGCCAACAAAACTTCGGCATCCCCACGACGCCAATGATAAATGACGTGAAGCCATGCAATGATGTCATGTGACCTGCCACACGAAAATAGACCTAAGACCATTTGTGGTCTCCTATCGAATGAAATGGTTTAGTGAAAAGGCCGAGTGTATTCCTGTACACAGCAGAACACGGGTAGCTTTAGGGCTCCCGATATGCTATGAAACGAAATGATCGTGAAGGGTATCCTTAGAATGTCCTTAATTTAAATGATATGAAATGACGTGAATGCTTGTGTCACATAAAAATGCAAGTGGCTACACAAAAACGTGGTTAGGATGCATGACATACATAATGATGTCGTGTATGCTTTCCAAAGATAACAATGTACAGAACATAAATATGCATGGAACACAAATAGAATGTCATGGCTGCATGAAAACGTGGTTAGAATAACTGCCAGGCTTATGTTGATGTCTTGAAAATGGCTGCACAAAAATGTGGTTAGAATGGCACATAGGCAAAGTTTTAGCGCTTGAGGAGCACCTTGGGATTTCATGTTATGATATGAGATGATCATGCGCGTGGCACATGGTCCGGATTTCGGCGCTCGGGAAGCACATTGGGTATTAATGTGGTGATATGAAAAGAAATCGTGCTTGGTGCACGAATGGAATTTCGATGCTCGGGGAGCTTCTTGACTTCCAAATCATGATATGAAATGAATGAGTTCTTAGTGAACGGGGGAGGGTTTCGGTGCTCAAGGGAGCATTTTTGTGAAATGGGATGAACATGCGCGTGGCACATGGTTGAGATTTTCGGTGCTCGGGGAGCACCTAAATGATTTAATGGATGAAATGTAATTTTTCGGCGCTCGTGGTGTTGGATATGCCCTAGTCCCAAGGCATTGGTCCTTATGTTTGTAGTATACATTGTACCTTTTATGTAAGATATGTATGATACAATTTGTGTTAATCAATAAAGGCATCAATCTATTTACTATATGTCTTGTGTAATATTTTAAATAGAGTATCCAATGGACATATCCATATCCATGTTGTCAAGTGTGAGGCACTTGGCAGTAAGACTGTGGATAGGGAAAACGATATGGCCATAACGTCATCCGTAGTCTGTTCCAATCATGGGAATGAATGGAACTAAAGACTATCATTAACCTTGGTTGTATGGCGGTGTCTTACCGGTCATAGAACATGGAATGTCAACTAGGTTAATGGGTACATGCAAAAAGGGCATGGTGCTGGATCGATCCATTAAACGGGAATCCACATGGTATCATATCACATTGGATTCTCGTGTAGTACTTGTATGGATCCTTTGACCTGACCATATGATGGTACTGGATGTGAAGTGGCATACTTTGGTGTACGCTCAACGGGCCTCTAAAGGGTGCCAAGTACGGGTACGTTCAGGTATGTTAATGAACATTGCAGTGCTATAGATATGCAGATGGGAATGTCACTCAGTGTTCCACTGAGAAGATATCACCGGCCTCTTGATGAATACAGCTGATAAGAGTGTGGCCACACCCAAACAAGTTGGAACTTTTTTGTGAATATCAGTGCATTCGGGATCAAGTTAATGTCCATACACAATAGAGGGTGATCACACCATGCCTCTGTGTTGGACTCCGATATCGATGACATGGGCTGTACAAGTTTAAACTACTGGGTTAAAGTTTCAGTTTGAATGCTTACTCCGTCTTAATTGGGGGCTTCAGTGGCTTGCTAGAGCCCAACTAGAGTCTGTGGGCCTTAGCTCACTGCTAACATAAAGACGGGCCCATCGGATCGTACACATTGAACGTCTGGACTTTAACTAGTCGGATTAAGTGTGTACTTGGTGTATACACATCAAAGCAAGAGAGGTGTATTAATTATATTATTCAGCTCAATTGGATTGGTCAAATATAATATAATTAATATTTCTTAGGCCACCACTTAATTAATTCAATGAATTAAGTTAAGGGTTTATTTCCTAGGTGGAAATAGTTTTATATGTATAGGTTTATATGTTTGTCATCTTATGGATGTCATATTTAATCTCTTGGTTTATTTGATATGTCAAATGAATTTTATTTTTGGTGTAAGTAACATATTATATGGTATAAGAGTGTTACATACATGTAGGAATAAAATTTAATGTGACATCACATAAAATCAAAGATGTAAATATGGTATTGGGCATGAAAAAGTGATGCCCTTCTTTGGTGACATGTTGGCCGAATTTTAGGGAGATATTTTGCCAAGTTAAGATGAGTCATATGTGATAAGAAGGATGACTCATCTTAAGGACAAAAGGTGATGATCATTTGTGATGAGTCATGGTTTGACTTAGGGTGGAAAAGTTGGACTTTTCTACTTGAGATATTTGTGTGATGAGTCATGGTTTGTCTTTTGGTGATATAAAAGAAATATGTCAGCCATATTTCTTGATCTCTTGGTGGAAATATATCTCCCTCTCTCTCTCTTATTTGATTTTCCGAACCACTAGCACGGGTTTCAGTCCGAGAGCCGTTCATGTACGGGACGAAGGAGGAAATCTAATTTGGTTTCAGCAGTCATCATCTGTCTCTTGGAGAGACTTTAAGGTGAAATTTTAAAACCTTCTTCCTTGTGCTTTGTGTTTTTGATTTCCACATCTTAAGCTCCTGGGCCGGATTCGAGGAAATCGACGCGTATTTCCGCTTTTATCGGTCGGTTTCCCATGACGAATCCCAACAAGTGGAGCACCTAAATGATTGAATGAAATGAAATGAACTTTTCGGTGCTCGTGGAGCACCTAAATGATTTGATGAAATGAAATAAACATTTCGGTGCTCTTGGAGCACCTAAATGATTTGATGGAACGAAATGAATTTTTCAAGCGCTCGTGGAGCACCTAAATGATTTAAAAAAATGAATTCTCGGTGCTCGTGGAGCACCTAAATAATGTAAGGGATGCGATGAAATTTTTCGGCGCTCATGAAGCACCTAAATAATTTAATGGATGAAATGTAATTTTTTCGGCGCTAGTGGAGCACCTAAATGATTCAATGAAATGAATTTTTTGGTGCTCGTGGAGCACCTAAATGATTTGATGGAATGAAATGAATTTTTCGGGGCTTGTGGAGCACCTAAATGATTTGATGAAATGAAATGAACTTTTCAGTGCTCGTGGAGCATCTACATGATTTCATGGGACGAAATGAATTTTTCAGGCACTCGTGGAGCACTTAAATGATTTAATGAAATGAATTCTCGGTGCTCGTGGAGCACCTAAACGATGTAAGGAATGCGATAAAATTTTTCGGCGCTCGTGGAGCACCTAAATAACTTAATGCATGTGATGAAATTTTTCAGCGCTCGTGAAGCGCCTAAATGATTTAATGCATGAAATGAAATTTTTTTTTTTCGGTGCTCGTGGAGCACCTAAATGATTGAATGTATGTGATAAAATTTTTCGGCGCTCTTGGAGCGCCTAAATGATTTAATGCATGAAATGAAATTTTTCGGCGCTCGTGGAGCACCTATGATTTAGTGAAATGAAATGAACTTTTCGGTGCTCGTGGAGTACCTAAATGATTTAATGTGTGAAATGAAAAGTTTTCGGTGCTCGTGGGGCACCTAAATGCTTTAATGGATGCGATGAAATTTTCGATGCTCGTAGAGCGCCTAAATGACTTAATACATGTGATGAAATTTTTTGGTGCTCGTGGAGCGCCTAAATGATTTAATGCATGAAATGAATTTTTTTTTTCGGTGTTCGTGGAGCACCTAAATGATTGAATGTATGTGATAAAATTTTTTGGCACTCGTGGAGCACCTAAATGATTTAATGCATGAAATGGAATTTTTCGGCGCTCGTGGAGCACCTATGATTTAGTGAAATGAAATGAACTTTTCGGTACTCGTGGAGCACCTAAATGATTTAACGTGTGAAATGAAAAGTTTTCGGTGCTCGTGGGGCACCTAAATGCTTTAATGGATGCGATGAAATTTTCGATGCTCGTGGAGCACCTAAATGACTTAATACATGTGATGAAATTTTTCGGCGCTCGTGGAGCGCCTAAATGATTTAATGCATGAAATCAATTTTTTTTTTCGGTGTTCGTGGAGCACCTAAATGATTGAATGCATGTGATAAAATTTTTCGGCGCTCGTGGAGCGCCAAAATGATTTAATGCATGAAATGGAATTTTTCGGCGCTCGTGGAGCACCTATGATTTAGTGAAATGAAATGAACTTTTCGGTGTTTGTGGAGCACCTAAATGATTTAACGTGTGAAATGAAAAGTTTTCGGTGCTCGTGGGGCACCTAAATGCTTTAATGGATGCGATGAAATTTTCGATACTCGTGGAGCGCCTAAATGACTTAATACATGTGATGAAATTTTTCGGCGCTCGTGGAGCGCCTAAATGATTTAATGCATGAAATGAATTTTTTTTTTTTCGGTGTTCGTGGAGCACCTAAATGATTGAATGTATGTGATAAAATTTTTCGGCGCTCGTGGAGCGCCTAAATGATTTAATGCATGAAATGGAATTTTTCGACGCTCGTGGAGCACCTATGATTTAGTGAAATGAAATGAACTTTTCGTTGCTCGTGGACCACCTAAATGATTTAACGTGTGAAATGAAAAGTTTTCGGTGCTCGTGGGGCACCTAAATGCTTTAATGGATGCGATGAAATTTTCGATGCTCGTGGAACGCCTAAATGACTTAATACATGTAATGAAATTTTTCGGCGCTCGTGGAGCGCCTAAATGATTTAATGCATGAAATGAATTTTTTTTTTCGGTGTTTGTGGAGCACCTAAATGATTGAATGTATGTGAAATGATTTAATGCATGAAATGGAATTTTTCGATGCTCGTGGAGCACCTATGATTTAGTGAAATGAAATGAACTTTTTTGTGCTTGTGGAGCACCTAAATGATTTTACGTGTGAAATGAAAAGTTTTCGGTGCTCGTGGAGCGCCTAAATGATTTAATGCATGAAATGGAATTTTTTTTTCCGGTGCTCGTGGAGCAACTAAATGATTGAATGTATGTGATGAAATTTTTCGGCGATCGTGGAGCACCTAAATGTGATTTTTCGGTACTCGTGAAACACCTAAACGATTTTATGAATGAATTCTCGGTGCTCGTGGAGCACCTAAATGATTTAATGAAATAAATTCTCGGCGCTCGTGGAGCGCCTAAGTGACTTGATGTATGCGATGGAATTTTTCGGCACTCGTGGAGCACCTAAATGCATGGAATGTAATTTTTTTTTTCAGCGCTCGTGGAGCACCTAAATGATTTAATGAAATGAAATGAACTTTTCGGTGCTCGTGGAGCACTTAAATGATTTGATAGAATGAAATGAATTTTTCGGCGCTCGTGGAGCACCTAGATGATTTCCTACTTGGTAAGAGGTGTGATGTGTGTGAGCTTTATGGAACTCCCCAAGGTCCTTGTGAATGTTTTATGCATGACATGCGTTCCCTATAGCCACAAGATAAATTGGTTAATGTTTATGACATTCATATGATGAATGTGAATTAATGTTTCACATAATGAGAAGATGTGTGGCTGCAAAAGATGTGATTAGTGTAAATGTCATGCGGATGATTAATGTATTTACACATGAGAAATAATGGATATGTAAATGTCATGCGGATGATTAATGTATTTACACATGAGAAATAATGGATATGGCTATACAAAAGATGTGAGTTAGTATTACACAAATGCTTCACATGTAGTATGTTACACATGAGAAATAATGGATATGGCTGTACAAAAGATGTGAGTTAGTATTACACAAATGCTTCACATGTAGTATGTTATGTTTGTGAAATGATGTAGATGATAGTATGTCATGAAGGACAAGAAAACACGTAGCAATAAGCACACGAATCGAATCTTCCAACCTTATTTCCCCAAACGTGGTCAAGTCGATAAAATTCTAACCGAGTCCTAGGAGGGGTTCTCTTCGATCACCAACCAGGGATGATGAAGGCGTAATATATTTTATTCATATGATTTGTTTTGGAATCCTAAGGGAATACAACTAGTGTTGCCTAAATGAGTTCAGTCCAAAGTCGGGATAACATCAAGGCTCCCATAGCAAAATATACTCCTCACTTCTCCCCACTCAAGGGTCCGATCGAAGGGGTTCGTACGAGGCTATGGGTGGTGTTTCGTATTCGCGCCCCTAAGACCAGGAGGAACATAGGCGACACTTCAACAATTCACCGGGCTAAATATTGGATACTTAACCTAATGCAAGTATGTCCAACTAAAATGCAAAAATAAAATACCATGCAAGAATCATCCACCTTATTTTGATTAGACATATTTCAGGGCTTGTCAAATTCTTTTAAGTTTTAAGAAAACAATTGTAGAAATCCCCAGCGGAGTCGCCACTTTGAGCGGACGACCTTTTTTGAAAGAGCAGACGCGGGGGTCCGAAAAGAAAAGATTTTAAAATATCCTTTCTTTGTTTTCTGTTGAGATTTGGGAAAACCGGATTTTGTCTATCTTACTTAGAAAAATCCATTCGTTTATTTCGAAATTCGTTTTGTAGAAAACATTTTCCCATTTTATTACTTGAAAGATCTCGAAACTTAAATCCCGAGATTAGTGACAGAGTCGCCACCCGGATCAGCTCATCCGGGAAATTCCAGTACAGCTCCCTACCGAGTATAGACTGCTATACCTAATCCAGAGATTCAGGGTTCGGACAAGTCCCTTATTTCACGTCTAATCAAAATAAATTTGGTCAATATTCTTTGATGATATCTTACATTTCTAGAGTTGATTTTTATTGCATTAAGTTAAACACACAGCGCACACACAAATAAAATAAAATAAAGCAGTAAATAATTGAATTATTACAACCCGATCGAATAAAAATAAAAATTCACTTTACAACCGCCTAAAATACACGAATAAATCTATTAAATACATCCAAAATAAAAATAAAAGGCTGCAAAACAGAGGGTTAGCACAGTTTACATTGCACACACAAATAGGACTCAAATCAGGACAGAATTGGAAATTTTAAGAAATGGGGGCATGCATTTAGGAGATAACCGGGTCGACCGGACCGGCCAGACCGGTTAGACCTGGAAAACGGTTTTGAAACGCCCTGTAATTTTATGCTGGAAAATCAGTTTTTGGAAAACAATTGGCTCGGTTAAGTGCGAATTTTCCTTCTCGTGGGTCTGTTATCCCGGAATCCATGGTTCCGTTCGTATGGGTTCCTAAATTCAACATCCATTTAGGGTCAAAAACATAATAAACACGCCAAAAACATTTATTAAAATACCATTTTATTTGTCTTCAATATTTTTCGGGGGCTTATAGAGTTCAGGGGTGCGCTAAAGCTGGACTATAGATCCGGTTCGGACAAAATAACCCCGAAACTTAGAAAATAAACCCCGGAAAACTTGAAAATATTAATATCTGTATGTATAGGAATCCAAAAATAAATATTTTATGACATACGGATAAGTTTGGGCTGAAATATATCACATAAGAGTGCATAAAAATGGAAAACGGGTTATTTTCGGCTTGTCGGGATGGATCGGGGAGCTGTCCCTGAAGAACAGAGCCGTACGGCTCCTGGTTAGAGCCGGCCGGCTCTATTCTTGTGGAACCAGAGCCAGCCGGCTCTGTTCTTTGATGAACAGAGCCGTACGGCTCTATTCGGGTAGGTTCGGTTCTAAAACTTGCAAAAAGAAAACGCACAGAAAAAGCGATGCAAACAGGTTTAAGGCCTCTTAGAGTTTACCTTGATGTTGTTTTGATGCTTTGAATGTCAAGAAACGGATTGGAAACTTAGGATTTGCCCTTAAAGTCCAATCGGCCGAAAACCGAACAATTCCCAAACTAACCCGAAGTGATCCGAATAATGAGCAAAGGTTACGTAACTTGTTATGGATTTTTGGAGATTGATTTTAGTGTTTTGATTTTGTGTTTTTGGGTTCTTCTCTTGCTCTCTATCCCTCTGTCTCCTCTTTCTTTTTCTTTCTTTTCTTTTTCTCCTTTTTTTTTCTGCGTCCCCCCCTTCCCTTCTTTGGTTTTCCTCTCCTCTATATTATTGACTCTTTTTTTTTGAAATCCCCCGGGGAGACAAAATAATTTCCCCCATTTAATGCACGGATTTGAATTTTTTTGTCGTTTTTCACCAAATTTTGCAGACTTTGGGACAAGGTGGGACATTTCTATCCAACCCACTAGAGTCGGCCGGCTCTAGACATAGCCGGCCGGCTCTATTCCAGAGCCGAGCAGTTCTGGTTTAAAAACCAGAGCTGTCCGGTTCTAGCTAGAGCCGTGGCGACATTTCGATTATCCGACGCGTACACTAAACCCTGAAAATCACTCGGAGGATCCGCTTTACGGTAGTTTCGGATCGAGGATAGCTTGGTTTTCAGGACATTTAAGACTCTTCGGGCAACCTTCTGGTCGTTTCCAAGTCCGATTCAAGTACGTATGCTTCACAGGTAACACAGGAATTCTCATCATAGAGGTCGGGAAAAACTCGTGCTCACACCGCCTCAAGTGGATCATTGTCACAAGATTTTCTTTTTATCGATTGCCTTGAGCTAGGGGTAGAGTTACCTTTTGATTGAGACACAGATTCATCGACTGATTGGATCTCAACATCAACTCTATTTGTATTGGGTTGATCTTCATCCATTTCTTCGAAATCTCCCGGACCCCGAACTTTTGATCCCTTTGCCAAGTCACTAGCATAAATCTCTACAAGCTTATCATAATGAACCATGGGCTTCATCCATAGAAGCTGCTCCATCTCAACTCTAGTCACAAAACTAAATTTCACAAACATATAAGTCTCAAACATATAAGTCTCAATTATTCATCCATATGAATCACACACATTGTACAAAGTAATAAAGCCCGAGTTAGAGGATTACCTTTGCCCACCCCATACAGATTTCCTTTTCACTAGTCACCATTTTTTGCTCATCGTCCCAACCAAAGCCACTCCATATTGTTGGATTTCAAGAATATATGACAGATTCTTCTTCATAACCTTGACTTTCGATTTTATATGGGGATCGGCTTTAATATCTGAATTTGGCAAATTATGAAACGTATAACTCTGTAAGGGTCAAGGAATACAACTTAAAGCCAAACAAAACAATTTTCTTACACTACCACTACAAAGTATAATCTCTGCATTATCTCACAATTTATTCTTCCCACATGCTAAATACAACACAAACAATAAACATGCAATGTTTTTAGTAGTGATCTTTGATTTCTTGTATATTGATATTGGTAATGTAATTGTAATAGCACCAATTTCACATTTAGATGAATGGACGGAAATTCAATTATACAATACCAAAACAAACAACCAAACAACAAAGAAAGAGAAGCACCAATATCACAAAACACTATTATAACAACACAATCAAACTAATTGGACAACATTTCTCCTTAAGGTGCCATTCTGGGTTACCACACATTCAAAATCCATTCAACTCTCATTTAACTATTTATTTGGGGTGCATATTCACGCTTAACCATTTTACGATACCATATATCATCAAACTCAGAAGAACCAAATAACCATTTGTAGGTACTCTAGAAAACATACTACGTTTGATTACATATATCAAGAACAAATCATAAAATAACAACCGTCCTAGGATTCAAGAGAAGGAGCATTACAACGTAACAACAATGAGGAGGATATGAGAAAATGATAAATTCTCACTGTTGAATCACAGACACAACATTCCATAAGCATACATTTAAAAAATAGAAATTGAAATTGAAGAGAAATAACATATTTGTCAATGAGTACATCTGTAAGTAAATAACATCTACTGTGAATAGAGAAGGTATTATTGTAGGTTCACAAACATAAACATATTTCATTCTAATTGAATGGAAGCACATGCCAAGATTTCATCCAAGACAAGTAACATACAAACAAAATGCAATAGAGGCAAACGAAACCATAGCATTCTCAGAATTTTTAGATGAAATGAGAGAGAGATTACCCACAAATTCAATAAAGAACAAAAGCACAAATCTGAAAAAATTTAAAGAGATAACCAAGCACAACAAATTGAAGATGAAATCACAAATTGGAGATGAAATCAGAGAGGGATAACTCACAAATTGAAGAGTAGCGACCACGGAGGCGGTTAATTGTTAGTCGGCGACCTAACCGGAGGTGGGAGGAGGCAGATTGAAGAAGATGAGACCGAAGATGATGATGAGCACGAGGGAGAGCAGAACAGGGCAGATAAGACGTGGGTTTGTGGGAGCTGATGGAGAGAGATGGCTGGAAAATGAAGATAGAGATGGAGGAGAGTAGGAGCTGAAATGGAGAACGTAGAAGGAGATGGAGGAGAGCTCCTGGAGAACGAAGATGGAGGAGAGGACAAATGGGTAAAATTTTCAGTTTCCCTTATCCCAGCTGAGTTATACCTAGGGGGGGGGGGGGGGGGGGGGGGGGGGGGGGAGGTATTTGTATTTGGGATAGGGATGGGATAAAATCTCTTATCCCTATCCCACTTATACCTAAACAAATGGAGGATAGGGGTGGGATAGAGATAAGAAATCCCTATCCCACCTTTTATCCCCCATACCAAACACCCCGTGAGTTTATTAGGTTTTGATGTTCAGCACAGTTGCGTATTTAAAAAAAAGTAAGGCAACATACAATGAAATAGATGGTCTTACTAATAAAAGGTATTAACATATATGATTATAAATCGAGTTAAAATTCAAAAAATAATTAGTTCAAAACATACTATGAACATAATTAACATTTTTTGTGGTCTAGGAAAGCAAGATATCACTCTATAAACATAAAACCAATTAACAACCTAAAGCTTAATTGACTATAAAATTAAATATGTACTAAGAGCAAAGAGCAAAGCCATTTCATATAATCGCAATTACGATAAAACAACAAAGCTTATGCGAAAGTTTAAAGAAGTAGGACCAGACCTTTAATAAGAGAATATTCAACGAATTAGGATTTGAGAAAACCAAATGCTAAGAGCTGTGAAAAGAATGCATGTGCTATTGGCATCAAAATTGGAGTACTTAAAGAGTTGATTGTCATAAATTCAAGAACTGATTTCAGCTCTAACAAATCAAAGAATGTATCTAAAGGACAACAAACATATATTTTGTCAAGTCAAAGAGTAGATTATGTGTTGAATAGTTGAAATTAAAGAGACGAGATCTAAAGTACAATTGTAGATGGATATGGTTATTGAGAGAAGAAATCAGGTAAGATTTGGGGAGATCAAGTAATGTATCCCAAGTACAACTAAAAAGTCCCACATGTCATCACCCTCTAATTAATATATTATTTTTTTCTAATTAATGTCAAGTAACTTGTATTAATTGAGCCCAATTACAGGGCGTTATATTTTATCTTTTTCTTAAATTAATATGTACATTATTAAATCTAATTATTATAGTATATAATACTGTTCTTAAATTGTAAAATTTATAACACCAATTTTATATATTTAATTAATTTATATTATTTTCTTTTTATTCAAATATATTTTCATCACCCTTAAAAAAAAAATTCATCAATTACTTTTAGATAATTATATGTTGATGATATAATATGTATATTAAAATTTTATTAGGTAATAAATAAATATATATTAATAGTATAATCATATAAATTATATTTTTTTTTATTTAAAATCCCATGTGAAAAATAAAAGGAGATTCCTTTTCTTTATTGAGCAGATCATCATAGGAGATTAATAATCAATGATTCTTGCAATACTGTGGGCTCCATAACCTTAAAAAAAAAAATGCAAAATTCGTCGTATTTTTAAATTTAACCAAAAAAAATTAAGAAAAAAATGTTTAATTAATATATAAATATTTCTTAAGACCAATTTAATTTTTGGTTCAATATTTTTTGAAAAGTATATGAGACATTTCATAATAATAATAATAATAAATCTTGATAATCCAGTGCTTACAATTAATCTTGTTAAATATTCAAAAAGCAAAACATATTCTAAACCTCTTGGTCTTTTATCAAAACTACAATTGGTTTCCTGATCAATTTTTTAAACATATTAAATATATGATATTTTCATTTTACTATTATTAATCCCAAAGTCGATTTTATTTTATATCTATATAACAAACACTGTTAAGTTATATGACTAATAATATTTTAGTACGTAACACAATTTCAGAAAAATGTCTAGAAAGAAAATTGATTTGCTGGAAGTGTCCAGTTTACAGTTGCAAGCGAAAAAACTATGTAACTTTTTAAAAAACTTATTTGGAAATGTTTATTTCATAGTTGCGTCACTGAATGAAGAATATTACACATACACAAAAGATATGTCGGGTTTGGGGCTAATAATATTGAAATGAAAATATCAGATACTCAATGTGTTGAAAAAATTAATCAGTTGACCAATTGCAATTTTGGTAAAAGATCAGGGAGCTCATGATGTGTTTTGCCTATTCAAAAATATATAATCTATACATCAATTCATGATATGATATATGATTATATATGTGGTATCAATTTTATTAGATAATTCAAATGTTACCCAATTTTTTTGGGGTACACAATTATAACATTATTGAGATTTTGTTAAATACACCGGTATTTTCTCGAGCTATTATTTTGTTAAATTAATTTCATTTCCTCTTAGTCAATTGAATTTGATTGAATTTAATTACTTGTAACACCACACACCACTGAATTTTCTATATTATCATGTAATTGGTATCTTATGGGTAAAAAATAAAATAAACTGGCAATAAATTTTTTATTTATAATAGGATAGATAACATAAAGATTTTAATACATGTAACATGAAAGGGATATCTAATATAAAACGGGTATATTTCATAAACATCAAAAGGTAACTGAATTTATTTCTTGGTTGTTAGAGTCTTGATCTAGTCAGCAAGTTTTTTCACTGCTGGTTGAAGCCTTTCTAGGTTGTTGTAATATTCTTCAATTCTTCCTGATACATTTACAACTATGCGGATGTAATTGTAATAAACTATTTCAATCTTGTAATTTGATTCCAGGAAACGGAAATCCTAAGCAACAGCTGTGTTCTTGGCCATGTCCAAGCTTATTATGCTACTACTAGCAACGGTTTTAATACATTTAGTATTGTTCCACTTAGCCAAAGGTAAGTTGGGTTGAAAAAAAGTAGAGGGCCGGAGTCTTGAATGGTTTGATGGTGATGAGGAGGCAAATCTAACTTCTTCACCGAGTATAACATCAAGAGAAATCCTTAAAGGAGTAATGTGGCAAATATTAAAAATATCAATCCTAAAAAATAAGAAAAGGATAGCAAAATTGTTAAATAAGGAAATTTATCAAATTGATAAATATTTGGAGCCACAATGAATCAAGAGACCTGTTCATGGGCCCAAAGGCCCGCCCAACCAGCCCAAGCCCAGGCTCCAAGAGCCGGGCTTGGGTAGTGAAAATATGATATAGGTCCGTCCAAGCCCGAGCCCGTAAAAGTCCGTAAAAAATAGGACTGGGTTTAGGCTGTTTATTAATAAAGCGGACTGGCCCGAGCCCGAGCCCGAGCCGTATATTAATAAAAAATTAAAAAATATAATTATATATATAATTAATAAAATATATAATTAAAATAATAATATTAATAAAAAAAGTTAAAGATGAAACCTAAAATCCCTACCTCTCAATTTCACGCAGTGCTCACCGCCGCCTCCTCTCCATCTCTCTCCTGCTCCCTCCCTGCTTAATCTCTCCACCTCCTCCACTCACTGCCAGTCCCTCCACCGCAGCCTCCACCACCACTCCGCCTTCTACTGGCTTTAAGTCCTTTGTTTTCTTATATTGTTCAACTTCAATTTTCCTACTTAGTTCCGTCCAGATCCATTGTTCGTTTCTCAATCGGCCTTAAACCTTCATTTTTCAAAGTGTTCAGCTTCACTTTTTCTGTTTAGTTTCATCCACAAACACTTTTCTTCAACTAGAATCTGGCGTTTTTCTCTTCGATTCGTCATTCTTTGTGCACCGGTATCGAGTTCCAGGTTTGTCTGTATGCTAATCTCATTGCATATTTAATTGAGTTCTTTCTAGCTCTGGTTATCTTATCTCTGCAAATCCTCCTTGATTGACACATGTTAGATGTATTTTATTAATTAGAAGAATGAAAAAATTAACGAATTGTAATTTTATGTTCTTAATTTGATGAAGCTGAACAAATAGGGCTCACTTCGGTTTTCTTTTTCATTTAATTGGTTTTTCCAAATCTCTCATTTGTTGCTTAAAGCGGGTTTAAGTCCTTTGGTTTTTTTTTTTTTTTTTTTTTCGTTTCACAGAAGCAACTTGCTTTGACACCATCTAATTTGTTATCTATTTATTGCTTTATTAATTACGGTTATGTCATTATTGAATATTCTAGTTCTTGGAAATCTGATGCTTAATACGTGAACCGAATTAAATTAAGTTGTTTAATAATTAAGGTGTTTTCTTTATTGAATATTCTATTTATTGCTTTAATAATTAGATTAAGGTGTTCTCTTTATTTCATTGTTTTAAAGGTTCAAGTAATCAAATTTTTATTATTTTTTCCATTGTTTAGGCTGGCTGAAGTTCCAATGTGCAGCGATAAGACTCCTAAAACAACTGCTGTTTCTACTGTCCCGTCTGATGCATCTACTACTGCTAATGCTTCTATGAAACGAACAATGGATACAGAAAATGCATAAGCAAATGACACTACTGGTGAGACTGAATTGAAGCGTTCAAAGAGAATATCAAAAGTTTGGGAAGATTTTACTCTTACAGATGATAATGCTAAAGCTATTTGCAAACACTGTAAGCGTACTCTTTCCACTACAACTACGAGTGGCACTTCACATTTGAGTCAACATTTAGTTCTTTGTAAAAAAAAGGTCAATACTGATATAAAAAAGTACTTCGTTGGTTCTGATTTAACTCAAGGAGGCCAAAATACTCTTAGGACTTATAAGTATGATGCTGATGAATTGCGCAAATGCATTTGTTTGTTCAATGTAGAAGGTAATAATGCATTTTCGAGGGGTTTTAGGATTATGTTGTCAAGAGCTAATCCTCAATTCAATCCATTTAGTAGGCATGCTTTAAAGCGAGAGATTATGGATTTATATAATTGTGAGAAAGAGAAAGTTGTAGAAATGCTTAAGAGTACGAATGGGCGTATATGCATAACTACTGATAATTGGAGGTGTGAGCAATCTAGAGATGAATGCATTTGTGTCACTGCTCATTTTTTAGACAATAATTGGAGATTGCACAAGAAAATTATTTAGTTTAAGGAATTGTGATGCGGGCCACAAGTTGTAAAAAGGATCAGCAATTCAACTCAGAAACAGTTACTTATCATGGAAATAAATTAAATATATATTTTAAATTGTATTTTTATTTTAATTGCAATTATTTTATAATTCGGATTAGGAATAGATTTTATTATAAGGATCCTAAATTGATAAGGATTCCTATTTTGTTTGTATTTTAATTTATTTAGTATTTTTTTAATTAGGAAGTTTAGACTATTTAGAAGTTTTTATTGTTTAGGAATTTTATTACATTTAGGGTAGTTTGCTTATAAATAGCCTTTTATTTCTCAATTGTAATCAGTTTTTGATTTCAATAAAATTTTCGGAATTATTTCTCTTACCCTGCTTTTGTGAATTTTGTGAAATTCAACTAGTAGAAGACTAATTTCCGGCATCGTGCGTGATCAACGGACTTTAGTAGTTGTTAGGGTTTGGGTATTCTTAGAATCAACAACCCCTTTCAATTTAAATCTTTTGTTTGAGTTTCCACTGCATCGGTTGGTCTCAGAGCCGAATACCTAGTCCCTAACCGTCATCATCTCGCCAAGGAGAGAGCGAAGGGTTGATGAGGTCGCGGGTCAAGATGATCTGAATCGGTTGGAGCAGAGGGTCGAGCAATGCCTTACGAACATGATGGACTAGAGGATGGAAACAATGATGGATTGATTGGTGGAACGAATGGAGGAGATGTTTGCGGCTCGTCTTGGGGCGAATTCTCGCCAACGAAGGAACCCTAATTATGAAGATTTCAGAAATCCTTTTGTTGGATTGGAAGAGTTCTATGACAGAGAGAATGAAGTAATTTTCTCTCAAGAATCAAAGCTTGGAGAACGTAAATTCTTTGATTGCGCTTTACCTCTAACATATGCTGAAGAATATGCTTGTGTTGAAGTAGTAGATTATGATTCTTGTGATAAGATTATTGGTATTAAAGAAACTTACAACCAATTTATGATGAAGTATATGAAGACGAATATGGGAATTCTAATTGGAAAAGTGATATCGATTTTATTTGGGCCAATCATATTTTGAATATGGATCCATTTAACAAACTTAAAGCTTGGTTTCCTAACAAAATAACTCGAGGACGAGTTTTTTCTAAGAGGAGGAGTATGATGCGAGTCACAAGTTGTAAAAAGGATCAGCAATTCAACCCAGAAACAGTTACTTGTCATGGAAATAAACTAAATATATATTTTAAATTGTATCTTTATTTTAATTGCAATTATTTTATAATTCAGATTAGGAATATATTTTATTGTAAGGATCCTAAATTGATAAGGCTTCCTATTTTGTTTGTATTTTAATTTATTTATTATTTTTTTAATTAGGAAGTTTAGACTGTTTAGAAGTTTTTCTTGTTTAGGAATTTTGTTACATTTAGGGTGGTTTGCCTATAAATATGCTCTTATTTCTCAATTGTAATCAGTTTTTGATTTCAATAAAATTTTCAGAATTATTTCTCTTACCATGCTTTTGTGAATTTTGCGAAATTCAACTAGTAGAAGACTAATTTCCGGCATTGTGTGCGATCAACAGACTTTAGTAGTTGTTAGGGTTTGGGTATTCTTAGAATCAACAACCCCTTTCAATTTGTATCTTTTGTTCGAGTTTCCGCTGCATCATTGACCCCACCATTTCTAGGTAGAAGTATTGCTGATGAAATTTTCTCCACTTTAATGGAATGGAATATTTAAAGTAAGGTTCTCCCAGTTACAATAGATAATGCAAGCTACAATGATGTTATGATCAAAAGTCTTAAAGAGCATATTGTAGCAAAGAAGTTTCTAATTAGGGATGGTGATTTTTTCCATGTAAGATGTTCTGTGCACATACTAAATTTGATTGTTCAATCGGGTTCGACAATAATTAGGGATCCTTTAGATAAAAGCCCGTAAAGCCCGGCCTGAACCCTGCCTGACCTGGCCTATGAACAGGTCTAATCAAGAATAAGGAGCTCAAGTATAGTAAATAAAAAAAGTGAAAGGGAAAAAAATTAGCAGATTGCATGTGGTGAGTAGAACTGGACTAATGGCCAAATCAATTACAAAAAGTGACTTATTCTTCCCTTAACCCTAATAACCGCTGCCAACCACACATCACTACCTCTTGTCGTTGTTCTACACATAATCATCAATCAGTTCTAACCTTAATCATAGACTCTATCAACTGCAATAGCCATTTTTCTCAACCAAATCTTAACACCAACCCTAACCATCATATTTCAAAGGAGATTTTCTTTTAAGGCTACCCAAATGGATGGTTTGTCCCTGATTTGAGCATAGTCTTTCTTACAATGTACATGGAATCATCACCTTTTTGAGGAAGAAGAAAGCTAGAAATATGAGATTTGGGTTTTTAAAAGTTCACCAAGACCTTACTCTTACTATGACAATAAAGAGGATCAACCAAATTTCCATTGGATCTTTCGAATTGAGAGCTTATGTAGTAATGTACACCAACAAATAGTAGCCCCTATCTATTCGAAAGTCGATCCCCTCTCTCAAAGCCCTTTGAATCTAGATTCACACATATACCTCGGTTTCTGCTATAAAAGGGAAGCTGGAGGATTGCAAGAGTCATCACTTTTTTTTGTATTGATATCTTCTAGTGTATTGGTATTGCTTGATATTCGACTCATACTTTAACTCCAAGTAACTTTACTGGAATGAAATTTTGCTTTAAATTATGTTGCACATCTAGGAGGAGATAGAACTTGATGAGTTTTTATTCCATGGATGCTCTTAAAGGATTTATGATAGAAGATAAATATTTATTAAATGATATAGTGAGTGATTTTTTACCTTTTGATGGATGCACCCCTCCTACGGAATGTTTGATTTTGTTAGAATTTTTTGGGTTTTCCACTAAAATATGTACAAGAGGATGATTTGGAAATCCTTGCTTCTAAATTTAGATGGTTTATTTATGCTCATGGGGACGTGGAGAAGTAATGCAGGTTTGATGTGGCTTCATGTTTGATGCCAGTTCCTACTAATCCAATTAATGTTGTTATAAGGTTGAGATTATTTCTAAATCTTATTTTATTTATGTCTATGAGTCTATTGAGAAATTTCAGTTCCATCAGGAACTCTATGAGTTTGTCAACACTAATGATAGTTCGAATGAAGAAGAGGATTTTGATTACTCTAAGGAAATAGTAAGTGATTCCCACCGTTCTATTTCACTAGTTGTTCAAGACCTATCAAGTTCCTGAAAGGAGCAAACTTTGATTGCTAATGTAATTAATAATAGTTTGGAGCAACTTCCAAATAGGGGCTTTAACACTAATGAGAAAAGGAGAGCTAGAGTTTTATTGCAAAATAGTAATCTTGGGCAGACCATGAGCTTAAAGAGTCACAATGATTCCAGTCTAGATATCAAAAACAAAAACTTGGTGAGTCAGGAGAGTTTAAATAAGGCTTCTTCCCAATTGTCAACAAGATTGATGAGACTTGGCGACTTGGTGAAGGAATTGGTTTATTTAAAGAAAGCGCTAAAGGCCATGTCACAGGCTCAATTAAAGAGCTCTCTTTATCTCTCTATGTCTTTTAACTTTATGATTTGGAATTGCCAAAGAGGTGTCTCGTACACCATGGAGAAACATTTTATTCGATCTTGTGTATTTAGTCATGGTTTATGTTTCTATGCTCTTATGGAGTTTAAGAAAGAGTCTATTAATGCTTGTATTCTTTGTAACTATTGGGGTCATTATAATTTTGGTTTTACTTTGATTTCATCTTCTAGCGCTTCGGGCAATATTATTTTTTCTTGGAATAATGTTATGATTACTTGTGATGTTCTCTCTTGCTCTAAAAGATTGATTCTTTTGTGTTGGGATTCATTCTCAAAATCGAATTAAGTGGCAGCGGAAGCCATTTTCAATTTTTTAGAATCCTAATGCCAGGAACTTATGTAGATGAAATAAAATCAATTTAATCAAGAATAAAGAGAATAATTCTCACCTTACTCCTCTCTTCTAGAGACTGCTGATTAATCAAAGCAGATCCTCTCCACTCTCATGTACATGAATGACTATCGAACGAGCACCTGTGCTAGCGTCGGATCAAGCAGAACTCTCCTCACTCTCACAGGGAATTTCGAAATCCTAGAAGAAGGAGAGAGGGGGGCCAAAATTTCTAGTTGAAAACTAGGGTTTTTTATCTTCTTTCTTACGTGCGTATTTATTGTCCATAAAATACTAGGTCTAATTAATTACTTTAGGTTAGAATTTAAATTACAATTGATTTAAATTTTATATGTATAAATTAGATCATACCATATGATATAATTTATATCATATTAATTAAATGCAATTGGCCTATTATAATTAACCCTAATTATTATTGAGAATAAACTTAAGAAATAATATATATAAACCGAAATGTATATTAGTTTAATTTCCATCTAGAAATTAATTCATTAATTTAATTCTATGAAATAATTAATTCCTATTAATTAAATTACTTTGATCAATCCAATTGAGCTATAATTTAATTAATTACTTTCTCCGCTTGTCAATATGCCCCAAGCATATTAGTGATCCTTTAAGTGCTAGTCAGATGTTCAATATGTACGATCCTATGGGCCCGTCTTTATGGTGGTAGTAGGCCCATGTCCACAGACTGTAAGCGGGATCTAGCAAGCCATTACAACCCCCAATTAAGACGAAGACTACAGTCTAATGGAAGTCGTAACCTTGTAATATAGCTTATAGGTCCTCTGTCATCGATATTGGAGTCGAACACGGAGGCATGGTTTCATCACCCTCTTTTGTGCCTGGACTTTTACTTGATATCGAGTGAACTGATGCTCTCACATAAGATCTAGCTTATTTGGGTGTGGCCACACTCTTATCAGTTCCACTCATCAAGAGGCCAGTGATATCTTTTCAGTGAAACACCAAGTGACATATCCCTTTTGCACGTTCATGGTTTTGCCATGCTCACTCATAGACCCGACCGTACCCATAATTAGCACCCTGTTACAGGCCTGTTAGGCATACATGAAAGTATGTGAGGTCACATGAAATTCCATAATATGGTCAGGTTATAGGATCTAATATAAGTACTGCACGAGAATCACTTATGATACTGTACCATGTGGATTTCTCATTAGTGGATCTATCCAGTACCATGTCCTATCACATGTACCCATGTACTTGATTGACAACACATGTACTATGGCTGGTAAGACACTGTCATATAATCAAGGTAATGCTAGTTTGTTGTTCCATTCATTCATTTAGCAACACAAATGTGTAATACACCAATCAATAAAATATCCAATAATGTATAATATATAAGAAGGACCAATGCCTTGGGACTAGGGCATATCCAAACATTTTGCACTTTGTGGGTCAAGATATTGATGTGAATGTCATGGTTGTGTATGCTCCAAATGAGTCGGCTGATTGATCTATTCTTTTGTTTGAAATTCTTTTGGTTCTTGCTAATATGGGTAGTGTGATCCTTATGTGGTGATTTTAATGAGGTTCTGCAACCGAGGAATGATCTAATGGTTCTTTAATGAATTCTATTCGTGATACTTAACACTTTGTTAATGATTCCAAATTGCATGATTTACCTCTTTACAGTAGGGCTTACAGTTGACACAATGCGTCTTCCTTCTCTGGAATTGATCAGGTTTTGGCTTTAAGTGGTTTGGTGAGTTTGTATCCATACCAATACTATTGGTACAACTTTATTGGATTCCCCGTTGTGTTTAAATCCTTGGTGAATCATAACTCGGGTCTTCATCCTTTTTGGGCTTTCAACTGTGGGTGGGATGATAATATGTTCTTACATTTTGTTAAAAATATTTGAGAGAAGATTTGTGTTTCTAACTTTAATGTTTCTTTATCTAGGAAACTAAAGCTCTTTTGTAAGAAGATTAAATCATGGAATAAGGAAGTGTTTGGTGATATTGACAAAGATATTAAAAAACTTGAATAAAGAGTTCTTGATATGACATCCAATGATGTCATCCATCCTCTTGACTCTCAACAATATGCAAAGTTAGCTTCTTCCAAAGCTTGCCTTGCTCAGAAAAAAGAAGTATAGGGAGTCTATGTGGCATAAAAAATCCATAGTTAAATGGACTCTTCTGAAAGATAATGAGAATACCTTTTTCCATGCAACGGCCACCTCTCATTTCACAAACAACAGGATTGCTGAAATCAATGATGTTAATGTTGGTATTGTTAATCATGTGCAGATTAAGGAAGCAATCCATGGGTTTTATAAAAATCTATTTAAGGCAGGCTCTAAGGTTACTTACACTCTATCTTCCCTTGATTTTGTCCATTTTAACTTTGGGAGACAATGAGGCTCTTATTGCACCATTCTCTGAGGCCAAAATTTGGGTTGCATTATCTTCTTTTGGTGAAAATAAGGCCCTTGGCCCTGATTGTTTTAATTTTTACTTCTATCGTAGGGTTTTGCCTTTTTTGAAAGAGGAAATTATGAAGGGTTTCATTGAGTTCCATATATAAGTTTGGATTTCTCCCAATGATAATTAAAACCTCGGTTACTATGTTGATTCGTAAGATTGCTGGCACCTCTTATCTAAGAGGCTTTTATGTTATAGGCTTCAAAATGTTTTCCCTATATTGATCTCAAAATGTCAAATTACATTTGTGAAAAAGAGAAGTATCCATGAATTTTAGCTTCAGAAATTGTTTACAGAGTCCATTCTAGTAGGAAGCCAACTTTTATCTCAAAGCTTGATTTCTATAAAGCTTTTGATAGTGTTTCTTGGCTCTTTCTTCAAAATGTTATGGATTGTATGAGTTTCTCTGATACTTAAAAATTATAGATGGCTAGTTGTAGGAATCAATCTTCTACTTCTATCATGGTTAATAGGTCTCCTATTAAACCAATTTACTTTCAGAAAGGGGTTAAGAAAGGCGATCCAATTTCCCATTTTCTTTTTTATTATGCAGTTGAAGTTTTAAGGAAAATGTTAGAGAAAGGCAATTGAGGAAAATTTTATTTCTAGTTTCCAATTGAAAGATGATTCTCCAAAGTTTTCTATTTTCTGGTTTTCAATTGAATGATGATTCTCCAAAGCATATTGTTTTACAATTTTCTAATGATACTATTGTTGGAAATGCCCTAGTCCCGAGGCATTGGTCTTTGTGTTTGTATGATACATTTGGTACATTAATGTAAACTTTATGTATTATACAATTTGTGTCAAGGAGATAAAGGCATTAATCTATTTATTATATGTCTTGTGCTATATTTTAAATAGAGTATCCAATGGACATATCCATATCCATGTTGTCAAGTGTGAGGCACTTGGCAGTAAGACTGTGGATAGTGAAAACGATATGACCATAAAGTCATCCGTAGTCTGTTCCAATCATGGGAATGAATGGAACCAAAGACTATCATTAGCCTGGTTGTATGGCGGTGTCTTACCGGTCATAGAACATGGAATGTCAACTAGGTTAATGGGTACATGCAAAAGGGCATGGTACTGGATTGATCCACTTAACGGGAATCTGCATGGTATAGTATCACAAATGATTCTCGTGTAGTACTTGTATAAGTCCTTCGACCGGACCATATGATGGTGCTGTATGCGAGGTGGCACACTTTGGTGTATGCCCAACGGGCCTGTAAAAGGGTGCCAAGTACGGGTACGTTCGGGTGTGTCAGTAAGCATGGCAGCACTATGGATATGCAGAAGGGAATGTCACTCAGTGATTCACTGAGACGATATCATCGGCCTCTTGAAGAATGTTACTGATAAGTGTGCGGCCGCACCCAAACAAGATTGGATCTTGTTTGTGAGCATCAGTTCATTCGGTATCAAGTCAAGGTCCAGACACAAGGAGGGTGATACTTCCATGCCTCTGTGTTGGACACCGATATCAGCGACATGGGATTTACAAGTTCAAACTACTGGGTTACGTTTTCAGTTGGACTGCTTACTCCGTCTTAATTGGGGGCTGCAGTGGCTTGCTAGAGCCCGCCTGCAGTCTGTGGGCCTTGGCCCACTGCCAACATAAAGACGGGCCCATTGGATCGTACACATTGAACGTCTGGACTTTAACTAGTCGGATTAAGTGTGTACTTGGAGTATACACGTTTGAAGAGAGAAAGATATATTAATTATATTATATGCATCAATTGGATTGATCAAAGTGATATAATTAATATTTATTTCGGCCTTCTCATCATTAATTCAATGAATTAATTTATGGGATTATTTCCTAGGTGGAAATATTATGACATGTATAGGTTTACATGTTTGTCATTTTATGTGTGTGTCTAATTTAATTCATTGATTAAATTAATAGGTCAAATGAATTTTAATTTAAATGTATGTAATATGTTACATGGTATCATATATAAACATACATGGTAAATTAAAGTTGCATTTGAATTTAAATAAATCAAAGGAATTAAATTGGGCTTAAACTTGAAATGAATATTCCCACTTGGCTTGGAATGGTTTGGCCGAAATTCATGGGTGGAATGGGCAAGAATGGTGAGTCATTTTGTTGGACAAAATGATGATGACACATTCCTTGGGGCCAATAGGAAAAGAGTGAGTCATTCTTTGATTTTGAGGTAGCAAAGTTGGACTTTGCTTCCTTAAATGAAATAGAATGATGACAAATTTTGTGTGGGCCGAAATTATGTCTTATATGGATGAGTATGGTGACTTATTCATGAGACAAAAGAGATGGTGAGTCATGGTTTTGTATTAAGGAAAAGATGATGAGTCATGTGTTTTCATTTAATGAAAAGATGAGTCATTCTTTTCATTTAATATGATGGTGAGTCATATGAGATGAGTCATTGCTTTTGACTTTGAAATTCAAGACTATCTCATAAGAGACTCACCATTTTTGGCCGTCCATCACTTGTGGTTTTTAAGAGAAATTGGTTTTCTTTTAAAGAAAGAAGATTGCCCACTTTTGATGCATTAATTCTTTTGGTAAGAATTAGGTGCACACTTGAGATTATTGGTGCTATCTTTTGGAAAGATAGATTTTTCTTTTGGAAAGAAAATAGGGACAGCCATAAATCTCAAAGTGAGCAGCCCGCTCTCCCTCTCTTCTTGTCATCCGAGTCGCTAGCACGGGTTTTGGTCCGAGAGCCGTTCGTGTACGCATCGGTGGAGGAAATCTGCACTTGATTTCTACAGTCTGCATCCGTCTCTTAGAGAGACTTTGTGGTGAGTTTTTGAAACCCTCTTTTTATGCTTTAAGTTTTGATTTCCACATCTTATGCTCCTGGGCCGGATTTGAGGAAATCGACGCGTATTTCCGCTTTTATCGGTCGGTTTCCCGTGACGAATCCCAACAACTATTTGTTTCCTACCAATTGATGAAGTTGATGTTGCTAATTTTATTCATCTTCGTAGATGTTCTGAACTTGTTTAATATTTGAGAATTAATTATGCTAAAAGCTCCTTAATTGGCTATGGTGGGCCTTAGGCGAAGTAATGAAACTAAACCTAGAGTCGTACAACTAAGGCAGTGTACCTATCGTTGACAAGTAATAATTCTGGTTGGTCTAGGTATCGATCCCACAGAGAAAATATTCTACAAACACTAAACTACTCGGGTTCCTTGCGTGTCCTAGGTGGAATTTAAATTTCGTTTGTGATTATACTAACAACTAAATTATCCTACTCCTAGTTGATCTATCCCAGCTTACTTTGCACTTGAATTCGGGTTATCAATTGGCGGTTTAACCGACCTATGAATGCTAACGGTGATGGCTTTATCAATTAATTAAAACAGATGAATTTAACTCAACAGTTAAACCTTATATATGTTCTTTCAATAATTCAACCCAGCGTGTCTAGATCTTTTAGGTCCTTAGCCGGTTTCCCTTGTTTAGAGGCGGTCTAATTCTAAAGCTCAGAAAATAGGGGCACGTAAATTCCACAGTGTTGTCAATACTAATGGTTTCCTAGGCGTCAATCTAGGTAATGCCACAAATATGAACTTAATGAGTTAAGATTTTATGAGGCTAGATTATCATTAAAGGAATTGCATAAAGAGAAGATATAAATATTGAAATGAAATTGCAGTCAATTGCATTAATCAAGAAAGATGACAAGAATTCAATGTTTACAACCAAACACAATCAATTGAGGAATCAAAAACTAACTAATCGAATTACAAAAGAGAATAAGAGGAACTTATGCCCTTTTGGTTCGATTAACCGGATTCCAGCGGTGTGAAGATGCTTGGGGGTGTACCTCTATAAACGAACTCAATCCGGAACCAAGAACGTCGCAAAAGGGGAAGATTCAGTGCAAAACGTCTACCAATTAAAGGTTCAAACTCAAAGTAACAAAGAGTTCAAGCAATAAACCTAGCTACAAGTTTGTGCTTTCTACTTCAAAAGTCTGGAAAAAGATCCCTACAACTTAGAAAATGTCCTATTTATATGGCTAGGCTAAAACCACTAAACAGGAAGGAGGAAAGTAGGGCAATAGCACTTTTCCGATGTTCAGCACGATGTGCTAGGATAGATTTGGGGTTGGCACGCCATGCTGGTGATGGCACGCAGTCGTGCCGACCTACTGGACTCCATCTTTTGGCACGCTGGAATGGCACGCCATGCCCTCATTGTGGCACGCCGTGCCACCTAGCTTTTCAGCACTTCAATCTCTTCTTCGTCGCCATTGCTCCAACTGTCGGCCTGGGTCACAATGCCTGTCCAAAACAAACATAAAGAAACATAACCGCACCACAGCAACGGACCACAATCAAGATGCAATGTCCAAAATTACAAAAACACCCCTAAAAACACAAAAACACTAAAAAGTTATGAAAATCTAATCAAAACATAAAAACCACAAAATACGCAAGACCAAGCAAGCGTTCACACAAAGGACTCTAAAATATTGCCGTTTAAACCACGAAATTGCCTAAAAGATAAGGTCAAAAACCGACCTTATCAACCACCCCACACTAAAAGTCTTGCTTGTCCTCAAGCAAATAAACTAAAGACAAAGGAGTAAAATTGCTCGCTTTTACATGCAAATCCAACTAAGGGTTTAACCGTACAAAATTCATAAACTCAAGGAGGTAAAACATCGCTTTCGAAATGACACTAGGCGCGCCAGGTTCAAAACCACTCAATACCCGAACCCAACAAAATTTAGCTAGTCAAAGGGCGAGGAACAAGCAGAGTTTATACGACCACAAAGCACCTCATAAGATGTCACTATAACGCTCAAGTTCAAGGTGAGGCGAACGAGCACAAAAAAACAAACAATGGCACACATCACATAGCGAACTAATGGCAATCCCGGTGAAGTCAGTGGTCAAGGAGCAAAATCAGAGAACCTGGGGCTTGTAATGTTACGGCTTAGGGTAGGTTTGATAAAAGGGAAGTTTTTAGGTGTACAACTCCTACAAATCAAGTGATATATGCAAATTGACTAAGTACTAAAGATGGGTCATGCAATTTCAACTCAAAACTAGTCCTAAGAGTGCTTGTTTTCCTTTTTTTTTTCTTTTTTTTTCTTTTTTCTTTTTTTTTTCTTTTTTTGTTTTTTTATAACAAGAAATTCTACTAACAATGAGAAGGCCTTATACACAACCAATGGCCAAAGCACAACCCAACGGGGAAAAGATGACAAGACATGGGTCAAGGCGATTAGATGATCGCCCTAATCCCTTATTCAAACAAATGAACCGAAAATGGAACACACACCGGCTTAAAGACGAGAGCCGGACAAACAAGACATGCCTCTACAAACTCCGACTTTTAAGGAGAGAAGCCAGACACACACACATTGACTCTATTTGGATTTTTTTTTTTTTTTTGAAAATATATATATACAGTACAATTTTTCCATAGGACTAGATGTGAAAGAGTTGAAATGCAAATGGTGATTGACCCCAAAATGAATGAACAACTTAGCCAATTACTTGATTTAGGAGAGGAGGGTAAGAAAGGAAAATCAAAGTGAATGGTAATAAGTTAGGATGATAGATTTGGCTTGGTGAAGGTTTTTTAAGTAAAAAAGGTTAATTTAGTGGCTTTGGGTGATCTAAGGGATAAATTAGTAGTTAGGGTTAGGCTCATTTAAGTCGAGGGGTTAATCCTAAGGGTCTCCACATACTAAGCTCTCGATGCCAAGTGCAAAACGACGCCAGGTTCTACGATCTAGTGTGCCACGATTGTTTTTACCCTCACAAAGAAATAGAAATGATGTGAAATGGTTCCAAGGTCTCAAATCCTCACAAGTGTACTAGGGGTTGTGTGCTAGGTCGTGTGACTCAACCAATGTTCCAAGGCATAATCCTAGCTCGATCAGGCAAGTAGAGGTAGAGGGTTAATTCCCTAATGCAACCTAAACGACAAATCTAACCAATGATTACCATCAAGAATCACAAATCATGCACAAACAAGCTAATGACTCGCAATCGACTCCCAATGTCTCTAGCTAATTGCTACCAACCCAAGCACAGAGACTTAGTTTCGAGGGTAGATTAGGTAATGTTACTCAAATGGCAATTGACACTTAAACAACTTAAAACACTAACATACCAAAAATAAACTAAACCAACACCACATGCATCAAAAGCTAAAGCCTAAACCTAACCAAAGCACACCTAGAACCAACCATGCATGTGAACCCTAAAACCATAACAAAACATCCAAACACGCAAAAACACACGCAAACATACGAAATAAAACAAACCAAAATGTGCAATTTAGAAAGAAACAAAAGAAAGAGAGAGATCCCTTTACCCACCCCACACTTAGATTGCACTTACTTCCAAAAGTGCAATGGAAGAAGGAACATAATAAAGCGGAAAGAAAAAGGGTTATCTCACATGTCGGGGGCTGGTGGTGGCAGAGGCGGATACGGCCACCCTTAGGCCGCACAATAACGAAAGGCGAACGCCTCGAAATTGGCGAGCTAAGCCTCCTGACGGTCAAAGCACACGTTCATCCGCTCCTCGAGTACAAACTGATGGACTGTCAAACCTTCCAGCTGCTTGATTATACCATCCAGCCGCCCTTCAATCCGCTCCATAAAATCCATGCCCACCGAAACTTGCTTCTTATCCTCCTCACTGTTATCATTATCCTCGTCACCCTTACCCCGTCATTAACATCCACGTCCATAGGGGCCTTACTCGTGCCCGAACCTCCTGCGCTTGATGCACCTGCAGCTGCCATAACATGGGAACAAGACAAAATTCCCCTCGAGAGCATCTTGGGAAGGATGCTATAGAGGTTCTTATAGCAAGTATTACCACGAAAGAAACATGCAATACAAGTTATAATATGCCCTAACCCGAGTTCTGATTTAGGTCTGTTATGGTGGGTGTATAGGGCTTCCATGACGAAGAAGCCCATGTTCACCTTAACGTCATTTTGCACATGCCACAATATTAATAGCTCAAATGCATTGACCCGGTTACTTTCAGTTTTTCTCGAGAAGTTAAAACACATAAATTTGTGGATCAATTACAGGGTCGGGTCATGTAATTGGGAGGTTTTGGCGAACCTAGGTTGGTATTCTCCTTGACCCACAATACGCCAAAATTTCTTGGCATCCATGTCCTCTGGCCACTTATAACTATCCCCCTCAATTCCTATGCAAGTTTTAAGACCCTCAATGTCTAAAGAATGCTCATCACCAAATAGTCGAAAGGTCATGGTCCTGAGGCCGGTATCGGGGTTCGTTCTTAAGCTCAAAGTTGAATAGAATTCTAAATTCAACTCTCTAAATACAGGCGGAGCAGACCTCATAAAAGCACACCACCCTAGACTGTTTAATTTAGCACGCACAACTTTGGACCTATCTTGCACGAACAAAAACTCCCAATCAAAGGTTCGAAAAGGGGTACTCTCTAAAGGAAAAAGAGTTTTATAGCGTTTACCTTCGTCATCAGAGAGAAGAGGGAAATGGCATCTATACGTCCTTGAGAGGCTAGTTAGAGGACCCATCTGCTGCTCAGGAGGCAGTTCTTCATTTGGCACCGGTTCCATTGACGGGTCTATAGGCCGACGAGAAGAACCGTGCTTCCGATCAGCTACCAACTTCTTTCTCATCTTACTACTGCACAACCATCAAAACACAACCAAGACCAAAAACAAAAGAAGAAAAATCCAATTAAACCCTACTCACATAAACACAAACCCACTAAATATGAACATATAAAGAAAAGTACCTAAAGACAATCACCCTATTAAGCAAGTAAATCATTCAAATTCAAAGTGCAAGAAGAAAGCAACAAAAATAAGAGAGAAGAAAGGAAAAACAAAGCACGAGTTCATACCTGGGTTCCAAGGAGAGTTATACAAAAACAAAATCCTAGATCAAAATAACGGTTGAAGAGGAGTAGGGGAGTAAGAAATTGGTGTAAATGAAAGGAAGAAAGTGAGAGGGGAAGGAAGAATAAGGGAAATATGAGCGAGGGTGAAGGAGGGGGCTGATTCTAGAGAGAGAAAGGGACAATTGTAGAGAGTGAGAAGGTGAGGAAGAAGAAGAAGGGGCTGAAACAAAGAAAAAAAAAAGGGTTTATATAGGGCGGCAATTTTGACCTAAAATTTTTGAATTTTAAATGCTCGGCATGCCGTGCCAAAAACCCGCACGGCGTGCTGAGCAGAGATTAGAGATTTACCTGGAAACAGTAGGACGGCACGATGGCGTACTGGCTTGGCACGTCGTCCCGGCTGAGAATCCTTTGACTGGCACGGCGTGCTAGCTCCCTTCACATTAATGCACTTTGAACCACCAAGTGGGCACGTGACATGCAGCCTAGGCACGGCGTGCTGACTGGAAATCTTCTTGAGTGGCATGGCGTGCTAAATGGCGGCACGGTGTGCGGCTTGCCCTTGCAGGTCGGCATGTACGCGTGCTGCATCAACTCATCTCGTGCTGTCTTGGTCCCCATCTTTGGCACGACATGCCAATGGTGGGGCATGGTGTGCTGAACTGCTCAAATGCACTCTTTTGGTTCCAGTGGGCTAGCATGATTACGTGCCAGGCTAGCACGTCACGTGCTAACCCCACACTCATCCTGGCACGACGTGCCAATGATGGCACGTGTGCCACCCTCGAATTCTGCCATTCTTTATATTTTCACACTCTTGATCGAGACTCTGATTGACTTGCTTAGTGACCTATTCCTATACACATAAACACACAAAAACATATCAACACAAAAATTAATGTACAAGGGAAGTACACGTACCTCATGCTATGTTTATAGTCGGAATAGCTCGACTTCCACGTCCACGGGTATGCTTACACATCACGAAGGAGTAAGACTTGCTTCTCCTCCTTCACCCTTCCGCTGACGTAGGGCTTCAACCGATGCCTGTTTACTTGTTGAATTCCCTCCGGAGTTTCAATTTCCACCATCCCGGAGGGATAGACCTTGTGCACGGTAAACTGTCCAGTCCACCGACTTCTCAATTTGCCCGGGAATAGTTTCAACCGGGAGTTATATAAGAGCACCAACTCCCCTTGATTGAAACCTTTCTCTATCACATGCCGGTCGTACCACTTCTTGGTCCTCTCCTTGTAGATTTTGGCGTTCTCATACGAACTCAACCGAAGCTCATCTAACTCCATGAGTTGCCTTAATCGAAGGTCACCTGCAGCTTGCATATCAAAGTTAAGAAATTTTAAAGCCTAATATGCCTTGTGCTCTAGTTCCACAGGTAGATGACAGGATTTACCAAAGACTAAGCGGTAGGAGGATATTCCTATAGGCGTCTTAAAGGCAGTCCTATATGCCCATAGTGCATCGTCTAACTTTAGACTCCAATCTTTCCTAGATGCACCTACCGTCTTTTCTAAGATTCGTTTCAGTTCCCTATTTGATACCTCAACCTGCCCACTCGTCTGAGGATGGTGAGGAGTTGCCACCTTATGCTTAACTCTATACTTATGCAAAAGATTGTCAAATTGTCTATTACAAAAATGGGATTCCCCATCACTGATGATAGCCCTTGGGGTTCCAAACCTAAGAATGTTCTTCTTAAGAAACTTGACAACGACCTTTGCATCATTGGTTGGTAAGGCGACAGCTTCTACCCACTTAGACACATATTCAACTGCCACAAGAATGTATTGGTTGTTGTGGGATATTGGGAAAGGTCCCATGAAATCAATGCCCTAGACATCGAAAAGTTCACACACTAAGATGCCTTGTTGAAGCATTTCATTCTTCTGGGAGATATTTTCCATCCTTTGACACGCATCACAGGCCCGAATATAGCTAATGACATTTTGTTTCATGGTCGGCCAATAAAACCCACTAGATAAAATCTTTCCTACGGTTCTACGGGTCCAAAATGGCCTCCCGCTTCTCTATCATGACACATCCTAATAATGGAGGGAGCCCCCTCATAAGCAACAAACTGCCTAATCACATTGTCTACACATAATCTAAAAAGGTAAGGATCATCCCAAAAATAATCATTAGCATCATGAAAGAATTTACGTCTCTGTGCATGTGAGATATTAGGTGGAAGGATGTTACCGACTTTGAAGTTTGTGATGTCCGCAAACCATGGCATAGAGGTTACCCCACATAACTGTTCATCCGGGAATATGTCACGAATGTCTGCTTCTGGAGAGGATACGGATCCTTCACTTGGCAGTCTCGATAAATAGTCAGCCATTACGTTCTTTACTCCCTTCTTGACCTTAATCTCCACATCAAACTCCTGGAGGAGTAGAATCCATCGAATCAACCTGGGCTTTGCATCCTGTTTAGCCAGCAAATACTTAAGAGCAGCATGGTAAGTATACACAATTACTTTTGATAAGACCAAGTAAGACCTGAACTTATCGAAAGCAAAAACAATAGCTAGTAATTCTTTCTCAGTCACAGTGTAATTCATTTGAGCACCGTTCAATGTCTTACTAGCATAGTAAATTGGGCGGAAAATTTTGTCCACCCTCTGACCTAAACATGCCCCGACAGCTATGTCGCTCGCATCGCACATAAGTTCAAAGGGGATTTCCCAATTCGGGCTCACCATGACCGGTGCCTTAATCAATTTCCACTTAAGCAAATTAAAAGCATGCATACACTCATCATTGAAATTAAATGGGGCATCCTTTAGGAGTAGCTCAGTCAACGGCTTAGCAATCTTATAATAGTCTTTCACAAAGCGCCTATAAAAGCCTGCATGTCTTAAGAAGCTCCTAACTAACTTAACCGAACTTGGGGGAGGCAGTTTCTCAATCACCTCAATCTTGGCCGGATCGACCACAATCCCCTTTCCCGACACCTTGTGCCCTAAGACAATGCAATCCCGGAACACGAATTGACACTTCTCCCAACTAAGTGCCAAATTGGTGTCTTCACATCTCTGAAGCACCTAGTCCAAATTCCCAAGACATGACTCAAAGGTATGACCAACAATGGAAAAGTTGTCCATAAAGACTTCCATGAAATCCTCAATCATATCAGTAAAAATAGCCAGCATACACCTTTGAAAGGTGGCCGGGGCATTACACAAACCAAAGGGCATCCGCGTATATGCAAATGTCCCATATGGACACGTAAACGTGGTTTTCTCTTGATCGAGAGGGTCCACTGGAATTTGCATATACCCGGATAGCCCATCTAACGTACAAAAATATTCTTGCCCGGCCATCCTCTCTAACATTTGATCAATAAACGGTAATGGAAAATGATCTTTGCGGTGGCGTCATTCAACTTCGTATAATCAATGCACATGCACCAACCCGTGACAGCTCTAGTAGGGATTAGTTCCCCTTTATCATTTTCCACTACTGTTGTGCCTCCCTTTTTAGGCACACACTGAACCGGACTCACCCACCGACTATCAGAAATAGGAAAGATGATACCTGCGTCGAGGAGTTTTATCACCTCGGCTCTTACCACCTCCTTCATATTTGGGTTCAACCGACGCTGAGGCTGTGCACACGGTTTTACCTCGTCTTCTAGAAAGATTCTACGCGTGTAAAACGTCAGACTTATTCCCTTGATGTCGTGGATTGTCTGTTGGGGAATTAATCGCACAAAACAAAACGCAGCGGAAAGAAAAACGGATTAATCCCCACCAAGGACCCATGTACATTGCATTGAATTGGAAGGAGGGTTAAAGAATTACCTTAATTCTTTGCAGGTTTTGAATCAATTAGGAACCAAAGTAGCTTCCCTCTACGGTTGATCCACACGGAGCAATTCATTCACCGCGTGCTAGCGCCGGGATTGAAGAACGATTTCTTCGAATGGAAAAGCCAAAGTTTCGAAAACCTTGGGTGAAGGAGAAGGGTGAAGTCGGCTGGCTCCATAGAGGCTGCAGAAAAACTGCATCTTATGTGTAGGCTAGGGTTAGAGATTTTAGGTTATAAAACTTCCTTTTATATCCATTAAACTTAATTATAATTATAACTTAATACCCTTATTAGTTATAATTATAAATTAACCCACACAACTTAATATTAATTCTCAATTAGTATTAAATCAATTCCATTCTCCATCATACACATATGTATATTGATATTATAATTAATTATATCTCTATATAATTAAATTATAATATGTAGCATACTTTATGCAATATTAATCATATTAATATTTATATATACATATATATATATAAATATATATATCATTATATATATATTTATTCTCTTTCTCATTCATAAATTATTATCCAATAATAATTTATACCCGAAAAGATGAACTTCATTTTGCTCTTTGTGTGTGACCCCATAGGTTCATATTAATTGGCAATAAGGAAATTACCATAATGTCCTTATAGGTCACAAGCTGACTCTAGCAAGCCATTACGACTACCCAATTAACATGATTGGAATGATCCAATACCTATTTATAGAATGTCATATTCCCTTTTGTCTCTTTGATATCATGATTAATCATAAGACATGGTACACTTGTCAATCTTATATAATTAATCATATGCTTTCTCGATATCAAAGTAAACTGTTTAGACAAATCAATTGATACTCTATCAATTATTTGAGCACGGCCATGCATTTAACAGTCTTACTTATCGAGGGGCCCAGTGATATCGCTCTCTTGTTAGAGAGGGACAAAATCCCATATCTGTCACTCACATCCCTAAGCATGAGTCATATTGTACCCAACCACAGCCTTTATAACTACTGTGTTACAAGAAGCGTTTCACTGCGTCAAAGCACAACATAAATTCATCCCGGAATCCATGGTGACCTCAGGTCAAAGGAATCAGCTGATGACACTACTATAATCAAGATCAGTTGTGACACGTGACCATGAACTTGATCTTATAGTGGGTCTCCAGCAACATGTTCTCTAACACATTGCCCATGAGTATAATCTGTATCTGTATACACTATATTCATCTTATGAATATCCATTATCACTCACACTAGTCTTAGTTTGTTATTATTCCCATAATAACAATCGACTAGGGATATTTAGAATAACACGATTTATTCATGGATACTTATCATAAATGCTAACATACAAACATAAATGATAATATTAATCTACACTAGATTAATCTTAGAAGTCAAATTACATAATCCAATATTGGCCTTAGGGCACAATCTCCAACAATCTCCCACTTGCACTATGGCCAATCATACATGTATCTTATACCCATTGACCTACATGACTTTCATGTATTCACTCGTGCAGGAGTCTTTGTCAATGAATTATTAATTTTCGCTTCCGTTGCTACTTTACACATATTCACTCTCTCTTTAGAGACAGCCTCTCTAAATTAGTGAAAAACGCCTAAGTATATGCTTGTGTTATACAAGGTTCTTACGCATTGAACTATTGTCCCTACAATAGTCTCACAGGATAAGCAATGCTTAGAACAAAAACATAAAATTTTGATGAACTTCTTCATCCAAAATTTCTTTACATCACATGTAACTGTATACTTTGGCTGCTATTATAGATATTTAGCTATAACGTTTTATTTTGAACCTTTCAAAATCATAACTTCTCTTTTTAAGAGAATACTAGATCTCGACTGATATATTGCAACTAATTGCAATCAGTTGTATATGTGCAACTATTTACACAGTTAACATAAGCAAGCTTCTATTAAGTCTTTTATATTGAACGCTTTCAATGCTTTGACTTAAGCCAAAACATTCTTTTAGATCTATCTGTATAGATTCCAATTTCAAGAATACAGGCAGTCATGCTTATAACATTAACTGAAATTACTTTCTTAGCCAAGATTTTACTTCTTGCAAGGTAAGAATGTTATTTCCAACAAGCCATATGTCATCCACATATAGCATTAGGAATACCGATATGCTCCCACTGATCCTTTTGAAACACAAGATTCATCATCCTTTTGATAAAATCAAACCATTTGATTTCTTTATCAAAACTATGATTCCAACTATTTGATGCATGTTTCGATCCTTATGAGAATCTTTGAAAACTTGCATACGCTATTTGAATTCTTTGGATGCTCAAAACTTTGGGTTGTGTCACGTACACATCCTCAATCATGTTTTCACGTAAAAAATAGATTTTGATATCCATTTGCCATATTTTATAATCATATTATGGGGATATGGCAACAAGAACTCAATATGACTTGATCATGAATAATGACTAAAGAGGATTTCATCATAGTCCTACTATGAATTTGTTCGTATCCTTATAGTCACTAGTCGTGCTTTATAAGTTTGAAGATCACCATCCATATCGGTTTTCAATTTGAAAACTCACTTGCAACCATTGCATATGCATCTTCTAAAAGACTTATCAAAGTCTATACTTTGATTGTCAGACATGGACTTATCTTCAACCTTTGTAGCATCAAGTCACATATTAGATTCAAAATCTAACATTGCTTCTTCATAAAAGAAGACTTACTTCATCTAGTAAAATTACATCATGATTTTGAGAAATCCATATCTCTCCTAATCATGTCGTATTCCACTAGACTTTCATTGGACTTGTGTAATTTCAACAATGATCATGAAACCATTTCCACGTTCCTCTTCAACGTTAAATGTCACTTTTGTGAATTACGAGTTTTGTAGGTGTACTTTACTCCCACTAACTCTACTAGAAATTAACTCCCTCTTCAAGGGGAAACCATTTCTAGCTACAACTACTTTGTATCCCAAAGAAACACAGGAGTAACAACTCCTACTTTCCTTTTGAGTAATCCACAATACGATATTTAAATTTAGGTGCCAACTTATTCGAAATAAGCTTTACAGCCCTAAACTTATTCAATGAAACAATTTGGGTCTCTTACCCAACCATATCTCATATGTTGATTCATGAATTGTTTTAGACGGAACAATATACATAGCTGCTTTAATGGCATATTTTCGAGAAAACGATGATCAACTTGACTTCATCATAGATTGAACTATATCTGTATAGAGTTCGACTACTCCCTTTTCGACACAACATACTTTGTGGCGTACTTGGAGGAGTCAATTGTGAGACAGTCCCACATTCTCTAAGATGATTGTCAAAATCTTGACTCAAATATTCACCACTCGGATCATATCTAAGTGACTTTACTATCTTGTCAAGATACTTCATACTCCTTTTACAAGCTTTTGAACACTTCAAAAGTTCCAAAACCGTGTTTCATTAGATACTCTTATCTAGAGAAAAGTTCCATAAAGGTAATGAAGTATTAAAACCTCCTTTAGCAGTTGATTTATAATTCATATACATCCACATGTATAATGCTTAATAAATCGATTATTCTTTAACTACTTTTAGCAAAGAACCACTTTATCATCTTTTACAATAAACAACATTCGCATGATTCAAGATGATTCACAATCTCATGAATCCAAAATTCCATTCTCATGGAGTTTCGTAATGCGACTTTGCTTATGTCTCCAAGAGGACACTGCCAAAATAGGTTGAATCAACTATTTGATTCGATCCTTACAGTATTTATGTTACAGATGGGCTCCACATATAAAAACAATTATGTAAATTTACATTTCATAATCATGTCTTTATAAAGTTTATAATTCACAATTATAAAATAAACAACATTTGTTCACTCAAAACAACGAGCCCAATAGGCAAGAAGAGTTCATAACTTACATGTAAAAGTTCATAACCTTTAACCAAAGTTCATAACTTTTATGTAAAAGTTCACAACTTTTACCTAGAAGTTCATAACTTTCATGTAAAAGTTCATAACTTTTAACCAGAAGTTCATAACTTCCAAGTAACAACCTTTGCTACTCTTGCCTATTCGTATTCTACCTTTCACCTTCATAAGGTTTCTACTTAAGTTGAAATTCTTCATATTCTACTAATATGAAATCCACCATGGTATCTAATACCTTTGATATAGAAACAAAAGTAGAATAATTAATAAATACTTAAGGTAGCAGTCTTACTGCCTTTCATCGTCTCATAGTTCTCCAAACAAAGTTTGCTATTTTCATTCTAATGAACGATTCATTCTAGAAATGGCAACATCCTTCTTTTGGAGATCTCTCTATGCCAACAGCTTTGGTCTTTAAAACATGTTTCACCCGAACCTTTCGGTCTTTATGCTTTTCGACCTTCCTTTTATCCTTTTCCTTTTAAACCTTAAGCACACAATTCGAGGCGGGCTTATCCTTTATGGATAACTTAACATTCTTTTGCATCCTATGCAACTAATTCACAATTTTCTCCATGTCATTCAAATGATAGTTCATCACCAATGACTATCAATTAATGAATTCAAGATCACATCTTAATGCCCTTTTGGAGGCCAATGAGAAAATGTTGCCTCAAACACTTATCTTTTCTTGGTCACTAACTGATGGAACATTTCCATTTGTGATGTATCATATATCTCAAGTAAAACTTCCACGTACGGAAGAATTGGTGGCAAGTGTAAGATAACAAAATTTAACAGAGTCCCTTCGATGCTTCAAGTAAGCATCTTTTATACTCATGTTACAATTGCTAGTGGTTCATTGGGCAAAAGGATTATTGAGAACATATGATTCCTTTTGATTTGAGAACAATTCTCAATGTTCAATAACAATCGAGATCAAGGTAATAGCAATTATAACTATAATAAAACGTGTAAAGATTTTAGTTAAATGCTCCCACTTAAATTATAAAACCCTTTAAAATATTTAAGTGGGTGAAGATCCAAAATCCATACTTAACCATAGCACTGCTTTGGCATGTCCCTATGATTAAATATAATTTCGGTAGGCAAAGACTCAAAATCATGCTTTAAACCATTTAAACATATTTTGGATGTGCACTTCTTTGCCAATTGCATCATTATGCAACTCTTATAATTTATGAGATGTATGATATCATATATCATATTTAATTGTATGTTACTCATCTCATCTTTGCCTCGGGCTCAAACACCATTTTGATTAACCCTTTGTTAAACCAATTACAACACAATGAGAATCACCATTTCTCATATTATCGCTTCGCTAAGGTCACAACATGCGTACCCGCTTTGGCGTGGCTACCATGATGCGAACATAGTACTTGACTAGTGTTATACGTAATTGGGTGGCAAATATAAACTTCATAAGTTTATTTAGGGTTTATAAAATCCTGTGATTTAATTGTATCTCATACAATTCATGGCATTAATATTAAACATACATTTGTTAATACTAATTAGCATGGCATCCTATGTCATACATATGCTAAGCATGCAATCTAGCATGGCATCACATGGCATCTAAAAGAAACAAGGCATGCATTTACACATATATATAAACATTTGCATCACATGCAAAATAATTTCTAACATGCATCAATATTTATTAACATGGCATCTTATGGCATAAAATAAAAATAACATGCATAAGACTCAAAACCGTGTTATGGTATGGTTTTATCTACATTGATTTTCATAGGCCAATATGAAAATCAACAGGTCATATCCTAGGTGGTTGTAACCATCGCATGGTCACAGCTCTCCCGCACCCCTTGGATCCGTCCTCACGTCTTTGTTCCTTGGCACCATCTCATGGATTTACATATTTTACAAAATTGCAACCTTTACAATTTTTTTTAAGTAAAATAAAATTTACATATTATAAATTGCATCCTATACAATTTATCTAGTAAAATTAAAATTAAAATTTACATAAATACAAACGACTCGCAGGTCGTATTTATATAAAACCATAATAAATAAAATAAAGCATCCACGGGGTCCAAAACCATACCACAACACCATGCATAAAATTATCACAATAATTTTACATCTACAAGATTTAGGGTTCAAAGGCAAAATACAATCTTATTGCATTGAGGAATTGATTTGAAAAGGCTAAATGTGTAGAAACAATTTCTACACGGCAGCACCAAGGGAACACGGCGTGCAAAACCGATTTGCACGGCGTGCAGCACCTGCACGCCGCCGTGTTCCTTGCTGTGTCTCAGCACACACGGAAACAATTTCCGGTTGCACGCCGTGCCAAACCATCACACGGCGTGCACTTCATGTTTGCACGGCGTGCAGAGCCTGCACGCCGTCGTGTTCCGAACTGAAAGCCAATACTGGAAACAATTTCCAGTTGCACGCCGTGCAAAGACAGCACACGGCGTGCACAGCATGTTAACACGGCGTACAGCACCTGCACGCCGACGAGTTCGGAACTGAACTCATATCTGGAAACGATTTCCAGTGCACGAATGAGCAAAACAATTGAAGAAACACATCATTCACAATGATCAATTCCAAATCAATTCAAAATAGTTATTCACAATAACAGAACAAATCATTCATAATTATCAACATTGAAATCAAATTTCAATTTGTTATTCACAATAACAAAAGAACCCTAAATCAAAACACACAAACCCTAACATGCATTTTGATCTAATCAAAATAACAAATCCAATTCAACCAATGCACAAGTGGCTCTGATACCACTGTTGGGGAATTAATCGCACAAAACAAAACACAGCGGAAAGAAAAACGGATTAATCCCCACCAAGGACCCATGTACATTGCATTGAATTGGAAGGAGGGTTAAAGAATTACCTTAATTCTTTGCAGGTTTTGAATCAATTAGGAACCAAAGTAGCTTCCCTCTACGGTTGATCCACACGGAGCAATTCATTCACCGCGTGCTAGCGCCGGGATTGAAGAACGATTTCTTCGAATGGAAAAGCCAAAGTTTCGAAAACCTTGGGTGAAGGAGAAGGGTGAAGTCGGCTGGCTCCATAGAGGCTGCAGAAAAACTGCATCTTATGTGTAGGCTAGGGTTAGAGATTTTAGGTTATAAAACTTCCTTTTATATCCATTAAACTTAATTATAATTATAACTTAATACCCTTATTAGTTATAATTATAAATTAACCCACACAACTTAATATTAATTCTCAATTAATATTAAATCAATTCCATTCTCCATCATACACATATGTATATTAATATTATAATTAATTATATCTCTATATAATTAAATTATAATATGTAGCATACTTTATGCAATATTAATCATATTAATATTTATATATACATATATATATATAAATATATATATCATTATATATATATTTATTCTCTTTCTCATTCATAAATTATTATCCAATAATAATTTATACCCGAAAAGATGAACTTCATTTTGCTCTTTGTGTGTGACCCCATAGGTTCATATTAATTGGCATAAGGAAATTACCATAATGTCCTTATAGGTCACAAGCGGACTCTAGCAAGCCATTACGACTACCCAATTAACATGATTGGAATGATCCAATACCTATTTATAGAATGTCATATTCCCTTTTGTCTCTTTGATATCATGATTAATCATAAGACATGGTACACTTGTCAATCTTATATAATTAATCATATGCTTTCTCGATATCAAAGTAAACTGTTTAGACAAATCAATTGATACTCTATCAATTATTTGAGCACGGCCATGCATTTAACAGTCTTACTTATCGAGGGGCCCAGTGATATCGCTCTCTTGTTAGAGAGGGACAAAATCCCATATCTGTCACTCACATCCCTAAGCATGAGTCATATTGTACCCAACCACAGCCTTTATAACTACTGTGTTACAAGCAGCGTTTGACTGCGTCAAAGCACAACATAAATTCATCCCGGAATCCATGGTGACCTCAGGTCAAAGGAATCAGCTGATGACACTACTATAATCAAGATCAGTTGTGACACGTGACCATGAACTTGATCTTATAGTGGGTCTCCAGCAACATGTTCTCTAACACATTGCCCATGAGTATAATCTGTATCTGTATACACTATATTCATCTTATGAATATCCATTATCACTCACACTAGTCTTAGTTTGTTATTATTCCCATAATAACAATCGACTAGGGATATTTAGAATAACACGATTTATTCATGGATACTTATCATAAATGCTAACATACAAACATAAATGATAATATTAATCTACACTAGATTAATCTTAGAAGTCAAATTACATAATCCAATATTGGCCTTAGGGCACAATCTCCAACATTGTCCACCCGAACGCTCCCTTGTGCTTCCTCAACACCTCTAGTAGCTTGTCCTCCTCCTCTCCTATCAACAAAGAAGAAATTACAACTGGTAAGTCCTTTGAAGGATGCAGAAAAACATACTTAAGGTTAGGGGGAAGGGTTTTGAGCTCCAATGATGGAGGTTCCTCCAGTGAGGATTTAGGTGCAGGCTTGACTTCACGATCTAGCTTGTCAAATCGTCCCTTCACCCATGAGCATTCTTCAACTAACACTTCGTTCGCCTCACTTTCAACTAGGCCTTCTCCTATGATGCACTCTAGTTCACTGCACGCATTCTCAACCACACAAGCATCAATAGGACAAAGGGAGTCTACAAAATTACAGTTTTCAACATCTAATGGATATTTCATTGAGTTATAGACGTTGAAACTTACCTCCTCGTTGTGCAACCTAAGAATAATCTTACCTTCTTGGACATCTATCAATGTCCTACTGGTTGCAAGAAATGGCCTTCCAAGCAAAAGGGGCACCGAGCTATCTTCCTCTATATCCATTACCACGAAGTCCGCGGGGAAGATAAACTTGTCCACCTTTACTAACACGTCCTCGACCACCCCCTTTGGCCTCGTGAGAGATCTATCTACCAATTGGAGGGTCATATTGGTTGGCTTTGGGTTTCCCAGTCCGAGTCTCCTGTAAAACGATAGAGGCATCAAATTGATACTTGCACCCAAGTCACATAGGGCATTGGCAATCTCCAAGTTTCCTATCGGGCATGTGATAGTAAAACTGCCCCTATCTTTGAGCTTGGGTGGAAGTTTGTTAGTGATAATTACCGAACATTCCTCTGTTAAAGCCACCACTTCATCCTCGCCTAGCTCTCTTTTCCCTGCAAGAAGTTCTTTAAAGAATTTAGCGTAAGAGGGCATCTCTTGGAGAGCCTCAATCAATGGCATATTGAATTCTAACTTCTTGAAAATTTCCAGAAATTTGGAATATTTCTGCTCCAGTTTATCTTTCTTCTCCCTTTGAGGATAAGGGAGTTTAGGCACATAGGCCCTCACTGGGTCAGAAATTTTCCCCTTTTCATTTGTGCTAGGTTCGGGTTCAAAAATCGGGTCGGGGTTGCTTACCTCTCCCGACTCTTCACTTACCTTAGTAGGTTGGGATGGAATATCAGCGTTTTGCACTCAGCTCTCCACTTGCCTACCACTCCGCAGGGTTATAGCTTGAGCTGTCTCCCATTGATGTCCCTTAGGGTTTTGCTCAGTTTTACTCGGGAGTGCTCCTTGAGGTCTTTCCTGCCTCTCCCTACTCATTTGAGCCACCTGCTTGCCGAAATCCCTATAGTATGCCTCATTATCGGCAAGTCGAGACGAGATGTCTTTTAACAAAGACAAAACCGTCTCATCTTGCTTGGATTGTTGAGGTTGCTGTGGGGGTTGGTCATTAGGAACAAATGGGGCCTTACCTAACCCCTGCTCATGGTGCTCATAATGGAACCCGGAAGGAGGTCTCAACACATTTAGATGAATTTAACTCAACAGCTAAACCTTAATTATGTTCTTTCAATGATTTGACCTAGCGTGTCTAGATCTTTTAGGTCCTTAGCCGGTTTCCCTTGTTTAGAGGCGGGCTAATTCTAAAGCTCAGAAAATAGGGGCACGTAAATTCCACAGTGTTGTCAATACTAATGGTTTCCTAGGCGTCAATCTAGGTAATGCCACAAATATGAACTTAATGAGTTAAGATCTTATGAGACTAGATTATCATTAAAGGAATTGCATAAAGAGAAGATATAAATATTGAAATTAAATTGCAGTCAATTGCATTAATCAAGAAAGATGACAAGAATTCAATGTTTACAACCAAACACAATCAATTGAGGAATCAAAAACTGACTAATCGAATTACGAAAGAGAAGAAGAGGAACTTATGCCCTTTTGGTCCGATTAACTGGATTCCAGCGGTGTGAAGATGCTTGGGGGTGTACCTCTATAAACGAACTCAATCCGGAACCAAGAACATCGCAAAAGGGGAAGATTCAATGCAAAATGTCTACCAATTAAAGGTTCAAACTCAAAGTAACAAAGAGTTCAAGCAATAAACCCAGCTACAAGTTTGTGCTTTCTACTTCAAAAGTCTGGAAAAAGATCCCTACAAGTTAGAAAATGTCCTATTTATATGGCTAGGCTAAAACCACTAAACAGGAAGGAGGAAAGTAGGGCAACAACACTTTTCCGATGTTCGGCACGCTGTGCTGGTGTTGGCACGCCGTGCTAGGATAGATTTGGGGTTGGCACACCGTGCTGGTGATGGCACGTAGTTGTGCCAACCTACTGGACTCCATCTTTTGGTACACTGGAATGGAACGCCGTGCCCTCATTGTGGCACACCGTGCCACGTAGCTTTTCAGCACTTCAATCTCTTCTTCGTCGCCATCGCTCCAACTTTCGGCCCGAGTCACAATACCTATCCAAAACAAACATAAAGAAACATAATCGCACCACAACAACGGACCACAATCAAGATGCAATGTCCAAAATTACAAAAACACCCTTAAAAACACGAAAAACACTAAAAAGCTATGAAAATCTAATCAAAACATAAAAACCACAAAATACGCAAGACCAAGCAAGCATTCACACAAAGGATTCTAAAATATTGCCGTTTAAACCACGAAATTGCCTAAAAGATAAGGTCAAAAACCGACCTTATCAGGCTCAGGAGTTTAAAACACCTATATAGAGTGGGTGCATAAGGATGTTATGCTTAGCCTAGAATACAATCATAAAGTTGAAAGTACCAGAGATACCTAGAGGCATACCTGTGAGTGGACGACATTTTCGAAGGAACGCGGACTCCCTTTCGGAAGGGGTGCCACGATCTCGAGCAAACCTCTCCCTCGCGTGGGGTTTTTAGAATGGAAATTCGTTTTTAGAAAATTAGATTATTATATAAAAGAATCAAGACCTAAGTCTCGATTAATAGTGTAGGAGTCGCCACTCGGCTCAACTGAACCGGGAAATTTTAGTGTAGCTGAACCGGACAAACGGCCGCCACACTATCCAGAGATCTAGGTCTGGACAAGTCCCCTATTTTGTGTCTAATCAAAATAAAAATTGGCCAATGTTCAAGTATGGTATTTCAAATTCTAAAGTCAATTTTATTGCATTAAATTAAACATACAGTGCGCATACAAATAAAATAGAAATAAAAGTAAGCAGAAAATAATTAAATGGCTTAGAACCCAATCGAACAAAAAAAAAAAAAAAAAACTCTCAACCTCACTTTTACAACCGCCTAGAATACATGATAATCTAAAAATTTACAATCGCCTAAAATACACGAATTAATCTATTAAATTACATCAAAAATAAAAATAAAAGAAATTAAAAGCTGCAAAACAGAGGGTTAGCACAATATACGACATACCATAAATAGGACTCAAGTAGGATTGAATGGGATTTTAAGGATTCGAGAACATGCATTTAGGGGGATAATAGGGTCGGCTAGGCTAGCCGGCCCGATTAGACTTGAAAAACATTTTGAAATGTCCCTGCATTTTGGTTTTGTGAGAAAATCATTTTATAAACATTTTATCCGGTTTAATTTAATTTAACATGTGAAGTGGGTCGGTTTTCGGGATAATCGGGTCTCCGTCGTTGTATTGTTTTAAATACAAATACATTGGAAATTAAATCTAGGGTCGTGAATACACACAATAATATTCATTTTTTATGATTTTCTAATTTTTTGAATTTTTTTAGGGATTTTTAGAAATTTTTGGAGATTAAAATGGAAATTCTGACTTTGGACGAGCATTACAGTCGTGCCACTGTAATTCTCCAAATTCAGGATTTCACCAAAATTATTCAAAATAACACTGAAAGAAATTGCAGGAAATCAAGAATAGTCGTACGACTGTATTTACAGTCGTACGACTTTTCATCAACTCACTGTTCTTGATTTCCAGGAACAGAATGCGAGAAGACTGAACTAAAATGCATAAAAACACACCAAATTACCTAGAAAACATGAGAAAAAGAGGGAATGAAGTGTGTTTACCTATTTGGCGCTAATCCACCGTAGGAATGACCCTTGGCAACGCACCAATCCACTTAAATCGCTCTTTTCCCCTTTGAGTTGAGGATGAGAAGGTTGGGTCCAAAATCTCCAAAATGTCAAGGATTCTTAGAGTTTCTAGTTCAAAATTGATTAAATTTGAGGAGTCAGATTATTAACCTATTATTTCTAATAGATTTTAATCCAAATACTCAAGAATTGAAAAGAAAAAGAAGAGAAAAAGAAACTTGAAGTTGTGGTGTTTTTTTCTTTCTTTTTTTCCCCTTTTTCTCTAATTCTCTCACTAAATTCCCTCTCTAAGATCAGAAATCAATAGTCCCAAAAGTCCCCAATCCTCTCTCCTTTTCTTCTCTTCTTTCTGACTTTCCTTCTTTAAGAACCGAAGCAATTAATGTTCTTAAAATCAACTCAGCTTTCTTATGTCATGGGTATGGTCTGCTGCACCTGCTCCGAGGTTACAGTCGTACGACTGTAATTTTTAACTACATTCGCACGACTGTAACGACAGTCACATGACTGTATATTACAGTCGTGTGACATACCTTTTTTTTTAAGGATGGAAAATTCCGGCGCTTACAATACCGCTAAAAAAAGCTTCCTTGACCAATTGGATAGATAAAAAAAAAAGTAGTAGCAACTACAACAGGAGCTGAATATGCAACAACAATCCATAGGCATATACCTAAACCGAAACTAAGTTCCACTCACGTCCCATATATGCTTTGATATTGAATTTCAAGTTTCTTCTCTTCCCATTCAATACCTTGGGGTGCCTTTATCTTATGGAAGGGTTCTTATCTTTCCTAAGCAAAGATTAACTCTGATATATAATTAGCAGTATACCAGTTTATCTTATGTCTTTGTTTAAGCTTATTTTAGTTGTTTCTAACAAAATTAAGAGTTACATGCAAAATTTTCTTTTGGAAAGGTGATGCCAATAGTCGTGGTTTATGTAGAGTTGGTTAGGATAAAATATGTTAGCCTTTTCATTTGGGTGGTTTGAACATGTATAAACTGAATTCGAGAAATGCCAGCTTGCTTTTTAAATGGATTCAGAGGATTAAAATGGGTAGTGTCAACTCTATATAGAGGACTTTTTGTGTTGATTTGGTTAGGTTTCGGGTTTGAGCTTTCTTCTTAATCAGTACTTGACATTTGCCTCTCCTATTTAAAAAGGTATTATTTCTGTGTGTATTCAAAATGAAGAGTACTGGTCCTTATTTTTTCGAAATGTCTCGGTTGAAATCGGGGATGGCAGAATTATGAGTTTTTGGCAAGATCATTGGTGTGGCAACTATTTTTTGAAGCTACAGTTTCCTTCGTTGTTTAGGATTGTTGTATATCCTTTCATGTTAGTCTCATATGCCTTTCCCACTCTTCTTTTATCTACTAGTAGGCCGGCTTGGGTTAGGAGGTTATTGAAACAGGTGCTTCCGGAGTCTTTTCATGATAATACCCTTGATCGTTTTTCTTAGATTGCAGGTAGGAACAGTTTGTAATCTCTTGGTTCTTTTATTTGAAGTTTCCAAATGTAAGAAAATTTAACTTTCATAGTTTCTTCGGATTTCTCACATTGTCGGAAAATTTGTTTTTACCCCCAAAATAAAGTTCTTTATGTGGACCCTTCTCCATGGTCGCTTGCCTACTAGATTCTACCTTTCAACCCTCAATATTTTGTCTTCTGAGAATGCCACATGTCCAAATGGTAATCCATTGAATATTAAGATCATGATTTGTTACATTGTAAAGATAGCTTTTGTATTTGGCTTTCGATGTTTGTTTTTTTGGAAGAGAAATGGTGTTTCCCTAAAGTGTGTCTCATTTCTTTGGCCAATGGGTAAACTTGTTCTACATATCCTTTTAGGTATATTTTTATTCGTCCTTATGGATGATTCTCCGCTAGGAAATTTGGAAGCAAAGAAATAGGAAGGTTTTTTATAACCTTTTTTTTTCTACAGAGGATGTTCTATTTAATGGACTTTAGCTTGCTTTCTTCTGTGTTAAATGCAAACACCCCCATCTAGCTTATTTTGCTTCAGATGTTATTAATTACTTTTCTATTTTCTTCATGTAACTCTTTGTGTTTTTGGTCCTAACCTTTAGGACCCTTTTAATACAAGTCACATTACATAAAAAAAGGTAAATTTAATTATATTAGTTAAAAAAATGTTTTTTTTTTATTTTAGTTATTATAAAAATAATAGTTAATTTAATATATAAATTAGCTAATTTTTATTTTGTTTGTATAATAGTATTGAATTTCTATATATATTATACTTATAGATTTAACATTGATGAAGACTTTATTTGGAAATTTCAAAGATATTTTGGTGATTTGTGAGGTGTAAAAAAGAGTATATGGGCTTGAAATGCTTAGGAATTAGATTATCACAATAGTAAAATCAACATTCAGTTCTGCTATATCAAAATCGAGATTCTATAGCCAATAAAGGGCTTCCCTATAACTCATTATCTCTACCAAAAGAGGATCTACATGGCCCGATGTTGTCTCCAAAAGTGACACTAGCAAGTGCACTAGATCTGAATGTAGCACTGTGGTGAGTCCAAGTATCGTTTTCCACAGGGATTGATGTGAACAACCTCAAATATTTCAAGTAAAATAGTAGATCTAATTTCTTTTCAAGTAAATGGATGAGGTGTATGGATGAATTAATTATAACAATAAAAAGAAATAAATAATAGCAGGTTTTAGGTTGCAGAAAGTCAAATCAAGCAAGTTGCGTGAAAACAGATTGAGGTTGTGGGAAATCGATTCAAGCAGGTTGCGTGAAATACAGAATTAGGAAGCACAGGCTCGAGCAATGCAAGATGCAGTATTTTCAGTGAATCTTTTCTTTATTACTTATGAGCAATGTTGAGAACATGGATCTAAGGTATCTTACTTCTTTATTCACCATACTTGGAACCTCCTACATATGGATTCTATGATAATACATTTATTAGGAACATCCTACATAAACTAATTATCATGCATTAAGTTTTAGTAAGCAATTTATCATAGACAAATACCCTTAGCATGTAATCTACCCGGAACATCCGTTAGTGAATTACATGTGTTTTATGGTTTATCCGCATTTATGATCCGGAACCTCCTTTCTCATAAAATACTAATTAAGAGATGATCAAGCTCTATATAAATTATATCCACCATAAAACAATCACCTAAATATAATTACTCATAAATAATAATAGGCAGACTACTTACTCATACTGTCCAGCAAGCTCAAGCCTGCTGGAAGGAAGTTACTCACACTGCCTGCTAGGTTGCGTAAATGTAATTAAAGAAGACATAAAATAAATGAAAGAAAAGGAAATTAATTGAAATGAAATGTTAACACAGAAATTGGAGCAATGCCCAATCACACAAAAACTCCCCAACTCCCAAGCTGCTTAAGGCTTAAATAGCCAATGAGGGCCAGCAACTTGGAGCTTAAAAGGTAATTAAATAATCCTACAAGGGATGGGTGAAAATGTGGCAGAATAAAACTATTAAGAGGCACAACTTTCCAAAGCATTTAATCACATGGTTCCAAGGTTTGTGATTAATCTAATTAATATTCTCCTTCTTCTCTCTCTTGCTTGTCATTTCCTAGGCATGAGCTGGTGGGTGGCTGCTCACATGTGGCTGTCTGCTGTTCTTTAGCCCATTCATGCCCATGCTGCCTGGTTGTTTATATTTTTGTCCTTATATTCCCGCAGTCTCCACCTTGTGTGCCTAGACTGCCTGCTTTTGCCCAGAATTGTTCCAGCAACCTGAAAACTGCTCTTTTTAGCTCATTTGCTTATCAAAATAATTCTATTTAATATGATTTACACCCAATTATTTAGGTATAATTTTCACTTATCAAATACCCCCACACTTGAACGTTTGCTTGTCCTCAAGCAATTAACAAAAGAAAAAATTAAAACACTTGAACACTTAAAAGCAACAAAAGGAAAGAAACACAAAGGAAATAAAGGCAGCAGCTAATAGTCACTTCCAAACCTTGAACAACATAATAATCATGAGGAAAAGGCAAAGCTTAAGGAGATTAGATATTAAGACCACACAAGCAACTTGCTTCAGCTTCAAAAACAAGCTAAGACAAAAGATCAAACTTCATATTTCAATAACTTTGCCAGAATTCAAATCAAACTGCCTCACTGAAGGTTGCCACTCAATCACTCGAATGTGTTTAGATGAAAATATTTTAAAGTTCACTCAATAGCTTACTCAACAACATAACCATAAGCTTGATTCTTGGTCCCATCGCCACCACTTACGTTGAACACTATGCTTAATCAAAAGGACTTTACAAAGGGTTGTAACTTGGTTAAGGTTAAGGTGTGTCAAAAGGATAACATTTAGGTGTAAAGAATTACTAAAGGAACATATAATGAACTATAAAGCAAGCAACCTCAACAATTACAGCACTACTAAACTCAAGCAGTCTGAGTAGGAGCACAAGAATTAATTTTGGTAAGTGCTTCACAAAGAATATTTCAAGCTGAGATTATCACAAGAGATGGAAAGAATTGCACAAGGTGTCAAGTAATCAACGAGATGTTTCACAAGGAATAAAAGATAAGAATATAACTTGGACACTTTTGATTTTTTTTTTTTTTTGAAAGAAAGGAGTTTAGGTTGCTTGATAACTTAGACAGCAACCTTAAATAATAGCTTATTTGCAAAAAGGACAAAGCAAGCAATCTAAATGATAATAAATGGAGTAAAAAAAATGATTAGCTTGCTTGCTCAATGACAGCAGGCTCAAAACATATGAATGAATTTATAGTGAGCTGCTCAAAATACAAAGAGGAAAAGAAACAAATGACTCAATCCTTGGAAACTTTAGTGAAAATTTGAAAATTGATATTGCTGGAATTTGACACTACTGGAATGTAACATTAAACGCACAAAAACTATCTCTTGAAGATTCTTGTGATTTTTTTGAAATGATGGAACATTAAATGTCTAGAGAGCTTGAAAGTTTTAAACAACAAAAGCTTAGAAATACTACAATTGATCAACAACTTGCTCAACTTGAGAAAATTCATTCTTTAGTAAATTCTTGGGTGATTTGGGAAAATATATAATGAAAGGCTAAGGGGAAACATTTAAATGGGTTTCGAACAACAAACAGGCTTAGGCTCAACGAGGTTTATCTATAATGTGATAGAACAATACATAAAGGTTGGCTTTTTAAGTTAAAAAGGGGTAAAACCTAATGCCTTGATCATCTTATGCATGTGAACAACAATGTAGTCTTGACAAGTACTACCAAACCAAGTTCTAGTTACAATTGAAGTGTAAGCCCACTCACAAGAAAATTGAGAAATAAAGATTTATGATTTGAAAATAAAGAACAAGCAGGCTCAAAATTCCTCACATTAAGGGTTAGAAAGATGCAGTTGATCCAAATCAAGCTAAAAAGTTGAAAAATTCATTAAAATCTCAAGTCTTAGAATGCTTAATCTGCCTATACAAGTTATAATTGTAAATCTAACATCATGCTTCCAAACTCTTTGCATTTTACAAGTGATCACAAGTGCACACAAGCTGAAAAGTTTCTTATTAGCTGCCACACAACAATTTTGAAAATACAAAACTCGAAAAATTTTGCAAAGGAATTTTTTTTTTTTTTTTAATTAAAGAACAGAAAACACATTTTTTTAACATAAAATAGATTGCTTAACAAAAAAAATTATACTATAGAAACTGAAAACAGACAACTTGAGCAGACTGCTTGAAAATAGAAAAACTCAAAACAGACAACTTGAGCAGACAACCTGAGCAGACTGCTTAAAAATAGAAAAACAGATTTTGATGATGTATCCATACTACATTTGACAAAATCATGTCTAGGAAGAGTCAAATAGTGTTGACTTAAATTTTGATGATCACACAAAAGTTGACTTAAGAGAAAAAGAAATTCTTAGTTGCCTAAATAATTACAAATTTTGTAATTAATAAAGAATAAATGGAAGTGGTGTCATATAATACAAGACCTACAAAAGCATTATCAAAAAGAGTACTACATGACATAATTTTGTTTATGAGGAAAACAACTTATGCTTATAAGTTGCAAAACACTTCCAACGGTTACATATGAATTCAAGAGCTATAAGCTTCATGATTTAGAATATATAAATTGTTAGAGATTGTGCCCTAAGCCAATGTTGGATTATGTAAACAATCTTCTTAAGTCATTAATAAAGACTTATTTTATCATATATATTTGTATGTTAGTATTTATGATAATGTATCCATGAATTAATTGTGTAATTCTAAATTTCCCTAGTCGATTGTTATTATGGGAATAATAACAAACTAAGACTAGTGTGAGTGATAATGGATATTCATAAGATGAATATAGTGTATACAGATACAGATTATACTCACGGGCAATGTGTTAGAGAACATGTTGCTGGAGACCCACTATAAGATCAAGTTCATGGTCACGTGTCACAACTGATCTTGATTATAGTAGTGTCATCAGCTGATTCCTTTGACCTGAGGTCACCATGGATTCCGGGATGAATTTATGTTATGCTTTGACGCAGTCAAACGCTGCTTGTAACAGAGTAGTTATAAAGGCTGTGGTTGGGTACAATATGACTCATGCTTAGGGATGTGAGTGACAGATATGGGATTTTGTCCCTCTCTAACAAGAGAGCGATATCACTGGGCCCCTCGATAAGTAAGACTGTTAAATGCATGGCCGTGCTCAAATAATTGATAAGAGTATCAATTGATTTGTCTGAACAGTTTACTTTGAGATCGAGAAAGCATATGATTAATTATATAAGATTGACAAGTGTACCATGTCTTATGATTAATCATGATGTCAAAGAGACAAAAGGGAATATGACATTCTATAAATAGGTATTGGATCATTCCAATCATATTAATTGGGTAGTCGTAATGGCTTGCTAGAGTCCGCTTGTGACCTATAAGGACATTATGGTAATTTCCTTATTGCCAATTAATATGATCCTATGGGGTCACACACACAAGAGCAAAATGAAGTTCATCTTAACGGGTATAAATTATTATGGGATAATAATTTATGAATGAGGAAGAGAATAAATATATATAGTGATATATATTTATGTATGTATATGTAAATATTAATGTGATTAATATTGCATAAAGTATGCTACATGTCATAATTAAATTATATAGAGATATAATTAATTATAACATTACTTATACATATGAGTATTATGGAGAATTGATTTGATTTAATGTTAATTGAGAATTAATATTAAATTGTGTGGGTTAATATATAATTATGACTAATAGGTGTATTAGGTCATAGTTATAATTAACTAATTAGGTTAATTATTTAAGGAAACTATTAACCTAAACCTAATCAACCCAATAATACAAAGTGAGAAGAAAATTTCGGCCACCCATCCCCTAGGAGCCAGCCGACCTCCTCTTCTTCTCCTTCCAAGAGTTTTTCGAAACTTTGCTCTTCTCTCGGTTTGAAGAATCGGTTCTTCAATCTCGGCGCTAGCACGCGGTGGACGTATTGCTCCGTGTGGATCAACCATAGAGGGAAGCTATTTTGGTTCCTAATTGATTCAACCTTCAAAGAATTAAGGTAATTCTTTAACCCTCTTTTCAATTCAATGCAATGTACATGGGTCCTTGGTGGGGATTAATCCGTTTTTCCGCTGCGCATATTTTGTTTTGTGCGATTAATTCCCAACAGTGGTATCAGAGCCACTTGTGCATTGGTTGAATTGGATTTGTTGTTTTGATAGGATCAAAATTGCCATGTTAGGGTTTGTTTGTTCTTGATTTAGGGTTCTTTGTTATTTTGAATAACATATTGAAATTTGATTTTAATGTTTATCATTGTAAATGATTTTGGTGGTTTTGATTTGAAATTAAAAGGGGTATTATGAATTTGATTCATGAGAATTCAATTAAAATTGTTTAATTATATAAATATAAAAAAAAAAATGGCACTGTTCGAAATCTGGGCACTGAACAGTGCCCAGATTATGTGTTGTGCGCAGTTGCGAGAACTGCGCACAACATGCTGCGCAGCTTTGCTGCGTTCGCAGCACTGCAGGCTGCGCAGTATGCGGCCCATCGGGCTGCAGACAGCAATTGTTGCTGTGCTGTCCTGGTTGTAGGGCTGTGCTATCCGTCTGTGTACCCCTTGACTTATTTCAAATCAATTAAAATAAATTGTTTATTTAAGTATTTGCATTTTATATGATAAAATACTTGAAATACAATATGATTGTATTTTACCATTTTGAACCCTAAATATTTTAGATATAAAATTATTATTATTGATAATTTTATGCATGGTGTTATGGTATGGTTTTGGACCCCATGGATGCTTTATTTTATTTATTGTGGTTTTATATAAATACGACCTGCGAGTCGTTTGTATTTATGTAATCTTATTTTTCTAGATAAATTGTATAGGATGCAATTTATTGTTTGTAAATTTTATTTACTAGAAAATTGTATAGGATACAATTTTGTAAAGTATGTAAATCCATGAGATGGTGCCAAGGAACAAAGACGTGAAGACGGATCCAAGGGATGCGGCTGTGCTGCGACCATGCGATGGTTACAACCACCTAGGAAATGACCTGTTGATTTTCATATTGGCCTGTGAAAATCAATGTAGATAAAACCATACCATAACACGGTCTTTCGAGTCTATTGCATGTTTTATATTTTGATGCCATGTGATGCCATGCTAAGTATGATATATGCATGCTAGATGAATGTATGACATTGGATGCCATGCTAGAATTAATATTAACTTAGAAAGATTAATGTTAATGCCATGTATTGTATGAGATACATTTTAATCACAGGAATTAATAAACCCTAAATAAACTTATGAAGTTTATATTTTTGCCACCCAATTACGTATAACACTAGTCAAGTACTATGTTCGCATCATGGTAGCCACGCCAAAGCGGGTACGCATGTTGTGACCTTAGCAAAGCGATAATATGAGAAATGGTGATTCTCATTGTGTTGTAATTGGTTTAACAAAGGGTTAATCAAAATGGTGTTTTGAACCCGAGGCAAAGATGAGATGAGTAACATGCAAATTAAATATGATATATGATATCATGCATCTCATAAATTAAAAGAGTTACATAATGATATAATTGACATGGTGATGTCTACCGAAATTATATTTAATCATAGGGACATGCCAAAGCAGTGCTATGGTTAAGTATGGATTTTGGGTCTTTTACCCACTTAAATATTTTAAAGGGTTTTATAATTTTAGTGGGAGTTTAATTCTCTTATGTAATTAACTTTGCATATATTTTCTGTTGTAGATAAATGGCCAACACAAGCAATCCAGGTTCTATTCGATCTATCCTTGAGAAGGATAAACTGAACGGAACCAATTACCTAGATTGGTATCGCAACTTGAGAATTGTTCTCAAGCAAGAGCGAAAGCTGTATGTTCTGGATGGGCCTTTGCCCGCTAACCCTCCACCCACCACAGCTTCAAGAGCTGAAAGGGATGCTTTTCACAAGCATCAAAATGATCAGATTGATGTACAATGCCTGATGCTCGCATCAATGATTCCGGAACTTCAGAAGGATCTGGAAACATTTGAGGCATATGAGATGTCTCAAGAGCTTAAGGAAATGTTCCAAAAGCAAGCGAGAAGGGAAAGGTATGAGACCTTGAGATCTTTGGTTGGGTGCAAGATGACCGAAGGGAGTTCGGTTAGTGCCCATGTTCTGAAGATGAAAGGGTACATTGATCAGTTGGAGAGGCTTGGTTCGCCACTCAGACCTGAGTTGGCAACGGATTTGATCCTTAATTCTCTTCCCGAGAGTTACTCCCATTTTGTCATGAATTATCACATGAATGATATGGACAAAACGGTCAACGAACTGCATGGGATGCTGAAAAACGCTGAAGTAACGATAAAAGAGAAGCCAAGCTCCAAAGGGATCCATATGGTGCAAAAGGGTAGGATCCAGAAGAAGAAGGGTAAAGCAAACAAACCCAAAGAGTTTGGGAAGGATGCAAAGAAGCCCAAAGCTGTTACCAAGGCAAAGCCTCCAAAGGAAGGCACATGCCATTTCTGCAATCAGCCTGGTCATTGGCGCAGAAATTGCAAGCTTTATTTGGAGGACTTGAGGAAGAAGAGAGGCGGTGAGACCGCTAATCAAGGTATTTATGTTATTGAAATATTTCATTCTACTTCTGTTTCTACTTCGTGGGTATTAGATACCGGTTGTGGTTCTCACATTTGTATGAATGTGCAGGGGCTTAAAGGAAGTAGAAAGCTCAAGAAGGGTGAGGTAGAATTCCATGTGGCGAATGGAGCTAGAGTTGCTGCTTATGAAGTCGGTCGCTACGAGCTCAAGTTGCCAAGTGGACTTGTTCTTTCTTTGAATAATTGTTATTTTGTTCCTAATTTGTCTAGGAACATCATTTCTATTTCATGTTTGGACAAGGAAGGATTTAAATGTGTTATTGAGAATAATCACTTATTGCTTTTCAATAAAGACTTGTTTTATGCAAATGCGAATTTACATGATGGTCTTTATTTGTTGAACCTTAGTGAAGGTTATAATGAGCATGTATATAACATAAATACCAAAAGGATAAGAACAAATGTTGTGAATCCTACTTATCTCTGGCACTGTCGTCTAGGACACATTAATGAGAAACGCATTTCAAAACTCCATAAAGATGGAATTTTGGGTCTAGATGTTTTTGAAACATATGACACTTGCGAGTCTTGTTTAATGGGTAAGATGACCAAGAGTCCCTTTACTGGTCACAGTGAAAGGGCTAGTGACTTATTAGAACTCATACATACAGATGTATGTGGGCCTATGAGCACAACTGCTAGAGGTGGTTTTCAATACTTCATTACGTTCACTGATGATTTCAGTAGATATGGTTATCTATATCTAATGAAGCATAAGTCGGAATCCTTTGAAATGTTCAAAGCCTTCCAAAATGAAGTACAAAACCAACTTGGCAAGACAATTAAAGCACTTAGATCTGATCGAGGTGGTGAATATTTGAGCCAAGACTTTGGCGATCATCTTAGAAATTGTGGGATTGTCTCACAACTAACTCCTCCTGGTACACCACAGTGGAATGGTGTGTCTGAGAGGAGGAACCGTACTTTATTGGATATGGTTCGGTCGATGATGAGTCAAACAAATCTTCCTCTATCCTTTTGGGGATATGCACTTGAAACAGCGGCATTCACACTGAACCGAGTTCCATCAAAAGCAGTTGAAAAGACACCATATGAGATATGGGTTGGTAAGAGACCAAATTTGTCTTTTCTCAAGATTTGGGGTTGCGAAGCTTATGTGAAATACTTGATTTCAGATAAGTTAGCACCAAAATCTGTGAAGTGCAATTTTGTTGGTTATCCAAAAGAAACTAAAGGTTATTTCTTTTACAATCCTAGTGAAAACAAAGTGTTTGTTGCTAGGAATGGTACATTCCTGGAAAAAGAGTTTATTTCCAAAGGAATCAGTGGGAGTAAAGTACACCTACAAGAAAATATGGATAACCAAGTTGAAAGTGAGTTTCAAATGGAACAATCTGATTCACAAGAAGTTGTTGAGTCAGAACCGATAACACAAGTCCAACGTAGATCAAGTAGAGTTCGTCATGAGCCCGAGAGATATGGATTTCTCGTCACGAACGAAAATGATCTGATTCTGTTAGAAGAGAATGAACCTTCCACGTACATGGAAGCTGTCTCTAATTCAGAATCTGAAAAATGGCTTGATGCTATGAAGTCAGAAATTCAATCCATGGACGACAACAAAGTATGGACTTTGGTTGATCTCCCAAAGGGTGCTAAAGCAATAGGGCACAAATGGGTTTTCAAGTTGAAAACGGACATGGATGGGAATATTCAGACTTATAAAGCAAGGTTAGTGGCAAAGGGTTACCGACAAGTTCATGGTATAGACTATGACGAAACCTTTTCGCCAGTAGCTATGATCAAGTCCATCAGAATTCTTGTTGCCATAGCAGCATATTATGACTATGAAATATGGCAAATGGATGTCAAAACAGCTTTCCTAAATGGAAACCTTGTTGAGGATGTGTACATGACACAGCCTGAAGGTTTTGTCGATCCAAAGAATCCTGATAAAGTATGCAAGCTTCAAAAGGCCATTTATGGTTTGAAGCAAGCATCAAGAAGTTGGAATCATTGTTTTGATGAATCAGTCAAAAAGTTTGGCTTCATCAAAAACAAAGATGAGCCTTGTGTGTACAAGAAGTTCAGTGGGAGTAATATAGTTTTCCTAGTTCTATATGTCGATGACATATTGTTAATAGGAAATCACATTCCTACCTTGCAAGAAGTAAAATCTTGGCTAGGAAAGTGTTTTTCTATGAAAGACTTGGGTGAGGCAGCCTACATTCTTGGAATAAAGATCTATAGAGATAGATCTAAGAGATTGATAGGTTTGAGCCAGAGTACATACATTGACAAAATACTGAAAAGGTTCAGTATGGATCAATCAAAGAAAGGAAATGTTCCTATTGGGCAAGGGATAAAGCTTAGTCGTAAGCAATGTCCTATGACAGTTGAAGAACGTCAACGCATGGATAAGATTCCTTATGCGTCAGCTATAGGATCTATCATGTATGCCATGGTATGTACTCGGCCAGATGTCTCTTTTGCTTTGACCATGACAAGTAGATATCAGTCTGATCCAGGTGATAGTCACTGGACTGCTGTCAAGAGTATTCTTAAGTACTTGAGAAGAACTAAAGATACATTCTTGATATATGGAGGCTCGGACGAAGATCTTGTTGTAAATGGTTACACGGATGCAAGTTTCCAAACTGATCAAGATCAGATGCAGTCACAGTCTGGGTATGTGTTCATTCTGAATGGAGGTGCGATAAGTTGGAAGAGTTCTAAGCAAAGCACGATAGCTGCATCTACAACAGAAGCCGAGTATATTGCTGCATCAGATGCAGCCCAAGAGGCTGTTTGGATGATTCCTTTGACCTGAGGTCACCATGGATTCCGGGATGAATTTATGTTGTGCTTTGACGCAGTCAAACGCTGCTTGTAACAGAGTAGTTATAAAGGCTGTGGTTGGGTACAATATGACTCATGCTTAGGGATGTGAGTGACAGATATGGGATTTTGTCCCTCTCTAACAAGAGAGCGATATCACTGGGCCCCTCGATAAGTAAGACTGTTAAATGCATGGCCGTGCTCAAATAATTGATAAGAGTATCAATTGATTTGTCTGAACAGTTTACTTTGAGATCGAGAAAGCATATGATTAATTATATAAGATTGACAAGTGTACCATGTCTTATGATTAATCATGATGTCAAAGAGACAAAAGGGAATATGACATTCTATAAATAGGTATTGGATCATTCCAATCATATTAATTGGGTAGTCGTAATGGCTTGCTAGAGTCCGCTTGTGACCTATAAGGACATTATGGTAATTTCCTTATTGCCAATTAATATGATCCTATGGGGTCACACACACAAGAGCAAAATGAAGTTCATCTTAACGGGTACAAATTATTATGGGATAATAATTTATGAATGAGGAAGAGAATAAATATATATAGTGATATATATTTATGTATGTATATGTAAATATTAATGTGATTGATATTGCATAAAGTATGCTACATGTCATAATTAAATTATATAGAGATATAATTAATTATAACATTACTTATACATATGAGTATTATGGAGAATTGATTTGATTTAATGTTAATTGAGAATTAATATTAAATTGTGTGGGTTAATATATAATTATGACTAATAGGTGTATTAGGTCATAATTATAATTAACTAATTAGGTTAATTATTTAAGGAAACTATTAACCTAAACCTAATCAACCCAATAATACAAAGTGAGAAGAAAATTTCGGCCACCCATCCCCTAAGAGCCAGCCGACCTCCTCTTCTTCTCCTTCCAAGAGTTTTTCGAAACTTTGCTCTTCTCTCGGTTCGAAGAATCGGTTCTTCAATCTCGGCGCTAGCACGCGGTGGACGTATTGCTCCGTGTGGATCAACCATAGAGGGAAGCTATTTTGGTTCCTAATTGATTCAACCTTCAAAGAATTAAGGTAATTCTTTAACCCTCTTTTCAATTCAATGCAATGTACATGGGTCCTTGGTGGGGATTAATCCCTTTTTCCGCTGCGCATATTTTGTTTTGTGCGATTAATTCCCAACATAAATATACACCTAATGAGGTAAAACCAATAAGCTGTTGGTGCACCCTAGTTATTAGGGCATTGGATTCTGTATTATACATTCAGACTCTTTGTATAAATACATTATTTGTGTCACATTAATAAAGGCATTTAATCTATTTTATTTATATCTTGTGCTATAATATGAATATAGTATCCATTGATTGATAATCATAAAACATATCCCAAGTCTATTCTAATCGTGAAAATGAATAGAATCACAGATTTGTATATTCGATAACTATATGTAGTTCTTAACTAGCCATAGTACTTGTATAGTCAATCATGAATATAGGTACATGTCGTTGACATAGGACTGGATCGATCGGCACAAGAAAGCCATATGGTTGTCACGTCATATGTCTTTCTCGAGTAGGTCTCTTTTATCCTCAGACCAGATTTCATTATAGTATCAATATGGAATCCAGTTCACTTTGACATATGCCTAACAGGTCTGTAAAAGGATGTTGGAGATTGTGCCCTAAGGCCAATATTGGATTATGTAATTTGACTTCTAAGATTAATCTAGTGTAGATTAATATTATCATTTATGTTTGTATGTTAGCATTTATGATAAGTATCCATGAATAAATCGTGTTATTCTAAATATCCCTAGTCGATTGTTATTATGGGAATAATAACAAACTAAGACTAGTGTGAGTGATAATGGATATTCATAAGATGAATATAGTGTATACAGATACAGATTATACTCACGGGTAATATGTTAGAGAACATGTTACTGGAGACCCACTATGAGATCAAGTTCATGGTTATGTGTCACAACTGATCTTGATTATAGTAGTGTCATTAGCTGATTCCTTTGACCTGAGGTCACCATGGATTCCGGGATGAATTCATGTTGTGTTTTGACGCAGTCAAACGCTGCTTGTAACAGAGTAGTTATAAAGGCTGTGATTGGGTACGATATGACTCATGCCTTGGGATGTGAGTGACAGATATGGGATTTTGTCCCTCTCTAACAAGAGAGCGATATCACTGGGCCCCTCGATAAGTAAGACTGTTAAATGCATGGCCGTGCTCAAATAATTGATAAGAGTATCAATTGATTTGTCTGAACAGTTTACTTTGAGATCGAGAAAGCATATGATTAATTTATATAAGATTGACAAGTGTACCATGTCTTATAATTAATCATGATATCAAGAGACAAAAGGGAATATGACACATTCTATAAGTAGGTTTATTGGATTATACCAATCATATGAATTGGGTAGTCATAATGGCTTGCTAGAGTCCGCTTATGACTTATGAGGGCATTATGGTAATTTCCTCATTGCCAATTTATATGATCCTACGGGGTCACACACAAAGAGCAAAATGAGATTCACTTAATTTGGGGATAAATCATTATGAGATAATGATTTATTATTGATGAGAAATTAAATATATATAAAGATATATATTTACATGTATATGTATATACACATGAACATATTAATAAGATTAATATATTTATGGCATAAAATATGCTATATATATATGTGTATATTATAATTATATTATATGGTGATATAATTAATTATAATATACATTTACGTATATGTGTGTATATATATATATATATGTATGTATGTATGTAAATATTAATAAGATTAATATAGCATAAAGTATGCTAATTATATTATATGGAGATATAATTAATTTTACATACATATGTGTATATGATGGAGAATTGACTAAGTTTAATATTAATTGAGAATTAATAAAACTTATGGGGGCTAATTTATAATTATAATTAAATATAGTATTTAATTACAATTATAAGTTAATAATAAAAAAAAAAAAAAACCTATAACAAGGATGTGATACAGGAGCAGCCGCCTCATCTCCATCAAAATGGCCGAAAATTGCTTTTGGCCAAGAGTGAAAAATATCGATTTTTCACCTTCTCATTCGAAGAACTGTTCTCCGATCCCGGCGCTAGCACGCGGTGAGTCAATTGCTCGGTGTGGATCAACCGTAGAGGGAAGCTACTTTGGTTCCTAATTGATTCAAAATCTACAAAGAATTAAGGTAATTCTTTAACCCTCCTTCCAATTCAATGCAATGTACATGGGTCCTTGGTGGGGATTAATCCTTTTATTTCCGCTGCGTATTTATTTTGGCGATTAATTCCCAACAGTGGTATCAGAGCCACTTGTATTTTGATTGAATTGGATTTATGTTTTGATTGGATCAAAATTGCATGTTAGGGTTTGTATAATTTTGATTGGATCAAAATTGTTGTTAGGAGTTTGTATGTTTTATTTAGGGTTCTATGTTATTGTGAATAACAAAATAAAATTTGATTTTATTGATTAATCATTGTGAATGATTTTATGTTAATGATTTGGAATGTTTAAGGGGTTTTTGGAATCATGAATTTGATTCATGGGTTTTTATTGAAATTGTTTCAATTCAATTTAATCAAAAAAAAAAAAAAAATGCTACTGTTCGTATTCTGGGCATAATGCCCAGAATACTAATTGCAATTGCAAATTGCAATTGCAATTTGCAATTGCAATTTGCAATTGCCGTGCTGCGTAAGCAGCATGCTGCTTACGCAGCATGGGCTGCGCGCAGTATGCGCAGCCCGATGTGCCTGCTGTCCGACAGTTTTTTTTTAACCCTTTTTCGTTTTAAGTGTGGAAAATTGTTTTCTGCATATTTACGAATTTTTCCAAATTAATTAATTCTAAATACAATGTGATTGTATTTTACCACTTTGAACCCTAAATATTTTAGATATAAAATTATTGTTGATAATTTTATGCATGGTGTTATGGTATGGTTTTGGACCCCGTGGATGCTTTATTTTATTTATTATGGTTTTATATAAATACGACCTGCGAGTCGTTTGTATTTATGTAAATTTTAATTTTAATTTTACTAGATAAATTGTATAGGATGCAATTTATGATATGTAAAATTTATTTTACTAGAAAAATTGTATAGGTTGCAATTTTTTTTTGTAAAATAAAAATCCATGAGATGGTGCTTAGAAGCAAAGACGTGGAGGCGGATCCAAGAGGCGGTGCAATGACCATGTGATGGATGCTACCACCTAGGATATGACCTTGTTGATTTTCATATTGGCCTATGAAAATCAATGTAGATTTAAACCATACCATAACACGGTTCGAGTCATATGCATGCTTTATTTTATTTAGATGCCATGTGATGCCATGCTAGATATTCTATATGCATGCTAGACAATTGTATGCCATAAGATGCCATGCTAATTAATATTAACAAAAGTATGATTAATATTAATGCCATGAAATTGTATATGATACAATTAACTCACAGGATTTAATAAACCCTAAATAAACTTATGAAGTTTATATTTGCCACCCAATTACGTATAACACTAGTCAAGTACTATGTTCGCATCATGGTAGCCACGCCAAAGCGGGTACGCATGTTGTGACCTTAGCGAAGCGATAATATGAGAAATGGTGATTCTCATTGTGTTGTAATTGGTTTAACAAAGGGTTAATCAAAACGGTGTTTGAGCCCGAGGCAAAGATGAGATGAGTAACATACAATTAAATATGATATATGATATCATGCATCTCATAAATTAGAAGAGTTGCATAATGATGCAATTGGCAAAGAAGTGCACATCCAAAATATGTTTAAATGGTTTAAAGCATGATTTTGAGTCTTTGCCTACCGAAATTATATTTAATCATAGGGACATGCCAAAGCAGTGCTATGGTTAAGTATGGATTTTGGATCTTCACCCACTTAAATATTTTAAAGGGTTTTATAATTTAAGTGGGAGCATTTAAATAAAAAATCTTTACACGCTTTATTATAGTTATGATTGCTATTACCATGATCTCGATTGTTATTGAACTTTGAGAATTGTTCTCAAATCAAAAGGAATCATATGTTCTCAATAATCCTTTTCCCCAATGAACCACTAGCAATTGTAACATGAGTATAAAAGATGCTTACTTGAAGCATCGAAGGGACTCTGTTTAAAATTTATTATCTTACACTTGCCACCAATTCTTCCGCACGTGGAAGTTTTACTTGAGGTATATGATACATCACAAATGGAAATGTTCCATCAGTTAGTGAGCAAGAAAAGATAAGTGTTTGAGGCAACAATTTCTCATTGGCATCCAAAAGGGCATTAAGATGTGATCTTGAATTCATTAATTGATAGTCATTGGTGATGAACTATCATTTGAATGACATGGAGAAAATTGTGAATTAGTTGCATAAGATGCAAAAGAATGTTAAGTTATCCATAAAGGATAAGCCCGCCTCGAATTGTGTGCTTAAGGTTCAAAAGGAAAAGGATAAAAGGAAGGTCGAAAAGCTTAAAGACCGAAAGGTTCGGGTGAAACATGTTTTAAAGACCAAAGCTGTTGGCATAGAGAGATCTCCAAAAGAAGGATGTTGCCATTTCTAGAATGAATCGTTCATTAGAATGAAAATAGCAAACTTTGTTTGGAGATCTATGAGAAGATGAAAGGCAGTAAGACTGCTACCTTAAGTATTTATTAACTATTCTACTTTTGTTTCTATATCAAAGGTATTAGATACCAGTTGTGGATCTCATATTAGTAGAATATGATGAATCGCAACTTGAATAGAAACCTTATGAAGGTGAAAGGTAGAATGCGAATAGACAAGAGAAGCAAAGGTTGCTACTCGAAGGTTCTGAACTTTTACATGAAAGTTGTGAACTTCAAGTTAAAAGTTACGAACCTCTTTTCATAAAAGTTATGAACTTTTATATGAAAGTTATGAACTTTGGTTAAAGGTTATGAACTTTTACATGTGAGTTACGAACTCTTGTTGTCTATTGAGCTTGTTGGCTTGAGTAAACAAATGTTGTTTATTTTATAATTGTGAATTATAAACTTTATAAAGACATGATTATGAAATATAGATTTACATAATTGTCTTTATATGTGGAGCCCATCTGTAACATAAATACTGTAAGGATCGAATCAAATAGTTTGATCCAACCCATTTTGGCAGTGTCGTCTTGGAGACATAAGCAAAGTTGCATTTCGAAACTCCATGAGAATGGACCTTTGGATTCGTGAGATTATGAATCATCTTGAATCATGCGAATGTTGTTTATTGTAAAAGATGACAAAAGGTTTTCTTTGCTAAAAGTAGTCAAAGAACAATCGATTTATTAAGCATTATACATGTGGATGTATATGAATTATAAATCAACTGCTAAAGGAGGTTCTAATACTTCATTACTTTCATGGAACTTTTCACTAGATAAGAGTATCTAATGAAACACGAGTTTGGAACTTTTGAAGTGTTCAAAAGCTTGTAAAAGGAGTATGAAGTATCTTGACATGATAGTAAAGTCACTTAGATATGATCCAAGTGGTGAACATTTGAGTCAAGATTTTGACAATCATCTTAGAGATTGTGGGACTGTCTCACAATTAACTCCTCCAATTACGCCACAAAGGAAGTTGTGTCGAAAAGGGAGTAGTCGAACTCTATACAGATATAGTTCAATCTATGATGAAGTCAAGTTGATCATCGTTTTCTCGAGAATATGCCATTAAAGCAGCTGTGTATATTGTTCCGTCTAAAACAATTCATGAATCAACATATGAGATATGGTTGGGTAAGAGACCCAAGTTGTTTCATTGAATAAGTTTAGGGCTGTAAAGCTTATTTCGAATAAGTTGGCACCTAAATTTAAATGTCGTATTGTGGATTACTCAAAAGGAAAGTAGGAGTTGTTACTCCTGTGTTTCTTTGGGATACAGAGTAGTTGTAGCTAGAAATGGTTTCCCCTTGAAGAGGGAGTTAATTTTTAGAAGAGTTAGTGGGAGTAAAGTACACCTACAAAACTCGTAATTCACAAAGTGACATTAACGTTAAAGAGGAACATGGAAATGGTTTCATGATCATTGTTGAAATTACACAAGTCCAATGAAAGTCTAGTAGAATACGACATGAATAGGAGAGATATGGATTTCTCAAAGTCATGATGTAATTTTACTAGATTGAAGTAAGTCTTCTTTTATGAAGAAGCAATGTTAGATTATGAATCTAATAAGTGACTTGATGCTACAAAGGTTGAAGATAAGTCCATGTGTGACAGTCAAAGTATAGACTTTGATAAATCTTTTAGAAGATGCATATGCAATGGTTGCAAGTGAGTTTTCAAATTGAAAACCGACATGGATGGTGATCTTCAAACTTATAAAGCACGACTAGTGACAAAAGGGATTATAAACAAATTCATAGTAGTGACTGTGAGGATACGAGCAAATTCATAGTACGGACTATGATAAAATCCTCTTTCGCCATTAATCATGATCAAGTCATATTGAGTTCTTGTTGCCATATCCGCATAATATGATTATAAAATATGGCAAATGGATATCAAAATCTGTTTTCTACGTGAAAACATGATTGAGGGTGTGTACGTGACACAACCCAAAGTTTTGAGCATTCAAAGAATTCAAGTAGCGTATGCAAGTTTCAAAGATTCTTATAAGGATCGAAACATGCATCAAATAGTTGGAGTCATAGTTTTGATAAAGAAATCAAATGGTTTGATTTTATCAAAAGGATGATGAATCTTGTGTTTCAAAAGGATCAGTGGGAGCATATCGACATCCTAATGCTATATGTGGATGACATATTGCTTGTTTGAAATAACATTCTTACCATGCAAGAAGTAAAATCTTGGCTAAGAAAGTAATTTCAATTAATGTTTAAGCAAGGCTGCCTATATTCTTGAAATTAGAATCTATAGAGATAGATCCAAAAGAATGTTTAGGTTTAAGTCAAAGCATTGAAAGCGGTCAATGAGAAAGACTTAAAAGAAGCTTGCTTATGTTAACTGTGTAAATAGTTGCACATATACAACTGATTGCAATTAGTTGCAATATATCAATCGAGATATCGTATTCTCTTAAAAGAGATGTTATGATTTTGAAAGGTTCAAAATAAAACGTTATAGCTAAATATCTATAATAATAGTCAAAGTATATAGCTACATATGATGTAAATTTTGGATGAAGAAGTTCATCAAAATTTTGTGTTTTGTTCTAAGCATTGCTTATCCTGTGAGACTATTGTAGGGACAATAGTTCAATGCGTAAGAACCCTGTATGACACAAGCATATACTTAGGCGTCTTTCACTAATTTAGAGAGGCTGTCTCTAAAGAAAGAGTGAAAATGTGTAAAGTAGCAACGGAAGCGAAAATTAATAATTCACTGACAAAGACTCCTGCACGAGTGAATACATGAAGGTCATGTAGGTCAATGGGTATAAGATACATGTATGATTGGCCATAGTGCAAGTGGGAGATTGTTGGAGATTGTGCCCTAAGGCCAATATTGGATTATGTAATTTGACTTCTAAGATTAATCTAGTGTAGATTAATATTATCATTTATGTTTGTATGTTAGCATTTATGATAAGTATCCATGAATAAATCGTGTTATTCTAAATATCCCTAGTCGATTGTTATTATGGGAATAATAACAAACTAAGACTAGTGTGAGTGATAATGGATATTCATAAGATGAATATAGTGTATACAGATACAGATTATACTCACGGGTAATATGTTAGAGAACATGTTACTGGAGACCCACTATGAGATCAAGTTCATGGTTATGTGTCACAACTGATCTTGATTATAGTAGTGTCATTAGCTGATTCCTTTGACCTGAGGTCACCATGGATTCCGGGATGAATTCATGTTGTGTTTTGACGCAGTCAAACGCTGCTTGTAACAGAGTAGTTATAAAGGCTGTGATTGGGTACGATATGACTCATGCCTTGGGATGTGAGTGACAGATATGGGATTTTGTCCCTCTCTAACAAGAGAGCGATATCACTGGGCCCCTCGATAAGTAAGACTGTTAAATGCATGGCCGTGCTCAAATAATTGATAAGAGTATCAATTGATTTGTCTGAACAGTTTACTTTGAGATCGAGAAAGCATATGATTAATTTATATAAGATTGACAAGTGTACCATGTCTTATAATTAATCATGATATCAAGAGACAAAAGGGAATATGACACATTCTATAAGTAGGTTTATTGGATTATACCAATCATATGAATTGGGTAGTCATAATGGCTTGCTAGAGTCCGCTTATGACTTATGAGGGCATTATGGTAATTTCCTCATTGCCAATTTATATGATCCTACGGGGTCACACACAAAGAGCAAAATGAGATTCACTTAATTCGGGGATAAATCATTATGAGATAATGATTTATTATTGATGAGAAATTAAATATATATATAAAGATATATATTTACATGTATATGTATATACACATGAACATATTAATAAGATTAATATATTTATGGCATAAAATATGCTATATATATGTGTGTATATTATAATTATATTATATGGTGATATAATTAATTATAATATACATTTACGTATATGTGTATATATATATATATATATGTATGTATGTATGTAAATATTAATAAGATTAATATAGCATAAAGTATGCTAATTATATTATATGGAGATATAATTAATTTTACATACATATGTGTATATGATGGAGAATTGACTAAGTTTAATATTAATTGAGAATTAATAAAACTTATGGGGGCTAATTTATAATTATAATTAAATATAGTATTTAATTACAATTATAAGTTAATAATAAAAAAAAAAAAAAAACCTATAACAAGGATGTGATACAGGAGCAGCCGCCTCATCTCCATCAAAATGGCCGAAAATTGCTTTTGGCCAAGAGTGAAAAATATCGATTTTTCACCTTCTCATTCGAAGAACTGTTCTCCGATCCCGGCGCTAGCACGCGGTGAGTCAATTGCTCGGTGTGGATCAACCGTAGAGGGAAGCTACTTTGGTTCCTAATTGATTCAAAATATACAAAGAATTAAGGTAATTCTTTAACCCTCCTTCCAATTCAATGCAATGTACATGGGTCCTTGGTGGGGATTAATCCTTTTATTTCCGCTGCGTATTTATTTTGGCGATTAATTCCCAACAAAGGATGCCAAATATGGGTATGATTGGGTGGACAGGTGAACATGTTGACACTGATAATGAAGTGATGGAATTGCCACTCGGGTAACACCGAGATGATATCACTAGCCACTTGATGAGTGGGACCGATAAGTGTATGGCCATACCCAAATAAGTTGGTTGCTTATTTGATTATTCAGTCAACTCAAGATCAAGAAATATAATAAACAGTAGAAAAGGATGACGGACACCATACCTCTTGTTTATTCATATTGATATCTTTTGGCAAAGGACACTATGATATTACTACTGGGTGAGTGTCTTCTAAAGACTGCTACATCTTTGTCTTAATTAGGGGCTGTAACGGTTTACTAGAACTCACTTATAGTCTGTGGGCCTTGGGCCTACTACCAACATAAAGACAAACCCTTAGGATCGTGTACATAGATCAACTGAGCCGGAACGTATAGAAATTGTACATGTAATGTACATTAGAAGGAATGCATTAATTAATTAATTGACATTCGGTGTCAAGGTAATTAATTAACATTGGATTGATTTAATTTAATTAATAAGTTTACATAATGTATTAATTAATTTATCAATTAATTGAATTACATAAAGTAAACAATTAATTAAATAATTTTCCTAAGTAGGAAAATTAAATACATATATTGTATTTACTTAAGTGTGATCTAATTTTATTTAGGGGTAATTAAATTTAGCCAAATGGAATTAAATTAGATAGTATATACTTTTTAATTAAAGTTTATTTATGTAATTATAATCCTAGTGGGCTTGGATTTGATTAACCTAATTAAAACCCAATTAGACAAAGAGTCTTTATAAGGGCACACTTAAGAAAGAAAACCTAGCCCTAACCCCATTTTAATTGCTGGAATTTTCAGCCCCCTACAGTGGCCCCTTTGGCCAAAATTTCCAGCATTAATCTTCCATTCCTCTACTTCTTCGGCTAGCAACAGTTCCCACTCAATAGTTGGTCGTGCACCGGACTTTGGAGGTCACTTAAAGAGTCGATTCTGTAGCAATCTTTAGAAGAGACGGATTTGGTGAGTGAATCTCTCTTGATTCAAAATTGATTTTATTTCAATCAATGGTAATTGGACATGATAGGTGGATTCTAGGAAAATTTTAAACGGTGTAATTCCGCCGCGCCATGTTTTTTTTTTTCAATGATGAATCCCAACAGCAACAACCATGTCTTCCTTTAAGAGATGTATACAACAACTATAATTTGCTTACAAGATAGAAGCAATTGACACTTTATGATTCAGAAGTTGCAACAACCATATTTTTTTTAAGAGATGAATGCAACAATCATATTTTGTTTACAAGCTCAAAACAACTGCCACATTTCCTTTATGAATCAAAAGCAGCATCTATATCTTCATGAGCTGAAGCACTTCAACACCTATATAAAGAAAGGAAGATCAAATGAGCAAGATGGGAGACTTACTTGCAATCACACATATTTAAGCTACATTTATTCAAGTCTTCCAAAATTCCTGCAAAGAGCAATTTAAGAGAAAAATCATCATCTTGTTCATTCTTTCAAATATTCATTCAAGGGAATTGTATTTTCACACAAGGGATTTGTGCGAAAGAGGGTTTACTTTGTTGATAGTGTGATCAACAAAGTTTGTATAAGTTTGGTATTTGAGCTTAAAAAGTACCGGGATAAGTTTGGTGCTTGAACTTTGAAAAAGCATTGGAAGAGTTTTGTTACTTGAGCTCTGAAAAAGTAATGACAAAGGTTTGATACTCAGCCTGCAAAAGTATTGAGTTTGTTGCTTGAACTCATGAAAAGTAACACAGGCTTATTTCCTGCCCGTAAAGGAAATGATAGTGGAAAATCTCAGGTGGTTGGCTTGGGGACTAGACATAGACAGGTTGGGTTGAACCAGTATAAATCTCGTGTCTACATTTCTCTATACTTTTTTACTTTTATTGTTATTTAAATTTTTGCAATTTAAATTGATAGTATCATTTTTGAAGGCACTTTCTATATTAGTCAAGCATATTTACATTTACAAGTTTCATTATTCCACATCCAGTGAAACTTGTGTTTATTTGATGAAAATTATTTTGCATTAAAAAGAATTTTTCAAAAGAGTTTACAAAACTTTTTGTTGGGCATGTAGTACTATTCACCACCCTTCTAGTAATATAGCTATCCTATTTGGGACCGTCAAATAGGATCTAACAAAAGCATTTGGGATCAAACAATTAACAGATGACAACATAGCAACCCTGCATTGATCTAAAGAAACCGAAGCATTCTTCAAACCTTAATCTGGAGCAACCCTCTTATTTATTTTGGAGCAATCCTATTATTTAATCTGGAGCAATCCTCTTATTTTTCCAAACAAAACAATTTTTATTATGCCAAATTTGCCAAGCAATAAGAAAAGTAAATTTTATCTTTTCATCACTTTGAGAAATAACAAGGGAACTAATCCAATTGGAAAAACACCTTACTTGTCATATTTATAGCATGAAATCTCACCTAAATAGGCCTCATAAAGGTGTAAGCTAATAAGGTGCGGGCTTCTGTTTTTAATTCTTGACAAAACACTCGGCATAAGTTTGACATCACAACTTGCCTTTGTAGCAAATTTACCATTGCTGGTAGCAGATTCAAGCAACCCTAAACACGAGGTGTTTCACCTTGGGTAGGATGTCTTACTTCCATATCTAGAACCAAAAAAGATTAGCCATAATCAAAGCCCGAGCAACTGTTGGTAAAAGGGAAATCATCATCACATAACTAAAGATTTGACTGAATGCAAATATTATACTAAAGTATCATCATCGACTTACAAATTTTAGAAACTTTTAGATTTTTCTATTAGTTCTATAAAGTAATGTAACCAATCACTTATATTGGCAGGACAATGGTTGTGCCTCGATACAATGCTAAAGAAGTACCACTTGAGAATGTTTTTCATGTACCTAGGATAAGAACTTGATATTAGTGTTGCAATTGACATCCTCAAACAACTATATGGTGTTTGGGTTGAACAATGTGAAGGTTTATCAAAGTTTAAAGCTAATGAGCACACAACTCATGGAGAGACGAAAGCTAGACTAGAAAGAACAATACAATCAATCAATGGCACGCAAGTTTCGGTCCTGTGAGCTACCATAAGGTGAAGGTAATGATGAAGAATTCCATGGATTCTGCAACTTAATGTTTGTGAATATGTAATATATGCAGGGTGCCAATTCAAGGAAGCACACCAATTGCCATATGATGATTCTTAATATTGAGCAAAGGAACCACTTGAGTTGCTGCACTCTAATGACTTCTTAAGGTACGTGTGGATGTACATTATGAAGAATAAATAAGAAACATTCAACAAGTTTATAGAGTTTAAGAGAAGGTTGAAAGGTAACTTGATCAAAAAAATTCGTTGCCTTTGTATTGACAATGGATGGTAGTATACATCACATAAGTTCTCAAGATATCTACAAAAGAACAAGATATGAAGTTAGTTGATTTGTCCTAATTCTCCGCAATCAAATGGAGTAGCAGAAAAGAAAAATAGACATATTATAAGGATATGTAATAGTAAGCTACATGCGAAGAATATTCTGCCTCAGTTTTGGGTATTGTGTATGAAGACAACTACGGATGTCATAAATAGACTACCACATCAACCATTGGGATTTGTTTCACCCTTGAAGAATTTATGAAATATCAAACCAACTATAAGTCATTTTCTAGTTTTTGGTTGTGCGTGTTATGTTTTTGTTCCTGACCATTTGGACAACAAATTCGACAAGAAGCTACACGGTGTGTCTTTATGTGTTATGATAATTAGTGAAAGGAGTGGAAGTGTTGTGTTCTAATGACAAGGAGATGCTATGCTTTGAGGAATGTGATATTTGATGAGGCTTTATCTTGGTGATCTCCATATGAAGTAATTCTACCCATACAAAGGAAATTGAGGATAAATTACAAGAAAGAGTTGAAAAAGATGAAATGGTTGAAAATGGAACTCAAGAGGTAGAACCAATAAAAGACAATTGTAGGAGCAAGTCACCAGAGAAAACTCAATAGCCTAGGCACACATGAATACATCATCCAACACCTAAAAAAGAATGACCTAGTAAGCTTGAGAACACTATTGACGATGATATGAAAACAGAAGCGATTGAACCACAAGTAAGGAGATCAATACAAAAAAGAAAATCAAATCCTAAATATTTGAATATGGCATTATTTGAAGAAACATTAACAAGAGAGAGAAGTCATTGTTGAGGGGAGTATTAAAGTCTCATCACCAACTTAAGAATTTTAGAAATTCTAAGATTTTTGTAATAGTTGGGTCTAAGATACAAGTAAGGAGAAATTTCTCCATGATTCAAAACCGACATTGAATTGTGGCTCAAATTGTTTGTCACTGTCATTTGCAAGTATAAATAGGATAGTTGGGCTTTTGTGTCTGTTGATGAGCAACAAATGATAATTCATGAGTGTGTAAGAAATTAAAAGAGTGTCCAAATGAAATTGAGCAGTGTGTGTAACAGGTAAGCAGTGGAGTGGCGTGGAAAGAGAAAGAGTAATTAATTAGTTAAATTGTAAAAGGTTCTAATTTAATACCTGTAAATAATTAATTTTAATTAAAACCTACATTATTCAACATACATTACTCCCGTTACTGACACATCGATGTAGTAGGATAATCACTAAAATCTGTTGATCGCGCACGATGTTGGAAGTTAGCTTTCTACAGTTAGAATTTCGTAAAATTCTCAAGAGTAGAAATTGGAATAAATCCGGAAATATTATTAATTTTCAAAATTGACTCCTAAAAAGTCATAATATAGCTTAAATAGCAAAACCCTAATTAGAATCCAAAACGAAAAAGGACAGCAAAACAGAATAATTACGAAAAGGTCCCAAAAAATAGAAAAACACGAATTTGAGGTTCTAAACGAAGGAATTTAGCCAAAAAAAGATGGACCCAAACTAGTCACGAGTTACCAAACTACCACTTCTCCAAAAATAATAAATCTTGTTCTTCCACTTCATCAAATAACCTCTTTAATAGCTAGCCTACTAAACTACTACTCGGGATAGAACTTAAGTTGGCCTATAGGAAATTTGATTCTGGATATGATTTATCTTTATAAATCTGTCCAACCATTAATACGAATCATTAAAGACGACCAGTCACGACTGCTGACTTAAAAAAAGCAATATTGAATTCTTCAAATGCTTTATGTAAACACAACTTCTTTTAACCGAATCACTAAATACCAGACTCTTCAATTTTAGTACCCCACCAAAATTTTCTCTTAATTTCAATAATAATATTAATAATAATAATATTCCATAGGAAAGTAATATTTCTAAATTAACAATAAGACGAAATATATTATTTGTGAAAGAAAGGTTATCTTATCTTTTTTTTGGATGAGGTGCATGTGGTTATATAATATATATCTATAGAATTCTTATCATGATTGCATGTGGTTGTATATTTGTTATAATACTTGTGCTTGGATTTGATATCAACTTAGTTGACTAAAACTGTATAAATACTCAGTACATGAATCAATAAAAGCGATCAACATTTTGTCTAAGTTTTCTTAGTATAAAAGTAATGTTTTTTTCCAAATGTTGATCACTTTCATTGATTCCTGTATTGAGTGTTTATACATCTTTAACCAACTAAGTTGTTATCAAATCCATTACCAAAAGTTAATACAAATATACAACCAGCCCTGATAAGAATTCTATGGATATAAATTGTATAACCATATGCACCTAATCCAAATGGATTTGAAGGATAAGATAACCTTTCTTTCAATTTGCAGTTTCCTATTTGCGGATGTCAGCATCGAAAATCATTATATGGGCTGAAGCAAGCTCCTTGAATGTGGGATCAATGTTTGACATGTGCTTTAGAAAAAGTGGGATTCTAGGGCTCTAAATTTGATGTATTATTAGTACTCTTCAATATCTCATAATACTTGGCTTGAGATTTCATTTTCTGTTAATAAGTTATCTCAATTTATGGCATCACCTACTAATATACATTGGATAGCTTCTTTTTTTTTTTTTTTTTTTTTTTTTTTTTAATTTATAAGTAACTCGAGTTCGAATCGAAGAGGTGGCTAAACATCCCAACTAGGTTGGCACCTTTTGGCCCACCACTCCACAACTACCCGAAAAAAATCATTGAAGGGGACCTTGAGGAAATGTCAAGAATTACAAGAGTAAAAATTCAGGATTTACAATAGCATCGGAAGCTAAAAACTAAGAGATCTAGATCTAAGTTTAACAAAAGACCAAGACTGATAAATACAATTATAGAGAATGTCTTTCGAATCATGACAATTATCAAAGATCGCCTTGTTTCGTTTCTTCCATATTTCCCAACAAATTGGCATCCAAAGGGATTTGCAAAAGTTCTTGTGTTGAGCACTTCTAAAGCAGCCAATCCATTTAAGGAAAAAATCCATGGCACTACGAGGAATGGTGAAGCTAACCCCTATCCAAGCAATTAAATCGGTCCAAATTTTATAATTAATCGAGCAATGCACCAAAGCATGATACATTCGATAGCTGTGAAAGCCTATCATTCATTATCTTAAAGGCTCTCTTGATATTCGGCTTCAGTTCAAACCTTCTTCACTGTTAGCTCTTTAGGTTTTCCTAATGCAGATTGGGCAAGATCGTTGGATGATTGGAAATCAAGGATAGAGTTTGTCTGCGTATCATGGTACTAATTTAATATCTTGGTGTTCCAAAAAGCAACATTTTGCTGCTTGTTCTTCAAAAAAGGTAGAATATCATGCTCTAGCCATTGGTTCTACTACAGTTTTATGGTTGAAAGTTCTTCTCTGAGAAATCAAGTTTCGTGTTCCAACCCCTCAACTTTGGTGTGACAACTTAAGTGCTATGTTTCTCACTATGAATCTTATTTTTCATTCTTGTAGAAAACACCTTGAGGTACACTACAAGAAAGTAAGGCTTTAGCAGCCCTTTTCTTGAAGCCCATTACATGGCCCGCCCCAAATTTGATATATAACAAAAGCCTTGTACTAAAATTAGGGCAGTCCAACAAAACGCTTCAACCACCTCTCCTTCTTCTTTCAACATGTCTGAACGATTTTACGATTTCAAAAATTTAAGATTTCGAATCTCCCAATTTCACATCTAGCTCCTTAAATTCAAGATTTTCGTCCTGATTTCTCGTTAGTAATACCTGATTTTGGTATTGTTGGTGTTGCTGCTCTCTCATCAACGAAAGACAAGGTATGTTGCTTCCTTCGGCCAAACACTCTTGCTTCATTATCGTTTTCTCTCTCTTGCTACATCCCTTACCATTCTATGCTTTGCTGCTCTTGGTCTTGCTCCTCAATCTCAATTGGTATTTTAAGTACAGGACGTAAGCATCATGCATCATCTATGTTGACGAATTTCATCTAATAGTTATCCTGTACTTAGATAGTTTGTTAATGAATTTCCTGTAATTCAGCTATGTTGAGACTGGAATTAGGTTTTATTAGAAAAGACATGTTGACTTAGTTTAGATTTTGGAGTTGGACAAGTTTCCAATTTGTTGAGACTGGAATTAGGTTTTAACTCATTCCAAGGGGACATTCCCGTCGAGATTGGTAACCTGAATAATCTTGAAGTACTGTCTCTTCGAGACAATAGATTTTCTGTATGAATTCCATTCTCATCACTTTTGCATTTGAAATATTTGCACTATTTGGATTCAGGAAAGAATATTTTGTCTGGATAGATACCCAAAGAGATTGGTAACCTTCACCAATTCTTCAATTGAATGACAATAAATTGTAAGGGGAGATTCCTCTATCAATTCAGAAAATGGAGTAGTTATTAGCTTTTAATTTAGGGAATAATTTACTCTCTAGTGAAATTCCAGAATGGCTTCTTGATTTCAACAACTTGGCAGAATTGTATCTCGGCAGAAATAGACTTTCCTGGACAAACATGAAAAACACAATAGTAAGGAGCATAACTTTATCTCTACTATCTGCCAGATCCTGCAATATTTCTAGCCAAATTCATTGTTTTGGTTCAGTTCCTTGATTTTTCAGTATTTAAAAAAAAAATCTACAGAGCCTTATGATAAAAGATTCTGGAATTAAGGAAATCATTTGAGGAGATGATAAGGAAGGAGCAGCTGTACTTAGTTTAGACTTAATCACATTCATTGATTTCTCTGTTGCTAAATGGTCTACTTAATGGAATTGCTTTTTAATTTTAAAGATGTGGTTAACTGGTCCTATCCTAATAGAATTATGTGATTAATTACTTAAACTAATTAGAATGGAATTAACTTAATGGAATTACTCTTGAGCATGAACAAGTTGAAAATGGTTTGGTAATAAGATCCAAATTGCTAGCTGCTGCAATTCACATGCATTTTTTTTAATTATATGACATTGGTGTGGAACAAAAGAAGTGAGATGGCATACTGTTTGTTTAAACATAATAAATGATAATAGAGCAGAGAATGAATTATAGAATGTTTGCTGAAATCTTTAGGCCATATTACTAGCCCATCTTTATAAGTTATCTGATCATTATTGTTTGATTTTAATGAAAGTTTTTTATTTGCTGCAACTTACAAAATCTCTTTTGTTGCTACAGAATTGAAAGTTACTTACTCTAGCAAGTTGTAAGATAGCACTGCCAAAAGGATATTAGGAAGGTACTCATTTTTATTCTCTACAAAATGCTTTTAATAAATTAATATGGTTTTGCTATGCTTTATCTACTGTCAACTGCGAGGTACATGGTTTTAAGTATGAGGAGTAGGTAGTAGTTAATTTGGTGTATCTCTGTTTTCTTACAATGAATAGCAGAATCACAAAGGCCAATTCTGTTTTATCTTTGTTCTCTTCTTTTTTTGTCCAGCCAACTATTAGCATTAGAGCTTGGGCTACAATACAAAACAAAGAGTACCCTTCCCTTAGTCTATAAGTTCCCCATCCATCTTATCTCAATGGTATTTGAACCTATGCTCTGCCAATTAAATTTATCATATTAATTGGCAGTTGATAGTACAAATGCTATATAATTAATGATATATGTAGAAAGGTAAAAATGCAACTTTGAAACATTAATGATATATGTAGAAAGGTTCTTTTCATGGATTGGCTTTTCCTATATATGACATTGGCTTTTCTCAAAAATTTCCTGAACAACATTGGCTTCAAAATGAAGATAGCCGTCCTCCGGTACGTATTAACCTAATCATGTTTCCTTACTGTTTTTAATTGCTTTAACTGTTCTATGTAATAAACCTGAAACATATTCAGAGCATTTCATGCATGAAATGGTATTGAATTCATTGGCAGAGCTTTCAGTTTTATTCCTACAGGCATGTGATATTGGATACTGATTTTTTTATACTGATTCATGCATGTGATATGTGATATTGTTTTCATTGCTCTTGGGTAGTACTTGTTTTGTTTATCTTTTTTTTCTCTTTTCAAGTTCTTTCCCACTTTTTGCTTTTAATTGGTTCTGATGCAAATTATTTTCTTTTCAAGTTGACATAAGAAGTACACAAAAGGTGGCTAATGACCTTCAGACTAATCAATCTGCAAATTCAAGCAACAACAGAATTGCTTAATGTCAAAACAATGAACCTGTTGATGCCATACTAATGTGGATAATTGTTGTTTTCATTTGGATTTTACTAGACTCTAAACTTAGTTTGTGTCTTCAATAATAGTTTCTTGAATTCATGGATTCAATGTTACTAGACTTTGAAGTTGATAAACTTTGAAGTTAGACTTTTGAAGTTAATAGTTTTAGTTTTTTGGATTCATGGATTTAATATTAGTTTTATTCTTCTTTTATTAGGTTTGATAAGTTTTTAGCAGGTTGAATGTAATTATGTGCAATTGGAACAAAAAAATAGAAATGAGATGGCATATAGGTAAAGGCAGTTAAAGCTGCCCCTACAATTGTAGCTACAGCTAAGAGAACTTGGAAAGTCATCCACGTTTAGAGACGGATAAAAAGCGCCCCTAGAACAGTTCAGGCAGTTTAAAAAGCCCTTAAAAAACTGCCTCTATAGCTTACCCTATCCCAACAGCACGGAAAAGTGCTGCAATTTTGTTGCAACACGTCCTACAGAGGCACTTCTGAGGCAGTTTTTAAAACTGCCTCTACAGCTACAAGGGCAGTTTAAACTGCCTCCAAAGGATAAAAAAACTGCCTCTATAGGCAGTTTTTCTTGTAGTGGTAGACTTTTACTTTGTATATGATCAAGTTGCAAAACGTTAGTTGCATGTTCTTTATATTTGTTCTTATAATCAGATTGCTCACCAAACCATTTTCCCAGGATCAGTTCTTATAGTTACGTTGCAAGTTGTAGCTTGTCATGTCCCACGCTCAACTTGAGGGGAAGTGAAAGAATGGTTATGTTATCATTCTGATCCATTTGGATTAGAGGCATGTGGTTGAATAATTTATATCCATAGAATTATTATCATGGTTGTGTAAACAAAGGCCTAACTCACCCCCAAAAGTAACTCAAAGGAGAAGGATTGCATCACATATACAAGAAGCTACATAGCTCCTTCACTAAGTAATGTGAGATATTTGACACAAGTTGCATATGGTTGTATAGTTTTATTAACTCTTGGCCATGAATTTGATATCAACTTAGTTGACTATAGCGGTATCAATACTCAACAAATAAAAAAAAATGTGATGAACGATTTACCTAAATTTTCTATTGGTGATGTCCCAAATAATCCATTTCTATTATATTTCAGTTTAATTTTTCTAAATTTTACACCACTGGTATCTAAAGCGCACCGGGTTGTATTGGATTTTGTGTGGGCTGAAGCTAAACATTTTAAATGACTTATGGGTGCTAAAACTGGGCTAGGAATTTCTTTTTTAACAATTTTAGAATCGTCCTTGAAAACATAAAGAACACGAAATATAATTTGAGAAGGATCTTCTATTGTGTTGCTCAATTGAATTTGAAAAAGTTGTTCCACAAATTTTGGAAATTGATGGAAGAATTTTGTAACATTCTTTAAACGATGAACTCAAAGTGTGTGCTTACACGCCAATAAGTTATTCTGCCATATTGCTAAACACAATAAAAGGAATAGTTCCAGTTTCATCATCTACTGTCATTTTTAATCTATACCTATATATAAAATAAAGGTATAAAAAATTAGTAAAGGAATTAATAATTTGTTGTTGGAAATTTTTTTTTCTGTGCTTAATTGTTACCAAGGTAAAGGAATTTTGTCAATAAACCCATGATTTTTGCACCAAATCCGGTGCTTAGAAATTTGGATTCCACTTTTGCAGTCAAGACATGCTCGATACTGAAGCATGAATTCCTATGATTTTAGCCTTGCACATGAATTTGATCTCCTGTTACAAAATTTAGAGCTATGAATTTTCGTTAGCGGCGACAAAGGTTTAATTAGAGGCCAAACCTTATCATTGTGAATATCAACTTGCAGAATTCTGAAATGGTTCTTCTGTTTTTTTTTTTTTTTTTTTTGGTTTCGATGCCTGAAATCGGCCTTTGTTCATTTTCAAATTTCTTCAATTTAGGATAAGGAGATGGATCCTGGAAAAAAATTATATGGAAAGAAAAATAAGTTATAAGTAAATAAATTAAGGTTAAATGGTTTAATTTGTGAAATATACCCATTTAAGAAAGTTGAGATTTCATCAAGTGCTAGATTCATATAAATTTTGGTGCCGGATGAACTATTCAATGAGAAGACATCGGTAACAAAAAAAAGAAAGCAAATTAGAAAATTAAGATACAAATTGATGGAACATTAGTTAGTTTGGTTTGAAAGAAAGTAACCTTTGAAAGACTTAGGAATCATGCCCATAAAAACTAAAATAACTGGTTTAGTGGTTGTACTAAGAAGAATTTTATTCTCTGTAAATTTTTCAGCTACAGCGTCCCACAACAACACATTCATTTGTTTTCCGCTATAACTTATGATACATAATAAAGACATAAGTAGGAAATTATTATAAATAAATAAGCATAAATATACTTCAACTAACCTGGAATCTGTAATGCAAATTGTTCTTTTTTTTTCACGATATTATAGGTTCGGACTTGTTCAACAAAGCCAATGTCTTCCACCAATCCATAAGCATCTAATATGAAAATAATAAAATAACTTATTTACATAAGAAATGTATATATTTACATTGCATTTATTAAGAAATAGATTAGTACTACAGAGATAGTCAGTAAAGCCTACCCGTTGTTCTAAATCTACAAAACTTAGGAAATTGAATTTCTCATATGGGATGGTATCATTGTTTTCTTCTAACTTTTTGACAATGGCATTTTGTAAAAGCCTCAAGTGAAAAGGGTGGCTGCTGCATTTGTATTTGGTAAAGCCAAAGCAACTAAAAACCCAGAAATATGATAAACGGTTCCTTTTATTAGTTTAGGATAGAATATCTCAACATTCTCAGCAGATGTAGTTCTTTGAATGGTGTTGCCCTATGAAAATTTTTTTACATAACATGTTGAAACTATAAATTGTTATTTGTAAACAACAAATAAAGCAAAAATAATTGAAAGGAGGGTAAAAGCATAGTAGAAAGTTAAGATCGTAGGAAATTTTTTTTAGCTTTTCATCAATTAATAAAAAATCAAAGCTAAATAAATGATTAGTGTCTCTTGGATTCACAAAATCCCAACATCGTATTAACCGTACTTTGATTGCAGTGTTCTTAGTGTCTTTGTTTATTGTTGAAATTGGAGCGTAATTCATTGTTCGCCTGAAAACAAAATGGTACAAAGATGTGAATATTGTTTAGTACAGATTTAATACACACACACACACACACACACACACACACACACACACACATATATATATATATAGACACACACACACACATACATACATACACACACATGTAGTTATACATGTTTGTATTTTTTAGTCTTATGAACATTATGTATTCTAAATAATACATAGTTTATTAATGTTCAAATATTTCATTGTAGGTAATATTTTTTGTGTAGTGTTTAATTGTTCGATTGTTGATTCCGCCAAAAATAAATTTATAAAAATCGCTTAAACCTTAAGCAAATGAGTTTGTAGGAGGTAAGTCGATGTCGAACCCTAAGGAGTTATACTTGACTAAAGATTGCTAAATACCAAATATAATTAAAACAGATAAATAATAAAGGGGGGGGGGGGGGTTTCAAGAATTGATTTGGATTAATACTAAACTATAATCTCAATAAGTAACCATTTTTTAACACTGATATAACAACTGAATTTAATGTGAGAATAGAGAAGATCGATTAACGTGAAATTTTCATCTAAGACAATTCTTCGACTTGGAATTTACAGGATTGATCATTGATTGAGAAAAGATAAATTAATTCTTCCAGACTAGTTATAACCCTTAACTTAGCGCATCCGGATCAGCTTTTCCTAATGCGAAATTATCTAGCACGGCTCAAACAATTCCCTTTTCGACAAACAACCCTTCCTTAGCGGCTAGGATTTATTATCCAAAAGCATTAAGATTTAGAAAAGCCTAGTCTAAACCAACCAATTCTTAGCGATATTGATTTAAGTTTAAATTCTTATTCTTTTTATTGTTCTAGATACAATGAATCGAATGATTACGAATCCTATTCACTGATAACAGTTTATTAAATTACAACTCAAACAACTGGCCAGGAATTTTAAATCACAAAATAACAAAAGAGAGAATTCTCTCTTAAAGCAAGAATAAAAATATGGAGAATTTAATTAAAAATTAAGGTTCAGAACAATCTCACAATCAAAGATATCCAAGCCTTGAGTCCCTTAGATGAAAGAAGAAGATTAGCTACACATGGACATTGATAGAACTCCTAAGAAAAAGAAATTATTTTTCTGATATCTCCCCCTAAAACAAACTTCTCTTCCCTATTTATCTAACCCTAAAGACTATAAAAATTAAAGATGTTCCCAAAATAGCCTCTTCAATCCCACGTCAAAATTCCCTAAATTAGAGCCTTAATCTGCTCCAATTTTTGCCAACTCGGATGCTTCCACAACTACCAGCTCGAAATTAGAAAATTTCCTGAACAACCCCTGATGGAAGAAGTTTAGCCTTAGGCAAGGCTAAAATCAAAAAAATGCACTTCAGTTCCAGTCTTGCAAAGATCTCGCCCAAATCTGCCTCTATAGTCCAAATCTCTAATTAAGCATCTGCAAATGTAAAAACACACATAACAGTAGATAGTCCATAGAATTTGCCAAAATATATCCATTTAAGCCCCTAAAACAAAGCCAAAACATGCAAAATATAGCATAGAACATTAATGCCATCCTTTGTTTCTAAATAAGAATTTTCAATGACTATTCTTGTTCTACTTTTGCTTGTAACTCTAGATAATGCATCATAAATATAGTTTCATTTAGATAGAGACCTACTTGCTTAAGGGTTTGACTTTGGCTTTTATTTATAGTAATAGAATAGCTAATTTTAACATAGAATTGGTGTCTTTGTAAAATAAAAGGGGATTTGTGTTCTGTGTAATTAAGCATAATCCTGGGTATGAATACTTTCTATAATTCTATCACCCAACTGAAGAATTATTAGTCTTGTTCATGACATAACCTTATCGATGGATTTATGTTTCGTCACAACATAATTCGTGCTGCGGATAGCCGTTGGGATTAATTTTGTTAAGAAATTCTAATGGATATAAAATTTACAATTCTTCTACATTGGCGGAGGAAGTGGCTATGGAATCCAAACTATAGCATGTATGCGGTTCTTCTAAGACCAAATCTAATATAAATTTGTTGATTTTATTTACTATTTCAATTTTTTGTGCAACAGTGGCTCTTTCTGTTAAATAACTGCAACATTTGTATTGCGTTAGAAAATCTGGATAAGTTTTATTTATTATACCAATCATAGGTTCTTCTATAGGTTTAACTATTAAAGAATTTGGAATTTCTATCCAATAATTTTCTTCGTTGATTTTTTTTTTTTTTTTTTTGTATATTTAGGAGTAGAACCATCTCTAACAGCTAATAACCATGGTGCGAAAGAGGTATAATTTTGGAAATTGAAGGTATTTGTATCATTTCGAAGTCTCGTATTAGCAGTTAGGGGGTAAATTTTGAAAGAATCCCATAAATAAGAATTTGTTATTAAAGCATCTAAAATTTCCTCTTTAGAACCATTTGCTATTACTAGTAAAATTTGTATGAAATCTCTACCTAAAATTATATTTTTCCTTCCAAAGAGCTCCTTATTATTTGGATTAATTGAGGACATTATATCTTTTAGAGATTTATCTATAGCTTCAAATGTAAAACGGTGTTTCATGGGTGCTTCATCCCAAATGATAAGAGATATTACCATAATTAAGTTAGCAAGATTTGTATTTTTTTGTTTAATGTTACACGTTGAATAATTAGTAATATCTATAGGAATTTTGAATCTTGAATGTTCAGTACGGCCTCCAGGTAAAAGTAATGATGCAATACTGGATGAGGCGACTACCAAAATAATTTTAAGGCTTGATCTTAATTTAGCTGTAATTGTTTCATATAAATATGTTTGACCTGTGCCATTGTATTCGTAAACAAAAAAGCTTTTCCATTAGGTTTTTCAATAGCAAGCATGACTACATCATAGATTCGACACTGATCTTCATTTAAAGTTTGAATAGCATGTTCATGTTGTTCTTTTTATTCTAAAACATTGTAACACAATTCTTCATGTATTAGTTTGTTTGCATTAAGAGTTTCTATGAATGATTCAAGCAAGGGCATATTAAAATGAGATAAAGAGTAGCCGTTATGGTTACATATTTTTTCTAGATCTAATAAAACGTAATTTTTTTACATGCGTAATGGAAATGAAATTTATAGGAATATCTAGATTTTTATGTAAATCATATGTAATGTCTTCTGATAGATTTGTGATGAATTTTTCAAACAATTTTTTTGGATTGGATAGTCCGTAAAAAATAATTAATGTAACAAATAAATGTCTTAATTGCTTAGCACTACCTGTAAGAGAACACTTTTTCATAGCATCAATCCACACATTATCGTTTCCTATTAGTCCATAAGAAGCACAGGCAGACCGGAAGCTTTCATATAGCACACCATTAATTTTTCTAATATCCTTAAATGATTTACATCCTTTTACAATATTTAGAAGAATCCTTAAATAAAATAATTCCCCAGCAGATGGATTTACATATGCTATTCTTCCTAGATTGAAAACTCTTTTACGGGGAAACCAAATTTTATTTTCACTATCCCATACCCATTTTGATGGAAATTCAGCACAATTTAATGTGCATGCTTCTCTATAATTCTGATTAATATGCATCCATTCAGTTAGCATTGTCTTATGTGCGAATGCATTATTAATTATTTGATTTAGACTTTGGTTTTCATGATACAATATTGTGTTTTGATTCGGAAGATGAATGCATTATGATTCTATTGCAGGTTCTCTATGATGTGTTGGAAATTCAAATATTCGCCAACATGCCTTGCACGGTGAAATATAGCGGCAATCTAAGTAATTTTTAATTTCATCTCTTATGGCAATGCCATTAGAATTTCTTTCATTAATAGAAGAATTATTAGTTTGTATTACGCCATGGACTCTATCAGTTCCTTTATTTATCTATTTAAAAAATTATTTTATTGGTGTGCCCTAGTTCTTAGGCATTGGTTCTTGTATTTTGTATTATACATTCAGACTCTTTATATGAATACATTATTTGTGTCACATTAATAAAGGCAATTAATCTATTCCATTTATATCTTGTGCTATAACATGAATAGAATATCCATTAATTAATAACATAAAACATTTCCCAAGTCTATTCTGATTGTGGGAATGAATAGAATTACAAACTTTTATATTCGATGACTGTATGGTAGTTCTTAACTAGCCATAGTACTTGTATAATTAGTCATGAATATAGGTTGTCGTTGACATGGGACTGGATCGATCTGTACAAGAAAGCCACATGGTTGTCACGTCATAGGTCTTTGTTAAGTAGGTCTCTTTTGTCCTCAGACCAGATTTCATTGTAGTAACAATATGGAATCTCATACACTTTGACATACGCCTAATGGGTTTATAAAAGGATGCTAAATATGGGTATGTATGGGTGGACAAGTGAACATATTGATACTGATAATGAAGTGATGGAATTGCCACTCGGGTAACACTGAGATGATATCCCTGACCACTTGATGAGTAGGACTGAGAAGTGTATGGCCATACCCAAATAAGTTGGTTGCTTATTTGATTAATCATTTCACTCAAGATCAATAAATATAATAAGCAGCAGAAGAGGATGATAGTAACCCTGCCTCTTGTTTATTTATATCGATATCATTTGACAAAGGACACTAGGAGATTACTACAGGATAAGTGTCTTCACCAGACTATTGTATCTCTGTCTTAATTGGGGACTGTAATGGCTTGCTAAAACCCACTTATAGTCTGTGGGCCTTGGGCCCATTGCCAACATAAAGATAGACCTATAAGATCATGCACATAGATCAACTGAGCCAGAACTTATAAAATCTATACATGTCATGTACATTGGAAGGAATGTGTAAATTAATTAATTGACATTCGGTGTCAAGGTGATTAATTAATAGAGGGTTGATTTTACTTAATTAATAAGTTTACACAATGTGATTAATTAATTAATCAATTAATTGAATTACAGAAAGTAAACAATTAATTAAGTTATTTTCCTAAGGAGGAAAATTAAATACATTTATTGTATTTATTTAAGTGTGATTTAATTTTATTTAGGGGCAGTTAAATTTAGCCAATTGGAATTAAATTATATAGTATAAACTTTTAATATAAAGTTTATTTATATGATTGGATCTATTGGGCTTAAATTAAATTAACCTAACTAAAGCCCATTTATAGTAGGAGCTATAAAAGGCACATTTAAAATAAAATCAAGCCCTAACTCTAACTGAAGATTTCGGCCAACCATACAACAGCAGCCCTTTGGCCGAATTCCTCAGGGAATTTGATTTGGTCCTTCACTTCTTCGGCTAGCACCGGTTCTCGCTTGACAGTTGTTCGTGCATCGGATTGCGGAGATCATTTTAAGAATCGATTCTGCAGCGGTCTTTAGAAGAGATGAACCTAGAGAATTTATTGTTTTTCATGCAAGAACTTTTTGGATTAATTGGTCCACCAGGGCCATGAATCATAAATTTAGAAACAAATTTAAAGCCAATAGGCTCAATATTGGGGTCCGGTAGTTTAGTGGATATATAGGAGTCGATTTCTAATGTTGACAATTATTTATTTCTTTCCTGTAACCATAGTAAACAATGTATATAGGGTAACCCACGCTTTTGAAATTCGACAGTATATAATAAAGCAATAACTTCTCCTAATATTTTTTTCTCTTTAAAATATTTTATTAAACTATCTATTTTCATTTTAAAAACTCTTTTAACAATATCCGGTTGGTTTTCAGATTTTTGAGGATGAGGGTTTTTAATAGTTTCACTAATTTCAGGCCATAAAGGGTTACACGTAAAGGTTATGAATAGATTTGGATTCCCATAAAATCTAGTTATTTTCATAGCATCATGGTAGTGTTCTAACATATATCTAAGGCCACCTGTGTATGTTGAAGGAAAAATAATAGACTTTCCTATTTGAGAACCATTTGAATATCCTCTAAAAACAGCATCTCGTAATCTTGAATAAATTTCAAATCGTAACATCTTTTGGTTTCGTCTTAGGAAATCCAACTGACTTTGTTCGATAAATGTATATGCATCAATTATATATTGTTGTAATAAACGGCCTCCATAAAATAAAGTTTGTTCGTTATTCAATTTATAATGCAATCTATAATAGTATTCGCGCATGGTTACAAATTTTCTTTTTAGTTTTTCTTTTTTTTTTTTTTTTTTTTTTTTAAAGAACTGACATAGCTTATATCCCGGTGGTAACCATCCTCACTGAAAGGAAAAAGAATAGGATATTGCATAGCCATTAAACTGGGGTGTAAAATGCTTATACATTTTAAAGAGCCTATCTCTGTGTTCAACTATAATATCTCTTAATATATCATATAAATCCAAATCACCTACGACTAGGGCTGCTATTTCTGAATTTTGTGGTAAATCATACTGTTTATTTGTTAGAAAGTGATTAGCAATTAATCGCAATTTGAAAGGTTCAACATTCTCATGGTGTGCTTTATCACTTGCCATACGAAATGCCTTTGTTATTTCATTGTACTCAATAAACATGTTTGTAAGTTTCTCCACTATATCTCTATCAATAGTATTTTCACTTTCACTATTTTTCAAGAATGATAGTCGATTATTAATTTCACTTTCAGAGTCATTTTCATAGACATATAGTTGGGAAGATTTTGGTTTTTCATTTATATGAGGCAATAAGGAACCCATTAAATGGTAATTTGACCACAAATATGAAATACGTATGGACCTTTAGATTTGTTAATGTCGTAATCGATTTTTTCACCCATATATGTAAAAGATAAAATAGAGTTATATGCTCGAATGTTTTCTAAAAACTTGCAACATTGAAAAGGAGATTACTGTGTCAAAAGAATCAATAGTAGGTAAGGTGCTTTGTTATATTTGGCAAAACAATTAAGCCTTTTTTGCAACAATGATTGTATTCAATTGTTGAATTTTTTTTCTTTTCTTTGAGGCCTCGTCAGACCAGAAGAAAGCCCCACAGAAGGGACATTCTTAATCAGGCGTGCCGAAGTTTGATATTTCTACATCTGCATTTATCGAAATAGTTTATTAACAAATGAACTAATTAAAAAGTTTAATAAAAGAAAGTAATTTTTCGTTTTGAAGTTGGTATAAACTTACTTTCAATCTTTGGTGTAGATTTCAAATAAAGCAGCATCCAGTTGAACAAGATTGTCAATTAAGGACGAGTGAATATGCACTTTTTCATGATTGGATCGAGAAATATTGTCTTCGTTAGGTCCATAAGGTATTTCTAAGGAGGTTGGACTAATAGTCTTCTTTTTCTTTTTTTTTTTTTTTGGGAAAGTTGAGAAAGGCTAATTTCTAATTCAACAGGTATAGTAATCAACTTGGAAATTATATCAACACGTGGTTGTTCATCAGAGCCGAGAGAAAGGCTAAGAATTTTTCGTTTACCCTTTTTATTTGCTTGAAAATTTTTTTCGATATCTGCCATGTTCACATTCATTGAAGGGTGTTTGGATCTTTGATCGTTAGAATTAGACAACTCCATCTAATAAATAAGTTTTGACGGTCTCAAATAGGCTAGCTACAGTACTAGAATGTCTTAAAAAATAAAGGTATTAATTTAAATTGATAAAATAATTTGTGAAGATAAATATGCTTGACTAAAATTAAGAGTGTCTTCAAAAATAAAGGTATTAATTTAAATTGCAAAAATTTAACTTGCAATGAAAATAAAGAGTGTAAGGATAGAGAGATTAAGACACAAGATTTATATTGGTTCAACCCAACTGTTCTACGTCCAGTCCTCAAACCAACTGCTTGATATTTTCCACTTTCGTTTCCTTTAGGGGCAGGAAACAAGTCTGTGTTATTTTTTGCTAGTTCAAGTAACAAACTCAATACTTTTGCAGGCTAAATATCAAACCTTTACTGTTGCTTTTTTTAGAGCTCAAGTAACAAAACTCTTTCGGAGCTTTTTAAAGCTCAACACCAAACTTATCCTGGTACATTTCGAAGCTTATATACCAAACTTCTGCCGATGCTTTTTCAAAGCTTAAGCACCAAACTTGTACAAACTTTGTTGATCACACTATCAACAAAGTTAACCCCTTTCACACAAATCCCTTAGGTGAAAATACAATTCCCTTAAGATGAATATTTGAAAGAATGTATGAACAAGATGAAGCCCTTCTCTCTTTTTGCACTTGTAGGAATTTTGGAAACTTGAATATAGGAAGCTTAGAATGTATCAAAATTGCTTTAAGTCTCCCACTTTCTCACTTTGAATTTCATTTCTTTATATAGGTAGTGAAGTGCTTTTAACAAAGAAAAGCAGCCGTTTTTTGTAGCCCATAAGAAGTTTATGGCAGTTGAATCCTCCTCCTAAAGAGATTATAGTTGTTGTGTTTATCTCCTAAAAGCATATGGTTGTTGCTTTTGATTCATAAGGCAAGTGTAGTAGTTGATATGAGCTCCTGAAGCAATATAGCAGTTGTCTTCAGCTTGTAAGCAAACCATTGTTATATATTAGTTTTACTTCATAGGAGAGGAATTGCAACTCCTGAGGAGGTGTGTAGCTGTAGGAAGATCTTTGCAACTTATAAGCTGTTTTATCTCATAACTAAAATCATGTCATATAGTATTTTAGTTCACAATACTTTTGGTTCTTTATGTGACATTATTTTTTTTATTAGGTGGCATCATATTTGAATTAAATTTACCAACTTGTCAACTTGTAATCATCAAAACAAAAGTCAACATTCTCCCCCTTTTTGATGATTGCAACTTGTGGTAGATTGACATTTTATGTGAAGGAGATATTCTTTGTTTGTGCTTCCCCTCAATATGTGTATGGTTTGTTTTATCAGAAATTTTGAGATAAAAAAATGAGTTCTTTGTTTCTGATCAACCAATATAATCTGTATAGAAGGCTTTAGAGTAGCAAAGATTGATTAGCGAGAAGAGAGAAAAAATGACTGAGCTTAAGCTTTTATCGTTAGATATTATATAAGTCAGACATAAAAGAGAAAAGCCTATATTATGCTTTTAAAGCTCATAAATAGTTCATTTGTGGGTCTTGGACATAAGGAGTTAAACTGATTTTGCCATAAGAGTTTGATCGAAAGATCAAAAGTTAATTAAGCTTGTATATGTCTCTTTTCTGTATACTCAGCATATCCTCTTAAAAAATCACATAATTCTTCTAAAGTTTGCATATCTATTATCAATTTCTATCACACATAAACCAGTTTCATTTTGTTAAGTAGAAATAGCAACATCATGAAAAGAAAGGGTTTCTCATAGAATAAGTCTAGCTCTTATATATTTATGTAAATTCAATGCTACCTGCAGATGTGATAATCGAAAGTTTTTCAACAAAAAGCTTATGTGTATTGTTTTTGCAGTAGAGTAGACAAAGTTTAACAAAAAAAGGTACTTGTGTTAAACAAGTTTCAGTTCAATGCACATATGTCCAAAAGAATGTCACATGAAAGAAGTTTTGCCTTTGTCATCATAAGTGACTTATACCATATATCCCTAACTAGCATATACTGACAACTATGCATGTCATATGCTCGATTACGTAACTTATCTGCATAACTTATATAGACTGGATAAAGTCACATGACTCATCTTACTGTGACACATGTATGAATATTATATCTATATGTGTTTTCTTATATTCTCACAAATAACCACAAATAGCACATAAGTCATCATATACTGTCAAAGCACATCATATACTAATAACACACATTCATATGTCAAGTTCAGCATCACTTACACATAATATATATATTCACATGTCAAGCATATTTAACCTATGTATTCTGTCAGTATAATCACATGTCATCACATATTCTATTAACAAAAAATATATAAACTTAATATGCCAATACAGAGCATACCAACTTGATAGAAATACACAGTCACTGATCATATATCTTAACCTTTAACTTCATAGCCACAGATCATATATATCAACTACAACACGCCAGGCTAAATTTTTCTCTATGTATATCAGGCAGGCATGCATAAAATGTCAAACTGCAACTTACCTATGTATTTTTTCCCCTTTGAAATCATCAAAAAGCAAGTGTAAGGAAGATAAAGGTAGTAGAGTATAAACTGACAGTTTTTAATGACATATGTCATAGGTGATAAATGTAAGAAGGTAGCTATGAAGTATATGGCAGGTCCTATGGCAAAGTTGTATAGAAGAATAAACTCATTTGAAGCTGTAAGCTAAAGTCATCAACTTAAAAAAGAAGAGTCATGCATATATGTGAGCTAGGAGCAGAAACAAGTAGTAGAAAAGCATTCATGGCCTATTTAGGCTTCATAAAACCTAAATAGAAGAAAATACTCTCAAGATTAGAGTGCTAATTCAAAAGAAAATAAATACAAACTGTTGGAACCATAAACAGCAGAGGAGCAGGTGTGAATTCTTCTGATCTTCAGATACATCTCTACCGGCGAACAGTTGTCTTTGCTATGACCATTACAGGGGAGAAGATGAGGATGATGCACCAGACTTGAGTATGCCATGGACCAAGCACTTCATTATCTCAATCTGCTTAGAGAGATGTGTTATAGTGCCTATCATTCTGGCTAACTCAATCTCCATACCTGTAATTACATGGTGCACTTTTTCTTGAGTGTTGATCATCTGCATTTGTAGTTCTCTCAGTGCAGTAAGGACTTCAGTATAGGCCCTGAAGGACATTAGGTCTTTTAATGCCTATAAAACCATAGAGATCACTTTAAAACAACTTTCAAGAGTGTATGCAGTTACTTTTTGATAATAAGGTGGTGGTGGTTGGCTGGAAGTGTATGGATGTGGGGGTGTATGCATTGTTTGAAGAGAGTTACTTTTTGATGTAGTTTGCACTTGGGGAGGTGATGGAGGACAAATAGAGACAGGGATGGATGAAAAGGAGTCTGGATCAGAGAAGTTTTTGGTCATTGTGAAGGGTGGTTGATAGACTAGTGGAGTAAGGACAAAGGTTTTAAAGAGATCTGAAGCACTGTAGGTCATAAAGATATTCATTGGTTCAAAAGATAGATCAGACAATCTAGGTGGAGAGGGCATTGTTTCTACTTGAGCTCCTAAAGATAGTTCCTCCTCATTAACCAATTCCAGAAAAGAATCAAACATAGCATTCTCCTCTTGACCTTCAGACCTTCTTTCCTCAATTGACTCAGGTACTTGTGAAGTTTCAGTCCTGTCAGAGTTTGCATTTTCTTCATTATGTGTTTGCATAGGTTCTGATTGGACTCCAACACTCTTAATTTCTTCAGCATTGTTCTTAACAATCTTTTCTTTTCCTTTCTTAGATGAGTGATCAATATAAGAAGCACTTTGGCCTAAATGCCTTGCTATGAAGGCCTCAGTACTACCATTGGAAGAACTATCAGAATCAGACTCAATTTCAATGGAATTGATAGGAATTTGTTTCTTATGAGTATAAGCCTTTAACATCCTAGCTATGTTGGACTTGTTTATGATGATCTTGAATTAACAAATGAGGGAATAAGTCCTGCTTTACACACACCAAAGTAAGTGAAGTACTTTGTGAGAATCATACTATAGGGCAGTGCTGAATTGCTTCTTACATGAGTGAGGTGCTTTATCATAATGTGTGGGAGGTTTGCTTTGATGTAACTTATGATATGCCAGGTGAAACAGAGATCAAAACAGTTCATTGTGACTAGACTGTTTTTTTAGGGAAAGAAGAAGGCTGAATTTAAGAGTTGTAGAATTCTGACATTTTCATTTAGGTATCCTGCATCCAATTTAGACCAGGGAATTGAATGACCATGAGGAATGTTGAAAAGTTCATTGGCAAAGGCAGCAGCATTATACTTTCCTAACATGATGGGTGCAGGAAATCTGTTTAGTCTAATTCCTTATAAAGGTAAGTCAAATACTTCACTAAAAACTTTTTCATTTACAGGGTATTTTCTTCCTCCTAGACAGACTTCAAATTCCATATCACCAATGCAAGTCAGAGTTCCATAGGACTCACTGACTAGTGAATCATATATTGGTTCATTTATACTCAGGAATTTTTCCCATCCTTAAGCATTAAAATACCAGACAAAAGGCTTATCATTTTCACCTAAGTAGTTCCAATCTACTCTCCTACATCTCACTCTTTCCTTAGTAAAACCATCAGAGTAAATACATTTACCTATTTTGAACCTTGAGTGATTTGGTGGAGAAGCAGGCGGGGCTTGAGTCTCTACCTTTAGATTCGATTTCCTTGCACTTTTTCTATTTTCATATATTTCTTCTAATGAGTTCATTTTCCTTCTCTTTGGTTGATGAAATTCTTTGACTCACTCGTATCTTCTCTCTTTCTCTTCATCTCTATTTTTGAAAGATAGACTCTCAGCTTCTTCATTGTATTCACAGAGCATCTCCTTATCATTTTGCCTTATTAACTATGTTTTGCAAGGTGAATTTCTGGCAGAGAGATTGAGGGTGAGATACAGGATGAGGTATAGATTTGGAGAGGTTGGTGAAGATTTTCTATAGGGAGAGGGTCTTTTCAGTAGCCGGTTTTTACGTGAGTGAGGAAGGAAGAGATTGACACAGTGAAGTGAAAAATTGGTGCTCTTAACAAATGGCACTATCTTTTTATTTTAGAGAACCAGTTTGAAATAAACCCGCAAGATGCTTTAAGGTGTGAGTTTCTTCTTTTTATTTTGAGCTTATATAGTAGCTTGGGCTTGAATTTTATTCGGCCCATTTAGGTATGAATTTTGTGGGTTTGAAAGAATTTGGGCTTGATAAAAGATTTCATATTTCTTAATAAGGTTCATGGACTTAATGCAATTATCATGGCCTTAATTAATCTATTAGAGAATTTTATAATTTTATGCTAATTAATTATGCTAAATAAGAAGCATAAATTATATGACAACTTTTCTCATAAATTTTCACAACTTATATTTTTATCTGTAATCCAATCCAATTATAAAATTTTGATTAATTTTACGTAATCTAGACTTACGATAAAATTTAGCTATAAAAATTTTATTTCGTCTGATTTGTCATTTCCCATTATCACATATTAGCATTGACATACCAATTTTTAGCCTTAATTCTCTGAATTTATTTTCACTCAGAGGCTTAGTGAAAATATCAGCTATTTGCTCTTCCATCGGAACGAATTCTAAATAAATGTCACCTTTTTGTGTATGATCTCTGATGAAGTGGTGCTTAATATCAATATGCTTAGTCCTTGAGTGTTGAATAGGATTATTTGTTAAATATATGGCACTAGTATTATCACACCTTATCGGTATATGATTATACTTTATGCCATAATCTTCAAGATGTTATTTCATCCACAGGATTTGTGCAACTCAACTACTTGCAGAAATATATTTAGCTTTAGTTGTTGAGATTGCTACAGTTGATTGCTTTTTGCTGGACCATGATACCAATGCTTCTCCCAAAAATTGGCAAGTACCTAAGGTACTTTTTCTATCCAATTCACATCCAGCATGATCAGCATCACTATAACCTACAAGATCAAAGTTTTGACACTTTGGATACCAGATCCCAATTTCTTGAGTACCATTTAGATACTCAAGAATTCTGTTAACAGCCTTTTAGTGAGACTCTTTGGGATTGGCTTGGAATCTCGCGCATAGACACATTGAATTATATATCAAGTCTACTAGATGTTAAATAGAGTAGAGAACCAATTATACCTCGATACTTCTTGGTATCCACTCTTTTACCTTTCTTGTCTTCATCTAGAGAGACTGATGTACTCATTGGTGTTCTTGCTGGTTTAGAGTTTTCCATTCCATATTTCTTTATAAGTTCTTTAGTGTACTTTGATTGGCATATGAATTTTCCTCTCTTTCCTTGCTTGATTTGTAATCCAAGGAAGAATTTTAGCTCGCCCATCATAGACATTTCAAATTTAGTGCTCATTTCTTACAAGAATTCCTTGCACAGTTTATTGTTAGTAGAACCAAATATAATATCATCATCATATATTTGAACAAGCAATAGATCGCTCTTATCATTCTTTATAAGAATGTTGTGTCAACTTTTCCACGAATAAAACCTGTAGCAAGTAAGAATGCACTCAACCTTTCATACCAAGCTCTTGGTGCTTGTTTTATCCCATACAAAGCTTTAGTAAGCTTGTAGACATGGTCAGGATGGTGACAATCTTCAAAGCCTGGAGGTTGCTTTACATAGACTTTTTCATTGATGTATCCATTCAAGAATGCACTCTTTACATCCATTTGATAGAGTTTGAAGTCTTTGTAGTAGGCAAATGCACATAGCATTCTAATGGCTTCCAACCTTGCGACCGGAGCAAATGTTTCATCGTAGTCTATTCCTTCTTGTTGGTTATACCCTTGGGCAACTAATCCGCCTTTGTTTCTAACAACATTATCAAATTCATCCAATTTTTTTAATACCCACTTGGTTCCAATCAGTGATTCATTATCAGGTTTTGGCACAAGTTTCTAGACATTGTTTCTTTTGAATTGGTCCAACTCTTCTTGCATAGCTATTATCCAGCTTTCCTTGGTTTTGGCTTCTTTAAAATTCATTGGCTCAATTTCAGAAACAAATGCCATCAATAATGAAGGATTACTTGTCATTACTTTTTGTGAAGGATTATCAATAATGTTATCCTTGGAGTGATGTCTGAACTCTCTTGGTAGATCATCATGTTGATTTTGTTGTGTTTGCAATTCTTGCACATTGTTTTCATCTTGATTACCAGAGTTATCTTCGTTTAGCAGGACATTCCTATCTTTTTCTGTGTTCTCAACCTGTGGATCAATTATCTCAAGAGCATCCTCAGATTCCTTATCTGGGAAAGAGTCAGCTTCTTTAAATACTACATGCATGGACTCATCAATAGAAGAGTTCTTTTGTTAAAGACTATGTATGCTTTGCTATGTATTGAATATCCTAAGAAAATACCTTCATCTGACTTTAAGTCAAATTTATTGAGATATTCCTTGTTGTTAAAAATAAAACATTTACAGCCAAATGCATGGAAATAACCAATGTTAGGTTTTCTACCATTCCATAACTCATATGGTGTTTTCTTTAAAATGGGTCTTATTCAAGCTCGATTTAAAATATAACAAGCAGTGTTCATAGCTTCAGCCTAAAAATATTTTGGTAAATTATTTTCATTAATCATGGTTCTTGTCATTTCTTCAAGAGTCATGTTTTTCCTTTCAACAACACCATTTTGTTGAGAAGTTCGAGGAGCTGAGAAATTATGTGAGATACCATGCTTATTGCAAAATTTTCAAAAAGATGATTTTCAAATTCTTTTCCATGATCACTTCTAATAGCGACAATAAAAGCGTTTTTCAAATTCTAAAGCTTTTTACACAAGGTAGAAAATTGTTCAAAAGCCTCATCTTTTTGACTAAAAAATAATGTCCAGGTAAAACGTGAATAATCATCTACTATGACGAATGCATACCTCATGCCTCCTGAACTTGTTGGTTGTATTGGACCAAGCAAGTCTAAATGCAGTAGTTCTAACGGTCTAGAGGTAGAGATAATTCCTTTAGGATTAAAGGAGCTTTTGGTTTGCTTCCCTCTTTGACATGCATCACAAATATGAGTTTTATCAAAATTGATTTTGGGTAAACCTTTAACTAGATCCTTCTTTGAAAGTTTTGAAATCAGATGCATGCTTACATCTCCTAGTCTATGATGCCATAACCAACTCTCTTCTTCTTGTAAAATTAAGCATTGATCATTAGTAAGAGTACTTGAATTCATAAGATAAATATTTCCAACTCTAGGAACTTCAAGTAAAGTCTTACCACTTTTGGCTTCCACAATTTCACATTTCTTTGAATCAAAGATTACCTTGCGATCTTTGTCACAAAGTTGACTTACATTTAGAAGATTGAATTTTAATCCTTCAACTAGAGATACTTTATCAATACATGGGTTGTTTCCAATATTTCCTTTTCTGATGATTTGTCGTGCTAGATTGTCTCCAAATTTCACCGTTCCCCCTTCACCCTTTTTATGAAAGTGAAGTATCTTCCATCACCAGTCATATGTTTAGAACAACCGCTATCAATATACCACTTTGAATTTCCAAGACTCTTCTTTAGACATACCTGCATAATACATCAGGTAGACTTAGGTACCCAAATACTGTTGGGTCCTTTTGGGTTAGAGTCAACATATTTCAGTTTAGGGACTCATATAACTTTTCCTTTGTAGTTTCCTTTTAGAAATTTACAATCACTAATTATATGTCCTATATGGTTGCAGTAATAACATGTAATATTTCTTCTTTTCTTGTATTGAAGTGACTGATATGGTTTTGAAGAAGAGTGTTGGTGATAGGAAACATAGTTAATCTGATGTGTGTGTTTATGTTTTTGCTTTGACCTGTAAGAATAAGACTTTTGAAAGTATACAGGTCTATATGGGTTTTTATGACCAATCTTTTTATGTGAAAAATAAGGCTGGCTTGGTTTATAAGATTGTACACTTCTTGGTTTGGAAGAATATATCCTCTTTTTGGTTCTTTGGTTGGTATACTAACCATTAACATTTGGTTTAGTGACAGGTTTCAGAATTTTACTATGCATTGGATGTGTAGGTTTGGGGGGATTGAGTTTGCCTAGTAGAAGTGGAGGAAGAACAAAATACAATTGGCCTTGGTGGATTTTGAGATGATATCTCATTAATACAGGCATAACCAATTCTTGTTTTATCATTTGGATTTCTTTGGGAGTTTAATAGCATATTTAGCATACTTTCACCATTTGTGAATTTGCTAACTACAGAGTCCAACTTTTCACATTTCTTTTTAAGATGTGATACTTTATTTATTAATTCTAGATTGGTGTTTTCTAGAAAGCTTACTTTGCATTGTAATTCAAGCTTTTCAGATTTTTCTAGAAAGCTTACTTTGCATTGTAATTCAAGCTTTTCAGATTCTTTCTCTAAAAGCTTGTTTTCGTATTCTTTACAATTGGTAATCATATTAAGCTTAGTATCATGCATCTTAAAGAATTCTTGTATAAGATCATTTTGAGATAAAGTTTGCAGGATTACCTCTTCTTCCTCAATTTATGATGAACCTTCTGCACTATTGTTTGCCATGAAGCATATTTGAGCTTTTTCTAGTTTTTCATCATCATCATCAGAATTGGATTCATCAGTATCACTCCAGGTGGCTACCATTTCTTTCTTATCTTCCTTCTTGTATTTGCTTTTAATCTTTAGACAGTAAACTTTGAAGTGGCTTGGTTTGTTGCATTCAAAACACGTAATTTCTTGTTTTGAATCATTCTTGACTTTGTCAGCTTTGTTGATGTTGGGTTGCTTCCTGAATAATCTTTTATCTCTGTTTTTGCTTTTCAGAAATTTTGTAAATTTTTGAACTAACAGAGCTTCTTCATCATCTTATTCATTATCACTTTCTGAAGTGGAAGTGGATTCTTCAGGAGTTGTATTAGCAGCTTTTAGAGCGATGGACCTCTTCTTGTCAGTTTGCTCACCGTTAGTAGTAGATTTAATTTTTATTTCATATGTGAGTAATGAACCAATAAATTCATCATATGAATATGTGGTTAAATCTTTTGATTCTTCTATTGCTGTGAGCTTTGCATCCTATGAAGTTGGCATTATTCTGATTAATTTCCTAATTAGTTCTTCATCTGTGAAGCTTTTGCCTAGATTCTTCAATTTGTTCACAATGAGTGTGAACCTTGTATTGATGTTTGAAACTAACTCTTTTGCATCCACTTTGAACAGCTCATATTCGGTGATGTAAAGATTTATCTTTCCATCTTTAACTTGTTTGGTTCCCTCATGAGTTGTCTTGACTTTGTTCCATATTTGCTTTGCTGTCGTGCAACCTGAAACACGATTAAACTCATTAATATCTAAGGCACATTCTAATAAATTAATGGCTTTAGAGTTTAAAGCTTCTTTGGTCCAGTTAGCATTTTCATATTCATATTCTTCTTTAGGGACAGGTTCACCATCAATAATTTTAGTAGGGATATTAGGTCCTTCCTTAATAATCCTCCAGACTTGTATATCTGTAGACTGTAGAAAAATCATCATTCTATTTTTCCAAAAATTGTAATTTTCTCTATTGAAAAGTGGAGGTTTGTTGATGGAGCATCCCTCAGACATAAAAATATTTTGACTACCAGATGTACTAGCCATTTCAGGATCACTCTAAGGATTTTACTCCTTTTGTTGAGAGTCAAGCTCTGATACCAATCGACAGTCCCAAATAGGCTAGCTACAGTACTAGATGGGGGGTGAATAGTACTGTATACTGAATAAAAATTTTTGCAAATAGTTTAGAAAATTCTTTTTGAATAAAATCGAGTTTCTTTCAATAAACACAAGTTTAACAAAAATGCGGAATTGATAAAATAATTAAACTTGTGAATATAAATATGCTTCACTAAAATTAAGAGTGTCTTAAAAAATAAAGCTATTAATTTAAATTGTAGAAATTTAACTTGCAATGAAAATAAAGAGTGTAAGGATAGAGAGATGAAGATACAAGATTTATATTGGTTCGATCCAACTGGTCTACGTCCAGTCCTCAAACCAATCGCTTAAGATTTTCCATTATCGTTTCCTTTACGAGCAGGAAACAAGCCTGTGTTACTTTTTGCAAGTTCAAGTAACAACTCAATACTTTTGCAGGCTAAGTATCAAACCTCTACTGTTACTTTTTTTAGAGCTCAAGTAACAAAACTCTTCCGGTGATTTTTAAAGCTCAACACCAAACTTATTCCGGTATTTTTCAAAGCTCAAATACCAAACTTCTGCTGTTGCTTTTTCAAAGCCTAAGAACTAAACTTGTACAAACTTTGTTGATCACACTATTAAGAAAGTTAATTCCCTTAAGATGAATATTTGAAAGAATGTATGAATAAGATGAAGCCCTTCTCTCTTTTTGTACTTGTAGGAATTTTGGAAGACTTGAATAGAAGAAGCTTAGAATGTATGAAAATTACTTTAAGTCTCCCACTTTCGCACTTTGAATTTCATTTCTTTATATAGGTAGTGAAGTGCTCTTAACAAAGAGAAGTAGTCGTTTTCTGTAGCCCATAAGAAGTTTATGGCAGTGGAATACTCCTCCTGAAGAGATTATAGTTGTTGTGTTTATCTCCTAAAAGAATATGGTTGTTGCTTTTGATTCATAAGGCAAATGTGGTAGTTGATATGAGCTCCTAAAGCAATATAGCAGTTGTCTTCAGCTCGTAAGCAAACCATTGTTATTAGTTTTACTTCATAAGGAGAGGAATTACAGCTCCTGAGGAGGTGTGTAGCTGTAGGAAGATCTTTGCAACTTATAAGATGTTTTATCTCATAAATAAAATCATGTCATATATTATTTTAGCTCACAATACTTTTGGTTCTTTATGTGACATTATTTCTTTTTATTAGATGTCATCATATTTGAGTTAAATTTACCAACTTGTCAACTTGTAATCATCAAAACAAAAGTCAACAAGTTTTTTTTTTTTAAAAGAAGAAACACATTTAATTGACTAAAGAAGGAAGAAATTTAAAATAGATAAACATAGTAGTACATTTTTATTGGGTGAAAATAAAATACAATCAGTCTAGCAAGTTATTGATTTTTCCAAAAATAACCTTTAAATCACCTAAGAGACTAACTGCAATGTTATATTTTTTCTTCAATTCTTAATAGTAGATTAAATAGTTTTTTTGGGCAGAAAATATAACATTTTTGTACTCATCAAGTACTCAAAATACGTGGATCTAATAGAATACGCTTGATCAACATTGAAATCTTTGATACTAATTATGTAGAGACGCTGCAATGATTTGATTGCAATATGGCAACATTTTTTCTTAGCATCTATGTAACTCTCCAAACTATACTAAACTACATCCATTGGATACTCAAGACCTTGCTCTTCCCTATATATATATATGAAATGTGGCATTTATAAAGGGTCAGCCTATCAAGTTCGTACTCAATAACAGGGGGAGACAAATTCAATTGGATGATAGCAAATCGAAATATAGCCTCAAGGGAAACCAAAAATTTTGGCATCTGGTAAGAAAGTCCAATTTCACATATTAATAATCTAGAATATGCTAAACAAAAGAAAAACATGTCATAAGTGAGACTCAAAGAAACTGAAATTGTTTATAAATTGATCTAAAAACATAAAGGAACAAAACATAAGAGTAAGTCAGCCTTACTACATTAGATAAGTTTGATACAAGACGTAGTATCAATTCGGTTCAAGATTAATATTTGTAAAATCTCCAAAATTAAAATTTTGGACCATAGGGTTAATCGATTGCAAAATCTCTAAACTTTTGCTATACATTTCCTTTAGTGTTTCATATTTCTGAGATAAAGATGTCAAAGTTAAAGCACCCCTCACTTGTTGGTATCTAAGAACCCTACTTTTGGTCCTGAACTCGTCAATTTCATGCAAATTGAAATCTATGATCTCTAACTCATAAGTATGCCTAAGATATTCATATGTCCTACAGGCAGCAACATTTTTTGTGTCATTATAATATAAGGCATTGAAACCATAAATATCGACAGAGGGTAACAATTCATTATTACAGGTACGTGAAGGCAAAGTGATACAACAACTGTAACTTTAAGTTGTTCAAAATCTCACAGAGAACAGAAGGTAATGGAAATTTTATATCAACCATCTGTACAATAGATAAATAGCTATTATTTTCAACAATTTAATTTAATCGATAAAATATGGTGTAACATGAACTACTAATATAGCCAAAAGCTAAAAACAAATATGAAGCATGGAAAAATACAGGTACATGCCCGATTATGTCAGCTAGAGTCGTAGAAATTGCAAGGTTTTTATAAACAGCATATTTAGTGAAGGAACGACATATTCATAATATTTGAAAACAATAGGTGAGAAAAGCATGGTACCTTTTTCAACATGGGGGATCGACCTCGTGGGTCCGTTACCGGAAGCAAGCAGACAGAGGAAATGGATGATCGTAGCGGTTGATCACTTCACCAAATGGGTGGAAGCAGAAGCCCTTTCTACCATCACCCCCGAGAGAGTGATCTCCTTTGTCAAGGAATACATCCTGGGAAGATTCGGCATACCGAATACCATCATCACGGACAATGGAACTCAGTTCACCTCCAGAAAATTCAAAGATTTCTGCGAAAGCTTCCACATCTCACATAGGTGTAGCTCGGTTGCCCACCCGCAGAGCAACGGCATGACAGAGGTCACCAATCGCACCATATGCGACGGCATCAAAAAGAGGCTGGAAGGACACAAAGGAGCATGGGCGGATGAATTGAACAGCGTGCTATGGGCGTACAGAACCACGCCAAGACGGGCCACAGGGGAAACCCCCTTCGCCCTAACGTACGGTACCGAAGCAGTAATCCCGGTAGAAATTGGCTCTCCAAGTGACAGGGTCACCTACTACAGCGAAGCCCAGAATGACATCAACTTGTGCTTTCACTTGGACTCACTGGAGGAAAGGAGGGAGAGGGCCTTCGTCCTCATGGCGGCATATAAGAATAAAGTCGCCCGGTACCATGACAAGAAAATAAAGACTGTCGCCTTCCAGCAGGGAGATCTTGTATTACGAGACGCGGAAGCCTCACAAGCTAGAGAAGGAAGAGGAAAATTGGCAATCAAATGGGAAGGACCATACCGGATCATTAAGGTCCTTGGACCGGCTACTTACAAACTATGCCACATAGATGGAAGGGGCATACCCCGCACATGGAACTCCAGGGCACTTAGGAAATACTACCAGTAGAGCGTGTTGCACTCTTTTTCCCTCGGTAGCGGTTTTTTTTTTCCCACAGGGTTTTTCCCTACCGAGGTTTTTAATGAGGCAACTATGGCTGTAGTGCTGTAACTTTAATGCTGAACTTTATATTAAAGGGAGATTCGCTTTCGAATACATCATTTTATTATTCGCTTTCGAATAATTCTTTTGAAGTGCTTGGCTATCTTAATACGCTTTCGAATGAGTATATGCACGACCCTCCCATTCGCATTCGATTAAAATTCAAGTCCCGGGTTAATATTGGATTCCGAACCTAGACTCGGCTTGAAAAGGGCAGCCATAAGCAGATGCGTTAAGTTTGCATTCAAACAAAGAAATAATTCTTGAACCGCATCGAATGAAAAAATATATACTTGTTTCATTAAATACCCTTAATGGGAAAAACATACATGTACAAAATGTCAATCCCTATTCTGATTACCGGACCCCTCGGCTGATCCCTCTTCAGGCGCCGAGGCGGTTGGAGGGACATCTTCATCCTCGTCCGGGAGATCGGCTTCATCAGGGAAATCCACTTCTATGTCCCCGAAGGCAACATCCGGGTAGACCTCAGAGCACCTTTGAAGGATACGGTCCCCATACAGTAGGGCAAGACGCCCATAGGTAAGGGTCCTCTCCTTCAACTTCGCCTCTGCCGCCAGTCGGTCACTTTCACGGGATTTCTTCTCCTGCTCGAGTGCCGCCTCGGCTAGTTCGACGGAACGCTTGAGGGCCACATTCTCGGCAGTCATATCATCAAGCGCCTTCTTCTGTTGCTCTGCCTCAGCCTTCGCTTTCGCCAGGCTCTCCTCCAACTTCTTCCTCTCCAGAGCACCGGCAATGCTTTGATCGAGAATCCTGTCAGCTTCCTCAACCCTCCTCAACTCCTCGTAGAGAAAGGGGATGGCCTGCAGAGAAACAGTTAGATACGGCCAGAAGGTAAAGGAAAGAATCTAGGACTTACCGTGTATAGCTTGCTCAGGACTCTGGTCCCTATGCTCCGGTTGGACATAGTCTTCACCCGGGAGGAATCAGCAGGGAGATACATGCCGTTGCTCAGCTCCAGCTGCACTAAAGGATCAGCAAGGCTAGCATCTTGGCCAAACTTGGACATCAGAATATCCCGTATCGAGCTATCAGTGTTCACCGGACCCGCGAAGTCCGGTACCACCTCCTGCATAACAAGAAGTAAGCACGGTCCGGAGTTTCCTGCTAAAAGGAAAAAAGTAAAGAACGTACCATTCGGGTTTTCTTCCCCTTACCCGACCCGGATGCAAGGGCACTGGGCCTCTTCTTTCCTACAGGCTCCGCGTCCACTACAGGAGCAACAGGACCCGGAACGGCCGGATTGACCGCAGGAAACGGAGCCGGCGCGGCAGTAGACGCCTTTGATCCGCTCTTTCGGGCACGCAAGGCTGCAACAGTATCAGCGAGTGACATCCCTGCCACAGAGGGAGAATACAAAAATAAGTAAATAAATACCTCGGCCCTCTAAGGGATCATTAAAGAACACAGGGAGACCGGTCCGGTCATCAAGCGCTGCCAGAGGCAACCCTTCGCGGTAAGCCCTCGTGGCATATTGCAGCTTCCAATACTGAGTCGGGACCGCTGTCAACAGATCCAGGTTAGCTTGCTCCCGGGGCGAGAGCTTATCCTTCTCCCCCCTCATCTCGCTCGCGGGCCGGAAAGACCAGGCGGTGGGAAATGTTGGCACATTTTCCTTCAATTTGATGAAGAAAAACAGACCCTTGAACCCCTTCACCGAAGAGGTGCGACCAGAGAAAAACCGGAAGAGAGGCCCCTTAGCCATTGTCAAATGGTCGCTGTTGGAGTTTCGGAGAACCGGGGTGGCGATGTGCCGGAAGAGAGAACCGGTCAGTTGAATGCTGAGGTTACAGCACAACCAATACATGGCGCACACGTCCTCCATCACGTTCGGGTGCAACTGAGCCGGACATACCCCGTACCGGTTCAGGACAGAGCATATGCCCTCCGGGAGCGGATAGGTAAAGCCGCCCACAACATGGTGAAGATAGATGGAGAAATAGCCGGACGGCGGTCGATGAACCCGCTGGTCGGAAGCAGGGATGAGACACTCGCAGGCTTCTAACCAGGGGTAATCAGAAACCAACTGGTGTATCTCGCGGAAAGCAATAGAGGAAGCCATCTGGGATATCCTGGGGGTAAGGGTTCTCCCTGAGATACTTCTGACCAACCGCGAAGACTCAGGGAGGCGGACTGGTGCACTGGTCTCTCCGGCGGAGCGAGTTCTTTCAGAGGACTCAGAGGTGGAGAGCCTCGCGGCGTCAGAATCCACCTCCACAGAAGGGGACACAGGGCGAGGAGCAGTACTTGCGGTCCACGAATAGCTCGAAGAACCCATACCAAACAGTAACCCTAGAACTAAGAACTTAAGAAAGAAAGAGAAATTGCAGAAAGGACGAAGATGAAACTTACTGGATTTTTGGAGAAATGAAAGCGCCTGAAACTCAGAATGACGCCCAGAGCAGAAATCAGTAACTTAAATACCCAACGGGCGGGAAATCGAAAGGTTGCAGCATTTAAGTCACATCGAAGGTTGCGTCCCTGCGGCTGCACAGTACGTGGCAGGCAGTGGGTGGGCACGCGTTCCCAGGCAGGGTTTTAGGGGCTAAACCCTAAAGGGCTTACTTCAGACTTAGGGGGGACTTCTGATGACATCCGGCCCGGCTTCACGGTTCGCTCCGGAACACCCGGCCCAGTCCGGTATTCCGGACCCGTATCACATCATCTGGCTTAAGCAACCGCTTCCCGCATCCGGATCCCAACCACCCCTGAGCAGATAAGTTCCCTGGATCCGCGGAGAGATCCTAGGGGAAGAGGTGGTGTCCAACTAGGAATCCACCCCCGTGTTTCACCAGAGCAGGAACACCACCCACGTGGAAGCTCTTTCAATATCAATCCAACTCTACTATTCCCTCCTATAAAAGGAGGATATTCTGCCTGAGGTGAGGGCTATTGAATTCTTCTCTTAATTCTCCTAAAAGTACTTTTCAACACTCAGGAGCATACTAACTTAGGCATCGGAGTATACCCCAGAGGTTACCGGTGTCTCATTGTTCTGTCTTGCAGAAACCATATTGGGTCCGGTCAAAGCGGCAACCCAGACCCGGATCACCTAGAGGATTTTACTGAATCCATCACCTTGCAAGGAGCAAAAGAGCGCGATCAAATACGAAGCTAAATTAACAATAAAATAAAGTTCATAAGACAAAAGGACGAGCAGGTAGAAAGGAGGAAACAGAGATGAGATTATGAATGAATTGAGAAAGGACTGCACCTTAATACAGCAAGAAGTTGAATAGTATACCTACAACAAAAACGCAAGCTTCATTAGGAACAAAAGCAACAAATTATATTATATCTTAAACCCGTTTTTATTAAAAACAACAAAGAAACTACAAAAGAAGAGAAGCTAACCAAGAATAGAGAGGAAGCAATTTAGACAGGTAAGAAGAGGAAAGGAAAACACGGTTTTACAAGGGAAAAAGGAAAGAGTGTGCTGGAAGGATTTAATAGGTTATTAATAAGAGAGAGAAAAGTAATATTAATAGCACAATAAATGATATCTATTTGAAGATTTTCTTCTCTCCTCCAACTTAAATGCTATTATATAAATAATAAATAGCATAATTAGTATGAAGTCAAAGTGGCTTTGAAGCTTGTCAAGTGTGAAACGCTAGAAGAAGTGCTTGTGAATTTTTTCAAGTGTGAAAGGGCAAATAGAAGTGTGAAAACAAAACAATATTTGTAGACCCAAACAAGGAACAAACAGCTTACGTTCTAGCTCTCCAATTAATACAATGGGTCAGTTTGGGATTGCTATTAGTGAAAGTGTTTTTCCCTATAACTAGGTTTCATTACTTTCTTTGAAAGTAGTTTTAAGTGTTTTTCCAGTGCTTTCCTGAATACAATTTGACTTTTACCAATACTGCATTTGAGGCTGCTTTTCGCAACCCCAAAAGTGGCTTTCAGCCAAAGTAAGGTTCCCCTTGCTTTGGCTGAAAGCTACTTTCGAGGCTACTTGCAGCCAACATGTATATCAAAAGAAATGGTATCTAATTCAAGAATTTAGCCTCTCGTCCTACATAAAATGTATTGGAATACAGAGTAAGTGGAGAAGATTTTAGGCACAAAAGGATGCTAAAGTGAAGAGGAGGGGATGGTAGGAGTCACAAAATCTAAAAATGAATGCAAAAGCAAAGGAATAAATAATCATAGATTTCAAATTCAGAAGAATAGTTTAGAGTAGGGCTGGGCACAGTTCGGTCCAATCCGGGGATTTAGAAATCTCCAGAATTGGATTGGAGGAATAAATCTCCAGAATTGGATTGTTCAAAAAATTTCGGTCCAGTCCAGTTCGGTTATTCGCAGATTCGGTTCCGGTCCTATCCGGTTATGGAGTCCGGGGATTCAGTCCGGTCCAATTCTAATATAAAAAATAAATCCTAAAAATAAAAAAAGCACCGATATTTTCTTATATAATTTCAACTAAAAAATATAAATTCTAATAATATCTTTCTAAATATTATATATTAAGTTGACTCAGTGGTTAAAAAGATTATAAGTTATTATTTTTACATATATTATAAAATTTCAAAATTAAATAATCTCTTTATATATATTTAATACTAATAAATTCTCGGTTCTATCAGTCCGGTCCTCGGTACAATCCAATTCAATCCGGTCCTCGGTCCGGTCCTAGATAAATTACGGTCCAGTGCAGTCCAGTTTTTTTTTTAAAAAAAAGTCAACAGTTCGGTCCAATTCTGGATCTTTTTCCTCGGATATTCGGTCCAATCCAGTATATCCGGTTCTTATGCCCAGCTCTAGTTTAGAGTTGTATATTAGGAAACAATCATAAATTAAATTGTAAAAGTAACTTATCTTCAGTAGCGCAATGATGTGAAGGCCATGTAATACGAAGAATAATAAAATAAAGTGTAATTAATACTACTGTGAAAGAAAACATATAAAGAGAAAATTAAAGTTAAAAACGAGGGGAAAAAATAGCAATATTTCATCTATTACTTTAGAGGCTGAACTATCTAATGAAACAATGAAAACAACGTAGACCCCCAAATCTATCTCATCGCGTTAAGTGGATCAAGAGGGTAAAAAAAAAGAAAAGCACATTTGAATTTAATTTACCGTATCACATGTCATAGAAAAAATAAAAAAAAGAACAAACTATGTATGCTACAGCTTAACTGACAGACATTGAAAGTTATCATCGGTATATTGATAGCACTAATCTTTAAAAATTTCTAAAATTATAAATTAAATGAATATCTAAAACTCATTCAGCATGAAATCGTCTTGAAATCAAGTTTAAAAGTAACAACACCCGGTGGGGAGCGTGGAACATTAAAATAAGAGCTACAGAATTGGAACATATATGTACATAGTTTACAACATCAATCTAATTAAAATATATTCTATGCATCGATTTATTTGTAGAGTTTTAGATTTTCGAGGCATGTAAATAAGCTAAAATAAAACGTCAGTATCGCAAATGACAAACATTGAAAGTTATTAGTCAACTGATACCACTAATCTTTACACTGATTTAATAAAAAAAATTTAAAATTATAAATTAAATGAATAGCTACAACTCACCTAACATGAAATCGTCACTAAATCAAGTTTAATAGTATATTAGTCCAGTTGATATGCTAATCATCAAATCGCTGTAAGAACTTAATTTTTTCTCATTTTTTTAAAAAAATCGAACAGGAAATAAACCTGTCTTTTGGATAAAAATTCTCACGGCATATTTTTTTTTTTTTTTTAAATGAAAGACTTCCAACAAATGTTAGCTTAACAAATTCAAAATTTGCATCAGGAATTGTTGAAATATCAGTTTTCTGTTTTGGAAATGGATAGGCAATTGGTTTTTTTTTACATCAAAACTAAAATAATTTTTGTTTATAGAAAAATTAAAAGTTAAAACTATCGAATTTAATTACCGGAATTAGCTAAATATCCAGGCTGTATAATCCAGGTTCAGGACAGTGGAAAATAGTTATTTTTGTAATTTTCCTAACAGAATGTAATTAGTAGCACCAATTATCTAAATAGTAGTTTATGAATTATTTACTACATATAAGTGAAAATAAATTCATTAAAATAATTAATTCATAAAATTAAAAATTGGTCTTTTCAAAGTTTGGCAGAATAACCTTTAAATTTAACATGCTGTGTGGATTAAGGCTTCATCGAAGTGCAGGTACAACTTTGTCTACTCTATTCTTTTACGGCATATTTTTTTCCTCTAATTAACTAAATTATTTTTTTCCTCTATTCCTCGAATTTTTTTTTTTAGAACATAAACTATTTAAATAAAAAGAATGAACGAGAATGCAAACAATAAGAAAGGAAGAAATATTTTTCACTGAAGTTTTTGCCCCCCAAGGAGTGGCATCTGGGTCTGTGTAGTATATGTATAGTTTTCATATGAATTTATATATGAAGAAATTAGTTTTAGTCACCGTATACCTAATTAGCGAAAAAAAAAAAAGCAAGCTACATAAATTTGCATATTGTGGTTGAAAACAAATTAAGAGAGAAAAAGAGCAACAGCCATATTTAGGGAAAAGACAAAACAAAACAGTTAGTAAGGCAATGGTTATCCTGAAATTACTCCATATATGCCCTAAATATGGCACAAATACAAGTTTTGGTTAAATTTATATATGCATCTGAAAACATAATCATAAAGAGAGATTCAATTTAATTTGCGAGTTCAAATTTGTTAACTCGCAAATTTGTCTCTCCTCAAAAAAAAGGAGGCTGTGGCCTCCATTGAACTTGGATTCAGCAATTTAGTTGAAGCCAAGAAATTAAAAAACAATTAAAAAAAAATTTTCAAATTTCGCAGAAAAAAAAGTAGTAATTAAATGGAGAAAAGCCACACCCTTATTCTGTTTTTTACTTCATTGGCATTAATAATTCCAGTTTTGAAGGCAGATATCGCTGACTTTGATGACTACTGGAAGCAAAAGGCTAAACAAGCCGAAATTGCTGCCATCAATAGTTACAGACCGGATCCCTTTAACGTCACCAATAGTTTTAACTCCCAAGTTAACGAGTACGTTTTTTTTCATTTATAACATTTGTGCAAATTATTATTTTATTGCGTCATCATTCATTAATTATATTTAAAAAAAAAAAAAAAAAGGGACAAGTGAGGCCTATCACCCATTTGAAAGATGAAGGCAGCATTCGATTATTTTGAAAGATAAATGAATGACATAAATTTGAAAGATGAAAGGCAACATTTGAACATATTGTACTAAAAATGATATTTTCGCCCTCTATTCTATCACCCATTTGCTCTTTGACATTAATGGTTTCAAAATTTTGTACTTTTGACACTTATACTATACGCAACCATATCCAACTCCAATACAATTGACTATTTTCCCTCTTGATGAGTTAAAGATAAAGGGTAAAATGGTCAATTATAATATAATTGAATGTGGTTTCGTATAGTGTAGGGATTAGAAGGGCAATTTTGAAACGATCAGGGCTAAAAAAAGCAATTAGTTGATAAAACGAAGGTAAAGAAATCATTTTTTGTCTTGTTTTGTAGGATAAAGTTCATCAAGGGTAAATTTAACACTTATCTAGATTAAATAAACTTTTTTGTTAACAAAAGTAATGTATGGCAATGTTCTTTTTCTTAAATTTTTCACTATACTTAATCCAATGTATTTATGTACGTGACAACATTACATTGTTCTAATCCATTCGATTCGGACTACTACAAAATCCAGTGTAAATATGATTATAAGGAGTTTTAAATCGGTTTTGGATGCAGGGAATACCATGATAATAGCACAAGGAGGAATTTATTGAGAAGAAAAGGCGGCGGACCATGCAAAGCCACAAACCCTATCGACAGATGTTGGCGGTGTAGCAAGAACTGGGCCACCCATCGGGAGAAATTAGCTGATTGTGCTAAGGGTTTTGGGCACAAGACAACCGGTGGAAAGGGTGGAAGAGTCTACGTGGTATCGGATCCGTCAGACAATGACATGGTTAACCCTAAACCCGGAACCCTACGCCATGCAGTGATCCAAGATGGACCGGTTTGGATTGTGTTTTCTCGAAGTATGATTATAAAACTTAATGAAGAGCTGATGGTGAATAGCAACAAAACCATTGATGGTAGAGGAGTTATTGTGCATATTACAGGGGGTGCAGGGATTACCTTACAGTTTGTACAAAATATTATTATCCATAATATTCGGATTCATGACATTGTTCCGGGATCTGGAGGACTAATTAGGGATTCAGTTGAGCATTATGGATATAGAACTAGAAGTGATGGTGATGGAATCTCCATCTTTTCATCTTCCAATATTTGGATTGATCATGTTTCTATGTGGAATTGTTCAGATGGATTAATTGATGCTATTATGGGTTCAACTGCTATTACAATTTCCAACAGCCATTTCACCAAACACAATGAGGTATTATTCCTTACTTATCGAAAAAATGACCTTTTTGGTCACATCTATCCAGCAAATGTGCACTTGGTTGCTGTGTAGTAAAATTGCACATTTAGGGTCTGATTTATGAAAATTTGATACAAATGATGGCTCGTCTATAGAAATCTGATATATTTTGAGGTTGATCTATCAGAAATTTGAAACATTTTGATTCAGTTTAAATATAGAAAATCATGTTGAAAAGACTCAACGACTCAAACGTACTAGATTTCCATAATCCAGCTTCCAAATTTGAAATTTTCTAAACTGACTCGATAGGCCTTGACATATAAGTGGAAATGAACCCATGTAACACAAAATCAATTAGCTTGTGTTAAGGCTCAATTTGCATTGCTTAGATGTCACTCTCTATACTCATTTATTTCCGATATGAGATCTATAGCAATTTCAATTCATCAGTCCCCAAATAGGCATTTGGTGGATAAATCAGGTACTTAATATCTCCACATGCACAAATTGTAGGTCTTGGATCAGAAATTTGATTAAAATCTTGCATCTAAAGAAACATTTTATCATTTGTCTGGGCACAATAACATTTTATCATTTAAAGTGGTGTGAAGTGACAAATGACACGCTAGACATACAATAAAATTTTTCATCAAATGATTGGTTCTTGTGACATTATCTCTCAATGCATTTGTTGATAATTTATCCATTGACGATACTACGTACGTAGGTGATGTTGTTCGGGGCGAGTGACGGGTTCTCAGGTGACCGCATAATGCAGATTACAGTTGCATTTAATCATTTTGGAAAGGGATTAGTGCAGAGGATGCCAAGGTGTCGATGGGGTTTCATCCATGTTGTGAATAATGACTATACTCATTGGGAAATGTATGCCATTGGTGGCAGCAGCAAGCCTACAATCATTAGCCAAGGCAATCGATTCATTGCTCCAAATGATATCAATGCTAAACAGGTAACTAAGTAACCATTTAAAAAATATTTCTATTAGAATAGGATTATTATATATTGATGAAATTAACATGAAATTGAAGATCACAAAGAGAGAATACGCAACTGAAAATCAATGGAAGAAATGGAATTGGAGGTCAGATAGAGATTTAATGATGAATGGAGCATTTTTTATAGCATCAGGGGCTGATTCAACAAACAATCAATTCACAAGATTTCAACTGATTAAATCAAAGCCAGGAACATTTGTAACAAGGCTCACACGTTATTCTGGTGCACTTGATTGCTATAGGGGAAAGCCTTGTTAAACTTATTATTTTTATTCCTTCCATTCCACAGAAATGTATTTAATTAAAAAAAAAAAAAAATAGCCTTTCAGTCTGATTTATGTTTCACTACAAATTAAGGATAAGATTGCTTATATATCTCTAAAAAAACGAGACCTTTCAGCTATTTTATTTTTACTGTTTTGACAATTTTTCTCTTCAAGTCATTTATTTAATTGTTTAAACCATTTTCAAATTCGTGTCTTTACACCCTTTTTTTTAGTAAGGGCAGTTGTAGATATTGATTTTCATAAATTTAATTTAATTTTTTTAAAAAAAAAATATATATTGGTATATGTTTGCTTTATGTTGTACACTCGCACATAAACATACAAATATATAAACGTACATATATCATTTATTATAAGCATACAAAGTAGGAAACAACAACAACAACAATAATAATAATTCAATTAAGAACTTACAAATTTCTATTTTAAAAAATTTACAAAGTTATATTTCAAATTATATTAAATTTAAAAAAATAAAGCACGTCATGAGCTGAATTGCTCTTAATTAATCAGTTTGGGTAGGGATGCTTCCAATAATATTGAGTCTTGAACATACAGTAAGAAATGGTGCGATTTGAAAAGAATTTATACCTATTAAAAATATTATGACTTACTAAACATATAAGTGAGATTGGATCCAAGCAATATAAAATTAATTGGCTTATATTAAGATACAAGCTTCATAAAATATACATCACTTTAATCTCATTTATGTCTAATGTGGAGATCTTCAACAATCCTCTAAGTGCAATTGACCTGAAACAGTTAGCACTTATCAAACAATCATTAAACTATCTTTTGAGACACGAAGCTATCAACGAATCTAGTCTCTCCACTAATCCAAACTCCCCCAAATTTTTTAAATACAAGCCCAAAAGCTTTTTGGTTGATAGGTGACTATAATATCATGACAGAATTTGTGGATCTTGAGAGTGCTAGACATTATAACATAAGTGAGCACATATATATGTAGGGTTGGACTCTAATAACACAAAAGCAATGCTCTACCAGCAGAGTTCTGGCATGATCTTACTATTGGACAGAGAGAGCTAGCCAACTTTGAGCGTCTTGTGCCTCAACTTTAAATTATAATTGAGTGAGCTCGCTTACTTAGATCGTACTACATAAACGTATCTAAAGGATTTATCCATGTATAAGGATTTATCCATGTATAAATTCGAGACAAAAGGAATTAGGTTACATCTTGTAGTGCAGATTCCACCTAAGTGATTGCAGTGAAAAAATCACAAACTAAGATTACGTATGACCGGTCGTGCATAGATCCTACTCCAACGTGTTCGAGAGGAAGAATGGCTAATTCATGGTCTAACGCTTCATGCCGATAGAGAGAATTTGAATGGGAGATTAAGAGATTACGCTATTAAAGAGAATTAGAGGTAATTAATTAAGCTAATCTTATTTGCTTATCTCTTAATAATAAGAGATTAAGATAAGAATAACTCATACTTAGCCCAAAAATCTTATCATCAGAATGATAAGATAATTATGGTAATGTGGACCAAGCCTTTTTGTTACTAGCGGGCCTTAATTATTTATTAACATCTCCAACTCGCACGCAATAAAATAGATCTATTACTCATACTAGCAAATAGTTCATGCGGCCAGCATACCTTAAGAGCTCTAATGCTATATACTCATTGGAGATTATAATAGTTGTGAGCACTGGTTTTTCCCGGTCTCGGTGATGAGAATTCCTTGATTACCTGCGGACAAGACAAGCTTGAACGGGACTTGAAAGCGACTGGAATGCTGCCTGGGGAAGCTCAAATGACCCAAAAACCTGGCTATCCACGATCTGAAGCCCCAAAAATGTCTCTCGAATCATTTCTAGGATTCAGTCTGCATGTCTGTCTTTCCGAAATTCTGCCCTGACTTTTGGTTGAACCGGACGGCTCTGGTTTGTTGAACTAGAGCCAGCCGACTCTAACTAGAGCCGTATGGCTCTAGTACCAACTAGAGCTGGCCGGCTCTAGTGGTCAAGAACAGTTGCTCTGCAAAGCAGAGCAACTTATCTTGACAGGTCGAAGATTTGGGCAGATTTTCAGGGATTTCTGCAAGCTGATTGATGGAACGAGAGAGGGAGAGAGAGGCAGATAAAAGGAAGAAAAAGAGAGAGAGGGAGGACTTTTGGTTCTCAAGAAAAGAAAATAGAGAGAGAAAAGAAAAAGACAGAGAAGAAAGGAAAAAGAAAAAGCAAAAGAAGAAGAGGAGAAGCCGAGAGAAAGAGCCAAAAAAACAACTCCCTAAATACTCTCATCTAACCCTAAACTAATCTTCAAACATTAACAACACAACCAACAACTTCTACTGATTGTTTCGAGGTGATTTCGGGTCGTTTCGGATCGTTACGGCTTTCGACCGATTGAGTTCCCAGAAGGCATTCCGAGCTTCCAATCCCTTTCTTAACATTTCAAGGTTTCAAACAACAATCTAGGTAAACTCTGAGAGACCCTAAAACGTGTCTGTATTTGATTTTCTGTGCGTTTTTGTCATTTTTGCAGAAATCCAGAAACTGGTCTGCCCACCATAGCCGTACGGCCGGCTATGTTTATGATGAACAGAGCTGACCGGCTCTCACCCAGACCCAGTCGACCCTGTTCCTTAGGGACAGATCCCCGATCTGTCTCGAGCGACCGAAACAGCCCATTTTCCATTTTGATTTTTCTGTTGGGATCACTTTCGGCCCAGAATCATCCGTATGTGTTTGTATTTTGATTTTCTAATTATTTTACGTATGGATAATCGGGGTTTTCAGTATTTCCCAGGGTTTATTTCCTGAGTTTCGAGGTTGTTTCATCCGAACCGGATCCATGGTCTAGCATTTGCGGACCCCCGAATCCTACAAAATTCCCGGAAAATATTGGAAATAACTAAAGCAATATTTTTATAAATGTTTTGGTGTGTTTATTGCCTTTTAGACCATAGATGGTTTGTATATTTAGGAACCCACATGAACGGGACCCCGAGTTCGGGGATAACCAACCTATGAAAATGGAAATTCGCATGAAATCAAGCCAAAGGGTTTTCCAAATTTGATTTTCCTGCACAAAAATCCACAGGGCATTTCAAAACCGATTTCTAGGTCTAACCGGTCCAACCGATCTGGTTGAACCGGTTACCCCCTAAATGTATGCTCCCTTATCCTAAAATCCCTATTCTGTCCTGATTTGAGTCCTGTTTGTTTTTATAACATAAATTGTACTAACTAATCTGTTTTGCAGCATTTATTTTTACTTTTGATGTATTTAATAGATTAATTCGTGTACTTAGGCGGTTGTATTTTTAGATTCTCGTGTACTCTAGGTGATTGTAAAAGTGAGGACGAGAGTTTATATTTTATTCATTTTGGTTGTATAATCGGCCTCTATTATTCTTTTGTATATTTGTGTGAATGATTTAATTTCCCGCAATTTATTTTATGCATTCTTGCCTCAGCATCGGCTTAATAAAAAAAAAATTGGGGTTAGAAAAGATAATAAATTGAATAAATATGGTTTTATAAATAATAAACGAATACAAGCTTGAGGTTAATTAGGTAAGTTGCCCGAACCCTGAATCTCTGGATTAGGTACAGTAGTCTACGCTCCGTAGGGAGCTGTACCGGAATTTCTCGGATGAGCTGATCTGGGTGGCGACTCTGTCACTGATCTCGAAATTGAGGTTTCGAGGTCTTTAAGTTATAAAACGGGAAAATATCTTCTACAAAAGGAATTTCCAAATTAAATCAACTTAATAGTTTTCACAACTCAACATAAACAAAACCCAATTTTCCCAAAACATCACTAAACCAAAAATAAACCAAAATCTATTTCTTTCTTTTTCCCTGGCCTGCTTCGCCGTGTCCCATTTTCTTTTCGTCGAGAAGGTCGTCCGCTCACAACAGTTTCACGGAAAAATCGAAAAGTTGTATGCCTTCTCCTAGATTCCATATCACATCCCTGTAATCCTTTTAATCTTTACCATTCTCTATTATTACAGCTGTGCATAACTACCCAGGTTGTGAAGTAGAGAAACTCAAGATGTAAACACATGGTAATCTTCCCCTTTTACTGCATTCTTTCCATCATAATCTAACTCGCTTCCAATTCGACTTATTCAAGGTCGAATCATACTTGACCACTTCAAAGCCTCCTAAAACAACAACATTAGATTATACTTTCAGAATGAGTTAGGGACCTAAAGATAGCAATGTCACGAAACTATAGTTCTGTTACATGAGTCTCACACCAAGAAAAGTTAAGATCATTACTTTTCCATCTTAAGGTTGGTAAGCCCATTTGGTATGAAATGATGTGTTATAGTGTTTTCTTCTTTCTTCTTAAAAGAAGTGCATGTCTAACACTAACACCATATGAAGCATCGGTTAGGCGTGCCAAAAGATCTAACCTTAGTTCGTTTACTTTGTGGACTACTTCCAGCTATAAAAACAAAACCAGCTTATGTTGTTTGTAACAAGCCTCTCAAATTATACATAACCTTTCATATACTTGCCCTTTACATGTGTACAAATTTCGCTCTTTAATGAAACCATTTTCATAATTTAAGTGAAAAGGGCTTTATTATTGAACATGCTCTCATCTGTTCAAAAACAGCCTTATCCTTCACATTTGTCAACTAATGACAAGACAATAGTAAACACTCGTGTGAGTGAGCTACTTCTTTGTCCAGCATGCATCTAAAAAATTATGACAACAAATATTAAAAAAATAACATTTGCACTCATGTATTGTAAAATTCAAATTTTATTGCATAATATGTTCTTACACATACAGAAAGATGATCTAGATCTAGCATAAACCCTGGGATCATACATGTTTTACATAAACATCTCTTCTAGCATGTTTAGTTAATGGACTTGCTACCATGTCATGAGTAGATACATATTTCATGCTTATATCTTTGCATGCTATTAAATCCCTAACAAAATGATGCTTAATCTATGTATGCTTAGACTTGTTGTGGAAGCTTTGATCCTTAAAAAATGATATGACAGATTGACTATCACTGTTTATCACTATTGGAGCATTTGAGGAAGTAATACATAAATGGTTCATAAACCTATTTAACCATACTATCTCTTGGACTGCGGACGAGTATGACACATACTCTGCCTCCATAGTGGATAAGGTGACATAGGTTTGTTTCTTACTACTCCATGATATTGCAAAATAAAACATAAAGTGAATTTCCTCTTATCCATGTCTCCTACCCATTCTGTTAGGAATGTCGTAGTCCCAAGGCATTGGTCCTTGTATTATATCATACATTTTGTATCTTATAATAAGATTTATGTATTATACATTCGTGTCAATGAATAAAGGCATTAATCTATTTATTATATACATCTTGTGCAATATTATAAAAAGAGTATGCAATGGACATATCCATATCCATGTTGACAAGTGTCAAGTACTTGGCAGTAAGACCATGGATAGGAAAAATGATATGACCATAAAGCCATCCATAGTCTGTTCTAGTCATGGGAATGAATGGAACCAAAGACTATCATAAGCTTGGCTGTATGGCAGTGTCTTACCGGCTATTAGACATGGAATATCAACCAAGTTTAAGGATACATGCAATGGGGAATGGTACTGGATAGACCATTAAACAAGAAATCCAAATGGTATCGTATCACAATTGATTCTCGTGTAATACTTATACGGATCCTTTGACCTGGCTATGTTATGGTCTTTCATATGAAGTGACACACTTTGGTATATGCCTAAAGGCCCTGTAACAAGGTGCCAAGTATGGGTACGTTCGGGTGTGCCAGTGAGCATGGCAAGACTATGAACATGCAGAATGGAATGTCACTCAGTAAACCACTAAGAAGATATCACCAGCCTCTTGATGAATGCAACCAATAAGAGTGTGGCCACAACCAAACAAGTTGAAACTTGTTTGTGATCATCGGTTCATTCGGGATCAAATAAATTTCCAGACACAAAAGAGGGTGATAACACCATGCCTCCGTGTTGGACACCGATATCAAGGACATGGGATACATAAGTTAAACTACAAGGTTAAGACTTTCGTTAGACTATTGTCTCCATCTTAATTAGGGGCTATAATGGCTTACTAGAGCCTGCCTATAGTCTGTGGGCCTTGAGCCCACTGCCAACATAAAGACAGGCCCACAGAATCGTACACATAGAATGTCTGAGTTTGAACTTGTTTGATCACCCGTATACTTGGAGTATATAGACTGGAGAGATAAATATTAATTAATTAAATTATATATCAATTGGATTGATCAATATAATTTAATTGATATATATTAATTGGAAATTTATTTCTGGGTGGAAATAAAATACATATATAGGATTATATGTATTTTGATTTATGTTGAATCTCAATTAATTTATTGGGTCAATTTTAATTGGCAAATCAATTTTAATTTAATAATATGTACATTATATAATATGGTTTTCTATAAATACATGCTTGAAAATTAAAATAGAATTGCATTTAATTTTACCCATAATAATTAATTTAGATTTAAGGATTTTTGGTATTAAATCCCAACTTAAAAGCTAATTAAACCAAAGCCTTAAATCAAGGGCTTGATTTAAGCCAAGGGTTAATTCTCATTAATGTGATTTTCAGCCATAAAGGAAAAGTGAAGGCTGAAAATTTTGACTAACTATTCCTCTCCTCCTTTCAATCCGCCGCTAGCACAGGTTCTACTCGATAGAAGTTCGTGTACGTGAAAGTGGAGGAAATCGATCTTGGTTTCTGCAGCTGTCTCTAGAAGAAACATTGAGAGATGATAATTTCATTCTTAATCTTTTCATTTTATCAATTCAATTGCTCCTGGGTCACGGATTTGAGAAAATCGATCCAAGCTTCCACTTTTATCGGTTGATTTTCTATGAAAAATCCCTCAAGTGATATCAGAGCAGGTTTTTGATCCATGGAAATCCTTAAACAGGATTGAATCCCTGGTTTTAAAATTGGCATTTTTATTTTGGGATTCTTGGTTTTGGGGTTTATAATTTTCCCCATTTGATTTTGCAAATGGAAATTAATTTTGCATATTGGTTATGTATGATTTATTTTCCGTTGGATGTATGATTCTTGGTTGAATTTTATTTATTGCTGTTTTTTCAAAAAAAAAAACATCATGGGCTGTTTTAGGGGCTATGGGGCTGCTGGCGGTGGAATCCGCTGCCAGCTGTCGCCATAGTGGTGAGAACAACAGCAGCAGCAGCATGCCGTTGCCGGCCCTCGCAGCGGTGGCTGCTGCTGCTAGGGTAGCAGTGTTGCCATAGCAGCAGCGGGCCGGGCTATGTTTTGAATTTGGCAGGTTTTTCTAGTCCAGGCCTAGTTTTAATTTTAATGGGTTTTAAAATTTTGTATGTTTAAATTATGTGATTTAAATGCGCATGGATTTTTGAATGAAAATTTTATTTTATTCATGGTATATTGATTTGGAATTAATATGGTTTAATGAAATTGGTTCGGTTTTTCTTGGCATGATTAACAGAACGGCATAATTTGGACTCATGGTTTTCCAATTCTAGTGGGAACAGTATTCTGCCTGGGCTGGAAGCCCAAAGTCCATTAATGGTTAGAACCATGATAGGCCAAATTGGCGATTTCTAAATAATGGCTAAGGACATAATTAATTGGGATTAATTTCATGTATTCTAACATGTTTATAAAATTGATGTATTGGATTTATATGTCTATGTGATTAAATGTTTGAATGGATGCTATTGGACCTTAATTCAAGATGGGCTGTAATTTTATTTTGGGAAAATACAGCCTGCATGCCGTTTTCTTTTAATGTAATTTTATTTTAATTTTATTATTATTATGAAATTTATGTAAAAGAAGCCCACTGGCGAGGGGAGCCTAGAAGGAAGGAAGGAGGCCCACCTGGTGTATTTCTAGTATAGGTTTACTACAATTATATTAGGTTATAATATAGGCCCATAGCATTCCATTATTTATTTAATTATGCATTTATTTATTTCAATGTTATATGCCATGATCCAATCCCATTTCACCTACTTATGAATCTAAGCTGTTGTTAAAATTGAATCTAAACCAAATGGTAATTATTAAGTCATTTAAAAGTGCTTCCCTCATTTAAAACCAACTCGAAGTGGGGATAGGACAGTTGTAGACCATGCCCTCACAGGATACACTGGAGTATCGTCATTTTGTATCGGGTTGGAGTATTGGTTACTCTAACACTTGGATGAAGGTTTTGACTTAGCATGTGGTAGTATGATTCTCCTGGCCCTAAGCACAGATGGATAAGTGCCAACAAGCCCACCAAACTGAGAGTCCCTAGGTTGGGATTGGATGACGTTCCTACCTAAATAATTAGGGTATAGTTTTTCCAAGCCCTCGTCTGGCTATATCATGATGAAATACGGATCTCAGCCCATTAGCCCAACACCTTGACTTAATTAACGACTTGGATTCATTATTAATTAAATATGGGAAAAACAACTAAGACGTTTATTAATACTCTTTTATTTTTCTTTAGTAATCAAATGGAAAATAACAACTCTTTATCACTCCGTTCGCTCCTCGAGAAGGATAAACTCTTAGGGCCTAATTTCCTGGATTGGTTTAAGAACTTAAGAATAGTTCTAAGACATGAATCTAAGGAATATATGCTGGAGAGAGTTGTATCGCCTACACCTATTGGGTGTAATCCACCTGCTGCACAGCTGGAGGAATATGAGGTGCATGTATGGGACAACCGGGATGTGACATGCCTTATATTGGCATGCATGGTCCTTGAGCTGCAAAAGCAGTTCATGGACCAGCAAGCCTTTACTATGCTCTCAATGAGATATTTTAGGAGCAAGCATGTCAAGAGAGATACTTGACCAACAAGGCATTCAACTTCTGCAAGATAGGGGCTGGGACATCTGTGAGTGCTCACGTGCTTAAGATGAAAGGCTATCTGGATTCTTTAGCCCATCTTGGTTCACCGATCTAGCAAGAGTTGGCGATTGACACAGTCCTAGCGTCCTTGCTGGATTCTTATGATCAGTTCATCCTAAATTATAATATGCAAAGGATGAACTGCGCTGTTAGCGAGCTGCATGGAACGCTCAAACTTGTTGAACAGTCAATCAAAAAGACTCCACCGGTACTGCTGGTCAATAAGGGGAACCCTCCTCTTACAAAAGGCAAGACAAAGGTAAATACCAAGGCCAAAGCTAAGAAAGCTAAGGCCAAGCCCAAGGCTGGTCCCGAGGATGTTTGATGCGTCTAAAACGCACACTATAGAGCAAGTGTACTCTGTCGCTCAAGTAATATAGAAATAAGAAGGATGTCGATCCCACAGAGACTATATATGCTAATCCTAAATGCAATCGGTTTCTATTAACTTAGGCGGAGGAAATTATATCTTTGATTGTGGTTTGTAAAATAAAATCTACTATAAAACAACAAATTAAATAAAAATAATTTAAACTAAAATTGAGATGCAATTGGATAAAACTCAATGGAGAAATTGGCTAAGGCAAATGGTTTTACTTAGATTCATTCTAGCAATTTCCTCGGATTATGCAATCAAACTTATTAAATTCCCAAGACGGCGAATTCCTAAAACAATTAACACCGGTTAGGGCTGCTAACTCTAATCCCCAACCTAACTACTTAAACTTGTTCGGTCTTAAGCAATTAATTTAAGAAGCATTAAGCATACGAAAACCTAGCATGAACTAGTGAGCCACAAAGCAATGGTCATGCATTTGTCATGTTATGAGATTCCGTTAATTCAATCCTTTGGTCAATTATGAATTAACTATGAACTTTGAAATAGATGGTCGCACATTCAAAGCTTTAAACAATCATAACACAATAATGGAAAAACAATACGAATGAATTGCATTAAACAAGGGAAATTACATAGAAATCCTACTAAGCTCCACCATACCCTTAGCTATAGAGGAATTAGTTCATAATTGAGTTATAAACAAATGAATAAATTAAAGAAAACATAATAATGGGAGTTAAGAAGAAAAACTAGGAAGATGAAGGTCCCAATGGAGGCTTACGGAGAGAAATCAGAGATGAGTTGCGGATTGAACCTTTGAAAACCTAGCTTCCTCCTCTCTTCCCCAAAAATCACGTTTTCTCCTCAACAAAAGAAAAATAAATTCCAGACTTGATGAATGATGCTCCAAAAACGTCCCACACCCCCTACTAAAACATGTTTCTTTTCCAGATGGAGAGAGAGAGAGAGAGAGAGAGAGACCTACTTAGGAAATAACTCCCTAAAATTAATGCTAAACTAATTCTTTTTTTTTTTTTAGAGTTATTCCTAAAATAAAAGTCTTAAATAGAAGTTATTTCTCCTTATCCTAATTACAAAAGGAGAAGGAATAAAATAGCCCAAAGTTGAAAAGTCAAAACTCCTAACCCTAGTTGGAGTACGAAATTCGTAATTCTGCAGCTCGGGCTTGTCTTATGACTGGTCAGCTTCTATTTCTAAAAAATTCTTCAGTTTTGGCTCTTCATGAGGCACTCCCATGCCTTGGGACTTGCTTGCACTTCCAAATTACAAGTTTGAGCTCCAAAAATAGGCAATTTAGTCTCCAAATGTTCAAGTTCCTCTTTTAATGCCCTAACACATAAAAATAGAACAAACGAGATAAAATCCGCCTAAATTAAAGCAAGATGGTGCAATTAAAGCCATAAAATAGGACAAAAATATATGCACAAAATGTACCTATCAATGTTTGCTACCACTGTAAGTAGGCAAGACACTGGAAAAGATCTTATTCTCAACTGTTGGGAGAGCAAAAGAAGAGCCAGGGTGCATCTTCATTAGGTATATGTGATGTGTTTCTCACATCTGTTGGAATGTCCAGGGACTTAAGAACAGGAGATCACTGGAATCTGGAGAGGTGGACTTTCGGGTAGGAAATGGAGCCAGGGTAGCTGCCATAGAGATCGGTGAGTACCATCTAATGATGCCTAATGGATTAGTTTTGATTCTGGAAAAATGTTATTTTGTACCTGCAATATGCAGGAATATTATTTCTATTTCAGTTCTGGATATTTTTGGATTTAATTTTACTATTAATAATGGTAGAATTATTTTATCTAGAGAGGGATTATTTTATGGAGATGCTCTATTAAATAATGGTCTATATGTCCTAGATTTAAATGAAACTAATCATGTCTATAACATAACTACTAAAAGGGTTAAGCCTAACAAACTTAATCCTGTCTACCTTTGGCATTGTCATTTAAGCCATATAAATGAGAAATGCATAGCTAGGCTTCACAAAGCTGGAATCCTAGGATCATTTGACATGGAGTCACTTCATATATGCGAATCTTGTTTACGCAGTAAAATTACCAAAGCACCTTTTGGCAAGAAAGCTGAAAGGGCTACTAGCTTATTGGACCTAATACATTCAGAAGTATTTGGGCCCATGATCGTAGCTACTAGAGGTGCACATTTGTACTTCATCACTTTCACGGATGATTTCAGCAGATATGGCTATGTCTATCTAATGAAACAAAAATTCGAGACCCTTAATAGGTTCAAGGAATTTAAGAATGAGGTATAGAACCAACTAGGCAGGAATATTAAAGCCCTTCACTTAGACCAAGGAAGTGAATGTATGAGCCTAAAGTATGACTCATACTTGAGAGAGCATGGGATCATTCCACATCTCATTCCTCTAGGATTACCACAATGGAATGGGGTGTCCAAAAAGAGGAATAAGACCTTGTTAGACATTGTCCACTCGATGATGAGTCATGCATCTCTCCCAATAACATTCAGGGATACGCTCTTGAGACAACGACTCTCATTTTAAACATTACTCCGACTAAGGCTGTGGAAAAGACCCCATATAAAATATGGATGGGTAAGGTACCCAATGTGTCTTTCATGTGGATTTGGGGCTGTGATGCACATGTTAAGAGATTGACTGGGGGCAAACTAGAACCCAAGACCAACAAATGCCTGTTTGTGGGCTACCCTAGGGAAACCAAAAGGTATTACTTCTACAACCTGGCCAAGAACAAGGTGTTCGTGGCACGAAAGGGGGTCTTTCTTGAAAAGGATTTTATTCTCAAGAAAGACAGTGGGAGCAATGTTAAACTCAGGGAAGTTCAAAGCACACAAGCTCCTGAAGAGAATAACTCGGTGACCAGGGAGGAGCTTCCACAGGTGGAAGCACCAACCTAGGTCGCATAAGAACCAAGAAGGTTTGGTAGGGATCGTCGGGAACCTGAGAGATATGGGTTTTTCGTTACTGACGATCACACTCTTCTCATCTTTAATGAGGAAGAGCCCAAAACCTACCAAGAGGCCATTCATACCCCGCAATTTGCTAATTGGCATAAAGCCATGGAAGCAGAGATGCAATCTGTGTACAATAATTAGGTTTGGAACCTAGTTGATCCACCTCTAGGTGTTACGGTCATAGGTCATAGGTTGTAATCTATCCCTTCCTGTTGTGTATAGCCCTTAGCGACTAGACGAGCCTTGTATCTTTCCATACTACCATCAGCATTATGCTTGATCTTAAGAACCACTTGTTCCTAATAGCTTTTCTTCCTTTTGGTAGATCAACGAGTTCCGAAATGCTGTTGGATCTCATGGAAGCCATTTCTTTTTCCATTGCCTTAATCCATTTATCTTTTGCAAGGCATATGAGAGCTTCATTGTAAATTCTAGGCTCATCATCCTCCTATGGGGTTACTAAAAGAGTTGTGCCTCCAATACTAAATCGATGGCGTTTGACTTTTTATCTTTTAGTTCTATGATTTTCTAAATCCTGATAAACATATCTCATATATTCATCGTAATTCAATACGCTCCCACTTGGACCATGTTCCATTCTCCCACTGAAGTCTGGATCCATATTGTTACTGAAAATTGAAACTTGATCTAGACCTTGATCTTGATCATTTGTAACGTTTTGAGGTTCTTGAACATTGTCATGTTCCTCAAAATTTCTTCCACTCAAATGGAGAGATATGTTAGTTTTCAATTCCTGGTAAAGTGGCTAATCATGTTCTCCTCACCTAACTTAGGAAACTCATTTTCTAAGAAGACAATGTCATGTGGTTCAAATTCTATTACTTTCTTGTCTTCGGTTTCACCTATTAAGACATATCCTTTTAACACATCTAGGTACCTAATAAAGATGCATTTTTTGCCTCTTGAGCCTGTTTTACCAAACTTTCTCAAGATATCATGGGTGAAATGGTGCAACCCTACAGTTTGAGATTTCTTAAATCGGATTTATTAACCATCCACAACCCATAAGGAGAGGAAATGGTAGACTTAGAGGGCACTCAGTTGAGAACATATGTGATTTTGAAAAGTGCGTCTCCCTAATAGGAGACATGCAAATTTACTACAACCATTATTGATTTAACCATATCCAGAAGAGTTCCATTTCTCCTCTCAGCAACACCATTTTGTTGCAAAATGGTCAATTCCTTTTTCATCATATAAAGCTTTGAATTCATCTGAGAGATATTCTCTACCACATTCAGTTCTCAAAGCTTTAATTTTTGTTTTTAATTGATTCTCAACTAGGTTCACAAACATTTTAAAGTAACTCAAAGCTTCAAGCTATAAAAAAAAAACCATACCTAGTATAATCATTAATAAAAGTGATGAAATAATAGGCCCCATGCCTTGTTCTCACATTTATCGGAGCACAGATGTTAGAATGGACTAACTGTAAATGAAAATCAGCCCTAGTTGCTTTTCTAAATAGTTTCTTACACATTTTTCCTTTAAGGCATGGTTCACAGGGAGGCAATCCAACCTTATTCAAATTACCTAATAAACTTGCTTTGGCTAACCAACTCATTCGGTCTTGGCCAATGTGGTTTCATCTAACATGCCACAAAACAACATCACTATTTCTATCAATCATAAAAGTAGAAGTAAATTGTGAGAAAAATGCATTGTTACAATTATTGTATGCAGCAATATTCAAAACAAACAAACCATTTGAAATATGTCCAAAACCATAAAAAGTTTCGGGTGAACACAAACGTAAACTGTTACCGTATAAGAATTAATTGAAACCAAGATTCAATCAAGATGTTACAGAAATTAGATTCCTACAAATCTTAGGAGAAAATAGAACATCGTGCAGGAGAAGAGTCCATCCACCTTTTAGAATTAATCTACAAGTTCTGATCCCTTGTACTTGAACTCTTAAGTTGTTTCCTACATAGATCCACTTTGATCCATAAGGGATTTGACAAAACTTAATGAAGGAACCTCGGTCCCTCGTCACATGGTCCGTTGCACCTGAATCAACAATTGACATGGGATCATATTATGTTAGATAAACAATACTAGATACATATAATTTACTTGCACTTGAGTTAATTGAATGTACCTTAGCTTAGACTTGCAGTCTTTGGCATAATGGCCCTTTTCTTCGCATTTGAAACATTTCAATCTTGAAATATTCACTTTCCTATTCTTGCATTTCCTTTTCCCTTTTTGTTTAGCTTTCTTGGGCTTACCAGCTAGCTCTTTACCTTTACCATAGAAACACTTACAATTGTTTTCTTGATTACCGGAATTATTTCCAATCGATGAATAGTTAGCCTCTGCATTGATCTTAATCAATGCTAAGCAGTCCTCCTCCAACTTAAGGTGGTGAACAACATTATTGAAAGTCTTAATCTTTGGGTATGAGTTAGATGCATCTTCATATGCTCCCAACAGTTAGGCAAAGAGCAGTTAACAGCTTGAATTTTCTACTTTTTGGTTAATTTATGACCTATATCACTAAGCTCGTTAATCATGTTGGACAATTCTCTGAAATGTCTCTTCATGGTAAAATCAAGGCACTTTTTTTAAGTGTCAAACTTGATTGTCAAAGACATACCTCCAAACTTTTCTTTCAGAGAATCCTATAAGACTTCGTGTTCTCACACTTACAAAACTACCTAGCAATATCATCATCCATTATGCGAGTAATGGAATTTATTTTCTTCTAGGCTACAAAAGCCTCTTGGTCCCTTCTATGTTGGTGTGCCCTTGTTCTTAGGGCATTAGATTCTTGTATTTTGTATTATACATTAAGACTTCTTATATGTATGCATCATTTGTGTCACATTAATAAAGGCATTTAATCTATTCCATTTATATCTTATGCTATAACATGAATAGAGTATCCATTGATTGATAATCATAAAACATATCCCAAGTCTATTCTAATTGTGGGAATAAATAGAATCACAGACTTATATATGCAATGACTTGTAAAGTTAGTCATGAATAAAGGTACATATCGTTGACATGGTACTGGATCGATCAGCACAAGAAAGTCGCATGGTTGTTACGTCATAGGTCGTTCTTAAGTGGGTCTCTTTTGTCCTCAGACCAGATTTCATTATAGTATAAATATGGAATCCGGTTCACTTTGACATATGCCTGACAAGTTTGTAGTAAAAGGATGCTAAATATAGGTATGATTGGGTGGACCGGTGAACATATTAATATTGATGATGAAGTGATGGAATTGCCACTTAGGTAACGTCGAAATGATATCACTAGCCACTTAATGAGTGGGACTGATAAGTGTATGGCCATACCCAAATAAGTTGGTAGCTTATTTGATTAATCAATCAACTTAAGATTAAAAAATATAATAAACAGCAGAAGAGGATGATAGACACCTTGCCTCTTGTTTATTCATATCGATGTCATTTGGCAAAGGACACTATGAGATTACTACTGGGTGAGTGTCTTCTAAAGACTGTTGCATCTCTGTCTTAATTGGGAGCTGTAATGGTTTGCTTGAACCCACTTACAGTCTGTGGGCCTACTGCCAACATAAAGACAGACCCATAGGATCGTGCACATGGATCAACTGAGCCGGAACTTATAGAAATTGTACATGTAATGTACATTGGAAGGAATGGGTTAATTAATTAGTTGATATTTGGTGTCAAGGTAATTGATTAACATTGGTTTGATTTAATTTAATTAATAAATTTACATAATGTGATTAATTAATTTATTAATTAATTGAATCGTATAAAGTAAATAATTAATTAAATAACTTTCCTAAGTACGAAATTAATATACATGTATTGTATTTTTTTAAGTGTGATTTAATTTTAATTTAGGAGTAATTAAAGTCAGCCTAATGGGATTAAATTACATAGTATGAACTTTTAATTAAAGTTTATTTATAATTTTGTAATCCTAGTGTGATTGGGTTTAATTAAGCCAGTTAAAACCCAATTAGACAAGGAGTCTATAAAAGGCACACTTAAAAATAAAAAAAAAAAATAAGCCCTGACCCTAGAAAATTCCAGCAATTATCTTTCCATTACTCCGCTTCTTCGGCTAGCAATGGTTCCCGCTCGATAGTTAGTCGTGCACTAGACTTTGGAGATCGCAGTTTCAAGAAATGATTCTACAGCAGTCTCTAGATGAGACAAAACTGGTGATTTTAATCTCTCTTGGTTCAAATTGGTAATTGGACAAGATAGGTGGATTTTCGAAAAATTTTAAACGGTGTAATTCCATGGCACCACGTTATTTTTCAGATGACAAATCCCAACATCCTATGCTAAGTAGTTGTTCCCTCTTCAAGTTCAGTCATAACCATTACCAAGAAGTCTCGAACATCTTGCTCCTCCTGCACATTGGATTTTCATGCTCCACATCCCATAATTGTCCCTATTCAACTTGAGATTTTGGTTTAATTTGACCACAATCGATTTGGACACGGATGTCATTGTATGAACTTGATCTACAATACATATAACCATGACTTATTAGAGGTTAAAACAAGACACACAAAATTCAATACAAAACCAATATTTAATCAGCAAAGCCTTATATTAGAAATCAATTCGAAAAAGAGACCTAAAGAGGCTCCAATTACCCTCTAACTTCTAATGTCCAACCTTACTAATATGATATATATGTATAATGAATATAATTATAGGATTTAATCTCATAACACATTTTTTAGAATTATTATTTATGTTGACCATCTTTATTATTACTATTCTTTGATGGTATTAACAACAAATTATACTTAAATAATTAATTGCCCAATAATAAAATAAATTAACATTCTTAAATATTTATTTATACAACATAAATAACAGTAATCTAGTAATAAAAATTAGAAAATAGAACAAATTTATTTTCAACAATCCCTAAAATAGAAAAACTAATTCTCTACATTACAATCCCTTTTGACTGGATATGTCCTTATGATATTTCTCCATAGACCATTGACAATAAAGAAGAGATCATATTTGTATCATGGTACAAACAATTCCTTTCCAGAGCTTAAGAACATGCATGATTGACCTTGTCAAGCAGTGACTTTTTCAAAGCTCAACTGATTCAGGTTATTACAGATTGTTTGTAACTTTCCTCTCCTTCAGTCCAACAAGAGACCAACGAGCGTTTTAACGCTTGTGATTAGAATGATCTCTTTAATACATTTAAGAGAATTTTGTCATCATACTGAGGTCTCCTGCCCATATACACTCTTGCATTTTCTTATGCATGATTTTCATGTGGGAAACTATTTCTGCAGCATCATCCTATCGAGCAACACAACTCATTTTTCAATTTTTAATTTTCCTTGTTAGTTTTCTTATCCTTGCCAAATGCTTATGAGATTGGGTAATTAGCGAAACTCAAATATATTTCATTACTGTAACGTATTTCATAATAAAAAATAAAAATTAGCATACTTATACACATCCTTTAAACAATCAAAACTCATTTCGATTTATTCAAGTCACACAAAATTACCCAACTAATTTTCTAGATTTTTTAGAATTTTTCATTAATTTTCTAGGTATTTTTAAAAATAGAAACAATTTTTAATTAATTTTTAAGTAATGAAAAATATAGAATTAAATTTTATGTTCACCCAAAAATTAAACAAAATTACAAAAATGGGGTCTAAAAACAACCGATAGCCAAAAGTCACCATATGGACATCATAAGCGCCACCATACGATGGGCGCATTCGGCGTAAGCCACAAGATGGGCACTGGTTGGTCCATGTGAGCGCCATGTGGCTATGCAAACAAATCCACGTATGCCGCGTGGTGCAACATGTCAGCAACAACTCCTCAACACTGGCACATCACTCTTGTGGCCAACATGTGCACTCCACTCGCTGTGTTCCCGGCCTTTCTAGCCATCCAGATTCGATCCATCCTAAGGTTTTTGGGGTCTTTGGTCATAACGATGGTGTCCGTTTGTCCATATGACAACCGAAAAATGAACTTTGCGGTTCAAACTCCTAGTAGTGAGACTAAAACTCATTTCAAATATAATTCATAATTAATTTTATCTAAAAGTCATCGTTTTTATCAAAAACAAGTGTGGTATTCACAAAAAGGATCCGAAAAACATACAATATAAGTGACCAAAAAATTATTAGGAAATTATCAAAAATATCTCTGTTTTAGGTTTTGTTTTGAGACTCTACCTTTTCAAAATAACTTTTCTACCTTTTTTTTTGTTTCATAATTATTGAATTGTCTTTATTTCTTATTCATATCTTTTATACATTTTTCCTTGTAAAAATCCCTTTCAAACTTTTCAAATTTACTCAAATACGTAAGTCTACTTTGTTCATATTTCTCTCTCCTCTTTTCATAATTTTAATCTAATTTTGCAGTTATCTCTCAATCCGTTTATTTTTTTTTTTTGTCATGCGACTTTAGAAAGTTTTTTTTCTCCTCAAAACAAGATCCATATGTATATATTTTTTGGACATCTTTTTTCACTAAGGTATAACTAATTATACATTTGTATTTTAAGGTATAATTAATGTATAACTAAGATATAATCAATGTAATAGTGTATCTTAAGGTATAATTAAGGTGGAATAAAGGTATAACTAAGGCATAATCATTGTAATAGTGTATCTTAAGGTATAATTAAGGCATACCTAAGGTATAATCAATATAATAGTGTATCTTAAGGTATAACTAAGGTATAATCAATGTAATAGTGCATCTTAAGGTATAAGTAAAGTATAATTAAGGTATAACTAAGGTATAATCACTATAATAATGTATCTTAAGGTATAATTAAGGTATAACTAAGGTATAATCATTATAATAGTGTATCTTAAGGTATAACTAAGGTATATCAATGTAATAGTGTATCTTAAGGTATAATTAAGGTATAACTAAGGTATAATCACTGTAATAGTGTATCTTAAAGTATAATTAAGGTATAACTGAGGTATAATCACTATAATATTATATATTAAGATATAACTAATGTATAATCAACGTAATAGTGTATCTTAAGATACACTTAGGGTATAATTAAGATATAACTAAGGTATAATCCCTGTAATAGTGTATCTTAAGGTATAACTAAGGTATAATCAATATAATAGTGTATCTTATGATATAACTAAGGTATAATCAATGTAATAGTGTATCTTAAGGTATAATTAAGGTATAACTAATGTATAATCAATGTAATAGTATATCTTAAGGTATAATTAAGGTATAACTAAGGTATAATCACTATAATAGTGTATCTTAAGGTATAATTAAGGTATAACTAAGGTATAATCACTGTAATAATGTATCTTAAGGTATAACTAAGGTGTAAGCGCTGGAATTTTCCAACCTCAATAACGAAAACCCAAAGGTCATTTTTACAGGTGTAAACACGGAATTTCCCGGGATATAAAAAAAATAATAAAAATAATAATAAAATAATAATAAAAAAATTCAAAATACAGCCGTACAACTGTAATTACAATCATACAACTGAAATTACAGTTGCACGACTGTAGTCAAATTACAGTCGTACGACTATAGGTCTATAGTAGCTAGTTACAGCTCATCCTGCATGGGAGAGGAATGGGGCGTGATTTAGGGGCATTATTGCGTCTTCCTGTCTTTTTTTTTAGGGTCTATATGTATCAAAAGAAAGGGAGGAACCAGGTGGATAGGGATTTGCATTGAAGAGAGCTTTAGAGATTAGGAGAAGAGAAGGAAAAAGAATAGAAGAAATATAAAAAAAAAAAATCATCTTCTTCTACTCTTTTTCTTTTGATTCTTGTGTTTGTAAGGTTAAAACTTGTGGAAATCATAGGTTAAACAAACACACATAAATCGTTCCAGAGTCTTAAACACACTCAAATCCATAACTAGGAGAGATTTTTGGACTTATATTTTGTACCTTGATGTACAAAGGAAACGAGGCAATTTGGAGCTCATTCAAGGTGTTTTTTCGGTCAAATCGACGGTGGATCTGCACTACAAGGGTAAAATACCTAAAACTAGTGTTTTGCTTCATATTCCGTGTGTTTTGGTTCATTTATGTACATTAAAATCACTTAAAACCAAAAATACAACTCTGCTGTTTCTGGACAGGATGAACAGCCGGCTGTAATTACAGTCATGCGACTATAATTACAGCCGTACGACTTTAGTTAGTTTCCACGGTTGTAAATTCTTCCACCTAAATCATTGCAACAATTTTCTGACCAGAAGCCAATTATAGTCACACTACTGTAATTACAGTCGCACGACTGTAGTTATAGTTGCACGACTGTAATTATAGCCCCGCGGTTGTAGTTTCTGGCCAGCAACAAAAAATCACAAAAAATCCAAAAAAATTCAGAAAAATCCAAAAAAAATCGGAAAAATTATAAAAATACATAAAAATCAGAAAATCATCAAAAATAAATTTATTTCATGCATTCACAACCTTAGATTTAATTTTTGAAGTTATCGCACTTAGAACAAAACAACGACGGAGATCCAAATCTCTCGAAAACTGACTCACATTCACATGCTAAATGGAAATAAACCGGTAAAAGAAAATATTTTCAAAAATATATTTTCTCATGAAACAAAAACACAGGAATGTTTTAAAACCGTTTTCTAGGTCTAGTAGGGCGAACTAGCCGAGTTTACCTGACTATCCCCTAAATGCATGTCCCCAAATCTCTCATTTCCCTATTCTATCTATTTGAGTCCAACTTGTTGCATGTATTTGTACTAACATATGTTTTGTAGCCTTTTTCTTCATTTTGGATGTATTTGATAGATTATCCATGTATCCTAGGCGATTGTAATTTTTTTTAGATATTCGTGTATCTAGGCAGCTGTATTGGTGAGGATGAGAGTTTTCTTTTTCATTCGATTTGGTTGTATAAGTTGACCTCTATTTCTACTTTCTTGCACTTTATTATTCTGCACTTTATTTTTTTCTGTAGTTTATTTCTATCATTCGTATGAGCATTAGCTAATAAATATTAAAAGATAAAAATGGGTATAGAATAAGTGAGTATCTCTAGATTAGGTACAGTAGTCTAAGCTTGGTAGGGAGCTGTACCGGAATTTCCCGGATGAGCTGATCCGGGTGGTGACTCTGTCACTGATCTTGAAATTTAGGTTTTGAGATCATTAAGTAATGAAATGGGATTTTCTAAAATGCGAAACCAGTTTTCTCAAAATTCACATTCTAAATTATGTTTCCTACAAAAGGAATTTCAAATCAAATCAACTAGTCTTCTTAAAAAAAATCGTCAAACCGGTTTCATTTTCCACACACCTTATAAAAAACATCCCCGGTCAGCTTCACAGCGTCTGTCTGAATTGTCGTCTGCTCACATAAGGTATAATCACTGTAATAGTGTATCTTAAGGTATAGCTAAGGTATAACTAAAGTATAATCGTTGTAATAGTGTATCTTAAGAAATAACTAAGATATAATTAAAGTATAATCATTGTATTTGTGTATCTTAACGTATAATTAAGGTATAATCATTGTAATAGCGTTACTATTTCTTATTTATACATTTGATACTCCTATTATACCGTACTTATACTTTCTACAATTGTTACACCTTAGTTATACTTTAGTTACATCTTAGTTATACCTTGAGATACACTATTATAGTGATTATACTTTTGTTATACCTTAATTATACATTAAGATACACTATCACAGTGATTATACCTTAGTTTTACCTTAATTATACCTTAAGATACACTATTACAATTATTATACTGTTGACTTTAGCTTTGATGATCACAAGTTGACATTGAATAAAAAGAATTTCTTAAATTAACACTAAGTATTAAAATCTTTATGAGATGAGGGTACTACTAGAAATAATAAGATAAATAACTCATGCTTATAAGCTATAAAATTCTTTTTATGACTTCATATTTTTTCAAGAGCTAAAATCTACTTATGAGATGAAACTAATACAAACAGCCATGTTAAGATCGTTTCAAGTTTCTCCTTGTGAAAAGTATACAAAAGTTATATCATACTTATTAGTTTCAAATCATTTGTATATCAAACTTCAAGAGCTTTCCACAAACAAGGAAGTGACTTCAACTAACATTATCTTTGTTACATGAGATCAAAATTAATATTCATCTTATTAATTGAAGAAAACAGCCTCATGAAGTTTATTAGATGATTTCAATAATCACTTTGGCTTGTGACTTGATCTCAACTGCTATATCACTTGGAAGACCTTGGCATGTGACTTGACTTCAACTACTATATTCATTTTGTCACTTAAAAAGATTTTGTTTTATAAGCTTATGACCTGAATCAACTCATCTTATTGCTTGAAACAAACAGCGACATAATGAATTCATTATTCCTCTCTTTGTGACTTGAGATCAACCACCATATTCCTTTTGTGAATTAAGACAAACAACCATTTCTCCTTTTAAGAAGAATCCTTTCACCTATAAAAGGATATGTAGACCAAAGCTTAGGGTAAGTAGACTTTCATGCAATATTCACACTCTTAAGCTATTATTTTTCAAAGTCTTCCATAATTCCTACAAGAGCAAAGACAAGAGAGAAGATCTTCATTCTTTTGTTCAAATATTCATATATTCGGGAATTGTATATTCACACAAGGTTGTGTGAAAGGGGGTTTACTTTGTTGGTAGTGTGATCAACAAAGTCTGTAAAAGTTTGGGGCTTGAACTTTGAAAAAGCATCCAAAAAGTTTGTTAATTAAGCTCGAAAAAGTAACGGTAGAGGTTTGATACTAAGCCTATAAAAGTATTAAGTTTGTTACTAGAACTTGTAAAAAGTAACATTGGCTTGTTTCCTGCCCGTAAAGGAAACGTTGGTGAAAATCTCAAGCGGTTGGCTTGCGGACTGGACGTAGAATGGTTGGGTCGAACCAGTATAAAATTCAATGTCTTCATTCCTCTATCCCTACTCTCTTTATATTTACTGCAATTTAAATTAATTGCCTTATTATTTGAAGTCATTTTTAGTCAAGCAAACTTATATTGACAAGTTTTATTATTTTAATTAATTCCGCATTTTTATAAAACTTGTGTTTACCGAAAGGAAATTGTTTTTATTTAAAAAGAATTTTTAAAAGTGTTTGCGAAAATTTTTATTCGGTATATAGTACTATTCATCCACCCTCTAATACTATAGCTAGCCAATTCAGGACCATCATATACCTCAGTTATACCTTTAGATACACTATTACATTGATTATAGTTTAGTTATACCTTACTTATACTTAAAGATGCACTATTACAATGATTATACCTTAGTTATACCTTGATTATACCTTAGTTATACCTTAATTATACCTTAGTTATGCCTCAAGATACATTATTAAAGTGATTATACCTTAGTTATATCTTAATTATACCTTAGTTATACCTTAAGATACACTATTACTTTGATTATACTTTAATTATACCTTAAGATACACTATTGCATTGATTATACCTTAGTTATACCTTAAGATACACTATTATAGTCATTATATCTTAGTTATGCCTTAATCATACCTTAAGATATACTATTACAGTGATTATACCTTAGTTATACCTTTAGATACACTATAATAGTGATTATACCATAGTTATACCTTAATTATACCTTAAGATATACTATTACAATGATTATATATTAGTTATACCTTAATTATATGTTAAAATATGCTATTACAATTATTATACCATAGTTATATCTTAAGATACACTATTACATTTATTATACTTTAGTTATACCTTAAGATACACTATTACATTGATTATACTTTAGTTATACCTTAAGATACATTATTACATTGATTATACTTTAGTTATACCTTTATTATAGCTTAAGATACAAAGATATAATGAGTTATACTTTAGTAAACAAAAAAAATCGGAAAAAATATATACATATGGATCTTGTTTCAAAGAGAAAAAAAAATTCTAAAGTCACATGACAAAAAGATAAACGGATTGAAATATAAATGCAAAAATATACTAAAATTATGAAAATAGGAGAGAGAAATGTAAACAAAATAGAATAAGGTATTTGAGTAATTTTGAAAAGTTTAAAAGGGATTTTGACAAAATTTTCCTATTCATGTATAAAAGAAAATGGGTGCCAAAATGTAAGTATTTTTATAAAATCCCCAAAATTATTTTCCACAACAAGTAGTTATCAAGTCAGGAAAAACATAAATCAAGCAACCAAAATATTATTTTTCACCAAAAATAATGAATTAGCTTGATAAATACACCATTTATGTACTAATCGAGCATCAAGAACGACAAAGTACGCAATGTATGAGCTCTGATACCAATGAAGGATTTATCCGTGAATAAATCTGAGATAAAAAGAATCAGATTACCTATTGTAGTACAGATTCCACATAGGTGATCGTAGCGAAACAATCACAAACCAAGATCATATATCACCAATCATGTGTAGATCCTACTCTGACGTGTTTGGGAGGAAGAAATTCTAATTCATGAACTAAAGCTTAATGCAGATAGACAAAATTAGAGATAATTAATTAAGGTTTCCTATTTACTTATCCCTTAATAAATAAGAGATTAAGATAAGATTAAGTCATACTACAATAAAAATCTTATCATCATAATGATAAGATAATTATTGTAATATGGACCAGGCCTTTTTGTTACGGACGGGCCTTAATTATTTGCCAACACTATCGATATATGTAATTAATGAATCCAATAGTATTTACAAAAGGGTTTTTTACATAAATACTTATCTTTTGGCACCATATAACTTTTTTACATACAAAGCAAAAGTTTGCATAAATACATAAAAAACTTTCTAAAATTTCAAGAATACCTAAAAAACTTATTCCTCTTTCACGTGATTCTTGCCCAAAAAACAACAAAGCAAAAAATCATAATCTCCAAAATAGCTCCTCCAATTTGTCCATGTTTCTCTCTCATTTTTTTATAATTTTTAATCTAATTTTGCATTTATCTCTCAATCTGTTTATTTTTTTGTCATGCGATTTGAAAAAGTTTTTTTTCTTTTTTTTATCTTCGAAACAAACTCCATATGTATATACTTTTTCCGACATATTTTTTTCACTAAGGTATAACTAATTATACCTTTGTATCTTAAGGTATAACTAAGGTATAATTAGGGTATAACTAATGTATAATCAATGTAATAGTGTATCTTAAGGTATAACTAAAGTGTAATTAAGGTATAACAAAGGTATAAACACTGTAATAGTATATCTTAAGATATAAGAAGTGTATAAACAGTGTATAACAATGTATAATCAATGTAATAGTGTATCTTAAGGTAATGTATAATTAATGTATAACTAAGGTATAATCATTGTAATAGTGTATCTTAAGATATAACTAAGGTATATTTAAGGTATAAACACTGTAATACTGTATCTTACGGTATAATTAAGGTATAACTTAATCAATGTAATAGTGTATCTTAAGGTATAATTAAGGTATAACAAAAATATAATCACTGTAATAGTGTATCTTAAGGTATAATTAAGGTATAAGTAAGGTATAATCAATATAATAATGTATCTTATGATATAAATAAGGAATAACTATAGTATAATCACTAGAATGGTGTATCTTAAGGTATAATTAAGGTATAATCAATGTACCAGTATATCTTAAGGTATAAGAAGTGTATAAACAGTGTATAACAATGTATAAACAATGCATAATAATATATAAGAAGTGTATAAGAAGTGTATAAACAGTGTATAACAATGTATAAGAAGTGTATAAACAATGTATAAATAGTGTATAACAGTGTATAAGAAGTGTATAAACATTGTTTATAAAGGATGTATAATAATATATAAGAAGTGTATAATAATGTATAAGAGTGTATAAGAAGTGTATAAACAATGTATAACAGTGTATAAGAAGTATATAAACAGTGTATAACAGTTTATAAGAAGTGTAAAAATAGTGTATAAATGATGTATAAACAGTTTATAAACAATGCATAACAATATATAAATGCATAACAATGTACAAGAAGTGTATAACAATGTATAAACAAAGTATAATAATGTATAAGAAGTGTATAACAATGTATAACAGTGTATAAAAAGTGTATAAACAGTGTATAAGAAGTATAAAAACAGTGTATAAACAATGTATAAACAGTGTATAAACAATGCATAACAATAAATAAATGTGTAACAATGTATAAGAAGTGTATAACAATGTATAAACAATGTATAATACTGTATAAGCAGTGTATAAAGAGTGTATAACAATGTATAATAAGTGTATAAACATATAATATTGTATAAGAAGTGTACAATAATGTATAACAGTGTATAAGTAGTGTATAAACAATGTATAAGCAGTATATAAAAAGTGTATAACAGTGTATAAGAACTATATAAATGGTGTATAAGCAGTGTATAACAGTGTATAACAATATATAAGCAGTGTATAAGAAGTGTATAACAGTGTATAACAATGTATAAGCAATGTATAAGAAGTGTATAAACAGTGTATAATAATGTATAAGCAGTGTATATCAATGTATAATAAGTGTATAAACATATAAAATTGTATAAGAAGTGTATATACAATGTATAACAATATATAAGAAGTGTATAACAGTGTATAAGAAGTGTATAAACAATGTATAAACAGTTTATAAACAATGTATAACAATATATAAGAAGTGTATAAAAATATATAACGGTGTATAATAAGTGTATAAACAATGTATAAATAGTGCATAACAGTGTACAAGAAGCGTAAAAACAATGTATAAACAATGTACAAACAGTGTATAAACAATGTATAAACAGTGTATAACAATATACAAAAAGTGTATAACAATGTATAAGAAGTGTATAAACAGTGTATAACAATGTATAAGAAGTGTATAAACAATGTATAAAAATTTATAACAGTGCACAAAAAGATGTCATCTTGGACCAGACAATTCTACAGCATGTAGGTTCTCAGTGGAGTCAAGGATCCATTCGGAACTTCGGGATGGAGCCAAATCTATCTCTTGCAGTACCACCTCTACCTTTTGCCACTCCTCCCATCTTTCTGCCAGTCTAGAAATTCAAGCAACTCACTGGACAAGTTCAAGATATTTCCACAGCTTTCAACAATTGATATAATTGGAAAGTGAAAAGCCAGGAAACTTAAAATCATAATTTAAATTACCTTTTATCAATTATTTCAAGCAACTTGTTCATGTAATCATTGCCTAGGACATGTGGTTCAATTCCAAAATCAGCCAATCCAATGATTAACTTTTGTAGAGTGAAAAAATAGTTGATAATTTGAAAAAAATGAGGAACATACATGAATCTTGCTAATTGTTTTAAGACCAAGAAAAGATTTCATAGCGTTCTAGAGAAGCTTAAAACCAGGACCAGCATTTGTTATGAACATTCGGCTGAGAGAAGGCAAAATTTGAAATTCTAGATGCGACATAAGATCAATTTGATTCCACACATCACATCAGTTAAACAAAGACCATTTCATGAAATCTCACAATAATTATGAAGCATGAATATGTACCTCAGGGTAGTTATCATCATTTATCTTCTGCATCCGTGTGATGAGTTCACGTGCAGACTTTGTAAATAGTTTTAAGCCCCCATGGACAAATCATTTGAATATGAGTTGTAAGATTTAAATACAAAACTGGAAAAAATGCAGTAATGAAAATTGAATGTTAGAAAAGGAATAGAGATATACTACTCCTTCCACATCCAAAATAGTTGTATTTGTATTTATGTGTCTCTTTGCAGCAATAAAGCAAGCTGGATACTTAACCGCATAAGTCCTTTCACACTCCTACACATAATACTTCAAACATCGTTCTATAGTGGTAACCTGCATAAGTTTACTGGGATTGAGCTTTCCTAGTCTTTCTATGTACACAGGTCTCCCCTCTTTATCCACACCATGATAACCTCGAGGGTAGTAATTTATTACTTTATTATACTCACTAAACTCAAAATCCTGGGAAAAAACAGTCACAACATAAGGCACAAAAAGAATGTGCACAAAAAATAACCTTGTTAGAAAAAGAAAGTGAAAAAGGAAAAATTATGTGATTGTAACTGCTAAACCAAGGAACAGGATGAATGAGATAAACACACAAGAACATTGACACTTGGCAAGGTACGAGAGATTGCATTAGAGCTAGGCGAAGAGACAACACACCTCCATAATTATGTCAGTACCAAAATCTTTCCTCCATTGAATCATGTCGGCCCACATTTGCTTTGCTTTCTCAATGCTAAACTTTCTTGCTTTCAAGAATATGAAAAAATGGTTTTCAGTTTAAAGCTCAGGATAGAGATAAGCATCATGAATATTAGAGTGTAGCAATATGTATCTTTATAATTATAAACCGATTAAAGTAGCAAGTTCTCTTTGAACACCATTCATAATCTAATTCTGCCTAAAAATATCACATTAATTGGAGTAAAAACAGTATGAACAATGTTATACAACTCGAACTCCGAAACAGCCCATATAAATTTTCACAGAGGAAAAGGCTCAGTTGACGATACAGTGAAGCTCAGGGAAGCAAGGGATTGATCAACCAAGTCTAAACCTACAGTCTAAACTCCAAAGGCATGTAAAGGGAGTTTGGAGTATAAGAGAGATAGTTCTTTCATAAGTACGTGCCTGACAACCGTTGATGGCAAGTCTATATAGGAAGAATTGGATATTTGGCTTTCCAATTCCAATGATCTAAGCGAGCAATATGTAACTTTTACAAACCCAAAAGACAAACTCCATAAAGCAAAGAGAACACTGAAAAATAAACAAATAGCACAAAGGGAAAGTGAAGAAAAAGCACCTCAACAAAATACGATAATCATCATGTCTGGAAGGAAGCAAGTCATGCGCAATGAGAGCTGTCTAAATGCATCCAAAACTCCCAGTTCCTCAACATTCCAAACATCTTCAAACACTACAGAACTTACCTGCCCATCAATTTTTCTTTTATATAGAGAATGCCACATTCTATTAGATTCCTTGATTGCTTTCTTCTTCAGATTCCCAATTTGATCACTTCGCTCTCCATTGCCTGCAAAGTCTAGACGGCATCAAGGAAAAATCACTTAATCAGACACTATATCAGGGATCATAAATTCTGTTTCCTTTTTGAAAAAAGCGTATTAGAAGAAAGAGAATTTGGAAAATGCGTATTTAAGAAAATAGGGAAAGATACGAGTGAAAAGTAAACTTAAAACGGGGTATTTCTGACAATTTTCCTTTACAAAATACATTAAACGGGGTCGGGTTCCATCTAGGGTGGCCCTTCTAATTTTCCAACAAATTGTTACTTTCATATATTTGTTACGACATTAACTTCATGACATAAAAAAAAAAATTATTGCCAATTCTAATATTTTTTCTTGTAATACCTAATAAATTGTATTTATTATAAATAAAAGACAAACATATGAGGGTTATAATTATATACAACTAATATGTATTTTGTATAAGCAATAAATATTCATTTGACGATTGTAGCTTTTATTTTGCTCAATTTTGGATATAAAAATCTGGGTGCTTTTAAATAACATTTATGTATCGTGTGTGAATTTTTTAGGGAGTATTCAAATTTAGTAAATACTTTGATAAATTTATTATGATATTTTGATTGAAAAGTAAGGAACTGATAAGATATTTTCCTAGGACTTATGAGCCATACAATAAAATTCCAGGGGTGGCAGTGGGTGTGTCCTATGATACACACCATACAAACACGGGCCTCCCCACCATCTTGGAATCTCTACTTGCGTATTTCCGATTTTTTTATAAATATAAAAATTTAATATTATTTTATAAATAATAAATAACATAATTATATATTAGTTTTAATGCAATAAACAAAATGAAATAATAATACTAATAGTTAAAGCTACGAAGTTATTATTCTTTTTGCTTTGGAGGCCCTACGTTGCGTATTCCAATTTTTTTTATAAATATATAAATATAAAATATAATATTATTTTATAAATAATAAATACCATAATCATATTTTAGTTTTAATGCAATAAAAAAATCAAATAATAATCTGCAATAGCCCAATATTTTTTTATAATAGACCAATGCATAAAAAAACCATAAAAACTATCAATCATTCCAAATTAAGATGTAATTTTTTTTAGGCCCCATATAGGGGGAGTCCCTAGCACCAACTTAGGGGAACTCCTCCTAGGGCCGACCATGCATAAACATTGCAGAAGACTATATTTTATTTATTTGTCATTTTGCCTTTGTTCCTCTCGATGCGAATAAAACATTAAAACACAATTTGGGATGCCATTTGTTTGTAATTTGATTGAGAATGCAGTTTGTTGGCTTATATGATATGGCCAAGGGCTTTTGACATTTTATTTTTCAATTTCGATTGTGATTTTTGTGCATCTTTACACTTTAAAGAGAAAAGCGAAAATCAAATCTAAAGGAATAAAGGAGTAACGGAATGAAAGAATAAACTGATATTCTCACTGTGAGCACGGGTTTTCCCGACCTCTGTGATGAAAATCCTATGTTACCTGTTAGACTGACGAACATAGGTCGGATATGGGAATGAGCGGGATATTGCCTGGAATGTCTTAAACGCTCCGAAATCCGAACAGTCCTCGACCCGAAACCCTGAGAAAGGTCCTTTGAGTGATTAAAGGGCTTAAAGGTAAGTTTGGGATTTAAGAGAATCCATCACGGCTCTGGTTAGAGACGCAAGGCTATAGTCCCAAGACTACAGTCGCGCGGCTGTAACACCAGAGCCGCACCGCTGTAATTCTATAGCTGCGCGGCTCTAGTGAGTGGTCAGGTTATCGCCCAAATAACCGCAATCAGTCTTTGACAGGGAAAAAATCCCAAAATTGAGGGGATTGATTCTGCTAAGATTTAAGGTCTTAAAGAGGCTAACATATCACAGAAAAAAGAAAAGAGTGGACGGAGAATTGAGAGGAGAAAAAAAAGAATAGAAAGAGAGAAAGCTAAGAGAAACTAAGGAAAAATACCAGAAACAAAAACATAAAAACGCACTAGGAACACTTAAGACGAAAGACTGATCATATCACATTTGTTCGGGTCTGTTCTCAGGTTTGTTCGAATTGATTCGGGGCTCGTATTAGAGTGTTTTGGAGAGTTCGTGGGATTCTAAGCACATTCCGGTTTCCAAATTTACTTCCTATTGTCAAGCACACTGGAACATCAACAAGATAAACTCTGAGAGGCCTTAAACTCATACTTGTGTGATTTATGCTGTGATTTTTCTGTGTTTTGTTAATTTTCAGGAAGCGGTCTGTTTGATTACAGCCGTATGGATCTAACTAGAGCCAAGCGGCTGTAATCGATTAGAACAGAGTTGAGCAACTGTAATCACTTAGAACAAAGCCGAACAGCTGTACTACTACAGCCGCACGGCAATGTTCTTCAGGACAAAAACCCGAAAAGCCCTAAAATCGACCGAAAGCAGCCGGCTTCCTGTCTTTATCGTTCTGTTATGAACTATTTTGGTCCAATCACATCTGTTGTGCTCAGAATTACGGTTTTTGGTTTTCCAAGAACGTGATGTGAGATCTTGGATTTCGATGATTTCAGCTCTTTGGAATCCAGGGTTGTTCGATCCAAATCGGATCCACTGTCCAGCATCAGAGGACCCCCAGATTCCTTAAAATTCTTAGAAAACATCGAAACGAGATAAAACAGTGATTTGTAAAACAAGGAAACCACTTTTGGGTTCTGGATGCTACAAGTGTACGGCTGTAGTACTATAGCCGCGCGGTTGTAGTTCTATAGCCGCGCGGCTCTAACTGAGCTGCGCGGCTGTATTTCTATAGCCGCATGGCTCTAACTGAGCTGTACGACTGTAGTCCCCTGAAGGAGGTAGAATTACAGGAGGATTCCCACGGACGTCGTCATGTGATACTGTCTTTAGAAACAAACTGTTTTTAGAGTGTTTACTGCCTTAGACCTTAGATGGATGTTTGGAATTAGGAAACCCACATGAATATAACCCTAAGTTCCAGGATAACCGACTCATTAAATGGAGAAATTCTCATGTAATTGAGCCAAACCGTTTTCAAAACTGTTTACAGGTATAAAAACCTACAGGGCATTTCTAAAACCATTTTCCAGGTCTAATCGAGTAAGTCGCCTGGACTCCTCGGTTACCCCCTAAATGCATGCCCCCGCTCTTGAAATCCCAATTTTGTCTTGTTGTTAGTCCTTTATGTGTTTGTGCTATAATTGTACTAACCATTTGTTTTGCAGCTTTTAGTTTTTCTTTTTATTATTTTGAATGTAATTAATAGATCAACTCGTGTATCCTACGCGATTGTAATTTTTATGTATTCATGTATCTAAGCAGTTGTATTGGTGAGGATGAGAGCTTTTTCTCTTTTTGGGTTGTATTAAGTGGCCTTTGTTTCTTTTTGGTTTGTTTTGGATGTATGATTTATATTCCTGCACTTTAATTTTATGCTATTTATTTCTGCCATTTGAATGAACATGGGCTCAATAACAAAAGATAAAATGGGTAGAGAATATAAGTGAATAAAATATGGTAATATAAACTATAAAATGAATGCAAGCTTGAGGTTGAATAGGTAAGTTGCCCAAACCCTCAATCTCTGGATTAGGTACAGTAGTCTACGCTCGATAGGGAGCTGTACCAGAATTTCCCGGATGAGCTGATTCGGGTGGCGACTCTATCACTGATCTTGAAATTTAGGTCTCGAGATCTTTAAGTAATAAAATAGGATTTTCTAAAATGCAAAACCAGTTTTCCAAAAACTCACACCCAAAGAAAAGGTTTTTTATAAAAGGATTTCCAAACAAATCAATGGTTTTCCTTAAGCAAGATACAAACCCATTTTCAAATTTAAATCACCTTCAAAACAACACAAGACTTTTTTTTTATCAGGTTCGCATCACCGCGTTCCGCTTTCACTTAAAAGGTCTTCTGCTCACAGTGGCAACTCTACCGGGGATGAAAGGTTTCTTAAAAAGTTCTTATAAAAACTTAAGGAACTTAGGAAACTACTGAAATATAACCTCGCTTGAAGCCATTCATTAGTTCAAAATACCATATTTTACTCACATTTGCATATCATGACATTTTCTTCTTCCTAACCCCTCAAACTCACTGATCAACCCGGCTTAATTCAGAAGGTGACCTACCTCTTCCGCCAGGATTGGAGGCACGCAAAGGGGTAAACCACTCATAGCACCGCATGAACCTCTCATGTTCTATGTGGAGGAGTATATATTCGCTATAGGGACCTGTACGACCCTTGGTTTGACTTTGGCCCAAATGTAATGACTTAGTAACTTCCCCTTTGGATTACCAAAATATAAATTCAAAATTGGACATTGAGAGTACGCCTTTGGTATCCCCGGTTGGTACCAAAGAGATCCAATACCTAGGAAGAATGGCTCTCACATGAAACATCAAACATGCATAATCATTCGTGTGCCATTTCTAACCACATCTTTGTGAAGCCATTTTCAAGACGTGTATATATATGTAAGCACCGGATTTTCCCAACCTCTATGATAAGAAACCTGTATTACCCGTTGAGCAGACGGACACGAATTGGACTTGAAAATGAGCAGAATATCGCCCGAAACATCTCAAACGCTCAGAAAACTGAGCTATCATCGATTCAAAAGCCTGAAAAAGGTCCCCTAGGTGGTTTTAGGGTTTAGGGTGAGTGTTGGTTTTTTATGGAATTGGCCCCGGCTCTGCCTATAGCTGCACGACTGTAGTTTAGAGTCGTACAAACTCTAATGTTAGAGTCGCATGACTCTAACTTTAGAGTCGCACGGCTCTAACGTTAGAGTCGTGCGGCTTTGATATTTAGAGCCGTGCGGCTCTAGTGGGTCAGCCAAGTTGCTCTGGAAAGCACAACAACTTGATTGAAACGCGAGAAAAGCAGCCGAAATCCGCAGAGAAATTAGATGGCTTGTTAATTCTTGGAATGATTAGGTTGTGTGGGTTATAAAATCTTAAAATCAAATCACAACAAAAAGAGAAACAAAAAAAAGAGAAAGAAAAGAGAGAAATAGAAACCGTAAACACAGAGGAAGAGAGTGAGAAAGAGCTAAAAACTTAACACTAAAATCAATTCCTAAACATCAAAGGAAGCTTGCTTGACCTTTACACATTCCATCGGGATCGTTTTGGATTCGTTTCTGATCAATATAGATTCGTTTTCGGGATTTCGAGCCGGTTGAGGTTTCGGGAACATTTCGACTTTTCAATCCGATTCTTGACGTTAAACACATCAAAACAATATCAAGGTAAACTCTGATAGGCCTTAAACCTGTGTACATTGCTTTTTCTTTGCATTTTTCTTTGCTTCTCAAACTTTCAGAAAACCAGTTGCCCAACTAGAGCCGCACGACTGTGTTTAACAAGAACACAGTTGCTTGGCTGTAGTTCTGAAGAACAGAGCCATATGGCTCTGTTTTTTCGGGTAGAAACCTGAAACTACCCGGATCGGCCGAAAACAGCCTGTTTTCCATTTTTCCTATTCTATTATGATATTTTTCGGCCCAAACACACCCGTACACTATCAAACTTTGGTTTTCGGATTTATATTCGCGCGGGTGTGAGATTCTCGGTTTCCTTGATTTCGATTTTCTGGAATCTGGGGTTGTTCGATCCGAATCGAATCCGTTGTCTAGCAATAACGGACCCCTGGACTCTATAGAAATTATGAGAAACCACTGAAATCGAGCGAATCGACATTTTTCAAAATGAGAAAACCATTTTTCGGGTTCTGGAAGCTACAGTCATACGACTGTAGTTGTTACAGTCGCACGACTGTAATTAGAGCTGCACGGCTCTAAGTATAGTCGTACGACTGTAGTCTCCAGAATGAAATAGAATCACGGAACGACCCATACGGACGTCATCGCGTGATGTTGTTTTTAGAATCAAAGTGTTTTTGACATGTTTACCGCTTTTTGACCCTAGATGGATGTTGGACTTAGGAAACCCGCATGAACGGAAACCTGAGTTCTGGGATAACGGACCCGCTAAATGGAAAAATTTGCATGAAACCGAGCCAAATAATTTTCTAAAATTGTTTTCCAGCACAAAAATCTACAGGGTGTTTCAAAACCATTTTCTAGGTCTAACCGGGCCGGCTGGCCGAGTCAACCTGGTTATCCCCTAATTGCATGCCTTCAAATCTCTCATTCCCCGTTCTGCCCATTTGAGTCCAACTTGTTGCATATATCTGTGCTGACCTTTGTTTTACAGGGTTTGGTTTATTTATTTTTATTTTTTTTAGTTTAATTTCAATTCATTAGATACTCGTGTAAAATAGGCGATTATACCCCGACCCCCAAATAATACAAATGTATCCCCTAGGATAGTTTATTTGTGATTCGATTGGGTTGTAATAATTAATTTATTTACTGCTTTTTATTTGTATGTACGCTACATGATTAGATCAATAAAATCAACCTTAGAAATATAAAATGCTATCAATGAACATTGGCCAAATTTATTTTGATTAGACTTGAAATAAGGGACTTGTCCAGACCTAGATCTCTGGAAGGTGTAGTGGCCCTCGTCCGGTACAGCTACGCCTTAATTTCCCGGTTAAGCTGAGTCGGGTGGCAACTCTTACATCTTCTATCGAAACTTAGGTCTCGATTCTTTTACAAAACAATTTAATTTTCCAAAACCAAATTTTCATCATAAAAAAACCCACGTGAGGAAAGGTTGCCCGATATCGAGGCTCCATTCCGAGAGAGGAAAACATCGTCCGCTCACAATATGTATGGCATTTATGCTAACCACATTATCGTGCAACCACGATACTTTATTTTTATGCCATATGCATTTACACCTTGTGTGTTGATATTTCCACGAAGCATACACGACATCATCTTGTATGACATGCATCCTAACCATGTTTTCATGCAGCCACTTGCACTTCGTGTGACATAAACATTCATATCATTCCATCTCATTCCATTTAGTAAATGACGTTCTGAGGATGCCCATCATGGTCATTTCATTTCATATCATATTGGGTGTCCTAAAACTACCTATGCTCTACCCGTGCATTGGATTGCACTTGGCCATTCCACTATACCATGTCATTCACTAGAGGACCACAACAGTTTTAGGTCCATATCCATGTGGCAGGTCACATAATATCATTACATGACATCATGCCTATTCATCATTGGTGTCACGATGATACCGAACCCTTGCTTGTGTGTCACGATCCACATCGGATCGTTTCATGACATTGTTGAATCATTTGAGGTTCCATGAGTTCAAGATTACTACACATATAGGGGCATTTCATGACATTACCAAATCATACAAGGCATTCCACGAACGTAGAACCCCGGTCCGTGCCTCTATTCACACGTGACTTGTTTGTAACATCACTTCATGTTGGATGCCCTAAAGGCGTCAAAATTCTGTCCGTGGGACTACCCCCATATGACCATCTCATATCACTTTATTAACCTACAAAGCATCAAAACTCTGTCCGTATGTTGGTACACACACAACCATTTCATGACATCCATTAGGTGCCTCAAAAGCATCGAAACTCCGTCCGTGTGGCGGCTCACACGTGATCTTTTTGCATTGTCTTTCATATGGCGTTGGGTATTCTTAGAATGTCCAAAGTAAAAAGAACAAAAGCATAGAGAATATCATCTTTATTTACATCTATGAGACATCATCCAACCACGGTCATCTCACGATCATACCATACACATCACTTAGTGTGTCACATCTAGACTCACGACATCTATTCATTGTTCTAACCCTATATTGAACGTACAGTTTGGAGTTAAACTTCGAAGCGACTAGTACGGTTGAACCAAGTTCCAGTCAGCCAGTTCAGTCAGTTCAACTAGAATCAGTCACTGTGGAGGAGATCAGGGACAGTTCAGGGTCGGAATTAAAGTAAGAGTTTATGGGATAGTTACCTTTTTTACTAATTGATAGTCGGTTTGTGTTGGAAGAAGTGAGCGGAAGAGATATGGCTCAAGACAGACCAATAGAAGTGCCCACCTTTGATATGAATGCATTCGTGAATGTCCTTCTGAATTCAAATCAGTTTAAAGCTACTCTCAAAGAGTAGATGGAAGCTGTAATGACCACCAATGCGGGTTAGACTAGTCAACCAGTTTAAGCTCTGGTCGAGAATGAGGGGAATGCTGTTCAGGAGGTCCCTAGCTCGGGAAGAAGCATTCCCAGGAGTAGTAGGGTGGTCATTCCATATCAAGAAACTAATCGCCAGTCTGAAGAAGATGAAGCTTTCATGAGGGTGAGGGAGGCCTCAATTGAGACGGCTGCTAAAAAGCATTTCAAGGAGAAGTTCTCTGATCTTGAAGCTCTGTTGGCAAAGCTAAAAGAGATAGTGCATTATAACCCTGTCAAGTGTGCTGACCCAGCTACTCTGATGGCAAAAGGCAGAGAGCCACTCCCGGTCAGATTGCAGATGCCTTATTTACCTCCGTACACTGGAGAAGGTCCACCAAAGGCTCACTTGGACAGCTATGTGAGGATTATGTCCAGTCTTTAGATTGGGAAGAACCACTTGTTGAACCTGTTCCTAACTACCCTGAGAGATACTGCTGCTAAGTGGTATTTGAAGATACCAATTCATACCCGTTCCACATGGGGAGATCTGTCCGAGGCATTCATAAAGCAGTATGCCTATAACACCCAGGTGGAGACCACTCTAGAAGATCTAGAAAGGATTGGCCAAATGCCTAACGAGTCCTTCCTGGAATACTACAAAAGGTGGATGGATCTTCAAGTGCTGGTGGATGGGGCTCCGAAGTTGGAATCTCTCATTGTAAAGCTAGTTGATGGTAGCTTGCCCTTTTATAAAGAGAAAATGAAACTGAAGAGGTGCTACTCTTTTAAAGATGTGGTTGAATTTGGTAAGCACATCGAGAGGCACGAAGAGGAAGAGCAAAGGAATAAGCAAAGCACGGGTACCTATCAAAATGGCCGGGGGTATTCACAAGGTTACAAGAGCGATGGTTCCATAACTACGCCGGCTAGGTCTAGTTCGAGAATGACACAAGTAAGAGAAGTAGATGCGGCTGTGGTGGCCTAAGATAGACAGTCAGTAAGCCCTCAGAGGCTCACTAACCCGTGGGCAGAGCCTTTGCCTCGCATCTTTGCCAAATGCAGGAAAGCTAGTTTACTTCAAAGCTTGAAGCCTTATGTTCCTTTATCCGGCTTAGAGAGGGACAACTTCTGTGCCTACCACGTGACAGTAGGCCATCACACAGGCTAATGCACCAGCTTGATAAGAGTCATTCAACAGCTAATTAGTGATGGAAAGATTGTGGAACCCTCCTTGAAGCCTAGTGTTCAGAAGAACCCCTTGCCCAACTTTAGGGGTCAGATTAATATGGTCCAGTTTGGAATGCCGGCTAACTATGTGTTCGCTAAAATTATCAAGGCTAATCTGAGTGTGCAAGTGGTTATAGCCGAAAAGGAAGAGGAAAAGGCATAAGAATCTGAGGAATAGACTTTTGTAGTAGAGAATGGGCAGGGTTAGATTGATCTGGTAGACATCAAATTGGATGATGATAATGAAGATTTTGGAAAGGACCAAAGCCGGTTTACCCTGTTGAGATAAGAAGAGAAATGGTGATCACAAAGGATGGTCCTGTTATGCATATTACCAAGAGTGGTAGGGTCTATCAACCTACTAATGTAGTACCTCAAGCGCCACCTAAAAGAAGTAATCCAGTTGTCGAGGTAGACACTACTGTTCATATGCCATGGGAGGAAGATGATGCTGTGGTCGAATAGTTAAAGAGAACGCCTGCCCGAGCTAATATTTTGCATTACTCATGGAGTCTAAGAGGCACAGGGAGGAAATGGTAAAATAGTTGATGGAGATGGATGCTAATCCTACTATGTCTCCTGATGAAGTATGTGCCATGATAAGGGGAGTTGACCTGAAAGCTAACCAAGCCCCAGAGATCAGCTTTGGAGTGTCTGACTTACCTCCGGAGGGCATAAACCACAACCGAGCTCTGTACTTAAAAGTTGAAATCATGGGCAGGGTGATGCCTTGCTTGATGGTCGATGATGGATCGACTTTGAACATCTGCCCTTCTAAAATCCTGCCATACCTGGGAATTAGCACAGAAGCACTCTGTCGGTTTAGCATGGTAATCAAAACACATGATGACAGCAAAAGGACCGTAATTGGAACATTTGAAGCTGAAGTCAGTGTAGGGGAGATCAAGTTGAAGGTGTTGTTCATAGTCATTGACATCCCTGTCACTTTTTCCCTACTTCTCAAAAGGCCATGCTTCCATGCCAGGAGGTGTACCATCGACTCTGCACCAGAAAGTGAAGTTCCTAATAGGAGGAAAAGTGGTAACTGTAGAAGCTGACAAGCCATCCGTTGTAGCTGCTTTGAATGTTGTAGAGCAGCCGATGCCTGGATTCTAGGTAGCAATGGTTTCAGATGAGAATAAGAATGAGCTGAAGTTTCCAGAGTGGATCCACAAATACTTCACCAAGCAGAAGTTTTGAACTTGGTAAGGGATTAGGGGCAAGGCAACAAGGCATGCCTAAGTTCAATATTGAGGCCGGCAAACACCATCAGCACAGGCTCGGTTACCGTGAAGAAAGGAATAAGCTGAACAAGAAGTATATGAATCTGGTTGACACTTTTATATGTGCAACCGAAGAAGTGTACAAGGGAACCCCCGAGCCAGTGACAGTTGAGGGAGACCAGCTCCCGAGATTTGAGATCTTCTCCGACGTTGTTGACTTCAATAAATATGGGTCGAGCCAGTTGTGAATATGCTGTGCACTGGGACTGAAGACAAAGGGAAGAAGATTCTGAGAGATCAAGAATATACAGTCAGCCAGGTCAAAATAGAATTCGGAAACAAAGGTGAATCAACTGAGAAAACCGACCCAGAAAATGGAGAAGTTGACGCAGCTATTGAAGCCCTCAATAAGGCACTGTCTGTGTTAATGAAGGCAAACATGGGCTCTAGAAGGAAGAAGGCACACGTGGTGAAGACTCAGGAGGAACTGATGAATGAAGCTTTGAAAGAGCTGGCCAAGCTGATGATGGAGGGAAAGGTGAAGGCGATCGAAGAAGAGCTATCCACTGACCAGAAAGAGGCCCTTGAGGGTGATCTAGGAGACCTATTTGAAAGGGATGATGATTCTATAGCAGGAGAAGACCCTCCACATATAGAGGATGAGAATTATTTCAATGTATCTATTTCTTCTGTGTATGATGTGAACAATTCAGCTTATAAGGCACTTAATGCAATAAAATACGATTTTGCTTACTTGTGTGATGTTTTTCAGGATAGAATTGTGCATACATACAAACATTCATTTAGTGTCTTTAGCATACATGATGCAACATTGCATAAAATGACAGATGATGATCCAAAAATAGTATCCATCTCAAAAGACCTCATGCTTGATGAGAGGAAAGAAATAGTAAAAGTACTACAAAAGCACGTAAAAGCCTTTGCCTAGTCTTATGACGACATGCCTGGGGTTGACAGATAGATTACAAAGCATAGAATTCGAATAGATCCGAAAATGAAACCTGTTAAGCAAAAGCTCAGACGACTCAGACCATAATGGGTAGAGAAAGTTAAAGAAGAGGTAGCCAAACAGATAAAGGCAAAGTTCCTGGAAGTAGTAGAATACCCAAAATGGTTAGCCAACATTGTACCGGTTGTGAAGAAAGACGGCCGAGTCAGGGTTTGTGTGGACTACAGGGATCTAAATAAGGCATCACCCAGGGATGACTTCCCACTACCGCATATTGATTTCTTGATTGACAGCACCGCCAGGGCAGCAATTTATTCATTCATGGATGGATTCTCAGGATATAATCAGATTCTGATGAACATCATCGATAAAGTGAAGACAGCCTTCATCACGGAATGGAGAGTCTACTGCTACAGGGTAATGCCTTTGGGTTAAAGAACATCGGGGCAACTTATCAACGAGCGGTCACCGTACTTCTGGATGATATGATCCATAAGGAGGTCGAGGTTTATGTGGATGACATGCTAGTTAAATCGATGACCCGAGAAGATCACCCCGTTAACCTGGATAGATTCCTAATTAGGATTGAAAAGTATAACCTCCACCTGAATCCTAATAAGTATGTGTTTGGGGTAACTTCAGGAAAGCTTCTCGGTCATGTGGTGAGCCAGAGAGGAATTAAAATGGATTCGGACAAAATCAAGGCCATCCGAGATATGCCTGCACCGAAGACTGAAAAGGAAGTGAGGTCATTTTGGGGGTCATTGTAGTACGTCAGTCGATTCATCGCAAGATTAACAACAGTCTGCAAACCCATCTTCAAACTCCTGAAGAAGAATCAACTAGTGAAATGTAACGATCAATACCAGCTAGCCTTTGATAGGATCAAGGCTTATTTAATGAATCCACCATCCTAAAGCCTCCAATGCCGAATAAGCCTTTGATCTTGTACTTGGCTATCGAAGATGCTTCAGTGGGGGCAATGTTAGTACAAGAACAAGAGGACGAGCATGAACATGCAACTGCTTGATTACGAGACCAGATATACTGTTTGTAGAAAAGACTTGTACTGCTATGATGTGACTGACTAAGAAGTTAAGGCTTTACTTCTAGTCATATAAGGTTCAGGCAGTGGCTAAGGTTGACCCGATGAAGTACTTGTGCCAAACCCCTGTGTTGGTCAGAAAACTATCAAGATGGTTACTCTTGTTATCAGAATTTGATATCGAGTATGTAACCAGGAAGACGATCAAGGAAGAGCTGTAGTAGAATTCCTGGCCAACAAGCCTCTAGAATTCTTAGCCAATCTTACATATTACTCAAGATGCAACTCTAGTACAAGACAACAATGAAGTTCTTCCCACAACATTTATAGAACAAACTCAACAACCTCAACAAGTGCCATTAAGAAGATCCACTATAGAAAGGAGAAGTGCGATTTCGGATGATTATATCGTCTTTCTCCAAGAACATGAAGATGAAATAGGCATAAGGGAAGGTGATCCAATCAACTTCAAACAAGCTTTAGAAAGTTCAAATTCTCAAAAATGGATTGATGCCATGGAGGATGAAGTAAAATCCATGAAAGATAACGACGTTCAGGATCATGTTGAGTTACCTAAAGGAGTGAAACCCATCGGTTGCAAATGGATATTTTAAACCAAAAGGGATTCAAAAGGCAACATTGAAAGGTATAAGGCCTATTTAGTCGCTAAAGGATTTACTCAAAAGGAAGGCATCGACTATAAAGAGACTTTCTCTCTAGTATCCTCGAATGACTCTTTTAGAACAATTATGGCACTTGTAGCTCATTTGGACTTCTAGTTACATCAGATGGATGTAAAGACATCATTTCTCAATGGCAACATTGATGAGACGATTTATATGATGCAACCAGAAAAATTTGCATGTAGAGATCCAAAGTCTATGGTGTGCAAATTAAAGAAATCCATCTATGGTCTCAAATAAGCTTCTCATCAATGGTATCTCAGGTTTCATCAAGTAATCACCTCGAATGGTTTTGAGGTGAATTTGGTGGAAGATTGTGTATACCATAAGTTCAGTGGGAGTAAATTTATCTTTTTGATTTTATATGTCGATGAAATATTACTTGCTAGTAATGATATATGCTTATTGCACGACACCAAGAAATTTCTCACTGAAAATTTTAAGCTGAAGGATCTTGGTGATGCCTCTTTTGTATTAGGAATTCAAATACTACGAGATCGCACTTGTGGTACTCTTAGGTTATCACAAAAGAGTTATATCGATAAAATTCTAGATAGATTTGGCATAAAAAATTGTACATCAAGAGATATACTGATAGGAAAAGCAGACAAGTTTAGTCTCACACAATGCTCCAAGAACGAACTTGAGATAAGAGAAATGCAAAAGATTCCTTAGGCCTCGATAGTGGGAAGTCTTATGTATGCTCAACTTTGTACTTGTCCCGACATAGCATTCATAATCAGAGTCTTGGGTAGATACTTAAGTAACCCAGGAATGGACTTAAAGAGAACAAAAAATTACATGCTCACTTATAGGAAATCTAAGAGACTTGAGATCATTAGTTATTCTGATTTTGATTTTGCTGGATGTCAAGATAGTAAATGATCCACACCAGGTTATGTTTTTATGCTGGTGAAAGGAGCTAATTCTTGGAAAATTATCAAGCAAACACTTGTAGCTTCTTCAACCATGGCGGCCAAATTCATAGCTTGTTATAAGGCATCCAATCATGGAATATGGCTGTAAAATTTTGTCATGGGGCTGCGAATAGTTAGAGCTATTAAAAGGCCACTAAAGATATTTTATGACAATAAATCAGCAGTGATGTATTCCAATAACAATAGAAGCTCTGTAAAGCCGAAACATATAGATATCAAGTTTCTGGTTATTAAAGAAAGATTTCAAAGTGGTCAGATTTTGATAGAACACATTGGGACAAACTTTATGCTTGCAGATTTGCTAACTAAGGGTCTAGTACCCAAGGCCTTTCATGAGCATACTGCTCATATGGGTGTCGTTTTTTTTTTTAAGATGACACAATGGTTTAATGGGAGTTTGTATGTGGTGTTTTATGTTGTGCACATTTGATAGTTTATATTCTGCAGAATACAGTTGATGAAATTATTTTAAAGTTTTACTCTGAATGTATTAATTTTCATTTTAGCAATATTTGCATTATATTTGGAAAATTATATTTGATCTCATAAAGAATAAAGTAGGACCGGTTGGAAATAGGCATGATTAAGTTCACATTGCATGTAATTTTCATGCCACTCATTCATACTTGATCCATGTCATTGAATATGTTAGTACAATGATTATGGATGGTTTAAACACCCTGTTGTAGCAATGAAAGCTGCTACGTTCTCGTGCTAATATAAGAAATGGACCGAATTGTTCTTTAAAATGGATTTTAAAGAACCAAATAGCATATGGTTGCGTACTTCAAAATTTCATGAATGTAATTGATTCGTAATATGTAGCCCAAGTGGGAAATTGTTGGTTTTATTAAGAAATACTAATAATAAATAAAGTGGGCTAACATATTATTGATTAATTATATTGGTTATTTATAGTGTTTGACCAAATAAAGTGATCGTTAAAGTTAAGGTCTAAATAAAAACCTAAAGGGTATAGACTAAATGAGTAGAAATCAGTTGAGCAGTCCAATAAGAGATTAATGGGGTTTCTGATTGGATGCCAATACAGACATGTAAAATGACACGTTGGTTCGTCGTGAAAAAATTAAAGTCTAATTCAGGTTTTAGTTTTTAACATAAGGAATCTCTACCTATCAAAGAAAAACCATAAGGAGACTTTAATTGAGAAAGACATAACCGGCAATCTCCGATCCGATTTTGTTTGATTCAATGGATTAAGTACGCTTTTTTCGATAATTTGATGTGATTTATTGGGTTCTAACAGTATTTCCTAGATAATACAAGAGGCATACAAAAACATCGATATTCTTGAAACACTTCATCATGATATATAGAAATTAGATCAAAAGTCAAAAGCTCAGTGAACACAGCCAAAAAATATATTTCTCCCACTATCAAACTGAGAATAAAAGAACCCGTCGAACCTCCAAAATGAATCCTCACCATTGAACATGAGAAAAAGAATTTTAGAAGACTATTAAAATTTCATGGCAATCTAACACTTCAAACTCCGAAAAAGTGGAATTTGTGTAGTTGGGTGGATGTAGCAACGAACTAGATTTTCTTCTATGTTTCTCTCCTATCTTGGTTGCCTTCACTCTTACCCATTGCTCTCTTTCCTATCTTTAAATACCTAGGATTTTTCCATTTAGGGCCAACCCGCTTGGACTTTCTTTATAGGTCAGAAAAGGCCAACACATATGATTATATATTTTGGATACTCTATTTTTCTTGGTAATTAGGTCTAATTGAATTCGGATTTGTTCAAACAATTGTTAAATCGTTACACTCTTAATTAAAGTTTACATACACTGTAATTCCAACTCTAAATCTCTAATTAGCATATGATATGTTGTATTAAAATTAGACTTAAAAACCATTTAATTTATATTTGATATCCATTTTGATAAAATTTCAAGTTTTAAATCCGTATCCTAATAGGTTTCAATAAAATATCTAACATAAGTGAGATAATTTTCTTAATTACAGCTACTTTTTGGAATATAGTTATGATCAAATTAATATAGATGTGTTGTATTACATTAGTAATGAATTAATTTATCCTTACGGATGTAGACTATGAATTGCCTCTTTTTTCTTGTTTCTCACGAGGTAATTTTGGATTGGCCAGTATCACCACAGCGGATACCTTTAAGCCCAAGCCTATACTTAGATTAATTTTCGAGTTCATTTCTGGGAATTACCTCTCCCAATATTGTTTTTTACATCTACAAAATTCAAATTTGAAACCTTGCTTAAGTGAATCGAAACCCATAATTACTTGGAGTAACACAAATTGGTTTATTAATTTGCCTCTTCAAAATGAGTAAAAGGAGTGGATTTCTAATGCGACCATATCTAAGAATAGGAACTACCTTTTCTTTTCTTTTATTATTTTCAATTCCGTTGTCCAACTAACACTATAACTAGAGAACCTAAATCATTTCACCCACTTAAAATAAAAAAACCATAGACTTCACTTCTTTACGCACCTAATCCATTTTTGTTTCTGGAAAAATAGCAGAGATGATTACTTTTGACTGATTGCTGAATTTAAAATTGACAAACCAACCCATTCACTACAGCTAACAAAAGACGAGACAAGTACAATAACTAGTCTTATTTTAATTTAGTTAAATCACTCTCTACCAAAAGTCGAAGACAAACCCTTCAAAGTAGTCAATAACAGAAACAAAGCCAAAAAAAAAAAAAGTTATCTTCCCACCTTTTTTTTTTTTTTTTTGATAAACCACATGGGATTTATTAATTATGTAGTATGAAAAGTAGACCAACTTTAGTAATTCCACTGAATTTTGTGTAACTATATACAGAATGAAATAATCATCTAGGAAGGTAACTAGAGTCTAATAAAATATATGGATAATTACTTAAAAAAAAAACCCATGTAGTTACATTGGTTGGTAAAAAATTTCTAAAGGTTTTTTTTATAAAAAAATCTTTGTGGTTTCTGACTATTAACAAAAAATAGATTTTGGTCTAACACCGTTAAAAATTGAACACGTAGCAATTTTTGCCTTTGCAATGTCATCAAAATTTCTCGGCCACGTCATTATTTTTTGACAGTGTTAGGTCAAACTCCCTTTTTTTGTTAACAGTCAGAAACTACAGAGGTTGTTTTGCAAAAGAGAAATTTCCAGGACTTTTTTGCAAACCAGTATAACCACATGAGTGTTTTACGTAATTATCCCTAATATATATATATATATATATATATATATATATATATATATATATATATATTATACTTAAATTTGTAAATTAAATTAACTAGAGTTATTTTTACATAATTTTTTGGTAGACTAAGCTTTCAAATTTTGTTCTACCTTTTATTTATCGATTTTATCCAATTATTTTTCTCACTTAATTTAAACTCATATATTAAACTAAATTAGGCTAATAATGACTATAAAGAAATCTAAACCTATAGTTAAATCTCAATAAATGAATATTACATAAATTAATAACATCTTTTGAATAATAATTTTCTAAGGTCTTGACTTGGGCTAATGGGATAAAATAATAATTTGGCTAAATGAATAAGATAATAATTAATTAAAAAATATCTTAAGGCCTATTGAAAATATAAAATAATATTTCATTAAACAAATACAAAAATTACATATATAATTCATAAACTAAAATACTTTCAAGATAATTTCTATTTTCAAATTTTATTATTTTTTAAAATATGTATCTATAGTCACTTATTTCTTCTTTCTATGCAAATTAAGTTTAATTGTATCTTTAACTTTACCAAATATAGATCACATTAAGTATATTATTCTGTAGTTGAAATAAGTAATTTTTCAATGTCTCTATAAGAAAAAACTCTTTTAGATAAACATGTGGTAAAACTGGATCTTGATTGTCATCAACTAGTACATTTCATCACTCCTTAAATAATTTCTTCATCCGTAGTCGATTCCATTGAAGCTTCATTTTCACTAAAATAATTCATAATATGCTCTATATATATATAATTATTCTCTAAACTAATAAATATTAATTTATCAATAAATTAATAAAATATTCATTTATAGATAATTAACTAGTTGAGTACCCGTGCTATGCACGATTATCATAACATTTATTATATGTAATGAAATTTATCAATAATCCTCTTCCATTATTGAATTTGGTAGCTTATTTATGTATAAATTATACTGAAATACTTAACTATATTTATTGAAACTGTTAATTTATATTATTAAAAACTTCTTTAAAAACCACATTCTGAGTACAATCATATGTTTTGTTATCATTATCACAGATAAGAATTTTCAATCCACATCTAGATTTAACTCTAGAAATAGCAACATACATCTGACCATGGCTAAAAACCGGGCGAGGAAGAAATAGGCTAACATGAAAAAGCAATTGTCCTTGGCTCTTGTTAATTGTCATAGAAAAACTAACAACCAGAGGGTATTGTCTTCTTTGAAATTTGAATGGCAATCTGATGTCTAATGGAGTTAATGCAAGTCGTGGAATGAAAACCTTATTTCCATTGTTGCAACCATTGATTAGTTCTGCTTGGATCACATGTTTCCCAATTGAGTTATCACCAGGTGAGTACCATTGCATATCCCTGATGTCTGATCTAAATTGCGTAGCAGCATCACAGGTACACCAATCTTCAATGTCAGTTTATGATTTCGTAAACCAGAAGAATTTATAGCATTTAAAAACTCTGGAGTATAAATATCTTCAAGACTTTCTGAATAATGTTCAACTTTACAAATAGAATATGAACTCAAATAAGTTACCTCTTCACCTGGCTAAGTAGATAACATATAATCATTCACCTTATTAACAATATCTAATATAGGAGCAAGAATAGCACACTCTTGTAAGTATTTTCCATCATGACCTTTTTCTATCAAACTGGGGTATGTGCTGTCAACAATAGCTGCAATGGGATTTTCAGTATCTGTTATGAGGATATCATCAGGTATTTTAAATGTAGCTTCACCATCATTGTCCCCACCAATAGTTCCATCATCGATACTTAAGATCCATTCAGAAAATAATCTCAATTCATCAGAACAATTGTTTGAACCATTATTTTGAAGCCCCATGTTCTCAGCTAACTTTAGAACTTTACAATAACTTCACAAGTAAGAAGAACTAAGAGAAGCTGATACAATATCTTGTCTACTTCCCTTTGGAATGGTGGGTAGTATTTCTCTAAAATCTCCACCTAATACAACTACCTTTCCACCAAATGGCACATTTAAGCTGTTATTATTCTTGAACCTTAAGATATCTCTCAATGTTTTATCCAAAGCCTCGAAGCAGTGCTTGTGAACCATTGGTGCTTCATCCCAAATAATCAGTCGAGTTTTGGTAATTAAATCAGCTAATGGACTTCCTTGCTTGATGTTGCAAGTGGAATCTTCATTAATGACTAATGGAATGCGAAATCTGGAATAAGCAGTCCTACCACCAGGCATAAGAAGAGATGTTATTCCACTAGATGCTACTGTGAGCATTATTTCACCTTTGGATCTAAAAACAGATAACAAAGTTCTCCATATGAACGTCTTTCCAGTACCACCAAATCCATAGACAAAAAAGACCCCACCATTATCTTTTTCAATTGCATCTATGATGGTTTGAAAAACCATTCTTTGATCATCATTTAAGGATGGAATAAGTTGTTCAAATTCTCTTGCCATTGCAACTTTGTCCTAACTAAGTTCATCTTGAATTAGCCTATTTCTTCCTTCCTCGAGCAATGTTGAATCTAGAAATGGCATAGTTGGAAAACCCCTCAAGCTTTTCTCGCTCCTCTTTAATATTTTCTCAATTTCAAGAAGAGCATAGTTCTTCAGTTGGTCATCTGTCAATCTCAAATCTAAAAAAAAAAAAAAAAAAACTGTGATCAACTATATTATCATGATGTATTACATATATATGCTATTAATTAAGTATAGATTATTCTAAACATTATATAATGAGAAACAATTAAGAAAAAAACCATGTAAATATATAGAGATTACACAATAACTATATTAAAATTTGTATATAAAAAGTTATTATTATTATTATTATTATTATTATTATTATTATTATTATTATTATTATTATTATTATTATTAATGTGTACCTTTGTTATTAAGAATTTTACACTGCTGATGGAGAATATCATCACAAAGAAGATTCCATGTTTGATTCCAAATTGTTTCTAGTCCAGAAATACAGTTTGAAAATATCATAATAGCAAAAAATGAACGCAAACAATGACATGATCCCCAAAAAGATGCTTCAACTATGGCATCAACGTACTCCTTATGCAAAGCATGCATCCTTAAAGGTTGAGTGCACTATGCCATTCACAGTCTTGATATCATCATACTTTGTTGGTCCCTTCATAATATTTAATAGAAGCCTTAGATATTATATTTCATTAACACCGGGATGAACATAAATATTCTTCCAACACTCATTCCACGTTGCCTTGGACACCATTCCCACTTCTTTCCATACAAACTTATTTGGAAATTGAGCATAAGTTAATTCTCGAGCAAACTGATATCTTTCATTTGCCTTCATCCATTGTATGAACATAGTATTGTCTTCCCCATATTTTTTCACAACATTCTTTATTGGGTCCTCATCATGAAATACAACAGTTTGCTCACCCGGAAGATTAAAGCTAAGTCTTTCCACAGAAGGCTCACGATAATTAATTGGAAATGCAAATATTCTCCAAGCTGCTTCGCATGTCGAGATGTATCTATAATCATAATACATCTTTACTTCATCTATTGTCTCTCCTTTATCACCATGTTCTTTTTCCTGATAAAAAGAAGTAGTTATTCGATCATTCCCTTTGTTTATGTACTTGAACAAATATTTGATGGCTCTGTGTTGATTGTACCATTCAACATTAATGTGTGCTTCATACTTTAACAACTGTTGTCAAGAAAAATGTTATTTTGCTCAATAGTTCTTCCATTATCTCTTTTTTATATAAAGGATAACCTTCTTCGTCAACAGCAGTTTCATGAATAAATTTTTTAGGAAAGTTCTTTGAACATTTTCCACCATTCATGCACAGAGAATTCATATTAGATGCACCACAAGGACCATGCATCATGAATTTTTTTACCAAATCATACAACTTTGGACTTTGGTCCTTATCAGTATCTCAACTGTAATTATTTTATCAATATCTGTTGGAGAAGTATACTTGTCTTCTGGGTGCAAGAACAATAATATATGTGCATGGGGAAGACCTTGCTTCTGAAACTCAATTTTATAAATAATTGGAAAAAAATTAAAACCATTAATATCCAAAAAAAATTATAGCTATGGATAATTTCTTTTTTTATTTTTTGAACACTATAGATTTTATTAAGAGGGTTGATATTAACACTAGAACCTTATATTTTTATTACAAAGTGAACATGTTGATACTAAACTTAAATTTGATATTATCCTCATTGTTTATTACTTACTTTAACCCTTCTGAAGATTTTATCGCTTTTCAAATCACAAACAAATTGATCTAACTTCAATTTGAAAATTCGAGATATTATATTTTGCCTATCGTTGGGTCTCAAACTTTCCTTAACAACAAATCTTTGTATTTCTGGGCATTTTGAATTGCATGTCAAAGTTATGAAAAGATCAGGATATCTGATCCACCTACAAATTGCCATTGCATCCTGATAATTTTGTAACATGTACCTTAATAATAAGAAATAAAATACAATCATGACTATTTCACCAAAAATTATAAATGTATTTAAACGAAATTTTTATTTGTTTGTGAGAAAGTTACAAAAAGAGGTAGAAAAAAGTTACCTTGTCCCACCAATATATGATGATGGTAATATAATCCTTTTACCACTCGAGGATGGATTGGTTTCCCCTCTTAACACTCCCTCATATAATACTTTATATAGATCTGCCCTAAGATTCTTTTGATTGTTTCTGATAAATGACAATCTTTCTGCCTCAATCATTGTATAGGAATCAGCCAAAAATTGTTGAAAAAGCTTTCTCGAACGCACAATTGTAGATGGCTCATTATTTCTTTGTTGTATGCGGAAACAAAAAAATTCTCTTATACTAATAGTCTCCCTTTTTCCCTTTTTTTCCTTCACTGAAGTGAATATCTTTCCTATATCCATCTTCACCATATGGAAATAGCAATGGATGATGCATTGGAAGATAAGAAGGGTGTAACTCATTAATACGTTGCAACATTCCGGTTTTTGTCTCGATAATAATGTCTCTGAACTCATCTGTACCGTCTACATCGCTGACAATTAAGCCAGGTACTTCTAAAGAAGTAGGCATATTATACGTTCGACCATCTGTATTTCTACCTCCAATCAATCTTAACTTAATGTCTTGATAATTAGATGTAGACAATCTATCTCTTGCCAATCTGAAGGATTGTGCGAAAACATTATACTCATCTAGCATTTTCCTCAAATCCTCAATCAAATAATGATCAAAACCTGTATTATTGCGTCATGAACTATATAGAATAGAAAAACACCATGAAAATCTTGAATAATTTATAACATTTAACAATTATCAAAAGCTCAAAATTATGTATACATAATAACACCAGCTCTGTTTCTAATCTCATTTTTTGTATCTAAGATATACAGCTGTACAAACTTTGGTATCGATCCAGATTGCGGCAATAGACTTCCAATCATATGACAATTTTGGCCATGAAGTCTACATACATAAGGCCCGTTTCCATTGTTGAGCGATATATCAATGTTACCACCCATCGAAGTAAATTAGAACATCATATTATAACCCCAGATATTTTCTAAAAAAGACTTACTCCGACTATCTAACCCATTAATTAGATTTGTAAGAGTATTCGGTGGGTCCTTTAACAATGGAACTTTAACTTTACCAACGTTGCAACATAGTGAAAAATTTGGACTGATACTATTTAGATCCTTGTAAATTTGTTCATGATACAACATTAGTGCACTGCAAAAGGACCATAAATAATCAGGATCGCCAAAATCCAAAACATCTAAATTCAAAAGCAACTCATTACAACTATGGAATAGGTAATATGATAAAAGTTATTTTAATAATTGCTAAGTATTGCTTTAATTTTTTTTTTTATTATGAGAAAATTGATTGTAAGTTTTAGATTATATACCAATATTCAACTTTATATACTTATATTCATCTTTCTATGATGAAAATAATTTTTTTTACTGAGCAAAGTATTCTTCCTAAATTCAAAATTCCTAAATGCTTACATAATATTTTGATCCTTAAAACTAATGGAAAAAACTCATAATATTTTGTACCATTATTTCCTTCCAAGTCTTCATGCACTATATATATATATATATATGTCAAATAAATTGTTAATATAAGTATAAAATTTTTAAATACCAGTAGAAATGTCTCGAATGTGATACAAATTACTACTGCTCCCAACAATTTGTTGATTGTTGGAAGCTACATAGTGCATTATTACCGTAAAATAAATTATTACATACATCAATGTAATATGTGAATGCACTTGCATTCATAAATATAGTTTTTAAATCATTTTAAAATTATATATCATACACTTAATAATTAGGTTATTAATTATGATAGAAATAGTATACAATTACACAAATACATAACAAATAGTTTAAAAGTGCAATGGTATTGTAATTACCACTTCCAATTTCAAATGACTTCATAACTTTATTTTTACTTCTTTTTTCTTTCAATTTGTTTTTTCTCTTCATCCTTGCCACTCGACTTTCTGACATGTAATCTCTATTCATGTTTGAACATAAGTTATTTTGATCCATCTGAAAAGTAGAGCTTGAAATGGTTAACTATTGAATAATTTAAAAACTTATGATCATAATTTATACTACATATGTTAAACGTCATTATATATAAGATCATAATGTTAACAACCCTTTTTATTTGGCTTATTTTAATGGAAAATGTAATGTTATCTATTATATGGAATTTCAAGGGTATAGCCATTCTTTATGAAAGAAATAAGTGGTTTGAACTATGCAGTTTGTGTCGGAGTCAATAGTAGCATGATAATGCACTTCATTCGAAGATTTTGTTCATTGAGCTTATAGTGGTGTGCCTGCAATAAGAGGAAAAACATGTTATTATGACTCATTTGGCTATTGCAAATGATTAGTTTTATCGATTGATTAAGTACATAATTAAATCACTATCAATAATTTTATCGATTGATTAAGTACATAATTAAGTCACTATCAATAATTTTTCTTCGATTAACATGGAAAAATCAAAAGAGCGAAGATTAAACTATCCTGGTTAATTTAATAGTTTCTATTGACTAAAAAATGTCTTATGAGAGTGTATATAAATAATTAATCTACATGTATAAATTTGTGTCCCTTTTATCATTTATTTTCTCTTTCCTTTTTACAAAGTAAACATGCACTTTAAAAGTATGTTTGAATTAGAAAACACGTAATTAGTATTTGTTTACTAACTTTAATTGGTACATCATAACCATTTATTTAATAAGCATTAGTATCTATAGTTATATAAGAGCCACAAAAATTTGTGGAACAATTGAAAAATGATTTTACAATAATATATTTTATATTTAATATGTGAAATTCATATTAAGAATCGTAGACCATATATTGATTCATTATTATTATTATTATTATTATTATTATTTGTTAAAAAGTACTCTTAATTGATACAATTAAAGATTTATATAATGTTAAAGTTCGAAAAGATGCTTGAAAAAACCCTAAAGTTTAATTAAAAATTAAATTGCTATTAAATTTTCATTTCCTACACTAATGAGAAGGAATCCAAATTCTTTTTTTTATTGAAAATAAAATTTTTTTAATAAAGAACTAAATAAACGGAAAAAAAAAGGGAATGCCTACAATGAAGGTAATCTATCATTGTTGCAATTGCCAGAGTAAACAAAAGAAGCATCAAGATCAATGGAATACAAAAAATTAAATGAAATGAAATAAAAAAACCTGGAATTTGTAAAAGCAAGCTTGTAACTACAATTAAAGCTCAAATTGGCGGAAGATGAAAGCAAATAAAACAACCAAAGCTTTCTTAATTAACAAATATGTAGGCTGAATATATGAGATTCTCTTAATGTGTATATGCCAAGTGGGTGGTTACTTGGGAAGTTGTCCAGGTGAATTAAGCAAGAAGTGGATTTTATGCTTAATGTGTATATGCTTAGTGGGTGGATTTTATATTAATTAACGAATGAAAATTTTTAAGAAACTAAAAAATATTTCATATAGTTAAAATTAAAACTGCTAAAAGAACAAAATCCATCGACAGTTTTTGAGTATCACTGTCAGCATCATAGCATCTCGATTTATGGACAGTTTTTGGAGAAATTTTATAGTGGACCGTTCCACTGAAAAACTGACACGTAAACAATATAACCCTTTTAAAAATAAAAAACGCTTATGTGTCAATTTTTCATTGTGAAGGTCCATATGGACCGGGTCCATTGTATAATTTCCCCAGTTTTTGAGGTATTTTTCCATATTATTTCCGTTATATGTATGTAGCTAAACTTGGATTGAAATTAGCGTATTTCTCTAATCTTTTTTTTTTTTTTTTTTTAATGTGAAAAGAGTGGTGAAATGAATATAAAGAAGGCCGAAAAAATGTATCAGAGCCCAAATGCTAAGCCTATTTAATCACCTCCTTCAACTTTTATGCTCAGACAGGTAGTGGAAGACAAATCCCAATTCTCATTTCCCTGCTTTTCTTCAATTTCTTAAACCCTAAAATTAGATCCACGGTGATGCTAAGGATGAGCAGTAGAGGCCTTCTCACTACCTTTTCAACTCATCATCATTAGGTAATGGCTATTTCTGCTTATTCATTTTCTCTTCTTCATCCAATAAAAATCTTGTTTACACATGTCGAAAATTATAAATTGATCATGCATATAAGAAATCTCTTTATTAAACGAAAATAAATTTAAACGTTTTTTTTTTATTGATTATAACCATTAATGATTGCCAATAAGATATTGGGTTGCATAAAATTTCTTAATCCAAACAAACTGTCAATTTTATTTTCCAATGAAATAGTCAAATATTCAAATTTATTCCAAAATGTTAAATAACACAGTACTCAAGTAGCAAATAAATAAATAAATAACTCATTGTTCTGAAGTAAAATTTGAAAACTAAAATTTTAGTCTTCCTTTTCAATCTTGACTTTTTTTCTTGCTCATTCTATATGTTGAAAAATCTTCATGTGCATCTTTTTCATCCCCATCATCCTTACTTTCCACTACTCTCTTCTCTTTTGATGCTTTTGGCATCACTGAATCATCAAGATCGCTACCGCATGCACTTGCAATAGATTCCTTAATTAAGAACATAAATTAAATTATTTTTTAATTCATAATATGAATCAATCCATTATTTAATATGAAACTATGGAATTTTAGCTTACCAAATTGTCATCAACTTTCTAGGTAAATTCTTCTATCAAAGCCGCATCATTTGAAATTTTGTCAATAGAATAAGTTGAGAATTCATGCGTAAGATTGTAGTGGGTGATTTTTATCTTGAAAACATATTTATTATCAACCAATTCATTCAATGATTCGAGTAAACCTTCAGGATCATCTCCCTTAAAGATTCAAACAAAATAAATGTGTTATCATTTTGTATAACATATTTATAATCTGAACCCTTAATTTCTTTTAAAAAAAAGATATTACCTTAGTTTGGTTGGATATGACGTTTGAAGTACTTTTCCTAATTAAATGATGACCCTCGCACTCAAACAAAACAAACGAAGCAGTAGAGGTATCATCCGCCACACGAAGTTGAACCTTAAACCTAGAATGATATCTATTAATTAAAGCAATGAATAAAATAATCTTATAGTGCATATAGAAATTTATAGATTTCATCATTATTCACCTTGGAACCACGGAATCAATGGTTTGATGGCAATTTTTACACTCACTTTTCTTGTCCACTATCTTTGCTTTTACATAACAGTGGTTGCCACCATTGTAATACCAATTTTTCTTGGATTCAATGTCTTGCACAGTGGCCACTACAATGCAAATACTCTCCTGGATAGACAATAAATAGAACACATGTATTAGAAAATGAAATGGGAGATACATCATAAAAATTATTTGTAAATACCTCAGTTGCATCTTTAATTTCTTCCAATGTTTTCCTTTCACAATTACTGTACCAATTTGCACTTGAATCTATCAGGCTGCTTGGTTTAAAATTGCTTAAACCAGTTGATGCCCCTTCATCAAGCTTTAAACTGCCCAATATTATTGTAAATACAATTACTATTTCATAAGATATATTATTTACTAAATATTTTTTAATTTAGTGATGACATAAAATGTAGTACCTCTTTTTGAATTCTGCAATCTCCTTGATCTCATCTCCGTACAAGAGTCTGGTACTGTACATGCCATTTTTTATGGTCCACTCACCTTTAAATTATATAATTTCAATTACTTTTCTATAAATAATAAAGTAAATTTTTGTTATAAATCTAATAAGAGCAATATTTGTTTTCTTTACCATTGAAAGACCTGATTTTTGTATACTGGAGTATTATTACATTCGGGACATTGCTTAATGTAACATATGATTTTAAATCTATAGCATACTCATCCCAAACTGTGCATGATAGCTTATGTCCCCTACATATAACATTAGATCAGAAATTGAAAATCAATTATTCCTAAAGCTTTATAACACAACAAAATTAATAGTTGCTAAAACACTTACTTGTTATCTTCCAAATCAAACCCGACTCTTTTGGTTTTCTTTGCATTTGTGCTTGTTACCTCTAACGGTCCAATATATGTAACTTGCCGATAACATCTGTTTAAAAAATACATGACAGGATTTCAAATATTATTTTTCATCTAGTAAATGTGTAACAAATATTATTCCAGATTGTTTTTAAAAATTTAATGTATAGTAATTGGCATACCAATTAAGTACTTATCATCCACTGAAGAAGAGATAATTTCTTCCATCTGAGTGAACCTAAACAATTGGCTTTTAATTTGATTACATTCCACGTTTGCCACATGTGTGATGTACATGAATTTGAGCCTATAAGGATGTTTGGTTGCTCTGAATCTTCCACCATTATCTTCTACTTCAAAGTTTTTGATGACATAAGTTTTTTGCTCTTCTAGTTTCGGTATAAACGTGGGAATCAAGCTTTGTTTTACAACTGCTTGAATTGTGGTCCCTGTTATTGTGATAAAAATTAATATATAATCTTATCTAATTAAAAAATATTCGATATGCATGATTTATAAAACATATGTCATGTCTAAACTTAATACCTGTTCATCTAGAAAGACCATTTCCAAAGTGTAGTATCCTCCTTTGAATTTATCAGGAACTTTCCACAACCTAATTATGCGTACTTGAATTTTCAAATCCTTCATGTCCTTTTAATCTTTTCAAGTGGTATGATTGGGGTTCTGCTCAACATTGTGAATTTTATTGAAAGGATATAGTTAACAATTGGAAATTTTGAAGCTGAGTACAGTAAACAAAAAGAATTTTTGCTATAAAATGTAAACTTTAAATAGATTAAACGAAGAAAGCTTATACCTTGTATTCTTGGATGACAAATTAAAAAAAAAAGATGGTGAGAATCGTACAAAGGGAGAGATTGGCACCCATTTAATTTGTGAAATTGTTCTATTTATAAGTGTTTGATTGACATATAATAGCTCTAGCTAACATGATCCTATCCTTATTCAGTTGGCTGATTTGAATTTTAAAATAAAATACTTAATCAAAACTGTTCATAATATTTCATAAAAGAGACTGGATCTTATTTAAGGTTAAGATATTTGTTTAAATTAATTATGTATTATCCAATCTTTTAACTGAATTTCGAAAAGAATCCTGTCATTTGTTTAAATTAATTATATATTATCAAATCTTTTATTTGAATTTCAAAAAGAATCATGTCATGTATTTATAATTGATATGGATATATGATTCAAATACTTTCTCTTCTTTTTGTTCTATCGGTGATTAATGGTTCCTTTTTAAAATATATGGATTTAATTTTTTTTTTTTCATTTTGAGTATTCTTGTAACTTTATCTTTAAAGTTGAAATAATTATAAAATTCATAATAATCTTTGAAGCCTTTAATAACCAATAAATTTCATTTGATTGAGAAAATACTTATTGAAATCAATCTAACAATAGCAGCTAATTCTTCTATTAGTTAGAGCAGCAAATTCTTCTATTAGCTTGAAAACATTAGTAGATATAGCTTACATAATAATCATTACATAATAATCATCCCTTATACCACTGGCATAAAGAAGTGACCAAAATCAACCTAATAATAGAAACGAAGTAAATTTATCTCTATTCGCAAGATTGCGACATCCAAATAATCTCCTATCTAAAAATCAAGCTCAATCAGTGCTTTAGCATCATCTAATTTCCCAATTTTATTTGAGTACGTACTTCCAACCCGTCTCACTACAAAACGACCATTTTTGTCAGGATATACAAAAGCAAAGGATAGCCTTGCATCTCTTCTCTTTGCTACTGGACCCAGCTCTTTGACATGTGAAAATAGCCAGAGCTTATTATCAAATCTTGGTCATCTGTTTTATTGTTTGAATTGCATATTATGGTATAGTGGAATGTACTTTAAGAACAAATCTTAAAAAAGGAAATGCATAGAATTTTAGATATTCTCTATTTCTTATAGTTTGGAAACAATTCCAATTGTAAACATTTATGGAAAAAAAGCATTATGATCTTAAGAAAACCAATAGTAGAAGGAACAAAAAAGCTCAAATTAGGATGCTTTAAATTGTAGACCTTACCAGCAGAATACATTACATAAAGAAATAAAGAAGTTCATCCTAAAATAAATGTGGTTATTTAAACTTAAATTCCTTTTTTTCCCTTGGACCATAAGGAAATATATAGTGGCATGTGATTTCGACATACCAGATCAGTTAACTTGCGAAGAGTAGCATCCTTCCATGTATAAATTTGAACCTCATCATTGAGTCCCTTGCCTGTGACTGTAAAATCTTCGTTGGAATGATGACTCCCTAACTTAGTAAAAACACGAAGTAACACTGGAGAAGTGTTCTTGTGATCGATGGCCTGAAGAGGCGGAGGACCTATCGAAGGAGGGCCGAGCAGAGTTCCTCCTGGTGTGTTCTGCATATATTTTCAACACAAATGTATCCTTAGCTTGGAACCATCGTACATATAATTAATTTAAACAATATAACAAAAGGAACCTCTATCCTAACTGAACATAAATGGAACAAAGAAGCAATAAAGCATAAACAATGAGAGTAACAAATGGGACAATATTAACAAATCATACCTTTTTGTCCCTAGAATTAAGTTGCTTAGAAATGGCCTTGTTACCAAGATGCTTAGAAATGGCCTTGTTGTTCATGGCGATAGTATTATACTTGGAATTAGAAATGATAGATTGGCTGAGATAACAACATCTGAAGAAATGAAAAAGGGCCATGTAACCTGGAGTGACCAATCATCTAGAATGCAGGATCATACACGTTACATAAATTATGTCCCACTATCATTAAGAGTAGATTAGAAAAGTGCATAGTTAATAACAAAAAATTGCAACACCTATTTAGTGTAATAACACAACATTGTATTTATTCCTATATATAAATAACGAAAAGTTAAATTTTAAAGCAAGTAAGGCATATTGGATCAAGGCAAGAAAGAATTGAATTATAGAAAGAATATATACTACTAAATTGAATTATGTAAAGAATTAAGAGTTCTGACAGCAATAACAATAGACTAAACTAATTTGGCAAAACTTGATGAGAACTATATGACAGGAATAGAAAAACATTAATGGTCAACAATCTGTAAGTAAACTAAATTGCCAAAACTTGATGAAAACTATATGACAAGAATAGAAAAACATTAATGATCAACAATCTGTAAGTAAACTAAATTGGATCACACACGTATAAAGGAGAACAAAAACTAGAACTGGGTATTAAAATAGGACGAAAATAACAATATAAGCTATAAAAGAAGCTCAAATTATCGATTGCAAACAAAATTAAATGAATAATGACACATATCCATCCACTTAGGAACCACAATTCAACTCCTCTATTAAAAAAGAAAACAAAATATTGCCTAATCAATCACCCAACTTAAGTTTGTAGGCAGGGTTTATCTGATCAAATTAATTTATAACTCAAAATGATATGGGTGAATTTAAACTTAAAAAGATGTACATTGATTACAACTCCAAAATGTAAAAAAAAAAAAAAAGGGGAACAAAAGTAGGAAAGGCTTAATTCTAAGATTAAATGGCTGAAAATAAAAAAAAGTCCACTTTGTAACCATATTGGAGAATGATGTTTAATCAAATGATCATTTGAATTACTATCATTTCACACATAATTCAATTGTGGATGATTTGCTTATTTGTACTTAGATTGAATTAAAGAGATTGGTGTTAACATTGGCAGAGAGTTGAAGAGAAAAAAGGCACAAAATTAAATTAATTATGAGAGATCGGCATTAGCTCTCAAAATTAACAACTGCATGTAAAAGCTAACAATTTGTATAAAACGAAATGATGATTACTTATATATAATACTACAACTTACCGCAAAAGAACCAAGCAAATCACATAGACAGAAGAGAAACTGAAATTGAAATATGAAACCTGTAGTATGGAAAAGAAAAGTAGACAGAAACAAAGTGAAAATCGCAAATGTAGACAGAAGCAAACATAATCACAGCCAAAGACCACCCGAAAACCAACTTAAATGAGCGCAAAACTTCAAAACAAAATCAAAATTGCAGAAGATAGTAAGGTTTCACTTACAGACAAGATTCGAAACGCAGTTGAGGGAGATTGAATCCTTAGAGATGAACGGACCAACATGGGTTAGGAAAGAAAATTGTAATTGTAACAACAAATACATGCATCAGATCTGCGTAGTGAACATGCAATTGGAAATTGGTTCGATCACCTGAGCTTTGAAATTGATGTTAGATCACTGGAAGCGTGACTCAAATTTGGTGCGATTGATGGGGACGGAAACCACTATTGGGTCAGTAATCTAGACACCCAATCAGAAACAAAGTGAAGATGGCAAATGTAGACAGAAACAAATATAATCACAACCAAAGACCACCCGAAAACCAGCTTAACTGAGCACAAAACTTCAAAACAAAATCGAAATAGCAGAAGATAGTAAGGTTTCACTTACAACCAAGATTCGAAGAGCAGTTGAGGGAGATTGAATCCTGAGAGATGAATGGACCAACATGGGTTAGGAATGAAAACTGTAACCATAACAAATACATGCATCAGATTTGCGTAGTGAACATGCAATTGGAAATTGGTTTGATCACCTGAGCTTTGAAATTGATGTTAGATCACTGGGAAGCGTAACTCAAATTTGGTGCGATTGCTGGGGACAAAAACCGCTATTGGGGTCAGTAATCTAGACACCCAATTGGAAATTAAAGTGAAAATGGCAAATGTAGACAGAAATAAACATAATCACAGCCAAAGACCACCCGGAAACCAACTTAACTGAGCACAAAACTTCAAAACAAAATCGAAATAGCAGAAGATATTAAGGTTTCACTTACAACCAAGATTCGAAGGAAACACCATAAAGAAGATGACAGTAGAAAATCAATTGCGAGGATTCAAAAGGTTAAGAGAAGCGGCGAAAGTGGGAGTAGTTTGTGGGAAGCCAAAAGTGGGAGCAGCGGTTGAAGAGAACTGGGAAGGCGAAAGTTGGAGCAGCGGTTAAGGAGAACTGATGAACATGCAAGGGGTAGATGGAAGAAGAAGAAGAGATAAACGGAGAAAGTGGAAATCTAAACATAAAGGAGAACTCAAAAATAGGAAATCGGAAATCACACTATAAAAGAAATGTAAATCTATTAAGGGGCGAAATGTAAGCAGGTGAAATGGAAAAATTGAAGCAGTTGAGGGGTAGCGAAGCAGTTGAAGGAGGTAATGCAAGAGGGGTAGTTTCAAAGGATGAATTAAGAATTGCCGGAACTGTTGGGTAATGGAAAAGGGGCAGTTCAAGTTTGAAACCATGAAGTATTTAATTAAATCAAAATTTTAAAATTCAAAATTCTATTAAAATGACACATCAGCCGAACATGGTAGTGCTTTTAGTATATTAATAGACAACCTCTATAAAATAATAATGTTTTCTGATCCTAAGGGTATTCATTTATAAAAGTTTTACTGTAACTTCATTAAGGGTACCACTTATAGAAAGGATCACCACAAATTGAAAATAATTATTTACGTAAAATTAACTAATGTAAGATACTTACACATTTGTTATGATCTAGATAACTTATTAACTGTGGTGGCACAATTCAAGTAACCCAATACTCAACATGCCATTACTAATCGAGCTACAACTCAAACCTATCTAGGAGTGAGCAAAACATAATTCGGTTCAAAAACCAAACCAAACTGAACCAAAAACCAAAAATCAAACAATGAAAACTATAAGAACCAAAACCAAACTAATCTATATTCGGTTTGAATTGAACCAAACTCAACCAAATCGGTTCGGTTAAAAACCGGATGAAAAAAAATTTCAAATTTAATTTTTCTTATTATTATTATCATTATAATATTATTAATAATATCTAAATTATTGTTAAAAAGGTTATATATATATATATGTCCTAACTTCTCATAAATATAAATTATATAATAATATAAAATTATAATATATTAAATAACATTTATATATATATATATAATTTTTTTTAGTATTTTTTTCTCTATTTCGGTTCGGTTCGGTTTTATTTTAATTTTCTAAACAAAAATAAAAAATTAAATTAGTATACTTCAAAAAATCAAAACCAAATCAAAGTAATTTTAGTTTAGTTTAATTCAATTTTTTAGACTCAGTTCGATTTGTTTTTTTGGATTACGGTTTGATTTCGCTCACCCTACACGTATGTGCTTTCTCCATGTAATAAAACACCAAACTCCAAAATCTTTTTAACAAAAGGGAGTTGGTTGCACACCTGAATCCTACCACCTAAATAAGCCCAACTAAAAACAGAGTGAAGAATTGGACAAATGCATTTAGCCCCACCATCTCTCTTTTCTCCCTCATTCCATTATTCTTTCTTACATAAATCTTGGCTTAGCTTCAGCACTTGTGTTCATCTCTCTCTCTCTCTCTCTCCTACATTCTCTGTTTCACTGCCACCCAGTCTATGATTATTTCTTTGTTTTACCAGCAAAACCCATAATTCATAATCATTATAAACCTCAACTTGACTTCTTCTTACTATTGAACAAACTCAATTCCATTTTATGATGGCCGTTGACCTACGTAAGAGGGATCAATCATCGCCTCCTCCTTTGCTTCGATCCCAGTTTTTCACTGAAGATCAGAACAACAATATTATTAAACCCATGACCAAGAACTACTCTTCTTGCTTTAGTACTTCATCTGATTTTGGGTCTATTTTGAGCTCATCAGTTGAATCAGAACAGGGCTCCACCGAGTCGGAGAGTGATCAAGAGGAGGACGATTACATTGGCGAATTGACTCGCAAAATGGCCCACTACATGCTTCAAGATGATGAGAACGTTAATAGAGATGAAGAAGAGGTACTAGTATTACTCTATTTTTGTGTTTGATAGGTGTTTGTATTAATGTCCCACTGAGTTTATGAAATTTCTGATTTGCGGTTATAATTTTAGGCATGGAGTGCAGAATGGCCTAAATTAGGCATGAAAGAAAAGTTTGAAGATTCGCACAAGATTGAGGCTTTATCCAAAAAACCCACAACTCCAAATTTTAATTTTCATTCTAAGCAAGCTCTTATTGACGAGCAAATTCAAGTTAGTAAAGTTGACCCTGTTTAATTTGTACCAAACTACTAAGTTTACCTACAAGCTAATGACTAATCTGATATTCTTTTTCTTTTGCAGTTATATAAGCTTAAGCAAGAGCAGTTTATGAAGCAACAACAGCTTATTGAATGCTATAGGCAATTTTATACAAAAAAAGGGAGAGTTTTGAATGGATTTGGTAATGGGCAACAGCAACATAGAACTGGTTCAGAAATGACAGCAGTGTTCTTGGGTGAATCTGGTTCAAAAAGTGGGTCATGTGGGACCGGAGTGTTTTTGCCTAGAGGAATCACCAATCCTTCTGATTCACGCAAGAAACCAGGTAATCAATCATTCAATCTCCAAAGATATTTTCTTTCCTAATAATACTCTCAGTGTGAGCTTAAAAAAAAGAGTTAATATTTTTTGTTGGTTTCTGATTTGTTCCCCAATTGGTGTTGAAGTGATGAGCTAGTAGAGTGGTTGTTGCTGCTATCAAATATTCTTCTGGATTAGCTTTGGATTTTATGATTGTTTGATTGTGATATTGGTGGAATCCAACGTGGTTTTCTAATTATTTGCAAGATTCCTATAAATCTTGGCTAATTTTCAACTTTGGCTGTGCCCAATTTATATTTAAGAAGTTTGAATGAGAATCTTCCTATATATATATATATATATATAGGTCCACTGTTTGCTTGTTGTAAGTTGTGACCACAAATTGCTTTCAGTTGGTAACTGTCACAGGCAACTTGAATCATTAGTAAACCAAATTTGAGAAGGTGTACACTAATTTATTTTAATTTTTTTTATGCAGCAGGGTGCTCACCTGTCCTTATACCAGCAAGAGTAGTTCATGCCCTAAAACTCCAGCTTGACAGAATGAGTATTGAACCAAGATTCAATGGCTCTACTTTCCACAAACAAAATGGTATTTTACTACATACCCCAAGATTCCTTTCTTCAACTAACTTCCATTAAGGAATCATTTGTTTTTTGTTGTAACTAAAGGTCCAATTATATAAACATGAAGGTAAAAGGTTAGGTAAATTTGGGTTACAAATTATAGACAACCATGAAACATAATTGCCATAAAATTTTAATTATAACAGAAAACTCCTTACAGTTGACTTTTGTTTTTTTTATTGTCCTTTTAGATAGAATATGTTAAATCAATTCGCTAAAAATGTGATTTGGAACTAGATTATCAATTTTAGAACAATAATAAATAATTATATTTTAGTTTTTCCACTTTAATCTTGCACATCAAAAAATTGGTGGTGTTAATACCAACTCGGTATTTTCAGGGAACGGATTTAGTGAATTCTGATAAAAGGACAGCTAAAAAAATAAAAGTCAAAAGTCAAACTAAAAAAATAAAAGTCAAAAGTCAAACTATGAGGAGTTTTGCATTATCTTTTTAAGTTTTATTACAAATATTCACGTATGATAGTTAGACGGCGATAACTGTAATTAACACAAATAATTTGGTGACTCTCAGCATTTTAGACAAATCCATTTTAAAATGACATGTAAGCAATTTTACTTTTGTGAAGTAAGTGGATACCCAAATATGAAAAACAAATATAAAAAACAGTTATTTGGAGGGTTTCACTGCTTTCTAAACTCAACTTTATAGTCCGGCTAAGGAAATATGAAATTTAATGAAGTGGGTAATATTTGTTTGATAGACGGGATGAATGGGGAGCAGCAATTTGAGAAGAAAAGCCAATCCCAGACGGTGCCGGCTATGAACAATCAAGAAATAGGTCTGCCTAAGGAATGGACGTATTGAATTTGGAGGAAATTGCAGTTGTCTAGCTTATTCCTTTTACTGACTGTTAATGGTGTTTTTGTTCCTTACAATACAAACAAGGAAAAAGGAAACACTTTGGTCAAACATCAGAGGAAACTACATAGAATAGTACAATTTATTTAGATCTCAATTGAATTTCTTTACAAATGGTGAAAATAAATAAATAAATAAATAAATCTCACAAATAAACAGAAAGAGCTTGCTCTGTTTCTTTCCCTGGCTTGCTGGCTGTCTATGTATGATTATAAGTAATAATAGTGGTAGTGGGTAGGGTCATGTAATATAAAAGATATGTGTTTTAATTATTATCAATAATCCTTGTAATAATTCAGCTGTAAGCAAACTTCACTGTTTGTGCTTGTTTTAAGTTCAGAATTTAGAAAAAAAAAAAAAAAAAAAATCTACATTATTGTGATTTGGTTACTGGAATTTTTTAGAATTTTTTTTTATCATTTGATTCTTTAATATAACCAATGTTATTAAAATCCGACCAAAAAACAAACTAGTGAATTCATTGGTTCGTGCTTTGATTGGTTAAACCGATGGGGATCCATTCAAATATTTATTTTTTAAAAATATTATTTAAATATAAAAATTGTAGTTCAACCAGTTTGTTTACTGGTTCAACATCAATCAAACTGTTTTTAATCGATTTTACAAAAATTAAATTTTTATCAAACCAATTGAATTCATGGATGATTTATAGTTGAACCGATTAAATAGACCAGTCCCATTTTAATAACATTAAATATAAGGATTTATGCTATCCAATTTTTTTAGGCTCTGATTTTATTTTGTTTTAAAAAACAACACGAACGAGATACTTTTGCTCCTAGTAATTATAAAATCCAGATATTATGTACAAATCAATGCCTACAACAACTAGCACTACTTGGTCTAGTATGCAGTAATCTGGTTCAACTTGTGAGATATTTTTCAAGTATAGTAAAAATTTGGTCCTGTTAGTAATATAATTTGTTATTTTTGTCCATATAATAAATTTTGTCATTTTATAGTTTTTTTAGAACTAATTATATAGGCATAAGTTTTATCATAATCAACTCATTAATCCTTTTATTAGAGTTCATATTCAAATTGGACTAAATAATGACAAAATCGCTTTTAATTCTATTTTATAATGTTAAAAATATTGTTTTTCTATTTTTATTTCTTTTTCTATTTTTTTTTCACGTAATCCTTATCTTTCTAATATTAATTAATGAATCTATTTATTAACTTATTTTTATATAATTATGGAACTTTATAAATTATCAGCATAGATTTGTTTCATGAAAAAAAAAATTGAAATTAACATTTATTTTTTTGTTATATTATATTAAATTAAAAAATAATAATAATAATAATTTAAGAAAATAAATAATGGATAAATTTTTATTTTTATAACTAATATATATAAGTATATAATATTTGTGTATTTATGAAATAAAAATGTATTAGAATTCTTTTAATTAAAATTGAAAACTTAAAAATAAATTTTTACTTCTAATTAAGAGAAATTTTGTACTTTTATATAAAAACAAATGGAGAGACTAAACAATTGATTGACACAAAATTTAAATAATTCAAAATATATACATGAACCAACTAACCAGTATAATATGTAAAACCAAAGGGACTGGTAAATTGTTTACCTTACATTTTTTAGCTCATGGAATTGTAGGTCAAAATTTTCATAACATATAAAATTTTTTGTTGAGTTAGAATATATAATTTTTTCTCACAATGGCTTTAACCTGTGACACTAACATGTTGTTATCTTTGTGTCTTAAACCCTTCAAATTGCTATTTGGAAACTGAAATTGAACGTAACTTTACTAAAACAAATTTCAGATATTTTATTGGCATAGATTGAGGTATGGTAGGCTTGTTGAAATATTTGACAAATTGGGGTCATCATTTGTGCTATCAACCCCAAATTAGCTAAATTAATACAACAAGGGCCACATCTTAATTAGTTTCGATATTTTTCCCTTTCTACTTTAGACACATTTTATGCAACTATCAATAAGACTGAGAAAAAATCTTCAAAACGAAAAAGTGTAGGTTGGGGATATAATAAAATGATTTTCTTGAATAAAATTAACACGGATTTATAATTGTGAAACATTTTTTAAAACTATTTGAATCCAATTAATTATCGAATAAGTACAAAACGTTTCTTATTGAAAAATAATAGTCAATATAAAAATCATTTGAACAACACACTTCTTAGCTTGATGGAAATAATTCTAAACTATAAACCAATATATATGACTAACTCAATATAATTGAATAAGTATTTCAAAAAATTAATTCCAAGGAGATGTCTAAGCAAATGCTACAATAGAAAGCTAAACAAGAAAAGTTTTACTGGTTTCATTTTTTTTTTTGTAAACAAAGGAATGTGGTTTTTTTTTTTTTTTTAAAGAGGATTGTGTTCTAAAAAGTTAACAAAAAAAAAAAAGGATAACTAAAATTAAATCATAACATTACATAGGGTATTCTTGTTCATTTTAAACTCAAAAATTTCAAGTTGGTTAATAAAAATACAATATACATGAATGACAAATTTTGAAAATTTTTGAAAAGGGTAAATATTTTTATAAATTAAATAATGATAATAAATTTTAAAAAAATCATAACAAATTGAAAAATTTTCGAAAAATATTCAAATTTTGATGTAAAATTCTTAAATAATATACATAAATTATTGGTATGTTAAATAACTAAAAATACCCTCCGCTATATCATCATTTTTAACGAAAAAATGTTAGTTATTCTTTTTTTGTTAACATTTTAAAACACAATCATCTTTTTTAAACAAAAAAAACCACAGTTCTTTATTTACAAAAAAGTGAAACTTCATTGTTTTTTTTTGTATAATTTATCCTATATTTTAATAGTTTTATTCACGTGACACGATGAGAGTAGCCATTTGAATTAGTTTGATATGGAATCACTGTAATCACTGTACAATTTTTTGTTTTTCAAAAAAAAAAGGAAAGGTGCAGACTAAGGAGGAAGTTAGTTGCAGCCGGCCGCAACTAAGAAAACAAGCCCAAAACTTAAAAGTCTTGTGTGGTAATTAATTACTAGTTTGACAAACAACGCGTTAAAGTACAATCTACCATATAGCTATTGGACTAATAAATTGGTATTTTTAATTAAGTGTTCATTTGTTCCACTGCTTTTGCACAATAATGCACGACTTTGGGAGCGTTTGTTTCACGGGATTGGAGGGAAGATGTTAGGTGTGCACAAATTACAAAGCATGAACCGAAACGTTATAACCCTTGAAACAGACACCCTTGGTTCGAGACAAAACTATATAATGACTACAACAAAATTCGAATTAAGTAATTTGGTTAATTTTGTTTTTCTTTTGTATATAAAAAAAAAAAGCATTTCATTGGAATTCAAATTAATATTTTTTACCTATGTATACAATATTCAACTTGTGACATTGATCATAAATGGATTCTTGTGTCTAATATTTTGAGAGATAATAGGTATTTCAGCCCCTCAATTTTAATGCCTTTAGTATTTCAATCCTAATGAATCAAAATGCGTTTTAATATCCCTAATCTATCATAATTGAGTTAGATGAACCCTTTTCTAACAGTTGATACAGTTCGACTGTTAAGCCATTAACTAGAAAGCAAGAGCTTACATTGGACTAACAACACAATTAGAGCAAAATCAAAACCAAGAAATCATTGGCTGATGTAAACTCCTATATGACATCTGTGATTTCCTGAAGTGCATATTCCAACTCTCAAAAACTTGAAAGCCATCTCTCGTCCCTCATTTTATAGTTCATCCACTTCACCATATGCCATTAGCTGATTTTGGCAAAACATTGTAACAGGGTCAAATTCATCAAAACCATACTGCTTAACTCAATCAAGAATATTCCAAAGGAAGTCTTGAATCCAAGCTACTTCCTATTTCTGTGTTTCTAAAATTCAAAGACCCTAAAAGGACTAAGCCTGCATCTAAGAACATAGCCCAAAAGACACAAAAAAAATTTGACAGAGGTTAAAGAAAAAGATAAAGCATAGGGTCATACTGTTGGCCCCAAAATAGGCTAGGACACACTGGAGGAGGAGATGAATAATGTGTATCACCGAATAAAAATTCTTTTATTTAAAATTTTTTGGTAAAAATAGGTTTGCCAACAATACGAGTTTTACTTAAAATACGGAAATAATTAGACTATAAAACTCGTGAATATAATCGCTCTGATTAGTTTAAACAATATCTCAAAAAAAGACTAATGCTATTAATTTAAATGCTTAGAATGTAAATAGCAATAAGTAATGAGTGTAAGGATACAGATATTTAGGACACAACGATTTATACAGGTTCGGCCCAACCGGCCTATTCCTGTCCCCAAGCTCACCGCTTGAGATTTTCCACTAAGGATTCCTTTACTGGTAGGTAGACGTGTGTAAACGACCCGCGGCCCACAAAGCCCGCCCAAACCCGCCCATTTTGGGTTGGGCTTGGACATACATATTTTACTTTAAGCCCGGCCCGGCCCGAACCCCGTAGAAGCCCAAGTTAATGATGGGTTGGGCTTAGGAATAACTATAAGACCCATGACTAACCTGGCCCAGCCCGGATAATTTTATAGAGTTATGCCAAAGCCAACATAATGGATAGAGTTATGCCATGTGTAATGGTGGATTATGGGTCGGCTTTGAATATATGTCCATTGAAGATGTTGTAGTAACTGGGCTTGAGTGAAGAAGCTTTGAAGAAGTCCTCGACTGTGATTAGCGCTTATGATGACTCAAAGAGGACTGTGATTGGTATGTTTGAGGCTCAAGTGGAAGTAGGACTAGTTAAGTCAATGGTCACCTTCACAGTAATTGATATTCTTGTCACTTTCCCACTGCTATTGGAAAGACCTTGGTTTCATCCGTTGGGAGGTGTTCCTTCCATATTGCATAAGAAGATAAAGTTTCCTGTAGGTGATAGGGTTGTGACAGTTGAAGCGGATTCCTAATCCATGATAGCCACTATGAATAAAGAAGTTCCACCATTTGGCGAATTCCATGTCGCTGTAATTAATAAAGAAGAAGTCACAACTGCTCCAATGGTTATATATGAGAACTATATGACAAAGTGGTTGTCCAATTACCTGTGTAAGCAAAAATTTGTATCAGGGTAAGGACTTGGAGTTAATTTGTAGGGATTACTGGAATTAAATATAGATTATGGGAAGGTAAGACAATTTGGGTTGGGATATGAAGCTAAAGCATCTGAAAAGAAGAATCAGAAGAAAAGAAAGAAGGGTAAACTCATGATGAAACAATTCATTAAAGTTGGCGAAGAGTTGTACAAGGGGCAAGTTGAGCCTGTGAAAATTGGAGATGTTGAGTTACCGGTTTTGAAATATTTTCTAATGTGGTTGATTTTGAAAGAAGTCAAGAAGAGCCAATTGCACCAATGGTAGAAGAAGAGATAATTATCAAGCCTGTTATCTGCCAGAAGAAATCATTTGAGAAGTCAACTAATGTAGTTGTGACCATGGGTTTTCCCGACCTCTGTGATGAAAATCCTATGTTACTTGTTAAGACAAACGAATGTGAGTCGAGTTTGAAAAGGAGCAGAATGTTGGTTGGAAACTCTCAAACGCTCTGAAAACCAAACAGTCCTCGATCCAAAACCCTGAGAAAGGTCCTTCGAGTGATTGGAGAGCTTAGATGTGGGTGTGGGATTTAGGAAAATCTATGACAGCTCAAGTTAGAGCTGCACGGCTGTAGTTTTATAACTATAGACATGAGGCTATAAATCAAGAGTCACATGGCTGTAACCTTACAGCCGCACAGATCTAATAAGTGATCAGATTACTTCCTAAATAGCCAACATTAGTCTTTGATTGCATTTTGGATTCCAAAATTAAAGGGAACCGGCATTCTCTAGGTTTGAGGAGAGACCAGAATACATCAAAGAAGAGAGGAGAGATAACAAACAGAATTGAAGAGAGTAACAAAAGAATAATAGAGAATAAAAGGAGATTGAACAAATAGAGAGAGAGTTAGCAGAAATTCTAAGAGAGTAAAACCAAAAACAAAAGAGAAAAAGAGAGAAAAGAGGGAAAACATAAGAAACCAAAGCAAAAACACAAAAAACAGACTAGAAACACACTGAACATGAGTGTCTTGATGTTTCTCACTCTTTCGAGTTGTTCTTGGGTTTTGTTCGGATTGATTCGAGGCTCGTGTCCTCAGATTTTGGGATATTCGTAAGGTTCTAAGTGAATTCCAGCTTCCAAATCTAATTCCGTCCGTCAAACATAATAGAACATCAAAATGGTAAGCTCTGAGAGGCCTTAAACTCATATTTGATTACTTTTGTTATTTGTTTTTTGTGTTTTATAAAATTTCCGAAAACTGCCTGTTTGATTATAGTCATGCGGCTCTAACTAGAGCCGAGCAGCTGTAATCCCCTAGAACAGAGCCGAGCGACTGTACCAATATAGCCGTACAGCTGTGTTCTTCTGGGTAGAAACCTGAAAGGCCCTAAATCGACCGAAAGTACTTAATTTCCTGTTTTGATCGTTCTGTTATGAACTATTTCAGTCCAATCATATCTGTTACACTCAGAATTATGGTTTTCGGATTTCCTATAATGTTGATGTGAGATTTGGGTTCCATTAATTTTGGTTTGTGGAACCCGGGGTTGTTCGATCCAAATCAGATCCATTGTCCAGCTTTAGTGGACCCCCAGGTTCCTTAAAATCCTCAGAAATCATCGAAACGAGTTAAAACATTGATTTATGAAATAAAGAAAACCAATTTTGGGTTCTGGACACTACAGCCGCACGGCTATAGTGGCTATAGCCGTATGGCTGTAGTTCCTAGATGAATGCAGAGTCTCGGGACGACTCCCATGGACGTCGTCGCGTGATGCTGTCTTCAGAATCAAACTATTTTTGGCATGTTTACTGTTTTAAGCCTTAGATGGATGTTGAAATTAGGAAACCCCCACGAACGGAACCCCGAGTTCCGGGATATCTGACTCACTAAGATGAAGCAATTTGCATGTAATTGAGTTAAACCGTTTTCAAAATTGTTTTCAAGCATAAAAACCTATAGGGCATTTCTAAAACAGTTTTCTAGGTCTAATCGAGTAAGTCACCCGGACTTCTCGGTTATCCCCTAAATGCATGCTTCCATGTCCTGAGAATCCCCATTCTGTTCTTTTATGAGTCCTATGTGTGTTTGTATTATAATTGTGCTAACCATGTGTTTTTGCAGTTTTTTGCTTTTTCTTTTTATTATTTTGGATGTATTTAATAAATCAACTCATGTAACCTAGGCGATTGTACCTTTTTAAATTTTTATGTATCTAGGTGGTTGTTTTGGTGAGGATGAGAATTTTTATCTTTTTGGGTTGTAATAAGCAGCCTCTATCTTTTTGGTTTGGTTTTGATTTATGGTTTATTTTTCTATACTTTAATTTTATGTTATTTATTTATGTCATTTGAATGAGCATGGGCTAACAACAAAAAATAAAATGGGTAGAGAATAAATGAATATAATATGGTACTATAAACTTATATATAAAAGCAAGTTTGAGGTTGAATAGGTAAGTTGCCTGAACCTTGAATCTCTGGATTAGGTACGGTAGTCTATGCTGGGTAGGCAACTGTGCCGAAATTTCCCGGATGAGCTGATCCAGGTGGCGACTCTGTCACTGATCTTGAAATTTAGGTTTCGAGATCTTTATGTAATAAAACGAGATTTTCTAAAATGTGAAAACTAGTTTTCCCAAAAACTCACATTCAAATAAAATGTTTTCTACAAAAGGATTTCCAAACAAATCAATGGTTTTCCTAAGCAAGATACAAACCCATTTTCAATACAAACAACATCAACAACCAGTTCTTCTTTTTCCCCGGTTCGCTTCTACGCATCCATCATCTAAAAAGGTCGTCCGCTCATAGTGGCGACTCTGTTGGGGATGAATGTTTCTTAAAACAATTTTTTATAAAAACTTAAGGAACTTAGGTAACTACTAAAATATAACCTCACTTGTAATCATTCACTAGTTCGTAGTACCATATTTTACTCATAATTGCATAGCAAGACATTTTCTTCTTCTCAACCCCTCAAACTCACTGATCAGCTCGGTTTATTCTAGAAGGTGACCTAACTCTTTAGCCAGGATTGGATGCACCTGAAGGGGTAAACCACTCATAGCATTACATGAACCTCTCATGTTCTATGTGGAGGAGTGTATTTTCTCTATGGGGACCTGTACGACCCTTGGTTTGACTTTGGCCCACATGTAATGACCTAGTAATTTCCTCTTAGGATTACCAAAACATAAATATGAAATTAGACATTGAGAGTATGCCTTTGTTATCCCTGGTTGGTACCAAAGAGACCCAACACCTAGGAAGAATGCATGCCAATCGAAAGGAGGAATAAGGTTGGAAGGATAAGCATATTGTTGCGTGTGCTAACGTTTGTTTTGTGATGGTTTTATTTGACCTTTCTTGAAACATCAAGCATGCATGATTATTCGTGTGCCATACTAACCACATCTTCATGCAACCATGAAATTTTATTTGTGTGCCATGTACATTTACATCTCGTGTGTTGACATTTCCATGAAGCTTACACAACATCTTCCTGTATGTTATGCATCCTAACCATGTCTTCGTGCAGCCATTCGCATCTCATGTGACATGAACATTCGTATCATCTCATCTCATCTCATCCCATTTAATGTAAGACATTCTGAGAATGCCCATCACGGTCATTTCATTTCATATCATATCATATCGGGTGTCCCAAAACTACCCATGTTCTGCCCGTGGACCAGATTGCACTTGGCTATTCCACTATACCATGTCATTCATTAGAGGACCATGATGGTCTTAGGTCTATATTCGTGTGGCGGGTCACATGATATCATTACATGACATCACACTCATTCATCATTGGCATCATGGTGATGCCGTAGTCTTATTTATATGTCGCGATCCACATCGGATTGTTCCATGACATTGTTGAATCATTTGAGGTAATCCATGAGTACTGGATTACTACATGTATAGGGGAATTTCATGACATTACTAAATCATACAAGGCATTCCATGAACGCCAAACCTCTTTCCGTGTCTCTATTTACACATGACCTGTTTGAAACATCATTTCATGTTGGATGCGCTAAAAGCGTCGAAACTCTGTCCGTGGGGCGGCTCCCACATGACCATTTTATATCATCTCATTGACCTAAAGAGCATCGAAACTCTGTCCGTGTGTCGGTATACACGCGACCATTTCATGATACTCACTAGGTGCCCCAAAAGTGCCGAAACTTTGTCCGTGTGATGGCTCACACGTGACCTTCTTGCATGGTCTTTCGTATGGCATTGGATATTCTTAGAACGTCCAAAGTAAAAAAAAGAAAAAAAGAGAATAAGAACATAAAGATCATCCTCATTATCATTCTCATTCATGAGACATCATTCAACTATGATCATTTCATGACCATACCATACATGTCACTTAGTGCGTCGTGTCTAGAATCATGACATCCATCCACGGTGCTAACCCTATGCTGAATGTGCAGTTTGGAACCGACCTTCAAAACTATTAGTGCACATTGAAATAGAGTCCAATAAGTCAAGTCAGCCAATTCGGTCAGTTCAATCAGAATCAGTCACTATGGAAGAGATCAAGGATGGTTCAGGGTCAAAATTAGAGCAAGAATTCGGGGGGCAGTTACCTTCTTTACTAATTGACAGTTAGTTTATGTTGGAAGAAGTGAACAAAAGAGATATGGCTCAAGACAGATCTGGTGGGGGGATGCCTTTTGACATGAATGCATTTGTGGATGCCCTGCTGAACTCAGACCGGTTTAAGGCTACCCTCAGGGAGCAGATGCTAGCTATGTTGACTACCAATACAAGTCAGACTGTCCAACTGACTCAGACTCCGATTGGGAATATAGTAAATGTTGCTCAAGTGATGCCTGGAGCCGAAGGAAGCATTCCTGGTAGTAGTAGGATGGTCGCTCCTCATAGGGAAATTGATCATGAAGCTTTCATGAGGGCAAGGGAAGCCTCAATAGAGACGGCTGTTGAAAAGCATCTCAACCAGAAGTTCTCTGATCTTAAACCTTTACTGCCAAGGTTGAAAAAGATGGTGCATTATAACCCCATCAAGTGTGCAGACCCAGCTACTCTAATGGCAGAAGAGGGAGAATCGTTGCCAGTAGGCTTTCAAACTCTATACTTACCCCCGTACACCAGAGAAGGTCCACCAAAGGCTCACTTGCATAGTTATGTGAGGATTATGTCTAGTTTGGGAATTGGAAAGAATCACCTGCTAAATTTGTTCCCGACTACCTTGAGAGATGTTACTGCCGCCAAGTGGTATTTTAAGATGCCAATTCATACCCGCTCCACATGGGAAGATTTGTCTAAGGCATTTGTGAAGCAGTATTCTTACAACACTCAGGTGGAGACTAATTTGGAGGATTTGGAAAGGATTCACCAGAAACCTAATGAATCTTTCTTGCTGGTAGACGGGGCTCCGAAGTTGGAATCTCTCATTGTGAAACCAGTTGACGGCAGCTTACCCCTTTATAAGGAAAAAATGAAGCTAAAGAGGTTCCACTCTTTTAATGATGTGGTTGAGTTTGCCAAGCGTATCGAGGGATACGAGGAAGAAGACCAAAGGAACAAGTGAAATTCGGGTACTTATCAAGGCAGTCGAGGGTATTCGCAAGGCTACAAGAGTGCGAGTTCTACGACTACACCAGCTGGATCTAGTTCGAAACCAGCTCAAACTGCAGCATTGGGTCATGTGGCCGAAGCGGAGGTGGCTACAATAAATCAGGGAAGGCAGGCGGTGATTCCTCAGAGGATCACTAACCCATGAGCTAAATCTTTGCCAAATATAGGAAGGCGAGACTATTGTAGGGTTTGAAGCTGAGGGAGATAAGGACAATTTATGTTCCTACCATGTGACTGCGGGCCACTGCATGAACAATTACACTCAGCTAATAAAGGCCATTCGGCAATTGATTACTAAGGGGAATATTGTGGAACCACCTTTGAAGCCAAGTGTTCAGAGTAATCCCTTGCCCAACTTTGGATGATCTGGGTACACAAGCTGTTGAGATTGATGATGCTGAAGCAATAAAAGACCCTCCGCATATGGAGGATGATAACTATTTTGATGTATTTGTCTTTTCGATTGATAATATGAACAATTCAGCCCATAAGGCATTTAATGCAATGCAATTTGATTTCGATTACTTGTGTGACATTTTCTCAGATGGAACTGTGCATACATACAAACATTCATTTAATGTCTTTAACATATATGATGCATCATTGCGTGAAATGAATGCATGGACAATTGAAGACCCAAAAATGGCACCTATCTCGAAAGACCTCACGCCTGATGAGGAAAAAGAAATTGCAAAAGTATTACAAAAGCATGTGAAAGCCTTTGCCTAGTCGTACGACGACATGCCAGGGGTTGACAAAGAAATCATTAAATGCTGGATTCCAAAGGATCCGAAAGGGAAAATCGATCAAGCAGAAACTCCGTAGACTCAGACAAAAAAAAGTGTCCAAGTTCAGAGAGAAGAACGTATATGTATGATATGGAATTTCGCATCATGTCGTGACCAATAGTGGAATACAGTTCCAAGGGGCAACAACACAGTGTTCCAGAATAAAGGGGTAGAGCATCATAGATCATCTCCGTATCGCCCATAAGCCAATGGGATGGTAGAAGCAGCCAATAAGTCTATCAATAGAGTTTTGTCAAAAATGGTGATTACCTACAGAGATTGGGCTGACACGTTACCATTCGTCTTGCGGGGGTATAGGACTAGCATCAAAACACCTACCGGAGAAACACCATACTCTTTGGTCTATGGGATGGGATTCATTCTACCAGTGGCGATAGAAAATTAAGTCATCAACCCCATCAATCAAACTTAGGTGGTACTACGTAAAAAAAAAGAAAGAAAAAGAAGAAGTAGTCCGATGGATTGAAAACCAAAAAGGCGATCCATACAAAAGTTAGGACAGTGAGGTGAGCACCATTAGCGGGAAAATCTACAAAGACTGGTTAGTGACAGTCGTGGATTCGATCGAGATGGATGCCATTACTGATTCTATCCTTAGCTTTATTTCATCTTTGATGTGCATTGTGCTAAAACATTATTAGTGAGTGAATGAATGAATGCTTTGTTTTATTCGTTTAAATGTCCCGAGCTTGCTTGAAGTTGAGTTCGTATCATGCATATATGGCTGTATACATTTTCTATTTGCATGCATCTCACTTCAAAAAAAAAAAAAAACCGATAGATTGAAACCTGAAAAGGTGATCTATGCAAAAATTAGGATACAAATAAAAGTTTGCTGAGTTGAAAACCTAAAAGGGCGGTTCAGGCAAAAGTTAAGACGGTCCGATAGGCTGAAAATCCGTAAGGGCGGTCTATGCAAAAATAAGGACATAAAACATTAAAAAAAAAAAGAAAGAAAAGGCCAATCGGCAGTAGTCCTACATGATCCAGACACCCTACAACATGAGATATCTCAAAGTCAGTACCTCACGTTCATGTCTCGTATGGCAGGTCACCGAATCAGCCAACCAAGCTCTGTAACAGTCATCCGCCTCCATTAGAGCTATGCTATCATACCTTAGAATCTCAGAGTGAATGGGGCTCATCCGTTACTGTTGCATATGTCTAGGCCACCACGACGTGAACTCTCCACACTTGGTCATGCACAGGGAAGGGGGCACCCCCTGTACCTGCCCATACTATCTGTATAACCGTACATCAACCTAAGTAGCTGCACGCCTCCTACCTAAGTCTCGATGGTCATATAGGAAATCTCCCACCAGGGGCAAGCCCAACGGATGGATGCATCTGTCCTCTCCCTCAACCAAGTAGACCACTCCTCTGCAGAACGGGTAGCAAAATCTATGATCTCGATGTGCCAAGCCCAATAGTGCTTAGAAGCATACCTTAGATATGGTGGAGGAACACTTAGGAGACCGAGCTTCTCTAGTAACCAGATCTGTATGATAGCCAGTTGATCAGAAGGGTAGTAAAACAATCAGATTGAGAGAGCATGGAGTAAAAGCATACCTGAAGTAGGAAAGGGCACCCGTTAGTCTCAATGGGGCAACCAGAATGAACAGAATCCAAGTAAATCACGCTCTCAGCTAAGATAACGCCCATGGGTGAAGTGCCATTGGCCATCTGAGCCACTACCGAGGCTAACCGGAAACTGCAAGTCCCATCTCTAGACTCACATAGATAACTAGACATCAATAGTAAACTCATCAGAGGGGCCCAACCTGAGGCAGAAGTGGGTAAGGTGGAGCACAGATCCATGATAGCAGATAGGCTGAAACTCGTAGAGGCAACCGCACCAAAAAGCAAACGGCCTAAACCTGTCGTGTCCAGCGCGACCAACCTCTGAAGTGTATGTAAGCTAACAGAATCAGACTCAGGGACAACTAACTTGACTCAACGGGGGTAGGGGATACAGAGAATGGCATTGAACTCCTCGAGCATGAGGCACAGCTCCTGCCCAGAGAAGCAGAAAACATGTTCCATCAGATCCCAAAGACTGGCCGCAGCCATCAAAAAAGCCTGATTCAGGGTCAGAGTGGTGTAGAATCGCATGGACTACAGACTGAAAGGTGTTAGTAAGGCCCAGTTAGAAGAGCGGGAGGTCCTCCAGTAATCTCTAAGGTGATCATAGAGTCAATCCATTGGAAAGGGGTGTAGAAAGAAGAAAAGTTGCTAAAAGCCACCTATAGTCGTGTGACTGTAGTTCAGAGATAACACTTTCTCTATACTTAAATGCAGAATTCTGAGGTTATAGCCGTGTGGTTATAATGTTTAGAGGCAATTTTCAACCGAAATCAAATCTCGGGAAGTGTTAAAATGATTCGAAGGGCAATAAAAGTGAGTATAGTTGAAAATCATTCATTCAGATATATGAACTCGGCAGAGAAAAGCAATGAATATCAGAAGAAGTATCAAAGTAGCCAATGTATCAAGCCAAATAAACAAATGTAACAGAGTAAAGCCAACAGACGGGCAAAATGTACTACAATGCAGAGAGTCAAGCCCATAAGAGGGCTGTATTATCAATAGAAAAGCAAAAAGAAAGGAGCCTAAGACTGTCCCCCATCATCTTGATCATCCATCTGGTTCTCATCCCCAGTGTCCTCATAGTAGATGAGCTGATCCTCCAATGTGTCTACCAGCATACGGAAGGTCTAGTTCATGAGCTTTAGATCCGCAACATGCCTTTGTAGCTGGTCCACCTCCGACCTTAGACAAGTGGACTGCCGACGATGAATACCAAGTGCAGACTGCACCAAAACCAATAGTAGGAACATTATGTCACATAAATGCATACACACACATGCATATGTGCATCAACACTAACTCAAGTATAGGTACTTACTGTCATCATCATGTTGTCCCAAATCATGAGTGTCCTGAGTGCGGAGATAGCCTGACACAAGGACATCCCCTAGGATACCAGAATCTGCATGGGAAACAGTTGTTCGAATTAGACAAATGGGTAACAGTTGTTCGAATTAGACAAATGGGTAATAGTGAGAATCGAAAAATAGATGAAAGTATGGATACTCACATGAGTGGCATCAGAAGGGATAGCAGTAGGGTAGAGGTGGTCCCTGAGATACAGGTTAGCTCGATATGACTGCCCGAACTCATCAAGTAGCTGAATGGATGGCTCTATCAGAAACTCTAGTCGTCTGAGGATGAAGCCAATGGGGGGGGGGGGACCACTAGGGGAATCACCAAAGGATCATATGGAATGTTCTCCATCCTCGCATTAGTATCATGCTCGACTGCCCACGTAGAGGAGCTCCTATCGCCTCAACCATTGGTGGTCTGGGACCCCCGACCACTGGAGCATCTGCTAGACAAAGTACGAGGGTGCTTCCCCCTCCCTAACGGCTACAGATAACAAAAGAAGGGTGCCAATAAATAATAATATAGTATAGATAAATGGACAATAGAAAAGGAAACATACCCCTGCCTACACTACTCTAGTCCGAGGAAGGAGGTATGTGGTGGCAAACTGTAAGTAGTCTCCCTCCACTCCATCTACCATATACCCCAGGTCGAAGAGATCATGATGATCCACCATCGATAGAAGATGTGGCCAAAATAGTCCCATGGGGAGAGCGGCCGAGATCTTCGGCTCTACAGGACCAGAACGCTAATCAGAGACTCGATCTCTGAGGTACCACTCCATGTCGAAGGGGCACTCAATCACAAATCCCCTCGGCATTAGCCTCTGGGCATCCCTAACCTCCTGGGGGAACTCAGCCTCCCTCCAGGGCTCCTTAGTCAGCTGAAATTAGAAAATTAGGAGTCAGAAGATCAGAGAGACAGTTGTGAAACACCAGAATTCAGAATTCGTAAAAAGGAGAGATGTGTACCTCCTCGAATGTCATCTGAGTCAAAAATAGCAGGTAGTCATCTACACTCCTGTCTACCTAACCCTAGCTAAAACCCAACCATCATCTCAGTTAGGGGAAGTTAGGGAGCTTTGTGGTCTCCGGAATATGCACCATCGGCTGAGGAATGAATCTGTACTCGTACGCCCAAATCTGCAAAAGATGCATAATAAGAAAGAAAAAAAAAGTTAAAGGAACTCACATGAAGGATGATCCAAGGGCCCTTCACCTCCTTTTACTTCCCTTGGGCGTATAGATTGAGGGAGTAGTACAGCTGAGCCAAGCTAGCTCCTCCCCAACACAAGTCCCTTACGTTACCTAGCTAGATCAGTGAAGGAAGGACAACTAAGTTCAGTTCGCTCTAACCTGTGAGGAAAACCAATGTAGCAAGGGCATAAAGGAGAAAAGCCCTAGCATAATAGCTCGCATCCTCAGCAGTGAATATGGTGCCCTCAGGAAGCTCAGCCTGCCTCGCCAACCAATAATCTTGGAGATTACTGCACTGGATCCTCCTATCCTAAGGTGTCAAACAGATCAGTATGGTAATGATCTCAGGATTAAAGCCTCCCCTCTCTAGTGCCTAGTTGAACTCGATAGTACGCCCACCAAAAGGGAGTCCAGTAATAGCCGTAAAATCCTCGGGAGTGATGGTGTATTCCCCAGTCGGGAAATGGAAAGTGTGCGTGGAATCCATCTATCGCTCTATTAGCACCGTCATTAGACTACAACTCATACAGGGAGGATGCTCACACATGGAGCATAAATCCTCTATAGTCTAGTGGCATCAACAATCTCGCTCACGCCATCCGAGAGTCTCCTATACCACCTCAATGCCTCCGACAGCGTCCTGGCCCTACAATTACGGGCCCTGATCCTGCAAAACAATGAACGAGGAGTTTTTATGAGTTATTTGGATCACATATAAGCTATATAAACCAAATAAAATGCATTGGAATTGAAAGAAAAAAAAAAAGAAAATTTATGTTCTAGCCGCGCAACTGTACCCCTCAGAGATAGAGCCGCGTGGCTCTGTTCAAGTAGTCCCAGCCTGGCTTTAGAAAAGAGCCAACGGCTATAACTTAAAGCCGTGCAGCTCTATCTAGAAAAACACAAAACCTCCGAAAAAACCCTAGGTTTTACAAAATCAACCCTAAATCAACTTTAATCACTACCAAATCATCAATTAAAGTTCCTAGGGACAAAAGCTACCTTAAGCATACATCAATTTCACATAATTTATCTAATTTCATCTACATTTGCAGGAATTGGAGGAAATTGAAAAAACAGAAAAATTGAGAAAAAGTAAACAATCCTGAGCCGCATGCGTAGATGACTGAAGCGTGATGGGTACAGGATCATTTATCTTGACCCAACAATACTTAACCGAGTCACGAAGGCCGTACACATCGGCTGTGGACTCAGTAGGCAAGAAAAATGTCCCCTTGGGCAAAACATACCTTGTGTGAGTGGTGGGCTGTGAAGGAGTAGCGGGACGAAGCATTTTTCCAAGCTTTTTCATCATCTTGAAGGTTAGAAACTGGTTTTGTGCAGAGAGAAAAGGGAAGACAAAAAAAGGAGAAGGAGAAATGTTTTTGGCTCCAAAAATAGTGACCGCTCGAAATTTCTATATATGCCCATTTTCACGCTAGAGCCACGCGGTTTTAACGGCAAGTTATAGCTGCGCGACTCTATGTTACAAATTAGAGCTGTGCGGCTCTAAATCTCTGGTGTGAAGATTTTCTCAATTTTCAGAATTTTCATTTATGCCGATATAATCTCGAGAAGGATACTCTTTCCTTTTTGCAGGTATCCAAGGGCACAATAATCAAGCCATATTTATTCTTGATCGAAGGGGAAAAAAATTTTTGTTTCCAAAACTATTGATCAAGGAATAAATACGTGTTCTTAACCCAACTTCAAAATTATTGCTCCGCCGAGAGCCAACTTCAAACCAAAGCTCCTAGAGCCAACTTCAAACCAACTCAAATCAGGCTCGACCGCTGCTTCGTAAAGGAACCGAGGGAAGTCCCTGAATCAACTCAAATCGGGCTAGATCGCTATTTCGCACAGACATTAAAACATGTCCCTCAATCAAATCAAATGGAGGTAAACCACTGTTTCACACAGAAATCGAAACAAGTCCCTGAATCAAATCAAATTGGGCTAGACCACTGCTTCGCAAAGAAACTGAGGCAAGTCCCTGAATCAACTTAACTTGAGCTAGACTGCTATTTCACACAGACATCAAAACAAGTCCCTGAATCAAATCAAATAGGGCTAGACCGCTGCTTCGTAAAGGAACCGAGACAAGTCCCTAAATCAACTCAACTCGGGCTAGACCGCTGCTTCACAAAGGAGCTAAGGCAAGTCCCTGAATCAACTCAAATTGGGCCAGGCCGCTGTTTCGCACAAACATCAAAATATGTCCCAGAATCAAATCAAATCGGGCTAGACTGCTATTTCAAAAAGACATCGAAACAAGTCCCTGAATCAAATCAAATTGGGCTAGATAGTTTTTTCGCAAAGAAACCAAGGTAAAACCCTGAATCAACTTAACTTGGGCTAGACCGCTATTTCGTACAGACATTGAAACATGTCCCTGAATTGAATCAAATCTGGCTAGACCGCTACTTCGTAAAGGAACCGAGGTAAGTCCCTGAATCAACTCAACTCGGGCTAGACTGTTGCTTAGAAAAGGAATCGAGGCAAGTCCCTAAATCAACTCAATTCAGGCTATACCGCTACTTCGTATAGACATCGAGGCAAGTCCCTAAATCAACTCAACTAGGGCTAGACTGCTGGTTAGCACAAACACCAAGGCAAGTCCCTGAATCAATTCAACTCGAGCTAGACCGCTGCTTCGCATAGACACTGAGGCAAGTCCCTAAATCAACTCAACTCGGGCGAGATTGCTGCTTTGCATAAACACCAAGGTAAGTCCCTGAATCAACTCAAATCGGGCTAGATCACTATTTCGCATAGACTTCGAAACATTTCCCTGAATCAACTCAAATCGGACTAGACTGCTACCTTGCACACACACCGAGGTAAGTCCCTGAATCATCTCAAATCGGGCTAGACCGCTATTTTGCACAGACATCGAAATAAGTCACTGAATTAACTCAACTTAGGCTAGACTGCTACCTCACACAAGCACCAAGGCAAGTCCCTATATCAACTCAACAGGCTAGACCATTGTTTCGCACAGACATCGAAACAAGGCCCTGAATCAACTTAACTCAGGCTAAACCGCTGTCTTGTACAGACATTGAGATAAGTCCCTGAACCAATTCAACACAATTCTATCCGTGACACAAGCACCATGGAGGACTAGTACGAGAAAGACAGTAGGTACATTTTGTTTCCTTTTCTCACCATGCTCTCTATCGTGGGACCAAACTCGAACTGGGCATAACAGCCCAACCATGTGTCGACTTTGATCTTGTGAGGGGCAACCTATGAGCACAAGTTTTCCCAACCTCTGTGATGAAAATCCTATGTTACCTGTTAAGATAGATAAACATGAGTTGGGTTTGAAAAGGAGCGGAATATTACCTGGAATGTCTCAAACGAACCGAAAACCGAACAGTCCTCGATCCAAAACCCCAAGAAAGGTCCTTCGAGTGATTAGAGAGCTTAGATGTGGCTGTGGGATTTAGGAAAATTCCTAACAGGTTTGGTTAGAGCCGCACAGCTGTAGTTTCACAACCACAGACGCACGAATGTAAATCCAGAGTCATACGGTTGTAACCTTACAGCCACACAGCTCTAACGAGTGATTAAATTACTTCCTAAATAGCAGTAATATGCTTTGATAGCGTTTTGGATTCCAAAATTAAAGGGAGCTAGGATTCTCTAGGCTTGAGGAGAGACCAGAATACAATAGAGAAGAGAAGAGAGATAACACACAAAATTGAAGAGAGTACAAAAGAATAAGAGAGAACAAAAGGAGATTAAACAAAAAAAGAGAGAGTTAGCAAAAATTCTAAGAGAGTTAAACCAAAAAAAAAAAAAAAAAAAGAGAAAAAAAAGCATAAGAAACCAAAGAAAAAAAAAGACTAGAAACACATTAAACGTGAGTGTCTGGACGTTTCTCACTCGTTCGAGTTGTTCTCGGGTTTTGCTTGGATTGATTCGAGGCTCGTGTTCAAAGATTTCAAGACTTTCATGATGTTCTAAGTGAATTCTGGCTTCCAAATCGAATTTTGGTTGTCAAACACATTAGAACATCAAAAGGGTAAGCTCTAAGAGGCCTTAAACTCGTATTTGATTATTTTGTTGTGTGTTTTCTAAAATTTCCAGAAACTATCTGTTTGATTATAGCCGTACGGCTCTAACTAGAGCTGAGCTACTGTAATCCCCTAGAACAAAGCCGAGTGGCTATACCACTATAGCCGCATGGCTGTGTTCTTCTGGGTAGAAACTTAAAAGGCCCTAAATCAATCGAAAGCAGTCAATTTCCTGTTTTGCTCATTCTGTTATGAACTTTTTCAGTCCAATCATATCTGTTACACTCAGAATTATGGTTTTTGGATTTCCTATAACGTGGATGTGGGATTTGGGTTCAGTTGATTTTAGTTTATGGAACCCGGGGTTATTCGATGCAAATAGGATCCACTGTCTAGCTTTAGCAGACCCCCATGTTCCCTAAAATCCTCAGGAATCATTGAAACAAGTCAAAATAGTGATTTAGGAAACAAAGAAAACCAATTTCGGGTTCTGGACACTACAGCCGCACGGCTGTAGTGGTAATAGCTGCACGGTTCTGACTAGAGCCGCATGGCTATAGTTCCCAACTGAAGGTAAAGTCTTGGGACGACTGCCACGAACGTCGTCGCATGATGCTGTCTTCAGAATCAAACTGTTTTTTGGCAAGTTTACTGTTTTAGGCCTTAGATAGATGTTGATATTAGGAAATCCCCACGAATAGAACCTCGAGTTTCGGGATATCCAACTCACTAAGATGAAGTAATTTGTATGTAATTGAGTTAAAAAAAAAGGCACACCTTCACCAAAAAAAAAAAAGAAGAAAAAAAGGGGAAAAATGATGATGAAACAAATGACTGTTGGGGATTTAATCGCACAAAAACAATACGCAGCGGAAATAAAAGGATTAATCCCCACCAAGGACCCATGTACATTGCATTGAATTGGAAGGAGGGTTAAAGAATTACCTTAATTCTTTGTAGGTTTTGAATCAATTAGGAACCAAAGTAGCTTCCCTCTACGGTTGATCCACACGGAGCAATTCATTCACCGCGTGCTAGCGCCGGGATTGAAGAACGATTTCTTCGAATGGAAAAGCCAAAGTTTCGAAAACCTTGGGTGAAGGAGAAGGGTGAAGTCGGCTGGCTCCTTGGAGGCTGCAGAAAAACTGCATCTTATGTGTAGGCTAGGGTTAGAGATTTTAGGTTATAAAACTTCCTTTTATATCCATTAAACTTAATTATAATTATAACTTAATACCCTTATTAGTTATAATTATAAATTAACCCACACAACTTAATATTAATTCTCAATTAATATTAAATCAATTCCATTCTCCATCATACACATATGTATATTGATATTATAATTAATTATATCTCTATATATAATTAAATTATAATATGCAGCATACTTTATGCAATATTAATCATATTAATATTTATATATACATATATATATATAAATATATATATCATTATATATATATTTATTCTCTTTCTCATTCATAAATTATTATCCAATAATAATTTATACCCGAAAAGATGAACTTCATTTTTGCTCTTTGTGTGTGACCCCATAGGTTCATATTAATTGGCAATAAGGAAATTACCATAATGTCCTTATAGGTCACAAGCGGACTCTAGCAAGCCATTACGACTACCCAATTAACATGATTGGAATGATCCAATACCTATTTATAGAATGTCATATTCCCTTTTGTCTCTTTGATATCATGATTAATCATAAGACATGGTACACTTGTCAATCTTATATAATTAATCATATGCTTTCTCGATCTCAAAGTAAACTGTTTAGACAAATCAATTGATACTCTATCAATTATTTGAGCACGGCCATGCATTTAACAGTCTTACTTATCGAGGGGCCCAGTGATATCGCTCTCTTGATAGAGAGGGACAAAATCCCATATCTGTCACTCACATCCCAAAGCATGAGTCATATTGTACCCAATCACAGCCTTTATAACTACTCTGTTACAAGCAGCGTTTGACTGCGTCAAAGCACAACATGAGTTCATCCCGGAATCAATGGTGACCTCAGGTCAAAGGAATCAGCTAATGACACTACTATAATCAAGATCAGTTGTGACACATGACCATGAACTTGATCTCATAGTGGGTCTCCAGTAACATGTTCTCTAACATATTACCCGTGAGTATAATCTGTATCTGTATACACTATATTCATCTTATGAATATCCATTATCACTCACACTAGTCTTAGTTTGTTATTATTCCCATAATAACAATCGACTAGGGATATTTAGAATAACACGATTTATTCATGGATACTTATCATAAATGCTAACATACAAACATAAATGATAATATTAATCTACACTAGATTAATCTTAGAAGTCAAATTACATAATCCAATATTGGCCTTAGGGCACAATTTCCAACAATCTCCCACTTGCACTATGGCCAATCATACATGTATCTCATACCCATTGACCTACATGACTTTCATGTATTCACTCGTGCAGGAGTCTTTGTCAGTGAATTATTAATTTTACCTTCCGTTGTTACTTTACACATTTTCACTCTCTCTTTAGAGACAGCCTCTCTAAATTAGTGAAAAACGCCTAAGTATATACTTGTGTCATACAAGGTTCTTACGCATTGAACTATTATCCCTACAATAGTCTCACAGGATAAGCAATGCTTAGAACAAAACACAACATTTTGTGATGAACTTCTTCATCCAAAATTTCCTTTACATCATATGTAACAATATACTTTGACTACTATTATAGATATTTAGCTATATCATTTTATTTTGAACCTTTCAAAATCATAACATCTCCTTTTAAGAGAATACTAGATCTCGACTGATATATTGCAACTAATTGCAATCAGTTGTATATGTGCAACTATTTACACAGTTAACATAAGCAAGCTTCTATTAAGTCTTTTACATTGAACGCTTTCAATGCTTTGACTTAAGCCAAAACATTCTTTTAGATCTATCTTTATAGATTCCAATTTCAAGAACACAGGCAGTCATGCTTATAACATTAACCGAAATTACTTTCTTAGCCAAGATTTTACTTCTTGCAAGGTAAGAATGTTATTTCCAACAAGCCATATGTCATCCACATATAGCGTTAGGAATACCGATATGCTCCCACTGATCCTTTTGAAACACAAGATTCATCATCCTTTTGATAAAATCAAACCATTTGATTTCTTTATCAAAACTATGATTCCAACTATTTGATGCATGTTTCGATCCTTATAAGAATCTTTGAAACTTGCATACGCTATTTGAATTCTTTGGATGCTCAAAAACTTTGGGTTGTGTCACGTACACATCCTCAATCATGTTTTCACGTAGAAAACAGATTTTGATATCCATTTGCCATATTTTATAATCATATTATGCGGATGTGGCAACAAGAACTCAATTTGACTTGATCATGATTAATGACGAAAAAGGATTTTATCATAGTCCTACTATGAATTTGTTCGTATCCTCATAGTCACTACTATGAACTTGTTTATTACCCCTTTTTGTCACTAGTCGTGCTTTATAAGTTTGAAGATCACCATTCATGTCGGTTTTCAATTTGAAAACTCACTTGCAACCATTGCATATGCATCTTCTAAAAGATTTATCAAAGTCTATACTTTGATTGTCAGACATGGACTTATCTTCAACCTTTGTAGCATCAAGTCACTTATTAGATTCAAAATCTAACATTGCTTCTTCATAAAAGAAGACTTATTCCAATCTAGTAAAACTACATCATGATTTTGAGAAATCCATATCTCTCCTATTCATGTCGTATTCTACTAGACTTTCATTGGACTTGTGTAATTTCAACAATGATCATGAAACCATTTCCATGTTCCTCTTCAACGTTAATGTCACTTTGTGAATTACGAGTTTTGTAGGTGTACTTTACTCCCACTAACTCTTCTAGAAATTAACTCCCTCTTCAAGGGGAAACCATTTCTAGCTACAACTATTTTGTATCCCAAAGAAACACAAGAGTAACAACTCCTATTTTCTTTTTGAGTAATCCAAAATACGACATTTAAATTTAGGTGCCAACTTATTCGAAATAAGCTTTACAGCCCTAAACTTATTCAATGAAACAATTTGGGTCTCTTACCCAACCATATCTCATATGTTGATTCATGAATTGTTTTAGACGGAACTTGGTTCACAATATACACAGCTGCTTTAATGGCATATTTTCGAGAAAACGATGATCAATCTTGACTTCATCATAGATTGAACTATATCTGTATAGAGTTCGACTACTCCCTTTTCGACACAACATACTTTGTGGCGTACTTGGAGGAGTCAATTGTGAGACAGTCCCACAATCTCTAAGATGATTGTCAAAATCTTGACTCAAATATTCACCACTCGGATCATATCTAAGTGACTTTACTATCTTGTCAATATACTTCATACTCCTTTTACAAGCTTTTGAACACTTCAAAAGTTCCAAACTCGTGTTTCATTAGATACACTTATCTAGTGAAAAGTTCCACAAAATAATGAAGTATTAAAACCTCCTTTAGCAGTTGATTTATAATTCATATACATCCACATGTATAATGCTTAATAAATCGATTATTCTTTAACTACTTTTAGCAAAGAACCACTTTTGTCATCTTTTACAATAAACAACATTTGCATGATTCAAGATGATTCATAATCTCATGAATCCAAAAGTCCATTCTCATGGAGTTTCGTAATGCGACTTTGCTTATGTTTCCAAGACAACATTGCCAAAATAGGTTTAATCAAACTATTTGATTCGATCCTTACAGTATTTATGTTACAGATGGGCTCCACATATAAAGACAATTATGTAAATCTACATTTCATAATCATGTCTTTATAAAGTTTATAATTCACAATTATAAAATAAACAACATTTGTTTACTTAAGCCAACAAGCTCAATAGGCAACAAGAGTTCGTAACTCACATGTAAAAGTTCATAACCTTTGAGTAACAACCTTTGCTTCTCTTGCCTATTCGCATTCTACCTTTCACCTTCATAAGGTTTCTATTCAAGTTGCGATTCATCATATTCTACTAATATGAGATCCACAACTGGTATCTAATACCTTTGATATAGAAACAAAAGTAGAATAGTTAATAAATACTTAAGGTAGCAGTCTTACTGCCTTTCATCTTCTTATAGTTCTCCAAACAAAGTTTGCTATTTCCATTCTAATGAACGATTCATTCTAGAAATGGCAACACCCTTCTTTTGGAGATCTCTCTATGCCAACAGCTTTGGCCTTTAAAGCACTTTCACCCGAACCTTTCGGTCTTTATGCTTTTCGACCTTTCTTTTATCCTTTTCCTTTTGAACCATAAGCACACAATTCGAGGCGGGCTTATCCTTTATGGATAACTTAACATTCTTTTGCATCCTATGCAACTAATTCACAATTTTCCCCATGTCATTCAAATGATAGTTCATCACCAATGACTATCAAATAATGAATTCAAGATCACATTTTAATGCCTTTTGGAAGCCAATGAGAAAATGTTGCCTCAGACACTTATCTTTTCTTGCTTACTAACTGATGGAACATTTCCATTTGTGATGTATCATATACCTCAAGTAAAACTTCCACGTGCGGAAGAATTGGTGGCAAGTGTAAGATAATAAATTTTAAACAGAGTCCCTTCGATGCTTCAAGTAAGCATCTTTTATACTCGTGTTACAATTGCTAGTGGTTCATTGGGCAAAAGGATTATTGAGAACATATGATTCCTTTTGATTTGAGAACAATTCTCAAAGTTCAATAACAATCGAGACCATGATAATAGCAATCATAACTATAATAAAGCGTGTAAAGATTTTTATTTAAATGCTCCCACTTAAATTATAAAACCCTTTAAAATATTCAAGTGGGTGAAGATCCAAAATCCATACTTAACCATAGCACTGCTTTGGCATGTCCCTATGATTAAATATAATTTCGGTAGGCAAAGACTCAAAATCATGCTTTAAACCATTTAAACATATTTTGGATGTGCACTTCTTTGCCAATTGCATCATTATGCAACTCTTCTAATTTATGAGATGCATGATATCATATATCATGTTTAATTGTATGTTACTCATCTCATCTTTGCCTCGGGCTCAAACACCTTTTTGATTAACCCTTTGTTAAACCAATTACAACACAATGAGAATCACCATTTCTCATATTATCGCTTCGCTAAGGTCACAACATGCGTACCAGCTTTGGCGTGGCTACCATGATGCGAACATAGTACTTGACTAGTGTTATACGTAATTGGGTGGCAAATATAAACTTCTTAAGTTTATTTAGGGTTTATAAAATCCTGTGATTTAATTGTATCTCATACAATTCATGGCATTAATATTAAACATACATTTGTTAATACTAATTAGCATGGCATCCTATGTCATACATATGTTAAGCATGCAATCTAGCATGGCATCACATGGCATCTAAAAGAAACAAGGCATGCATTTACACATATATATAAACATTTGCATCACATGCAAAATAATTTCTAACATGCATCAATATTTATTAACATGGCATCTTATGGCATAAAATAAATATAACATGCATAAGACTCAAAACCGTGTTATGGTATGGTTTTATCTACATTGATTTTCATAGGCCAATATGAAAATCAACAGGTCATTTCCTAGGTGGTTGTAACCATCGCATGGTCACAGCTCTCCCGCACCCCTTGGATCCGTCCTCACGTCTTTGTTCCTTGGCACCATCTCATGGATTTACATATTTTACAAAATTGTATCCTATACAACTTTCTAGTAAAATAAATTTACATATAATAAATTGCATCCTATACAATTTATCTAGAAAAATAAGATTACATAAATACAAACGACTCGCAGGCCGTATTTATACAAAACCTTACATCTATAAAACCAAAAGAAACAAAACCATCCATGGGGTCCAAAAACCATACCAAAACACCATGCATAAAATCTTCAAGATTTAGGGTTCAAAACGCTAAAACACAATCTCATTGCATTTATAAATAATTGATTGGAAAATCGTAAATATGTAGAAACAATTTCCACACTTAAACGAAGAACACCAAACCCAAACTCCAGCGATCCAACTCGCTGCTGAGTTGGACGGGTTACGGGGGCGGTAGCCCCTGTTGCGAAGCAAGCGCCGCAGGCAAAAAATTTTTCGCGCACTGCAGCATCCAATGCTGCGCGCAGCATCAAGGGAGCACGGCGTGCCACTCATGTTGGCACGGCGTGCCAATCAGTTGGCACGGCGTGCCGATCCAGCACGCCGTCGTGCCCCCAAACTGCTTCTCAGTTGCATTTGTCAAACAAACAGCACGTCGCGCAGAAAAACAAGCCATTCTGAAAATTCCCAGGTGGCACGCCGTGCCAAGGTTGGCACGCCGGCGTGCCACCATTCTGGTTCATATTCTGGAAACAATTTCCAGTTGGCACGCCGTGCCATGCCAGCACGCCGGCGTGCCAACAAGCTGAACCCAGAATTTTCAGCCCCCAAATGATCCAAATCAAGTGTAAAACAAATCATTCATAATGATTAACTTCCAAATCAAATCAAAAATGTTATTCACAATAACATAGAACCCTAAATCAAGATCATACAACCCTAACATGCAATTTTGATCTAATCAAAATAACAAATCCAATTCAACCAATGCACAAGTGGCTCTGATACCACTGTTGGGGATTTAATCGCACAAAAACAATACGCAGCGGAAATAAAAGGATTAATCCCCACCAAGGACCCATGTACATTGCATTGAATTGGAAGGAGGGTTAAAGAATTACCTTAATTCTTTGTAGGTTTTGAATCAATTAGGAACCAAAGTAGCTTCCCTCTACGGTTGATCCACACGGAACAATTCATTCACCGCGTGCTAGCGCCGGGATTGAAGAACGATTTCTTCGAATGGAAAAGCCAAAGTTTCGAAAACCTTGGGTTAAGGAGAAGGGTGAAGTCGGCTGGCTCCTTGGAGGCTGCAGAAAAACTGCATCTTATGTGTAGGCTAGGGTTAGAGATTTTAGGTTATAAAACTTCCTTTTATATCCATTAAACTTAATTATAATTATAACTTAATACCCTTATTAGTTATAATTATAAATTAACCCACACAACTTAATATTAATTCTCAATTAATATTAAATCAATTCCATTCTCCATCATACACATATGTATATTGATATTATAATTAATTATATCTCTATATATAATTAAATTATAATATGTAGCATACTTTATGCAATATTAATCATATTAATATTTATATATACATATATATATATAAATATATATATCATTATATATATATTTATTCTCTTTCTCATTCATAAATTATTATCCAATAATAATTTATACCCGAAAAGATGAACTTCATTTTTGCTCTTTGTGTGTGACCCCATAGGTTCATATTAATTGGCAATAAGGAAATTACCATAATGTCCTTATAGGTCACAAGCGGACTCTAGCAAGCCATTACGACTACCCAATTAATATGATTGGAATGATCCAATACCTATTTATAGAATGTCATATTCCCTTTTGTCTCTTTGATATCATGATTAATCATAAGACATGGTACACTTGTCAATCTTATATAATTAATCATATGCTTTCTCGATCTCAAAGTAAACTGTTTAGACAAATCAATTGATACTCTATCAATTATTTGAGCACGGCCATGCATTTAACAGTCTTACTTATCGAGGGGCCCAGTGATATCGCTCTCTTGATAGAGAGGGACAAAATCCCATATCTGTCACTCACATCCCAAAGCATGAGTCATATTGTACCCAATCACAGCCTTTATAACTACTCTGTTACAAGCAGCGTTTGACTGCGTCAAAGCACAACATGAGTTCATCCCGGAATCAATGGTGACCTCAGGTCAAAGGAATCAGCTAATGACACTACTATAATCAAGATCAGTTGTGACACATGACCATGAACTTGATCTCATAGTGGGTCTCCAGTAACATGTTCTCTAACATATTACCCGTGAGTATAATCTGTATCTGTATACACTATATTCATCTTATGAATATCCATTATCACTCACACTAGTCTTAGTTTGTTATTATTCCCATAATAACAATCGACTAGGGATATTTAGAATAACACGATTTATTCATGGATACTTATCATAAATGCTAACATACAAACATAAATGATAATATTAATCTACACTAGATTAATCTTAGAAGTCAAATTACATAATCCAATATTGGCCTTAGGGCACAATTTCCAACAATGACAATATTCGAATTGAAAAGAATACCTGCTCGAAGGTCATATTTACCAAAAGCTGGCGATAAATCCAAGGATCAGTATCAACCTCGCTCCAACCAAAGCCAAGCCACCGCTGTAATAGAGGAAAGTCAAGAATCACGGTGCCAGCCGGTAGGGCTACTTTTGGCTGAGGAACAAAGGCGTACTCGTACGCCTAAATCTGTACAATGACCTCATTAATCATTAAAAAAAAAGAAAGAAAGAAAGAAAGAAGAAAAGGGGGGTTTACTCACATAAAGGACTATCCAAGCGCCCTTCAGCTCCTTGTGCCTCCCGCGAGCACAGACATCGAGGCCATAATACAACTGAGCCAGTCCAGCTCATCCCCAACTCAGACTGCCAACATCCTCAAGCTCTATCAGCGACGGGAGCACAACAAGGTTCAGGTCGCTCTGACCTGTGGGGAATAACAAAGTGCTTAGGGCAAATAACAGAAACGCCCGTGCATAATGCCTCACATCTCTAAGTGCGAACGAAGCACCCTCAGGTAAACTATCCTAGCCCCTCAACCAGTAATCTCGCAGGGTGCTCCCCTAGACCCAACTGCATGCGGGAGTCAAACCGATCAGCATCCCGATCACGTCTGGCCTGAAGCCTCCATACTCCAGCGACTGGTTAAAATCTATGATGGGTCCGCCAAAGGAAAGACCGGTGATGGCCACGAAATCCTCAGGCGTGATGGTGAACTCCCCGATCGGGAAGTGGAAGGTATGTGTGGAGTCCATCCACCGCTCCAAGAGCGCCATCAATAAGCCCCTACTCGTCCGAGGTGCGGTCTCGCACATGGAACAAACAAACTGGTCCAAACCGGTCGAATCAACCAGCTCCTGCACATCATCCGGGAGTCGTCGATACCAGGATACTGCATCCGTCACAGAACCGGCACCCCGGTTATTTAGCCTCGACTGTAAGTCATAAACAGGGAGTTTTATAAATTATTTATTTGTTATTTTGCATAAATACAGTGTTTAAAATAAAATTGGAGACTTTAAATTTTGGTTTTTGGTTAAACCAGAGCCGCCCGGACATGGTTAGAGTCGGCCGACCCTAACCATAGCCGGCTGGCTCTATTCTAACCGGAATAGAGGTGCCCGGCTCTATTCTTGAACCAGAGCCGCCGGTTCATGAACACAACCAGCCGGCTCTAGCGTTGAACAGGCCGGCTATGTTCGGAAAACCAACGGTTTGGTTTTCAAAACCTAGGTTTTGAGATTTTTCGCCTAAAAATCGATTAAAATCAGTTCTAAATCATCAATTAAGCTTCCTAGGGGAAAAATCTACTAAAAACCGGTCCAAACCGGTCGAATCAACCAGCTCCTACACATCATCTGGGAGTCGTCGATACTAAGATACTGCATCCGTCACAGAACCAGCACCCTAGTTATTTAGCCTGGACTGTAAGTCATAAACAGGGAGTTTTATGAATTATTTATTCGTTATTTTGCATAAATACAGTGTTTAAAATAAAATTGGAGACTTTAAATTTTGGTTTTTGGTTGAACCAGAGCCGCCCCGGCCATGGTTAGAGTCGGCCGACACTGACCATAGCCGGCCGGTTCTGTTCTAACCGGAACAGAGCTGCTAGGCTCTGTTCTTAAACCAGAGCAGTCGGTTCATAAACACAACCGGCCGGCTCTAGCGTTGAGCCGGCCGGCTATGTTCAGAAAACCAGTGGTTTGGTTCCCAAAACTTAGGTTTTGTGATTTTTCGCCTAAAAATCGATTAAAATCATTTCTAAATCATCAATTAAGCTTCCTAGGGGCAAAATCTACTAAAAACATGCATCAATTCCATGTAATTCCATCTAATTTTGTCAAATTTTGCAAAAATTCAAAATGGAGAAAAGTAAATAAAACTAAGCAAATTTTGTATAATGTGGGCAGATGGCTTCAAGGTCATGGGCACTGGGTCGTTCCGGCCAACTCCACAATACGGAACTGACTCTCTCAAGCCATACACGTCCGCTGTAGTCTTAGTGGGTAAGAAAAATTCTCCCTCTGGCAAAGAATACCTCACGTGAAGGGATGGCTGCGTAGGAGCGTTTGGGAGGACAGCTCTCTGCATCTTCCTCATTGTGTAAAGCAGAAAGTGAAGAGAAGTAAGGAAGTTTGTTCAGAGGAAGCAAACGTAGAAGCAGAGAAGAAGAGTAAAAATGAAGAAGGGAAAGTTTTCTTTTTATAACCATCCTAACCCACTAGAGCCGTATGGCTCTAGTCATGAGCCGCCGGCTCTGCCACACTAAGGCAGAGCCGCCCGGCTCTGGTTCAAACAATGTCACATTTTTTCCTATTTTTCACGATTTTCACTTATTCCAATTTGATCCCGGGGCGGGTTTTATTTAATTTTTGCAGATATTTAGGGGTCAAATGTCCCCGAGCCGTATTTATTCTTGATCGAAGGGGCAAAAATTTTTGTTTCCAAAATTATTGATCAAGGAATAAATACGCGCTTTCAATTCCACTTCCACGGACTCACTCCACCACAGCGAGTCAATCACGGGCGCACTCCACCACAGCGAGTCAATCACGGGCGCACTCCACCACAGTGAGTCAATCACGAACGCACTCCACCACTGCGAGTCGATCACAGGCGCACTCCACCATAGCGAGTCGATCACGGGCGCGCTCCACCACAGCGAGCCCATCACGGGCGCACTCCACCACAGCAAGTCAATCACGGGCGCACTCCACCACAGCGAGTCGACAATATAGTTTTCGCATATGGGGCATCAGGTATGCTTCCTTGTCCTTTCTCACTGCGCTCTCAATCGCAGGACCAAACTCGATCTAGGCTCTATAGCCCGCGATGATCTGACTTTGGTCCCGCGAGGGGCAACCTGTGAGCATGGGTTTTCTCGACCTCTGTGATGAGAACTTATGTGATACCTTTGAAGCAGAGGGATGTGTATTAGGCTCAAAAGCGGCCAGATTGTTGCCTGGAAAGTCTCAAATGTCCCGAAAGTGAAGCTACCCGTGATCCGAAACTCCCGGATAGGTCCCCCAAGAGGTCTCTAGGGTTTAGGGTGTATGTTGGAATTTTTGCCTGTCGCTCCGGCCTTCGCTAGAGCCAGGTGGCTCTGGTTTCTTGAACCAGAGCCGGCCGGCTCTAGACTAGAGCCGTACGGCTCTAGTGCCTACTAGAGCCGGCCGGCTCTGGTTCAAGAAACCAGAGCCGCCTGGCACTAGTGGGCAGAACAGGTTGCCTTGTAATGTCAGGCAACCTGTTTGCAGAGGTATGGGCGAGCGTTTTCTTTTTCTTTCTTTTTCTGGCGGGCATTTAATGAGGAAATGATGGGGTATGGGATATAAAAAATAGAGAGAGGGAGATCTTCTAGGGGGGACTTGGACTTTCTGTAAAAAAAGAGATCGAAAAAAGAAACAGAGGGAAACAGAGGAAAAAGGTGGTGAGAAGAGAGGAAGAGAGAAGAAGTTTGATTTAGAGAATCCAAACCCAGGAAAATACAAAAACCTAACTTCTCTACCTTTGCATATTGGTTTGAAACCATTTCGGGTTCGTTTCGGTTTTGTGGCGGATTGTTTCAATTTTGTCAATTGAGATTTCGGTGACGATCCTAGGCTTTCTAATCTGTTCTTACATATTCAATACGCTGGAAAGACATCAAGGTTACTCTGAGAGGCCTTAAACCCATTTACATTATGTTTTCTGCATGTTTTTCATCTTTTGAAATTTTTCTGGAAAACTGACTCAGCCCGTCATAGCCGTACGGCTGTGTTTTTCATGAACATAGCTGGCCGGCTATGTCCTTGAAGAACAAAGCCGGCCGGCTCTAACCCAGAGTCGGCCGACCTTGTTCTTCAGGGCAGATTCCTGATCTGTTCCAAATGGCCAGAAGGGTTCGTTTTCCATTTTTGCTTTTCTGATTTGATATATTCTGGCCTTTGGATGTTTAGTCCCGTTTTTATATTTATGGACGTGTAAACATTTGTTTTTCGGTTTTTTTTGGGTTTAATATTTCGGTTTCGGGGTTGTTTGATCATTACGGATCTATGGTTCAGCATTAGCGAACTCCCGAATACTATGAAACCCTAGGAAAACATTGAAAACTAATTAAGATGATTTTTTTTTTCGAAAAATTAGAAAACCGGCCTCGGGTCCGGGCATTACAGCCGCCCAGCAGGGACTAGAGCCGCCTGGCTCTACTCCTTGTTGTATGGCTGTAATTCCCGGGAAAAAGACAGAATCGCGGAACACCCTATATGAACGTCGTTGTGCGATGCTGTTTTCGGGTTCAAATTATTTTTGATGTGTTTATCGCTTTATGGACTTTAGATGTTTATGTAACTAGGAAAACCCACACGAACGGAACCTCGAGTTCCGGGATAGCCGACCCACAAAAACAGCAATTTGCATGAAACCGAACCAAATGGTTTACAAAAATTGATTTTTTAGCACAAAAAAACTACAGGGCGTTTCAAAACCATTTTCCAGGTCTAACCCGTCCGACCCATCGGGTCGACCTGGTTACCCCCTAAATGCATGTTCCCACTTCCTAAATCCCCAATTCTATCCTGATTTGAGTCCTATTTGTATTTATAATATAACTGCGCTAATTAATCTGTTTTGTAGCATTTATTTTCATTTTTACTGTATTTAATAGATTAATTCGTGTAATTAGGCAGTTGTATTATTAGATCCTCATGTATTTAGGCGATTGTAAAGTGAGGACGAGAGCTTTTATTCTTTATTCAATTTGGTTGTATAATCGGCCTTCATTATTCTTTTGTATATTTGTGTGGATGGTTTAATTTTCTGCAATTCATTTTATGAATTTTTGCCTTAGCATTGGATTAATAAATTAAATGAATTGCGTTAGAGAAAGATAATAAATTGAATAAATATGACTTTATAAATGATAAACTAATACAAGCTCAAGATTAAGTAGGTAAGTTGCCCGAACCCTGAATCTCTGGATTAGGTATAGTAGTATATGCTCGGTAGGGAGCTGTACCGAAATTTCCCGGATGAGCTGATCCGGGTGGCGACTCTGTCACTGATCTCGAAGTTGAGGTTTCGAGGTCTTTAAGTTAAAACGGGAAAAATATCTTCTACAAATAAATTTCAAAATAAATAAATGAAAGGTTTTTCCCAAAAGATAAATAAAACCCGTTTTACAAAATATCACAATCAAATTAATTTTCTTTCTTCGGTTTCTAAAAACCCCCGGCCTGCTTTGCCGCGTCCTAGCATTTAATTCTAAGGTCGTCTGCTCACAGTGGCGACTCCGCTGGGGATTATAAAAGTTTCATAAAAATGTTTTTCTTAAAAACTTAAGGAACTTAGGCAACTATTAAAATATAACCTCGCTTGTATTCGTTTATCAATTTATAAACATCATATTTATTCATACCTTTGCATATCATGACATTTTCTTTTTCTCAACCCCTCAAATACACTGTTTTACCCCGATTTACCCAAGAAGGTGGCCTACCTCTACCACTAGGATTGGAGACACCCGACGGGGTAAACCACTCATAGCCCCGCATGACCTTACATCGTGTTCTACGGTGGGGAAGTGTTTATTCATTATGGGAGCCTGTACGACCCTTGGTTTGACTTTGGCCCACATGTAATGGCTTAGTAATTTCTAGGGTTACCAAAACATAAAATTAAAATATAACATTGAGTGTGCGCCTTTCGTATTCCCCGTTGATACCAAAGAGATCCAACATCTAGGAAGAATATAAGACCAATCGAAAGGAGAAATGAGGTTGGAAGGGAGCGCATATTTTTGTGTGCTAACATTTGTTTTGTGATGAGTTTTTTATTTATTTTTTTCGTGGAACATCCAATTTACATAACCATTCGCATGCCATTTTTAAACACCCATATGTATGGAATTTATGTTAACCACATTTGCCATAACATCTTATTGGTGTGTCATTTGTGCATTTTGTATGCCCGCATTTTCATAACATAAGCATAACATCATCGTGTATGTCATGCATCCTAACCATACTTTTGTGCAGCCATTCGCATTTTTGTATAACACTCACATCCATATCATTTCATTGCATCTGATAAGGAATGTTCTGTGAATGCCCGTCATTTCATGTCATGCCATATCGGGTACCCGAAACTACCTGCAATCCATCTGTGCGTTGGTTTGCACACGGTCTGTCTATTACATTGCATCATTCGCGAGAAAATCTCAAAGATTTTAGGTTGGGTTATACGATAACCCTTACCACTACATAGGCATTTTATTACCCATGTCAAGTGCCTTTTGTTGTTGATGTCGCGGTGACACCAACAATTTGTTTGCGTGTCGCCACCCATATCGGGCTCGTTTCATAGCATAGACAAATCATTCAAGGTACTCCACGAGTGTCAGACCTTTTTAACATATAGGTATATTTCATGACATTTTCAAATCATGTAAGGTGTTCCATGGACACCGAACCTCTGTCCATGTTTATGTGCACACGGTATTTATTTGCAACATCATAACATATTCGATGCTCCACAAGCGTCAGTTTGTGTCCGTGAAACGGCTTCCACGTGACCATTTCACTCCATTTCATTTTGACTAACAAAATGTCGGATCTCTATTTGTATGTTGATATGTATGTGACCATTTCACAACATTTATTAGGTACCCCGAAGGTACTGATCCTTTGTCCGTGTGATGGCCTACACACGATGTTTGTTTGCATTGTATCCTGCATAATTTCGGGGCATTCTCGGGATGTTCAAAAATAAAAACAAAAGAAATCACATTCTTTTTTATCCTCATTCATCAATCATCATTTAATCATAAACATTCCACGATCATACCATCCATATCATATAGAACTATACATCTAGGTCCATGACATTCATCTTTAAATGCTAACCCTATGCTGAATGTGTAGTTTGGAGATGAACTTCTAAACACCTCGAACATGTTAGCTCAGGGTCTGGACAATCAATTCAGTCAGTCTTCACCAAATTAGCTACAGTGGAGGGGGTTAGAGTTAGTTCAGATTCAGACTCGGAGCAAGAGTTTGCAGATCAGTTGCCAGCATTACCGGTTGATAGTCCATTTATGCTAGAAGAAATCAATAGAGCTGAAATGGCCCAAGGCAGAAATGGAGGGACTCCTCCTTTTGATATGAATGCATTTATGGCAGCCTTTCTGAGTTTCGATAAGTTTAAGAACACCATCAGGGAGCAGGTGCAGTCCGCAATGTCTACTGCAGGGGGTGCGACCAGTCAAAGAGCCCAGGTTCCTGCTGAGAATGAATGAAATGCTGTTCAAGGAGTCCCAAATCTGGGAAGGAATGTGCCAGGAAGTAGTAGAGTGATCATCCCACCTAGGGAGATTGACCATCACTCTGAGGAAGATGAAGCCTTTGAAAGGGCGAGGGAGGCCTCAATTGAGACTGCTGCTGAAAAGCGTCTTAAAGAAAAATTTTCTGATTTTGAAGCACTATTGCCAAAGTTGAAAGAGATGGTGCATTATCAGCCTATCAAATGTTCAGATCCATCCACTTTATTTGCCGAGGGAGGAGAGCCACTCCCGGTTGGATTTCAGATGCCCTATTTGCCCCATATACTGGGGAAGGTCCTCCAGAAGCTTATTTGGACAGTTATGTCAGGATTATGTCTAGCCTGGGGATCGAGAAGGTCCATCTCCTGAATTTGTTCCCAACTACACTGCGGGGTGCAGCTGCCAAGTGGTATTTGAAGATGCCACTCCATACTCGGTCCACTTGGGAGGATCTGTCAGAGGTGTTTATAAAGCAGTACGCTTATAATACCCAGGTTGAGACCACATTGGAAGACTTAGAAAGAATCCGCCAAAGGCCCAACGAATCCTTTGTAGCCTATTATAAAAGGTGGATGGATGTTCAGGTTTTGGTGGATAGAGCTCCTAAGTTGGAATCCCTCATCGTGAAGCTTGTGGATAGTAGTTTGCCAACCTATAAGGAGAAAATGAAATTGAAGAGGTTTCATTCCTTCAACGAAGCGGTGGATTTCGTAAAACGGGTCGAGAGATATGATGAAGAGGAGTAATAAAGCAAGCAGAATGCGAATGCTTACCAGGGAAGTCGGGGATACACTCAAGTATATAAGGCCAGTGGTTCCACATCTTCTCCAACAGGGACTAGCTCTAAGCCGGCCCCGACTACAGCAATAGTGGAACAAGCAAAAGAGGCTAATGTGGCGGCGGTGACTCAAGGAGGCCAAACAAGGATGCCTTAGAGACCCACTAATCCATGGGCTGAATCCTTGGCCCGTATATTTGCCAAATGTAGGAAGGCTGGCCTGTTGCAAGGCATGAAACCTTATGTCCCTCCTACGGAAGCTGATAAGGAGAATTTTTATGCCTATCATGTGACGGTAGGACACCGTACGAATGACTGTACCAGTCTGATAAGGGCCATTCAAAGGTTAATCACTGAAGGAAAGATCGTTGAGCCTGCATTGAAGCCAAATGTGCAAAGGAATCCCTTGCCCAATTTTGGTGGCCAGGCTAATATGGTTCAATCTGGCATTCCGGCCAATGGTGTCTTTGCACAGATAATTGAAGCTAATCTGAGTGTTCACGTGGTAGCAGCCAAATCGGAAGGTGAAAAACCAGAAAAGTCTGAAGTCCAAACCTCTGTAGTGGTGAAAGAGCAGGTTCCCATTGATCTGGATGATATCGATTTAGAAGGTGAGGATGAGGACTTTGGGTTTGAAGAAACCAAGCTTGTGTATCCAGTAGAGACAAAGCGAGGCACGGTGATCACAAAGGATGGCCCTGCCATGCATATCACTAGAAGCGGTAGGGTTTATCAACCCATTAATATATCTCCCCCGATGGTACCCATAAGGAATATTTCTACCAGAGAATCAAGTGCAGAGTCCCAGGGGACGAAGGGTAAAGAGGATGACCTGATAGTTGAACAACTGAAAAGGATGCCTGCCAGGGCTAGCATCTGGCATCTCCTCATGGAGTCTAAGAGACACCGCGAGGAGGTAGTAAAGCAGCTGATGGAGATGACAGCGACTCCCATGATATCACCAGATGAAGTTTGTGCAATGATAAGAGGAGTCGATCTGAGGGCCAACAAGGCCCAAGAAATTAGCTTTGGAGCATCTGATCTGCCACCGGAGGCTGTGAACCATAATAGGGCCCTATATTTGAGAGTGCAAATTATGGATAAGACCATGCCATGCGTGATGGTCGATGATGGCTCAGCTTTCAACATTTGTCCTTTAAAAGTTTTGCCTTATTTGGCCATTGAAGTCGAGGCCCTCGGTAGCTCTGGCACAGTGATTAGGGCATATGATGACAGTAGAAGATCAGTGATTGGCACTTTTGAAGCCGAGGTCAGCGTGGGAGAGGTTAAGTCGAATGTGCTATTCACGATTATCGATATTTCTGTCACATTTTCTCTCCTTCTAGGAAGGCCATGGTTCCATGCCTTAGGAGGTGTGCCTTCTACCCTTCATTAGAAAGTCAAATTCTTTATAGGAGGGAAGGTGGTGACGGTAAAGGCGGATGAGCCATCAGTGGTAGCTGCCCTAAGAGCTGAGGAACAGCCAATAACAGGGTTTCAAATGGCTGTTGTGTCGAAAAAAGGGCGTGAGGAGCCAAGGTTCCGAGATTGGATATATAAATATTTTGCCAAGCAGAAGTTTCAGCCTGGCAAGGGTTTAAGAGTGAGATTACAAGGTGTCCCCAAGTTTGATATAGCACTGGGGAAGTATCGCCAATTTGGGCTTGGTTATCATGAGAAGGGAGGCAAACCAAGCAAGAAGTTCGTGAATTTGGTGGACACTTTTATCCGCTCATCTGAAAAGGCCTATGATGGGACCTCAGAGTTGGTGGAAATAGAAGGAGAACGGTTCCCCGGATTTGAGATTTTTGCGGATATTGTTGACTTCAAAAAGTACGGGGAAGAGCCAATTGTTAGTATGCTCCGTGCTGAGGTCAGAAATGACAAGGGTAAAGCTGTGAAGGTGGAAGAGATGGTGGTCAGCTGAGCTGAGACTGGATATATGGTCAAGGGAGAGTCCTTCGAAAAAGTGGACCCTAAGGGTAAGGAAGCTGAAGAGGCTATTGCAGCTATTACTGAGGCGTTGGCTGCTCTTATGAAAACCACTACAGGGTTTGAACTAAAACAAGTGGTTGTGCCTGAGACCCAGGAGAAATTGGTGAGTCAGGCTGTGAAGGAGTTGGCTAAGATGATGATGGTTGGGAAAGCAAAGATGATTGAAGAAAGTCCAATTGTTGATCAGGGACAGTCTCTAAAAGGTGACTTGGGAGCTTTGTTCGAGGAAGTGGAAGAAGCTACTGGAAGCGAAGACCCTCCGCATGTGGAGGGAGAGAATCACTTTGATGTATCTTCTTTTTCTGTGTTTGATGTAAACCACTCTGCCTATAAGGCCTTTAATGCAATGAAATCTGATTTCGCTTACTTGTGTGATGTTTTCCCGGATGGAACAGTGCATACATACAAACATTCATTTAATGTTTTTAGCATACATGATGCATCATTACATGAAATGAATTTAGGAATAGATAATGACCCGAAAATGGTATCCGTCTCAAAAGACCTCACGCCGCAGGAAAGAAGGGAATTGGTGAACGTGCTTGTGAAACTTGTAAAGGCCTTTGCTTGGTCTTAGGATGATATGCCCGGGGTCGATAGGGAGATTGCAGAGCACTAAATTCCAACGGATCCGAAAATGAAGCCGGTCAAGCAAAAGCTCAGATGACTAAGACCAGAATGGGCAGAGAAGGTCAAGGAAGAAGTGGCCAAGCAGATAAGGGCAAAATTTCTGGAAGTTGTGGAGTACCCAGAATGGCTGGCAAACATAGTCCCGGTAGCCAAGAAGGATGGCAGAGTCAGGGTATGTGTGGATTATAGAGATTTGAATAAAGCATCTCCCAAGGATGACTTTCCACTCCCATATATTGATGTGTTAGTTGATAGTGCAGCTAGAGCCACAATATACTCGTTCATGGATGGCTTTTCAGGGTACAATTAGATTCTTATGAACATAGTCGACAGGGTAAAAACATCTTTCATCACGGAGTGGGGAGTGTATTGTTATAGGGTCATGCCGTTCTGTTTAAAGAACGCCGGAGCCACCTATTAGAGAGCTGTCATGACATTGTTCCATGACATGATTCATAGAGAGGTTGAGGTTTACGTGGATGACATGTTAGTCAAATCTATGACCTGAGGAGAGCACTCTGCTATCTTGGACAGGTTCTTGACAAGGGTTGAGAAGTACAATCTTCGCCTCAATATGAAGAAATGTGTGTTCGGTGTCACCTCAAGGAAGCTTCTTGGTCATGTGGTAAGCCAGAAGGGAATTGAAATGGATCCTGATAAGATCAAGGTGATTAGCGAAATGCCTGCGCCGAGAATAGAAAAAGAAGCCAGATCATTTTTGGGGTCGCTCCAATATGTTAGCAAGTTCATCACAAGGTTGACTACAATTTGCGAGCCTATCTTCAAGCTCTTAAAGAAAAATCAGCCGAAAGAATGGAATAATCAATGTCAGTTGGCCTTTGAAGACACTTCTGTAGGAGCAATGTTAGTTCAAGAGCAGGAAGATGGAAGAGAGCATGCGATCTACTACCCGAGCAAGAAGTTGCTTGATTACGAAGCCAAATATACCATAGTAGAAACGACCTGCACAACTATGGTACGGCTAACCAGGAAGCTGAGACATTATTTCCAATCATACAAAGTTCAGGTGGTGGCAAAAGTTGACCCAATGAAATACTTATGTCAAACTCCTACATTGACTGGAAAATTGTCAAGGTGGCTACTTTTATTGTCTGAGTTCGACATTGAGTATGTGACTAAAAAGACGATCAAGGGAAGGGTAGTGGCAGAATTCCTAGCGAACCAACCGTTGGAGTCAGATTATGTGGAGAATCTCGAATTCCCTGATGAGCAGTTAGCTGTGATAAAGGTAGAACCCAACAGGTGGGTGGTGTACTTTGACGGAGCTGTAAATAAGCATGGGGCTGGATTGGGAATAATTATTGGCACGCCTGATGGAGAAATAATTCCTCTAGCTAAACGCCTAGAATTCCAAGTGACTAACAACGAGGCATAATACGAAGACTGGTTGTTCGGGATTGAATCTTTGATTGCAATGGGGGCAACGGAAGTGTTAGTAATTGGAGACTCGGCACAGGTAATTCATCAGATCGCAGGAGAATGGGAGATAAAGGAAGAATCACTTCGGCCATATCTACAGATGGTTTGGGACAAGGTAAAAGCTTTCAGGCTTTGTGAATTCAGACATGTGCCAAGAGAGGATAATCAAATGGCAGACTCTTTAGCTACACTCTCGTTAATGTGGGAAGAACCTCAGAGACAGCCTATACGGCCAGTAGTAGTAGAAGTTGCACAGAATCCCTGTCACCTGCCAGTCAGTGTTGTGGCAACAGTCGAAGAGCGCCCTTGGTATCATGATATGTTACAGTTTATTCAGAATGGACAGTATCCTGATGATGCCAGTGAATCAGATAGGATCACTCTCAGGCGGTTAGCAACACAGTTTCAATTATTTGAGGGTCAGATCTTTAAAAGAACCACCGGTGGCTTGCTACTGAAGTTCTTAACAAAAAAGGAGGCTAAGGAAGTCATGAAACAAGTTCATGCAGGGACTTGCAGGCCACACATGAATGGATTAGCTTTAGCCAAGAAAGTACTACGGCAAGGCTATTTCTGGCTCACGTTACAAGCGGACTGTGTCAAAGAGGTTAAAAGGTGCCATGAATGTCAGATATATGGAGTCCTTAGTCATCTTCCCCCACTCGAACTTCAAATGTCAGCAACCCCATGGCCATTTGCTACATGGGGAATACACCTTATTAGAGAAATAAGACCACCTGCGTCTAATAGACACCGGTTTATTGTTGTGGCTGTCGACTATTGCTCAAAGTGGGTAGAAGCGGAGTCGTTTGTGCATGTCATAGCCAAGAACATGGCCAGATTCGTCGAAAGAAGTATCTTCACCAGATACGGGATTCCACATCATGTCGTCACAGATAATGGGGTACAATTCCAAGGGGCTACTACACAGCTGTTTCAGGAAAAAGGAGTAGAGCATCATAAGTCGTCTTTATATCGCTCGCAAGCTAACGGAGCACTGGAAGCTGCCAATAAGTCCATCAAGAAGATTCTTTAAAAAATGGTGATCACTTATCGGGATTGGGTTGACATGTTACCATTCGCTTTGTAGGGTTATAGAACCAGCATTAGAACTCCCACTGGAGAAACGCCATACTCCCTAGTCTACGGAATAGAGGCTATACTACCAGTGGAAACAGAGGTTAAGTCATTAAGGGTGGTTATGGAAGCTCAGCTACTAGAATCAGAATGGATCCAATCAAGATACGAGCAGCTGGCACTGATTGATGAAAGACGTCTTCAGGCACTAGATCATTTACAAATGTACCAACAGAGGATGGCAAGAGCTTACAACAACAGAGTCCGCCACCAGAAGCACCCACTTAGGGTTGGAGACTTGGTGCTGAAACAGACAAAGCAAGTTAATACAGATGTGAGAGGAAAGTTCAGGCCTAACTGGGAAGGTCCATATTTGGTGAGGAAAGTACTCTCCAAAGGGGCTGTAACGATCATGGATATGGATGGGAATGAGTTTGTGAACCCCATTAATCAGGACAAACTCAGGCGTTACTATGTTTAAAAAAGAGGGGGGGGGGGGCAGCGAATGGATCGAAAACCAAAAAGGCAGGGGCAGGAGGTAGACACCGTCAGTGGAAACAGGCCGTAGCGATCAGTCGGTGACATACTCAAATTCAGTTGGAACGGATACCATTTTCGCTTTTGTTCCTAGCTTTATTTCATTTTTGATACATATTGTACTAAAAAATTTATTGATGAATGAATGAATGAATGTTTCTTCTGTCCGATTAAATGTCTTAAGTTCCTTCGAAATCAGATTTTTATTATGTGTTTGTGATTATGCATCTCCCATACTTTGCATGCATCATACTTCTTAAAAAAAATTTGGTGGCTCGAAAACCAAAAGGCGGTCCACGTAAAATTTAAGATACAACTAAAAGTCTGCTGGGTTGAAAACCCGAAAGGGAAATCCAGGCAAAAGTTAAGATAGTCCGATAGACTGAAAACCCGAAAGGGCAGTCTATGCAAAAATAAGGACATAAAAATAAAACGTCAAGATAAATATTATCTAGCCATAACTCCATATAGCATGAAGGAGGTCTACAAGCTGAGATATCTCATTGTTAGGATCCCACGTTCACGCCTTGTGGGGCAAGTCAACAACTCAGCTAACCAAGCTCTGTACCGACCATCAGTCTTTGTTGAGGCCGTTTCACCATGCCTTAAAGTCTCGAAGCGGGTGGGATTCATCCACTGTTGCTGCATATGCCTGGGCCATGGTTGTGTGAATTCACCGCACTCTGTCGTGCATAAAGAACGAGGCACTCCCTGTGTCTGTCCATACTATCTACATAATCATGCAGGAGAGTAAAATGTTACTCAGGATAGTCCAAGGAGCTGTACACCTCCTGCCCAAGTCTTTGTAGTCACCTGCTAGATTCCACCAAGGACACACCCAGCGGATAGATGTATCTGTCCTTTCTCTCAACCAATTGAACCACTCCTCTGTACTCCGCGTCACGAAGTCCACAAGTCCTATACGACGAGTCTAAAAATGTTTTGGAACGTATCTCGGCTAAGGGGGAGGAGCACTCAAGAGATTCAACTTCTCCAATAGCCAAATCTACAGAAAAAGAGGTCAACCGATAGAATTACATGTTTAATCAAAATAACGCACTCAAAATTTAAAGACTAACTTGAAGCAGAAAAGGACATCTGTATGATTCCATTGGGTGACCGGAGTGGGTAGAATCCAGATAAATCAGGGTCTCGGCCAAGATGATCCCTACAGGTGAAACACCCGTAGCTGTTTGGGCTACCACCGAAAGTAAACGAAAATCACAGGTCCCATCTCTTGATTCGCATAGATAGAGGGACATTAGTAGCATACTCATTAGAAAAACCCAACCAGGGCCAGAGGGGTCAAGGACGAAGCACATGTCCATGATGAGGGACATGCTGAATCTTCTAGGGGCAATCTCGCCAGAAAGCAGATGATCCAGCTGTGTTGTATTCAATAATCCACGCAATATTTATAAGTTGTCTGAATTAGGATCAGGGACAGCTAACCTGACTCCATGTGGGCAAGGAGTGAAGAGAATGGCTCCGAATTCCTCCATCATCGGACATAGCTGTTGCCCAGAGAAGCAAAAGACATGGTCCATGGGATCCCAGAAAGGTGCTGCAGTCGCCAAAAAGACCTAATTCAGGGGTACATTCATGAAAAATCGCATGGAATGCAAGCCAAAGGGTGTCAGTGAGGCCCAATTGGAGGTACGACATGTCATCCAGTAATCCCTGAGGCGGTTGCGAAACTAATCCATTAGAAGGGGGACGGGAAATGAAGTCGAGTTGTCACTTCTTTCTGCACAAGAAAATAAATTCTATCAGTAAGGTAGGACCTGGCAACATGGTGATAACAGATCAACGAGAATGGGGGAGGAGCTTCCATAGAATAGCAATAAAGTGATGCATCAGTCAATGACCACACGAGGATAATGTATATGTACATCATAATGTTCCATCCTAACCCACAGGCGGGCTACTGTTGGGATTCATCACGGGAAACCGACCGATAAAGGCGGAAATACGCGTCGATTTCCTCGAATCCGGCCCAGGAGCTTAAGATGTGGAAATCAAAAACTTAAAAGCATAAAAGGAGAGTTTCAAAAACTTACCACAAAGTCTCTTTAAGAGACGGATGCGGACTGCAGAAATCAAGTGTAGATTTCCTCCACCGATGCGTACACGAACGGCTCTCGGACCGAAACCCGTGCTAGCGACTCGGATGACAAGAAGAGAGGGAGAGAGGGGTAGCACACAAGAAGGAATATGGCTGTCCAATTTTTCTTTCCAAAAGAAAAATAAAACCAAATTCTTGTTAAGTGAGCACACACATTTCTTACCCAAAAGAAATATCTCAAAAAGTGGGCAAAAATTCTTTTTCCCTAAAGAATTAATATCCCATTTTTCTACCCATCATGGATGGCCAAATTGGTGAGTCTTTTATGAGATAGCCAAGTCCAACCTTGTATTTCAAAGTCAAAAGCAATGACTCATCTCATATGACTCACCATGATATTAAATGAAAAGAATGACTCATCCTTTCATTCAATGAACAAACATGACTTATCATCTTTTCATTAATACAAAACCATGACTCATCATCTCTTTTGTCTCATGAATAAGTCACCATACTCATCCATAAAAGACATAATTTCAGCCAAGCTAAGAGAAAAGATGGTGGGATGATTTTATTTTATTCCATTCTTACCATAAGAATGAACCAAAATATCCAAGTAGCAAAGTCCAACTTTGCCACCCCAAAAGTCTTCCATGACTTAACATTTACATCATCTCTTTTGTCCAACAAAATGAGTCATCTTTCTAGCCCTTTCCATGCTCAAATTTCGGCCAACATAAGTCCCACATCATGTGGGCTTTTTCATTTTAAGCCCAAGCCCAATTGTAATTCCATCGATTTAATTAAATTCAAATGCAACTTTAATTTAACATGTATGCTTATATATTATACCATACAACATATTACATACATTTAAATTAAAATTCATTCGACCTATTAATTTAATCAATGGATTAAATCAGACACACATAAAATGACAAACATGTAAACCTATACATGTCATAATATTTCCACCTAGGAAATAATTGCATAAATTAATTCATCGAATTAATTAAGAGATGGCCAAAATAAATATTAATTATATAACTTCGATCAATCCAATTGATTCATTAATTATATAAATCTCTCTCTCTTCAAACGTGTATACTCCAAGTACACACTTAATCCGACTAGTTAAAGTCCAGACGTTCAATATGTACGATCCAATGGGCCCGTCTTTATGTTGGTAGTGGGCCAAGGCCCACAGATTGCAGGCGGGCTCTAGCAAGCTACTGCAGCCCCCAATTAAGACGGAGTAAGCAGGCAAACTGAAAACGTAACCCTGTAGTTTGAACTTGTAAATCCCATGTCGCTGATATCGGTGTCCAACACAGAGGCATAGAAGTATCACCCTCTTTGTGTCTGGACCTTTACTTGATATCGAATGAACTGATGCTCACAAACAAGATCGAATCTTGTTTGGGTGCGGCCGCACACTTATCAGTAACATTCTTCAATAGGCCAGTGATATCGTCTCAGTGAATCACTGAGTGACATTCCCTTCTGCATATCCATAGTACTGCCATGTTCACTAACACACTCGAACATACCCATACTTGGCACCCTTTTATAGGCCCGTTAGGCATACACCAAAGTGTGCCACTTCACATGCAGTACCATTATATGGTCCGGTCGAAAGGACTTATACAAGTACTACGCGAGAATCATTTGTGATACTATACCATGTAGATTCTCGTTAAGTGGATCAATCCAGTACCATGCCCTTTTTGCATGTACCCATTAACCTGGTTGACATTCCATGTTCTATGACCGGTAAGATACTGCCATACAACCAGGCTAATGATAGTCTTCAGTTCCATTCATTCCCATGATTAGAGTAGACTACGGATAACTTTATGGCCATATCGTTTTCCCTATCCACGGTCTTACTGCCAAGTGCCTCACACTTGACAACATGGATATGGATATGGATATGTCCGTTGGATACTCTATTTAAAATATAGCACAAGACATATAATAAATAGATTAATGCCTTTATTTCCTTGACACAAATTGTATAATACATAAAGATTACATTAATGTATAAATGTATTATACAAAAACAAGGACCAATGCCTCGGGACTAGGGCATTTCCAACAGCTACATCAATACAAAACTACAAAACTACAAAAAGGGAAGTCTATGACTATTCCCCATCAGTCGAGTCATCCTCATTGCCCTCGGCTCCAACGCCATCACCAAAGACGCACCGGCCAACCTCCCAATCGTTCAACTGAGTGCGGAGTGTGTCATTCATGTGCCTGAGGCCTGCGATGGTCCTTTGCATCTCCTCCGTCACCACTCTCGAAAGAGCATCCTCATGCCGACGGGCAGCGAGTGCAGCCTGTGTCACAAAAGCATCTTGTCAAGCATACACGTGCATGTGGAGCATACATACATACATATGCATTCATTAATGCAGGTGCTTACCGTCAACACTCCGTTATCTCGAAGACAGAGATTCCTGAGAGCGGAAGTCGCTTGGCATAGGGCCATCCCTTGTGTCACCGAAATCTGTAAAAAGAACACCATGCAAGATTGGATTAGCGACCAAGATGGTGGTCAAAAGGAGGAAGAGGCAAAGATACATACATGTGTCGTGTCATGAGGAATGGCTGTAGGAGGAGCCTGTGACTTGATACGTAGATCTGCTAGATAATACTCCCCGGCTTCATTCTGTAGCATCACCCAGGCTTCACAAAGTACTCTAGGCGTCCAGGGACAAAGCCAGCAGGAGGAACCATAGAAGGAATAGGCTCGGTATACCCTACTTCAGTGTCAACACTAGGCACATAGATGCGGGTAGAGGAACTACCATCTCCTCGACCACCAGCAGTCCCAGAGCCCCGTCCACTAGAATGCCTACCGGATGAAGAACGCGAATGCTTACCTTTATCAGAAGGCTAAAGAAAAAAAGGATGGAAAATGATGAAACAGTCCCAAAATAAGTGGAAAATAGAGCAAGATTGAGCAATACCCCAGCTGGCGCATCCTTGAGTGGTGTAGTCCTAATAGGAGGGAGAAGCTGCGTACGGATGAACTGTTTATAGTCACCATCCTCTCCCATACCCGTGTAACCGACCCCAAATAAATCCGGATGCTCCTCCTCCTACAAGAGATGTGGCCAGAAAAGTCCAACTGGAGGTGTTGGTGGAATCCTACGCTCCTGGGGTCTAGCACGCCAATCCGTGACCCTCTCCCCGAGGTACCACTCTAGACTAACGGGACTCTCTATCAAAAATCGACTCTACGAGATCTACAGACCACACGGTGCTACCCCAGGGCTCCTGTATCACCTGAAGAACAGACACACTTCAGCCCAAAAAAAAAAAAAAAAAAAGAAGAAGAAGAAGAAAAAAGGGGAAAAATGATGATGAAACAAATGACAATATTCGAATTGAAAAGAATACCTGCTCGAAGGTCATATTCACCAAAAGCTGGTGACAAATCCAAGGATCAGTGTCAACCTCGCTCCAGCCAAAGCCAAGCCACTGCTGTAATTGAGGAAAGTCAGGAATCACGGTGCCAGCCGGTATGTCTACTTTCGGCTGAGGAACAAAGGCGTACTCGTATACCCAAATCTGTACAATGACCACATTAATCATTAAAAAAAAAAGAAAGAAAGAAGAAAAGGGGGTTTACTTATATGAAGGACTATCCAAGCGCCCTTCAGCTCCTTGTGCCTCCCGCGGGCACACATCGAGGCCACCATACAACTAAGCCAGTCCAGCTCGTCCCCAGCTCAGACTCCCAACATCCTCAAGCTGTATCAGCGATGGGAGCACCGCGAGGTTCAGGTCGCTCTGACCTGTGGGGAATAACAAAGTGCTTAGGGCAAATAATAGAAACACCTGTTCATAACGCCTCACATCTCTGAGTGCGAACGAAGCACCCTCAGGTAAACTATCCTGGCGCCTCAACCAGTAATCTCGCAGGGTGCTCCTCTGGACCCAACTGCCTGTGGGAGTCAAACCGATCAGCATCCCGATCACGTATGGCCTAAAGCCTTCGTGCTCCAGTGACTGGTTAAAATCTATGATGCGTCTGCAGAAAGAAAGACCGGTGATGGCCACGAAATCCTCAGGCGTGATGGTGAACTCCCCGATCGGGAAGTGGAAGGTATGTGTGGAGTCCATCCACCGCTCCAAGAGCACCATCAATAAGCCCCTACTCGTCCGAGGGGCGGTCTCGCACATGAAACAAACAAACCGGTCCAAACCGATCGAATCAACTAGCTCCCGCATATCATTCGGGAGTCATCGATACCAGGATACTACATCCGTCACAGAACCAGCTCCCTGGTTATTCAGCCTCGACTGCAAGTCATAAACAGGGAGTTTTATGAATTATTTATTCGTTATTTTGGATAAATACAACGTTTAAAATAAAATTGGAGACTTTAAATTCTAGTTTTTGGTTGAACCAGAGCCGCCCGGCCATGGTTAGAGTTGGTCGACCTTGACCATAATCGGCCGGCTCTGTTCTAACCGGAACAGAGCCGCCGGTTCATGAACACAACCGGCCGGCTCGGCTATGTTCGGAAAACCAGCGGTTTGGTTCCCAAAACCTAGGTTTTGTGATTTTTCGCCTAAAAATCTATTAAAATCAGTTCGAAATCATCAATTAAGCTTCCCAGGGGCAAAATCTATTAAAAATATGCATCAATTCCATGTAATTTCATCTAATTTTGTCAAATTTTGCAAAAATTCAAAATGGAGAAAAGTGAATAAAACTAACCAAATTTTATATAATGTGGGCAGATGGCTTTAAGGTCACGGGCACTGGGTCATTCTGGCCAACTCCACAATACGGAATTGACTCTCTTAAGCCATACACGTCCGCTGTAGTCTCAGTGGGTAAGAAAAATTCTGCCTCTGGCAAAGAATACCTCACGTGAGGGGATGGCTGCGTAGGAGCGTTTGGGAGGACAGCTCTCCGCATCTTCTTCATTATGTTAAGCAGAAAGTGAAGAGAAGTAAGGAAGTTTGTTCAGAGGAAGCAAACGTAGAAGCAGAGAAGAAGAGTAAAAATGAAGAAGGGAAAGTTTTCTTTTTATAACCATCTTAACCCACTAGAGCCGTACGACTCTAGTCTTGAGCCGGGCGGCTCTAGTCATGAGCCGCCGGCTCTGCTACACTAAGGGAGAGTCGCCCGGCTCTGGTTCAAACAATGTCACATTTTTTCCGATTTTTCACGATTTTCACTTATTCCAATTTGATCCCGGGGCGGGTTTTATTTAATTTTTGCAGATATTTGGGGGTTAAATGTCCCCGAGCCATATTTATTCTTGATCGAAGGGGCAAAAATTTTTGTTTCCAAAATTATCGATCAAGGAATAAATACGCGCTTTCAATTCCACTTCCACGGGTGCACTCCACCACAGCGAGTCAATCACGGGCGCACTCCACCACAGTGAGTCTCCATAAAATAAAGCACATGTAACCTATACATGTGAAATATTTCCGTCCAGGAAATAATCTCATAAATTAATTCATTGATATAATTATAAGAAAACCAACATAAGTATTATATTATTTTTATCAATCCAATTGATCTATATAATATAATAAATGGAATCCTCTCTCTCTCCAATGAGTATACTCTAAGTATACGGTTGATCCTTTAAGTTCAAGCTCAGACGTTAAATGTGTACGATCTTATGGGCCCGTCTTTATGTTGGCAGTGGGCCTATGGTCCATAGACTGCAGGTGGGGTCTAGCAAGCCACTGCAGCCCCCAATTAAGACAAAGATAGCAGTCCAACTGAAATCGAAACCCTTTAGTTTATACTTATATATCCCATGTCATTGATATCGGTGTCCAACACATAGGCATGGTTTAATCACCCTCTTTTGTGTTCGGACCTTTACTTGAACCCAAACGAACCGATGCCATAAACAACTTCCAACTTGTTTGTGTGTGGCCACACTCTTATCATGTTTACTGACATACCCGAATGTACCCATACTTGGCACCCTGTTACAGGCCCTTTAAGTGTACACCAAAGTATGTCACTTCACATGCAGCACCATGATATGGTCAGGTCAAAGGATCCATACAAGTACTACACGAGAATCACTTGTGATACTATACAGTGTTGATATCCAGTACCATGCCCCTTTGCATGTGCCTATTAACTTGGTTGACATTCCATGTCCAATGGCCGGTAAGACATCACCATATAACCAAGCTCATGATAGTCTTTAGTTCCATTCATTCCCATGACTAGAATAGACTACGAATGACTTTATGGTCATATCGTTTCCCCTATCCATGGTCTCACTGCCAAATGCATGACACTTGTCAACATGGATATGGATATGTCCATTTGATACTCTATTTATAACATAGCACAAGATATATAATAAGTAGATTAATGCCTTTTTTTAATGACACAAATTTTATAATACATAAATCTCATAACAAAGTACAAATGTATAGGACAAATACGAGGACTAATGCCTCTGGATTAGGGCATATTCAACATTCGCATCTCGGGGCTTCTTTTGGGAACGATATTCCTATCTTGTTACAGACCGAGAACCATCTCTCTTATCATCAGGTTAGCACCAAATCCTTATTCAATTTGAATTTTTGAATTTTTGAATTAAAACATTTAATTTGGGGATTTATTCAATTTAGGATTTCTTTCTTGACGAATTGATAAGTAGTACAAATGCTAAGGGTCCCTAAATAGATCATAGGAACAAACAATTAGGAGAAAGGAATTGAAAATTACGAAAGTGGGATGAAATTCGAAAATGTGGATTTCTGGTATGAACATCCATATGAGTGTAGTTATGAACACCTGTAGTACTGTAATTACAACCATGCTATTGTTGTTACAGCCGTATGGCTGTAATATTTTTTAAGCCTTTAATTTATTTACAGCCATATTGATTTAATTATAGCTATGGGGTTGTAATTACGTCTGATTCGGATTTTTTTTTTAGATTAATATGCTTCCCTGTTCTTCTTCACTATGTAGGAGAGAGTATGCACTAGTTCGAGGAGCCTCTCTGCGGCTCGAGTATGGTGGGAGAAAATGCTTGAGGTTGTGAAAGCCCGGGTCCGTACTATCAGCTTTAAGGAGTTCATCACTTCGCTACCACTTTGTACTCCTCACACTATATATGTTGCATTGATAGCCTTAGTGGAGCATTGGGTGTGCATGACCCGCACCTTTCATTTGCCATTCAGGGAGTGCACAATCACTCTATCTAACTTTGTTGCTATTACTGGCTTGAGGTTTGGGGGTAATGTGACTTTCCTTTCTCAAACCAAGTATAATGGTTCGTACATTCGAAGGTTGGTTGGCTAAGGAGGTAGAGGAGGAAAAGTCTTATGCTTGGAGTTGGTGGGGTACTGGACCTCTCAACAGGATCTGCCTGTAGACCAAGTGGATATATATGCCAGGGCCTTCCTGTTAGTTCTACTGTCTTGCACGTTCTTCCCTATAAGGGGCAGTACATGCAACTCTTCTTACCACTCTGGCCTATCTGAATACGGTAAGTCGACTCAACTAGGCGTGAGCTGGACTTAGCTAGCTTTATTATAGATTAGACTTATGCACTAGGGGAGTGCAGAGAGATCTACTAGGCTTCTAGTTCTCGATTTTGGTAGAATTCTTATTCTTATTAATTTTTTTTATTTTTTTTTAATTTTACTAATTTTTTTTAATTTTTTATTATTTTTTTAACTTATTTTTTTTTATAGATATGGGCTTATGAGCATCGATTCCTGATTGCCCCTAGGCTCAGAGACTTAGAGGGCATTAAGCGCCCGACCCTGCTGCAGACCTGGACACAAGGATGACAGGATATAGAGAGGAGCCTCGATTCCTTAAGACATGAGTTGTGTGACCTCACTTGAGCCATGGTAATCCAACAAAATGAATATCAAATTATTGTTGCATACCTGAGTTTACTCGTTTGTGTTGTCTACAGGTGAGTTCGACTCCGTGGGGAGGACCCAATGGCCTTTCGGTTGCTGTTGTAGCTTCTACGCTGTTTAATGATCGTCGTTTCGTGATAGAGGGTCCTCGCTCCCACAAGTGGTACGTTGGGGAGTGCATCTGCTTGTGGAATACTGATGCTGATCTAGCGGCGAGGCCTATTCCGCCACCACTACCCCAAACGTTGTTTTGGCCCTATCTCTTGGATGCCACAGAGGATCCTGACATGTTCAGGGATAAATATGTTGCCTCCTCAGTCCCTAGGGATTATATTGTTTTCGTTAAGGACGTGCTACCGCCCTATTATGCCCACGACTTGGATTGCCCAACCAGTAAATCATTCACTTCATTCATTCATCATTTTTCTCTTCTTCTTTTTTTTTAAACAAATGCATAACATTTATGAATTAAAAAGTGTGAGCAAAAGTAGGAGTTCCAGCTCTGCTGCTCAGGTGATGGAGGGGCTGCTCCTGTGCTTGATAGGAGTAGGTTTATAGCTGCTGGTCCCTCTAGGTCAGCGAGTGTTGCTACTTCTACTACCATAGCTGCTGGGGTGGTAAAGGGGTGAGTCATAAATGAGCTTTATACCAGCTTGACTTGATTGGGATTGATGGCTGTTACACCACCCGACAGCTACCATCGCATCAGAATTACCAGATCCTATTCGGTCCTGAGCATACTACCCATGTGAGTTTTTATTTAACATAGGTTTTTGGATTCTACAGGTTTCACAGGCACACGCTTAGGACATGGCTTAGAGATACCTCGGTCTGGAGGCATTTGTCTTGCAGGAGAATGCCATGTGGGTGGTAAGTGACCCATATACTTCTTAATGCAAGTTATGCAGTTATGTAATGCATGTATGAATGTATGAATGCATGTTTGTTATCGTCTTACAGGCATGGGCGTAGGTCTTCCAAGAGCAGAGTGCTCGGACGGTGACTACGGATGCTCGGCTTGATTCGATGATGCAAGAGTTGAGCCGGTTGAGGGTGGATTACCAGGCTTACATGGAGAGGCATCCTACTAGTTAGACTTAGATGATGAGTCATAGCTCATCCTACCAACTTCAAGGAGAGAGGCTTTACTCTTGACTCTTGTGCTAATATGTCTATTGATGAAAGGAGTTCTTGGCTAGCCTGTAGGACTGGTGCTATGGGCCAAAGGTGTTCAGTTGTTGGGCTTGACAAAAATGTCTTTATCTTTTTAGCTCGCTTGAAGATTTACTAATGGATATGTATATGCAATAACATGGAGTGTGCATCATGACCCTCTAAGCAGAATATCAAATATTTTTTAACATTATTATGATGCAACCAATATGAGTGTAACATAGAAATTGAAAGGAATTCCAACTTTGAGGTCGCCCTTATCTTGTCAGAAACACATACTTTTGGGTTTCCACATCAGGAATTTTCTTTTGGAAGATCTTCCTTTTATGATGAGCTACGTTGAATTCCAAAGTTTTCATTTGTTTCCTGGACAAGCAGTCCTAGAATTTTACATGAATTGCTTTGCTGAGTTGATTTCTCTATGTCGTTCACTCATGGATGTGAAGAGTGTGCCTTGCGATGTTGGTTGTAGGCCTGCATAGGCATCATCTTTGATAATGTTAGATGACTCAATTGTTGTATTCTCTTGGTGTAAGGAACTTGTATTTGGGCTTGAACTCATTTCTGGGTGCGGTTTGTCGCATGCAATAACTTGTAGGTGGATGATAAGTGCTAAAAAGGCACTTAATTTTTATAAAATCTATAAGGAATTTATGATGTTTTTACTTATTTTATATTACATTTCACATTGGTATTGCAAGTTTTTTATGATTTACAGTTTTAAAGACTAAATATGCAAATATATGGAGTTTATCTATAAAAGGGGGCAAAACAAAGAAAGATTAAAGAAAAGAGATAGGTCATGAGCGCGATGTGTATCACGAGCGCGACCCAGCCTGACTTCAGCAAATTGTCCAAAAATCTGTATGAATCATGATCGCGACTCTATATCACGATTGTGACACGCCTTTAGAAGAAGTTACTCAATCTTATCCACTTGGAACTTCAACCACCACTTTGGATAGTTACAACCCTTCATGAAAAGAAATAATTCTTCATGTAAGGACACAACTTTCCTAGGAGGACCAATAGTATTCAAAAGACATAACTCTTCACAAAGAGACATAAATATTCAGTGAACCAACATAACTTTACAAAGAGACACAACTCTTCATGAACCAACACAACCTTACATAGAGGGACACAATAGTTCAATGCCCATAAATACATGATGAAAACCCAGATTTCGAGAGATATATAGATAGCAAGAAAGAGAGAGAAATCGGCAATGTTATAAGTGTCTAGAGAGTTTGAGTATTGTTGTAATATTTAGTATGCGTAAAGGGGAGCCTAACGTCAAGGTCCTTGAATCAAGTATTGTCGCTGTATAGAGAAAAGATACCCAGAGGTTGCAATATACCTATAGGCGTAAGGGAGTGTTTTATGCCCAATTACTTTCTTAAGTCTATTCTTATGCTTTTCCTTTACAAAAGCGTCACACTTGTATATGTATTGAATATTTACGAAATCAATATCGATAAGTATTCTTATATCTTATTCTTCATTGCATGACTAACGCGAAGTATGTATTGAATTCTTGTTTTACATTGCATGACTAACGCCATGTATTGTGATTCATAATAAGATATGGAGAAGTTCACATTTTACTTTGTCTTGTTTAGTCAATAAGATAGAATAAATTATTATGTATGATTGTTTTGCTTCACTTTGTTAGATTAATTAAAGATCATCTTGATATAGCTTGGTCATTGTATATTAAGTCCTTTAGTTATTTTGGCAAATTCAATAATTTGTCTATGAGTTATTGAATAAAATCTATTTCTAGACATACCCATTGAAATAGAACTAACCCAATATACTCTTGTCATAAAGATTGAATGACTAATTAATGCATAAATAATGAATATCTAAGATAAAATGCTTGTATATTTATGTGATTAAATGTTAAACAATAACTCAACTCATAACTAGTACTTTAATTAACTTGCCATTTACTAAATTCGATATCACTTTATAATTCGGTACTCTATAAATGCGAAGAAAAATAAACTAAAGTGGATATACTTATTCCTCGTGGGATCGATATCTTTTATTACTACGTTACGATTTGTATACTTGCGAGCACTAATCTCTGAAACTTCTAATACCATTATTATCTTTATTATTATTATTATTATTATTATTATTATTATTATTATTATTATTATTATCAAAAACTAAGTAAGAGATTTGTACTGTTGTAAAACAAACGCAACAAGTTTTTGGCGCCATTGCCAGGGAATAATTGTTATGTCATTTTATGTTTGTTAAATACTTGCAGATTATAGAATTTTACTTTACTTTACTTTTAGTATATTTTTGTCTATTTAATTTTTAGTTATTTTGTTTGGATTGTAGTTTATGCCCAGAACAAGAAGTTTTATGGACGAACTTGAGCCATTTAATCCTGAAATCGGACGTTCCATATCAAAAAGAAAGAAAAAGAATAGGAAGAAAAGTCTGGAGAGATCAAAAGAAGAAATGGATAAACAACCAAAGAAGTTGATGAATTATTCCATCCCTAGTCTTAATGGTACACAGGATGGTGTAGTAAGGCCACCTGTTAATGCAAATTCTTTTGAGATTAAACTTGCTCTTTTGCAAATGCTTCAAAATAGTGTTACTTTTCATGGTTTTCCTAATGAATGTCCTAATGCTCATTTATCTAATTTCCTTGAAATATGTGATACTTTTAAAATTAATGCAGTTTCAGCGGAAGCAATCAAACTTCGGTTATTTCCTTTTACTTTGAAGGATAAAGCGAAGGCTTGGTTGAATTCGTTGTCTCCAAATTAAATAACTACTTGGGAACAACTTACCCAAGCATTTTTATCTAAGTATTTTCCTTTAGCAAAAACGGCTAGATTAATTAAAGAAATTACTTCGTTCACTCAATTTGAAACCGAGTCTTTGTATAAGGCTTGGGAAAGATATAAAGAAATGCAAAGATAATGCCCTCACTATGGTTTGCCTAGCAATATATTATTACAAACTTTCTATAATAAGGTCAATCTGTTACTAATGGTACTATTAATGCCATGGCTGGTGGTTCTTTAATGCGAAAAACGACTGAAGAGGCTCATGAATTATTAGAAGAAATGGCTAGTAATGATAGTATGTGGCCTACTGAAAGGGCACAAGTTCAATCTTCGAATAATTCAAATAAAGCTTCAAGTTCATCAAATTCTAGTGTAAAAGGAGTGCATCATGTTGACTCTCTTACTATGTTACAAGCACAAATTTCTGCTTTAACTAATAAAGTTGATAATTTATCTATGAGAGTTACATCTCATAATCCTTGTATGGTATGTAGTCAATAAGGTCATGTTCCTAGTGAGTGTAAGGAATTGAATATAGAGGAACAAGTGAATTATGTCCAAGGGCAAGTTCGTAATAACCCGTATTCAAATACTTATAATCCGGGATATAGAAACCATTTGAATTTCTCTTGGAAAAATAATGACAACCAAGATCAGATGAATTCTAGTTACCAATCACAAGATAGAAGTGGAATGTTGTCATCTAAAATTGATAAGTTTTTAGAAGGAGTTCATGCTAAAGTTAGTGATCAAAGTGAAAATTTTAAGAAAATGGAGTCTAAATTTGATCAACTTATTAAAAATCACTCATCCTCTATCTATAATTTGGAGGTTCACATTGGGCAATTGGCTAATGCCATTCCTTCTCATGGACCGGGTGCATTTCCAAGTAATACGGAAAGAAACCCTAAAGAGCAAGTGAATGCGGTAATCTTAAGATCCGGTAAGAACTATGAAAATGTAGATCCTACTAGTCTTAAAACTAACCCAGTTCAGGACAAGACGTTCCAAGATGAAGAAATTGTTCAAAATGGAGAAGAAGAAGCAGTTTCTGATCAATCAAATGTCGGCAAGGTTAAGAATGACAATTTTCAACCAAAACCACCATTTCCACATAGGCTAAAAAGGAAAGATCAAGATAAGCAATTTCATGACTTTATTAATAAATTGAAAAACCTTCATATTAATTTATCATTCATTGAACCCATTAGTCAAATTCCCAATTATAGTAAATTTTTGAAGGAACTTGTTTCTAAAAAGAAGAATCGGGCTGATGTTTCGACTATTGCTTTAAATGAAGATTATATTGCTATAGTGTCTAGTAAAATCCCTACGAAGCTTAAAGATCCGGGTAGTTTTACTATTCCGTGTACATTGGGTAGAGTAGAATTTCCTAGATGTTTATGTGATTTAGGAGCTAGTGTGAATTTAATGCCATTAAATATTTTTAAGAAAATAGGTTTAGAAGAAGATGTGAAATGTACTTCTATGATTTTGCAACTTGCTGACCAATCTATTAAAAAACCTTTTGGTATTATTGAGGATGTTTTAGTCAAAGTTGATAAATTTATTTTTCCTACGGATTTTGTGATCTTAGATTTTGCTTATGATGAGCAATGTCCGTTGATTTTGGGTAGATCTTTTATGAATATCGGTCATGCCTTTATTGATGTTTCAGAAGGAAAAGTAATTTTACTCATCGGTGACAATAAAATTGAATTTCACATGGATAAAGCAACTAAATACCCTATGGATAATGAAGTTTGCATGAAAATTGATATTATTGATGAGTGTGTTAAGGAAATTTTAGATATAAATAATGATGATCTTGATATAGAAGATAAGACTTTCGAACATGAAAATGAATTCGTTAAACCTGAATTATCAGTAAGAAATGAGGGTCCTTTACCCGCATCTGTTGATGTTCCACCAAATGTTGAATTGAAAGAGTTACCAAGTCATTTAAGATATGCATTTTTAATGAAAGATGATAAGTTACCTATAATAATCTCCGGTAAACTTAGTTTAGACCAAGAAAAGGAATTAATTAAGTTGATTAGGAAAGGGTTAGAAGTATAGGTTGGCAAATCTCTGATTCAAAAGGTATAAGTCCTAATGTGGTAATGCATCGTATTTATTTAGAAGACGGTATGTTACCTAAGTAGACAAAGAAGATTAAACCCTAATATGAAAGAGGTAGTTAAGCAAGAAGTGATTAAATTGCTTAATGCCAGTATCATATATCCAATTTTGGATAGTGAATGGGTTAGTTCGATTCAATGTGTGCCTAAAAAGGGTTGTATGACTGTAGTTAAGAATGAGCAAGGAGAAATGTACCCACAAGAACAACAAATGGTTGGAGAGTGTGTATTGACTATAGAAAGTTAAATTCAGCAACTAGGAATGATCATTTTCCACTTCCTTTCAGTGATCAATGTTGGAAAGAATTGCCGGACATCCTTTCTATTGTTTTCTAGATGGCTTCTAAGGTTATTTCCAGATTTTATGTGTCCATACGGAACTTTTGCCTACCATAGAATGCCTTTTGGTTTATGCAATGCACCTGCTACATTTCAAAGATGCATGACTTCTATTTTTGGTGATTTTATTGAGGATATTATGGAAGTATTCATGGATGATTTTTCTGTTTACGGGAATTTATTTGAGGAATGTTTAGTTCACTTAAATAAAGTTTTGTTTAGATGTGAAGAGTCTAATTTAGTGCTTAATTGGGAGAAATGCCATTTTATGGTTAATAAAGGTATAGTTCTTAGCCATAAGATTAGTGAAAGAGGAATAGAAGTTGATAAAGCTAAAACCAACTTGATAGGAAATTTACCTCCACCAACTTCAATTAAAGTAGTGAGGTCTTTCCTACGACATGCTGGTTTTTATAGATGATTTATTAAGAACTTCTCGATAATAGCTAAACCATTGACCAACTTGTTAGTTAAAGATACAACTTTTGTATTTACACCTGAATGTATGAATGCCTTTAATATTCTTAAATAAGCATTAGTTACTACACCTATAATCACAAGTCCAGATTGGAACTTGCCATTTGAGATTATTTGTGATGCTGGTGGTGTTACGATAGGATGTGTTTTAGGTCAAAGGAAAGATAAAGAGTTGCATGTTATTTACTATGCAAGTCATACTCTTTCTAGTGCTCAGTGTAATTATACGACTACGAAAAAGGAGATGTTGGTTGTTGTGTTTGCATGTAATAAGTTTAGATCTTACTTGTTAGGTTCTAAAGTTATAATTTATACTGATCATGCTGCTTTGCGATACTTGTTTGCTAAGAAAGATACTAAGCCACGCCTTATTCGTTGGGTGTTACTTTTGCAAGAATTTCATTTAGAACTAAGAGATAAAAAGGGTTCAGAAAATTTGGTTGCTGACCATCTTTCTAGGTTTGAAGATGAGAACGGTCCAATTGGTGAGTCTGATACTATTAATGAAACATTTCCCGACGAGAGTTTAATGGCTGTGCAACTTGCTAAGGAACCTTGGTATGCTGACTATGCTAATTACCTCGAAGCCAATATTATACCATATAACTTAGATGTAAATGCTAGGAAAAAGTTCTTCCATGATGTGAAAAGTTATATTTGGGACAATCCTTATTTATTTAGAATATGTGCTGATAATATTATTAGGAGATGTGTTAATGAGTCAGAATATAAGTCCATTTTATCTCATTGCCATGATAGTGCTTATGGAGGCCATCATGCAGCAAATAAAACTGCTGCCAAAGTATTGGAAAGTGGATTTTATTGGCCTACTTTGTTTCAAGATGCTCGTTTCTATGTTAATCATTGCATTAAGTGTCAACGTGTTGGTAATATTAGTCGTAAAAATGAGATGCCACTAAAGAATATTTTAGAAATGAAATCTTTGATGTATGGGGAATAGATTTTATGGGTCCTTTTCCTGTATCTCAAGGGCAAAAATATATCTTAGTAGCTGTTGATTATGTTTCCAAATGGGTTAAAGCTTGTGCATGCCCAACAAATGATGCGAGAATAGTTGTTAAATTTTTAAAGAAGTTATTTAGTAGATTTGGGATACCACGAGCTATAATTAGCAATGGTGGTACGCATTTTATTAATAAATTATTTGAGTCACTTATGAGGAAATATGGGGTTCATCATAAATTTGCAACTCCATATCATCCTCAAACTAGTGGTCAAGTGGAAATTTCAAATAGAGAAGTTAAATGGATTTTGGAAAATACCGTTTCTAATTCGCGTAAGGATTGGGCGAAGAAGCTAGATGAAGCTTTATGGGCTTATCGAATGGCTTATAAGACACCCATTGGGATGTCTCCTTATCTGTTACTATATGGTAAGGCGTGTCATTTGCCGATCGAGTTAGAACATAAATCTTATTTGGCTTTCCATTCCCTGAACTTTGATACAAATCAAGCCGGTAAGAATAGGCTGCTGCAAATATCTGAATTAGATGAAATTAGGTCCATGGCTTATGAAAATGCCAAGATTTACAAAGAAAAGACTAAGAGATGGCATGATTTGAAAATTAAAGCTAAAACTTTTAATGTTGGTGATAAAGTGCTTTACGTCTATTTCCGGGCAAGTTAAAATCATGTTGGTATGGGCCATTCACCATTGTTAATGTCTTTAGTAATTGAGCATTAGAGTTAAAGAGTTCCAAAAATAATGTATTCAAGGTTAATGGGCAGCGTTGTAAACCATATTTGCGATGGGATGATACCATTCAACAACAATTTATGGATGACCCTACACCTTAATTATTCTTTTTAACTTTGATTTTATTTGATTTTATTTTTCTTGCTTTCGTGTGTTTTGTATGTTTTGCTGTGTTTTTTTAGTGTGTTTTAGTAACTACAGATGTGTGTTTAAGTTTAGTGTAAAGTATATACTATGGTAGAATGATGATACATAGATAAAATGCATGAAAAGGTAAAATCTGAGTGCATCACGATCGTGACACACTATTACAATCGCGACACCTGCGTTTTTCAAATTTTTGATTTTCAGTTATTTTTGCCTTAAAACGGCCATAAGTGATCAACTGCCATCTTTGACCGTTTCAACTATCATATCTACTGCAAAAGTCATGTCCTTCCATGTTTTTCCTATAAACACAAATCTCTACATTTTAATTTTCTCACTTCCAAAGTAATTAAATCCCTAAAATCATCATAACTTCAAAACAGAGTTTTCATTCTCAACCCTTTTCAAACCTTTCTGTAACCTACCCTTTTTCCATAGAAAAATGGTGACCCGTGTGAATGGAAGAGTTGATTTGAGGGAGGAATATGGAGCACCTTTCCCCATTTGTAGTGTGCATGAAGGGAAACGGTATGCACGTTTGAAGAAGATGGATTTTCGAGGAATGTTCTTTCGCAATATCTTGTTTCTTTTCTACAACGGTATCTGAGATGCAGTATTTGGGCACTTACAATACCTAGGGTGGAGTAAGTTTGGTTCTATGTTGTTCCCACAAAAAGATATTTATGTGTTGGAGATGCTGTGCACATTTCAGTTTCTAGATAATACAAGGAGGAATTTTGTGTTTCGTAACAATGGAGTCGAATATACCGTAAGGTATGATCAAATGTCTGAATGGTTTGGTTTTCCAAAGGAAACTTAGCTGTTATGCCTTCTAGTTTCAAGCCGGACAGCATTTGGAGTTCCCTGACAGGTCTGCATTGTTATGTGCCAAGCCATGCATCCAACAAACTCATTCAATATGAGGCAATGTTGTACTTACATAAGTTCCTTGCACATTCATTATTTTGCCGAGTAGATAGTTCCATTGTTCGGCCTCCTAATCTTTTTGTGTTAGAATGCGCATTTAAGGGTGTTCCCATTGATTCATGTGACATTCTCTTCAGTGCAATTAACAGTGCATCGAAGCAAAGATATGGGCCGATTGGTGGAGCTAACATCATGAGTGCAATAGTAATGGGTGTAAGAGGAGAACTCCCTTGTCATGTTGATTCAGGGGCATGTGTCAATTTCCTTGACAGTATAGTTATGATTGAAGAAGGACTATCTAAGGCAAATAATCTAGGGCACCATATGTGCTTACCTTATATGGAACGCCTGAAATCCACCTTATGTCTAGTTGATCCATACGAGTCATTAACTATTGATAACTCCCTGATAACTTGGGAGGATGGTCCAGAACCTACAAGTACTTTGCATTGCATGGATCATATTGGAAAGCTGCAATATGAGGTTAATAATATGCGTAGGACAATTTTCCAAATTTGTCAAGCCCATAAGTCTTTGAAGAATGAAATCCTATCCTGGGCGAACAATGCCAACTTCACATTCACTCCGTGTTCCTTATTGTCATCCGAGGAATAATTCTCCTTCAAGTCTACACATTTCCATTTGTTTATATGTTAAGTGTGGTGTGCTATTTGCTACATATCTTTTATTCAAAGTGTTTGTCTGATTAGTTTGTTTGTTTGATTATGATTGTTGTAATATTTGATGCTCACATAAATAAAGTATACCTTATTCTTATGTTTCTTTTTGCAATATTAATATGTGATTTATAAGTTTTTGAGTTAGATTTTTGTTGTTTCCATTGACAAAAATATGATTAAAAAACTTAAATTGCATGAATATAATATATCACTATCGTGACACACCATTGCGATCATCATTCAACAAGATAGAAGAAGGAAAAAGAAGAAAAAGCATGCATCGCGATCGTGATCAACCGTCACGATCGCGACTCAAGTACCCAAACCACAAAAAAACATTATGTTTCCAAATCATGATCACGACGCATATGTCAAGATCATAACCAAGATACAAAAATGCACTATGTATTTATTTAGTGTCTGTCATGATCGTGACCTGAGTGTCACGATCGTGACCTGAAAAACAATTAACGGTCTTCTTTTGCTTTTCAACGGTCCAATTGGCTGCAATTTTCAATATATGGCCGTTTTGTGACCATTGGACCAGTCAAAACCTGCTTTTATTGGTTATTAATTATTAATTATTTATATTTTGATTAATTCAATGAATTTAAGTGGTGAAAGATTGTGTCTTTTGGTGTAATTCAATATAAATAGGATTCAATCTCTTTGTTATTCTTCACAATACAAACTCTTATACTATTTTACTTCCTTTGCACATTAGAATATCAACACTCTAGTCCATCACTTTTCTTCTACATACATCTTTTCATTACCATATTATTTGAGAATGCCTAGACAAAAGAGAATAGCGACAAAAAAGGGCTAAAGTTCTTCGCAATCGGTGGATTTACGAGAAACATATGGTGCTAATTTTCCCATCTGCAATGAAAATGAGGGGCGGCAATTCACCATATTTAGAAATGTCAAAATCATTGGAATCTTCTTTCTTGATGAAGTTTTTATGATCAACAATGGCATTCATGACGAGGTAAGAAAGTTCTTAACTGATCTCGGGTTTTCGATGTTTGCATCCATGTTCTTTCCCCTAAACCGTGATTGGATTATTGAGTTATTAACAACCTTTCATTATGTGGATAAGAACCGCATGGCCATTGCTTTCCGTAACGAAGGTAATGAATATACGGCTGGCTATGAAGAAATGGCCAATTGGTTCGATTTCCCTACAGAAAGTGAGGGGTGGTGATTTCCATTCTCTGATTATAACCCGCATCCATTTTGGAAAAGTATCAGCGGATTGGAAAAATATTCAGTAAAGAATTTGCCTAACCGATTGATTAAGAATAATGCTCTTTTATATTTGCACAAGTATTTGTGCAATTCCATTTTTTGCAGGGTAGAGAGCAATAAGGTGCAAACAAAAGACTTATATGTCTTAAACCAAGCAGTGAAGGGAAGAAAAGTAGATTGTATGAATCACATTTGGGAAGGTATCTCTCAATTAGCAGATTCCAACAAAAAGAAAGTTGGAGGCGGTCATGTAATGACAGCCTTGATTTTGGCCGCTAGAGGAGAATTACCTTACACTTTGCAACAAGGCGAAAAATTACGATTCCTAGACAGGCAATTGATGAAAAATGCTGTTTTGGTGAAGGAATTAAACGGAGGTTTCAAATTCACTTCCTATGAAGAAAGAACAAGAAAGGTTCTTATCACTTTGGAAAAAGAAGAAGGAGTAGGACCTTCCACCACACTATCCAAGATCTAAGGAAAGCAAGTGCAAAGGGACGAAAGTAGTGATGAAGATGAGGAAGAAGAGGGGGCTGCTGATGAAGGGCACGAAACCGAATCTCAAGCTTGGCAAGAAGTGCTAACCAAGGTTGAAGAGGTGGAGCAAAATGTCCACCAAGTTCGTCAAGAAGTTAAGGCAATAGGAAAGGAGAATGCATCGTTAAAAAGAAAGCTTCTCAAGTTCTTTCGGTGTCAAAACATCGAATTTACTCTAACTCCACCAGGATCACCAGAGGCTTGATTTGGTTTTTCGTTTCTATCTTTTCTTCTTTATTTTCTAACTTTCTTTTATGTTTTTATTGTTTTCTAGCTTTTAAGTTGTGTTGAAGTTAGTCTATTATCCTACACATTGAGGACAATGTGCAATTTAAGTGTAGGGGGGTAATTAGGATAATTTTAAATTTGCTATCATTATAATATCAAGTGTTCTTGCAGTTTTATCTTATTTTGTGATTGTCAAAAGCTTATGATATCTTTTTCTATCTTGAGTTGAAGTGTATGATCATGGTATACAATCTTTAGATAAATACAAAAGAAGATAATCTCACCTTAAGTTAAGGAATAAGAGGCTTTGATGATATAAAAGTATGTGTATTCAAGTGGTAAAATATTGAGTGTGTTTATTGTTGAAATAGTTTGAAAAGCAAGACAAAAGAACAAATCCTATAAGTGTTTGGGTATCCATTGGCAATTCTTGTCTATGCTTAATTTTTTGTCTTATAAAACTAAGTTTGAAGTGATTGAACTAGGGAAACTAAAGCCATAATACGGTTTAGCATTGTTCAATAAAAGATAAGGGTATTGCAATGAGAGAAAAAAATTGAGTATTGAGTGAATAACCAAAGTGTTATGTAAGAGGGAGAGTGGTATGGAGCATAAAATGCAACCACTAAAAGCAAGTTAAAGAATAAAAGAAAATCTACTTTTATATAATACAAGAAAAGAAAAATTACAATATGAGTGGTAACAAACGAGATAAAAGGGGAGGTGTGGTATGGAGCGAAACACAACCAGACATGAGTGCTTAGAAAAATCTAGGTTACCTAAAAATGCTTTGAGAACAATGGCTAAACGTGCGCTAAAAATTTGTCCCGAAAAGCTTTCACTGATATGCTTTGGTTAAGGAAGCAGAAATTATGTTGATTAAGGCATAAACATGGTTAAAGGTGTATACACACTTATGGTCGATAGTTCTAAGTTTAGCTTTCTAAAATAATCTTTCAGCAATTCGCATACTTATTAAAAGAAGAATATACATATGTGTTGATAAAATTCAAAAAGCCTCACAATTGTCTTAGAAGTTGAAGGTTGAGACTCTTTATTTTGTGTTTCAAAGATTAAAGTAAAATTTGATCATTAAAGAAGATTAAGAGATTCATATTTTGCTTGAAGACGAGCAAAAAGATAAGTGTAGGGGCTTGATAAGTGCTAAAAAGACACTTATTTATGATATAATCTATAAGGAATTTATGATGTTTTTACTTATTTTATATTATAATTCACGTTGGTGTTGCATGTTTTTGATGATTTAAAGTTTTAAAGACTGAATATGCAAATATGTGGAGTTTAGCAATAAAAGGGAGCAAAAACAAAGAAAGATTAAAGAAAAGAGACAGGTCACGAGCGCGACGTGTATCATGAGTGCGACCCAGCCTGACTTCAACAACTTGTCCAGAAATCTGTATGAATCACGATTGCGACTCTATATCACGATCGTGACACACCTTCAGAAGAAGTTACTCAATCTTATCCACTTGGAACTTTAACCACCACTTTGGATAGTTACAACCCTTCATGAAAAGACATAATTCTTCATGAAGGGACATAACTTTCCAAGGAGCTCCAATAGTATTCAAGAGACATAACTCTTCACAAAGAGACATAACTATTCAATGAACCAACACAACTTTACAAAGAGACACAACTCTTCATGAACCAACACAACCTTTCATAGAGGGATACAATGGTTTAATGCCTATAAATAGATGATGAAATCCCATATTTCGAGAGATATATAGATAGCAAGAAAGAGAGAGAAATTGGCAATGTTATAAGAGCCTAGAGAGTTTGAGTATTGTTGTAATAGTTAGTATACATAAAGGGGAGCCTAACGCCAAGGTCCTTGAATCAAGTATTGTCGCTGTATAGAGAAAAGATACCCCGAGGTTGCAATATACCTATAGGCGTAAGGCAGTGTTTTATGCCCAATTACTTTCTTAAGTCTATTCTTATGCTTTTCCTTTACAAAACCGTCACACTTGTATATGTATTGAATATTTACGAAATCAATATCGATAAGTTTTCTTATATCTTATTCTTCATTGCATAACTAACGCCAAGTATGTATTGAATTCTTGTTTTACATTGCATGAATAATTCTAAGTATGTATTGTAATTCATAATAAGATATAGAGAAGTTCGCATTTTACTTTGTCTTGTTTAGTCAATAAGATAGAATAAATTATGTATGATTGTTTTGCTTCACTTTGTTAGATTAATTAAAGATCATCTTGATATAGCTTGGTCATTGTATATTAAGACCTTTAGTTGTTTTGGCAAAGGTATTCAATAATTTGTCTATGAGTTATTGAATAAAATCTATTTCTAGACATACCCGTTGAAATAAAACTAACCCAACATACTATTGTCATAGAGATTGAATGAATAATTAATGCATAAATAATGAATATCTAAGATAAAATGCTTGTATATTTATGTGATTAAATGTTAAACAATAACTCAACTCATAACTAGTACGTTAATTAACTTGCTATTTACTAAATTCGATATCACTTTATAATTCGGTACTCTATAAACGCGAAGAAAAATAAACTAAAGTGGACATACTTATTCCTCGTGGGATCGATATTTTTTATTACTATGTTGCGATTCGTATACTTGTGAGCACTAATCTCTTAAACTACCAATACCATTATTATCTTTATTATTATTATTATTATCAAAAACTAAGTAAGAGATTTGACCTGTTGTAAAACAAACGCAACAGTGGACATTTACATGAAATGGCATGACACGTGCATATTGAATATCGAAATAGGATATGAAATGTCCGTGACATAATAAATGCGGGTATGCTAGGAAAAGTCTATTTTGTGGCTTCGGATTTGATAAATGCCTTTTCTTGTTACCAACATGCCCTCTCGATTTTCCACATCAGAGGTTTTTTTTAAGTAGTATCCATGTGGATTGATATATGTTACTGTGATACCTTTCTTTCTAGGTTTTCTTTCTTTGTTGGATTTATTATTAGATCTAAAGTTTTCAACTATCCCTTCGAGACAATACAGAGTTTATCTCGAAGGTATTTTGCCGGTCACTCTATCAACTTGGCATATGCAATACTATACTTCTTGAATGATCTCCACAATTTAGCTAGTGATTGTTCTTTCACTATTTGTCCTTGGCTAATGAGTGGTGTGATAATCCTTTAGTTTCTGGTTCCTGAATATCCTCTCATTACTTGTACTATCTTTGTCTCATCTTGGACTCTATCGATTTTGCATTGGGAGTGCAAATGTATTAAGTCATATTCCCGGTAGTGATAAGGAAGAGGTGTTTGAAAAAATGTGAATGAAATTGTTCTAGGGGTTGGGTTCTAATAAGGAAATGGGTTTACAGAGTGACATAGATAATGCAGCCCCAGATTTAGGTGGAATAAAGAAAAGGGGTTAACAGGGGGACATAGATAACACGGCCTTGAGGTTCAGGTGTAGGAAGAAAATGGGAATTTTTTTTTTATTTTTTTTTTGTGCAGGGAAGCATGATAGAGTTTGTCTGAGCACTCATAGATTAAAGAGACTTGGCGATTTAAGCAATAAAATGAAGATGACCTTGATAAGAAAGTGAGGCTGTATATTGGGATGTAACAGGAGTAAAGATTTGTTAACATTTAGTAACAAAGACTTTAAATTGCAAACCGATCAATCACATAAACTTTCATCTTCTACTGGTTGAGTGACCTATAGGGATACTACCTTTTTTTTTTAAGAATGAAACCTGATCAAAGCCATAACCACCTTTTGGTTTTCCCACTGTACCCAAATTCATGCATTCGAATGTCATGTGTGTTTAGTATACCTTTTTAGATAAACAATGCATGGGTAATATCATATACACATGAATGTTGAATAGACAGGCTAATAGTAAATGCACTACAATCATATTGTGCTTTAGAGTCTTACAACATGATGGTCGATGTAAATAAATTGAATTTCTCACAGGTTGGAGATTTTTATGAATTGGAAGTTTGGCTTTGGAGTTTTAGCATCGGGCATTTCACTTGGATCAGGGTTTGGATGTGATTGTTTGTGCGTGAGCTTGACCATTTGTCCCGTATTGAGTTTTCCATGGCTTTTGGCTTGAAGTGGTTCTTTACGTGTGATGTTGGCTTTCTAAGACATATGTCCATGATCGAGTGTTCAGGTATCAAGTTTAATATTGAAAATGAGGTTCTGGAGTGGAACTCTTCTCCTTTATAGGTTATCAATGACAATGTCTTGGATTATGGCTTATTAGGGTTACTGGCTTTGACTTCTTGCTTAATGAAGGACCCAGTAGAGGTGAACTCACTTTTCAAGAGAGAATTAGATCAAATTCATATTCACTTTCAATTTCCCTATTGCAATCAGATTGGCTTTATTATGCATTTTAATGTTATGCATATTGGATCTCTTTTAGATTATCACATATGCACATAATGTCATGTACATGCAAATATCATATAAGTAAAATAACAACAAACTGCATTCGAAACAAATGGGTTCACAAATTGCTGATCAATGTATTACAAGAATAATGGTCTCGCTACATGTAAAGGGAGTCTTTAAAGCATTAGTTTATCATTTCTTGATCCCTTTGGTTGGTCTTCAATCTTCCTTCTTTTCGTGATAGATTATTTAAACAGCTTCCTCAGTGCTGATAGTCTAATTGTCAATCTCTAACTGTGTACCTGAATCACTGAAGGTTTGAGGAAATGAAGAATCTTCCAGATAGAGTTTGTCCGCCTTCCTTTTATGATTGGAAAGGGGATTAGCATCAATGTCGAGCTTGAATGGATCCCTTAACTTTCCTTCCCTGATCAAATCTCAGTATTTCATTGCGTAAGGGGATGCAATCATTAGCCTTATGTCCAACCATCACATGATAAGAGCAAAAATTGTCCCATACCCCTTCTGGTGGTGGAACATAAGGTCTAAGGGACTGCAATAAGCTTTATAATTTTGCAAATATCTGAGTCAGCATTATTTTCCAAGGGGATATCCCATGTTCCCCTGAAGAAGATTGTTTCTGGTTGGTTGTTGAAACTCCCACATTCAATGTGTCGATTAAGCTCGATGCATTCTCCTTATCAAAGGGAGTAGTTGTAGAGACCTTTCCCCGAAAAGGGACATGCAAAGGTTGTTGTGCAGTAATCGCTGTAGCAGGTGCCTTTGTCATACATACGTACATAATGAGGGAATTGAAGTCTCCATGGAGGGTGTTCTCTGGTATTAGCCAACTCGTAGGATGGACATGGACATCCTGATCTATCTCAGGATGCATATCAATAATCTATCAGGACTCGAATTAATCTTCTTCCTTGGTTTTGCTGTCACTTCAATTCCCATGTCTGTCATCATAAAGGTAATCTTCTTTGATAATTTTATGGAACAATACTGAGAAAGGATTCTCGGGCCTTTGGTCTTTCCCTCTATCATCACAGCTTTTTAGCATTAAAACTAATTCCTCTCTAATTGCCCTCCTGAATTCTGATGTCAAAAACAGGATTATGAGGATCTCTGTACTATCACTTATAGGTGTATTGTTCATGCCCCTTATGTCCATGGTCTCAGATACACTGATTGTTCCTAATTTAACTACTTAAATTAGCTATGAACTGTCTGACTCGAGCAACACTATTTTTTTGCCCTACCCCTTGACAATTCCAAACCACAAAGAGTCATATACACACGTTAGTAATTATGAATGGATGTATGGTGTTACTTTAAGATGAAGTGATATTTATGTATGCATGAATGAAATGATATGCATGCGTGAATGATGTGATATTCTTGGTATAGGCTATGTGAACAAAAATAATTAAACATAAGAAATAGGTGAGCGTTCGATGCTGGAGGAGCAAACGAACGAAGGTTCGACATTCAAAGAATGTCTAACCGGTGTTCATACAAGATTCCGCTAGCTGAGGATTGGCTTTTATGGTTAGTCATATGGACATGGTTTCGGTATTTATGGAACACCTATCGGAGGTTTGTGCTAGACTTCGCTAGCTGTGGGTTGGCACGTATGGTCAGTTATACAGACAGAGGTTTGGCATTCATGGAACGCTTACGTTATACAGACAGAGGGTCCAAACAAAGGGGTACATACAGAGCTATAGGTGGTGTTCCACATATGTGTCCCTATGGCCTGGCGGAACATAAGCGGCACTTCAATAGTTCACCGAGTTGAAAATGGCACCTTAACCTAATGCTCAAATTTAGCTAAAATGCGATGCATATAAAATGTTACAACATTTAATTGGAGCTATTTTAATTGGATAATTTCAATGCTCATCAAGATCTTCTAAGTTTTAGAAAACTTTTTAGAAAAAATCCCCAACAGAGTCGCCATTGTGAGGGGACGACGTTTTTACTACGTGAAAGTGCGCTGAGAAGCAGGCCGCTTTGGGGTTTTGATTATTTGTTTGAAATTCATTTTCAGAAAATTGTATCCATAAAAGATTCAAGACTAATTATAAAGAGTTGCCACCCAGTTCAGCTAACCGAGAAATTAAAGCATAGCTGAACCGAATGAGAACCGCTACACTTTTGACAGATCTAGGTTTGAACGATTCACTTAATTATTATCCAATTAAAATAGTTACTTCAATATTCAACCATGACATTTATAGAACTAGATCGAGTTTTGTTTTATAACACACGACGTTCATACAAAGTACTGGGAATAAGATTAAATTAAAACCCAAATCAAGTAGGTTATCCTAGGGGGAAACACATGAATTGAAAAGGGATCATGGTACAACTGCTTAAAATACAGGAATATTTTACGAATTGAAAATTTAAATGAATATGAATTTGAACCTGCAAAACAAAAGTTAGTGCACAAATATATACATCATGTAGGACTCAAATAGATAAAATGGGGAAATAAGTGACTCTGGGACATGTCTTTAGGGGATAGATGGGAGAATTGGGCAAGTTCATCCAACTAGACCTGGAAAACGGTGTTGAAACCTTCCTGTGTTTTGTTTCATGAGAAAATAATTTTTGAAAATATTTTCTTTAGCCGGTTTAATCCCATTTAACATGTAAGGGTGAGTCAGATTTTGAGAGATTTGGATCTCTGTTGTTAAATTGGTTAAACATTAAACGAAAATGAATCTAAGGGCAAAAGTGCTATGGAATGAATTGATCTTTACTTGTTTTTGCCTATTTTCTATTTTGTTTTATGTTATTTTAATTTTCTTATATATTTTAATTATTTTAATTTTTCTTTTATTTCTTTCTGTGTTCGAAGATTACAACCGTACTGCTGTAGTTAAGTTACAACTGTATGGCTATATCTACAGTCATGTGGCTGTAAATTACAGCCGTACGGCCGTTCATGAGGTAACAAGATGGTCATTATATTTTTTTGGGGGATTTTAGAGTTATATCTGTACGGATTCAAATATAGCCGTAGGGTTGTAATTACAGCCGTACAGCTTGTCCTCGTGCCCAGAAATAGCAACTTATAATCAAAGTATTACAAATTGATGCACAAAATGGTCAAAACAGCTTAGAAATGGCCAAAAAATAGGGTTTCAAGTATAATTACCCTTTTAGCACGGATCCACTGATGAAACAGATGAGAGAAATGTTCAAAATGGGCTTCGGATTGCCCCTTTCTCCCCTTAGAGGTCCAAGCTCCAATTAGTCCCAAAATCTCCAAATATGTCAAGCTTTTGTGTAATTTGGAGTCTCTGGTCCTATTAGAAGTGTTTAATCAGTTTTTTCCCTATGATTTCTACTGATTTTAGCCTCTCAAACACAAGATTCAATAATAAAAGAGTAGAAGAAAGTTTTCTTGAGTGTTTTTCTTCTCCTCTTTTACCCTCTTTTCTTGCTAATTCTTGAGCTCTCTTCAATCCAAATTCCTCCCTCCCTCTTCTCTGTGTCCCCAGCTACTTATTGGGGTCAAAAGACCGGATTCTTACACCCATCTCCTTCCCATGTGGGATGAGCTATAAAAGGATGGGGTGAGTTGCAAGTTAACTTACAGCCATACGGCTCTAGTTGGATTACAGACGTACAACTATAGTTATAGCCGTGTGGCTGTAATCAATCATCTTCAGCTTTGACTTTTGGAGATCTGAATGTATAGTTGTGGTGACCATATTATAGTTGTGCCATTGTAAGTACTACCGTATGGCTATAACTACATGCATACACCTATAGCTACATCCGTACGGCTATAGGTCTATTTTTAGTATTTTTTTTTCTAAACTTCACGGTTTGTGGAAACCGAGCCTTGAAAATCTCGTGCTCACAACAATACTCTTTTTGAAATATCTGATTTGGTGATATAAAAGGAAGTGATACTGGGATAAAGATTTTTTGTTCAAAGTTGCTCCCCCTAAAGATGTGACTCCTTACACGAATTGATAAATTAATTTTGAAGGATTATTAGTAATCGATTTGATTTCTAATTACTCTTTAAAATTAATTACAAACTTTTCTGAATACGAAGGAAGGATAGCTTTTGTTAGAAAGATTTCTTGAAAGAATTAGTTATTGGTTCAATTTTTAATTTTGAAACCTTTCCATAATTTTAAAACTACCAACAACTGATTTTGATTTAAAATTCTAGGGATTTTAAGCACATGAGAATTAGAGAAGATTTTGTATCAAAATAATAGAAGTATCCCAAGAATAAGGCATAGGCTTTTGGTAATTTGGGCTTTTAAAGAAATATATAATTTTTATGGCCCGAAAAAAATATAATTTGTATATAATAAAAAGCCTATTTGTGTATATATATATATATATCAGCATCAAAACTTTTAAACATTTTAAGTTCTAACTCATAGAAGAATGCATAACATTTTCAACTTAGAGCAAGATAACCAGATTTGCTCATGAAACTTCTTGACCTGCTAAGATTCAAAAAATTTATCCATAGATAAAGACATATGGCAGTACAGAGCATGTATATTCATACAGATCAGCAACAGTTACTGTTGTACTAGGAATTGCAATCATAATCAGAGATATTTCTTAAGTAATTTTACATTTAATTCATCAAGACATAGTAGTTATGAGCAGACGACCTTTTTAAAATGGAACGCGGTGAAGTGGACCGGGGAAAAGGAAAGAATTAGAGATTGGTTTGGTTTGTGTAAGGTTTGTGAAAAATGGGTTTTTGTTTATCTTTAAAAAAATGTGGATTTAATTTGGAAATTCCTTTTTGTAGAAAACGTTTTCCCATTTCTAACTTAAAGACCTCGAAACTTAGATTCCAAGATCAGTGCCAGAGTCGCCACCCGGATCAGCTCATCCTAGAAATTCCGCTACAGCTCCCTACCGAGGACAGACTACTGTACCTAATCCAGAGATTTAGGGTTCGACCGAGTGACTTACTTTAACCTCAAGCTTGCTTTCACTTTACAATTCATATTACTATATTTAATTTGCTTTATTATCTTTTTCTAACCCCAATTCGTGTTTATTTATTTAACCGATGCTCAGGCAAATGACAATAATAAATTGCGGAATAAATAACCAAACATTCAAGCAGTTAAAAGAATAAAAATAGAGGCCGATTATACAACTAAATTGAATTCTCAACCTCATTTTACAAATGCCTAAAATGCACGAACATATAAAATTACAGCCACCTAGAATACACGGGATAATCTATTAATTATAGTAAAATGATAAAAATAAAAATAAATGCTGGAAAACAAATTGGTTAGCACAGTTTACAACACAACACAGATAGGACTCAAATCAGGACAGAATTGGGATTTCAGGAACAGGGGCATGCATTTAGGGG